>JAOPSE010000001.1:235222283-235822283 GCA_029449295.1 Zea luxurians | reverse complement strand
CGAGGTTCTCGAGGATCAGCTCCTCAACACTCAGCAGCAGCTGGCAGAAGCAAATGAGCACCTGGACATGCATCACCAAGAGATCCATGGTGAGGAAGCTGACGAGGACGTTGACATCGAGGGAGGAGACGAGTCTGCTTCCAGTGTAGACACCGCTGGCTCAGGGAGACCACCTTCCCCCGAGTCTAGCGTTGCCTCATTCGCTCACTAGATGCCAGGCTAATCCTAGAGATTGATGATGGTTGGACTCCTCGCCGCTAGCTTAGCTTTTGCACCCTTAGGGTACTAGGCTAGGTAGAGTTGAGTCTTTTTGATCATTGATGTAACAGTGCTAAACTCTTTTGGAGGTTTGGGGATGTTTAATGGCAGTTTAAATTTGGACGGAAGGTTTATGTTTTTGCTTGTTTACGAGGAATCTACCAAATTGCTTTAACTCCCCTACCATGTTTAAGTCATAAACTGAGAAGATGTGTTATTAAGCAACCATGTGATTTTTCAGATGGCTGGGAGAGCGCGCCGTGGCCAGAATGAGCACGTTCCTCCACCGCCACCGCCTCCCACTCTGCAGGAGCTCATGGCCCAGCAGAATGAGATCCTGAGACAGCTGGCTCAGCGTCAGCCACCACCTCAGCATTATGGTGGAGACCATCAGCGTCACCCCGTCGCTGCTACCTACCAGGAGTTCCTCAGCACTCAGCCACCCTTGTTCACCAGGGCGGAGGACCCACTTGATGCAGATGTGTGGTTGAGGGTGGTAGAATCCAAATTCCCACTACTCCATGGAATTTGCTCAGAGGTCACCAAGGTCAGGTTCGCCACCCAGCAGCTTCGCGGACCTGCAAGGACTTGGTGGGACCATTTTCTTGCCATGCAGCCAGAAGGCCGAGAAGTGGAATGGAGGGAGTTCAAGGCGGCTTTCAGAGGGCACCATATCCCCGCTGGCATCATGGACCGGAAGCTCAATGAGTTTCTGGCACTCACTCAGGGCAGCAGGACGGTATTGCAGTATGCCCAGGCCTTCAATGATTTGAGTCAGTATGCTGGATACCATGCAGATACGGATGAGAAGAAGCGAGACAGGTTCAGGAGGGGGCTCAGCACTAAGCTCCGTGATCGACTCAACACCGTCAGGGCCAACAGTTACAATGAGTTGGTCAACATGGCTATCTCCCAGGAGGACTGCATCTTGGCTCGACAGGCGGAGAAGAAGAGGAAGACCCCTGTGGCAGGACCCTCATCTCAGCCACAGCGCTTCAGGATTGTGTCTGACACGCAGAACAAGGGACCTCAGCAGCAGCAAGGAAGGTGGGTGATCAGGCCACCGCAGCAGCAGCAGCAGCAGCAGGCACCCAACCGCGCCCAGTTTCCAGCTCAGAGGAACAATCAGCAGCAGCAGTACCGCCAGGCCAATGATAACAGGTGTTTCACTTGTGGCAGCACTGGGCATTATGCCAAGAATTGCCCCAGAAACCAGCAGAGGCAGGGGCAAAATGTCAATCAGAATCAAGGCAAGAGACAGAAGGTGCAAGTGAGGCAGGGCAAGCTGAACTTCACTACCATGGCTGACATTCCAGAGGGAGCACCCGTCATGACCGGTATCTTTACAGTTTTAAATTTTCCTGCTATTGTTCTTTTTGATTCTGGTGCTTCGCATAGCTTTGTCAGTGCCAAATTTAGTGTCAAGTGCCAGTTGCCTTTTCACCACACCAACGGGGCTATTACCATTTCAACCCCAGGAGGCAGGATTGCCACTAATCAAATCAGCATGAAGGTGCCTCTAAAGTTTGGTAGTTTGATAATTAAAACTGACCTTCTTATCTTGGGACTGGATAGTGTGGATATCATCTTAGGAACTGATTGGCTAACAAGGCATCAGGCAATATTGGACATTGCAGCCAGAGCCATTGAAATTCATTCCCCTGTTTATGGCGAGACTGTTTTGTATTTACCCAACCAGGGTGGTACCCGGTCTTGTGCCTTTGTTATGGCAGAATCCCCAGTAAGGCAGATCCCAGTAATCTGCGACTACCCGATGTTTTTCCGGATGAATTGCCAGGAATGCCACCTGACAGAGATATTGAGTTTGCCATTGAATTGCAGCCCGGGACTGCTCCTATCTCCAAGAGACCTTATAGGATGCCTCCCGCGGAACTGGCAGAATTAAAGAAACAATTGCAAGAATTGTTGGACAAGGGGTTTATTCGTCCAAGTACTTCACCATGGGGATGCCCAGCTTTATTTGTGAAGAAAAAGGATGAGAGTTTAAGGATGTGTGTTGACTACCGCCCTCTCAATGCGGTGACTATCAAGAACAAGTACCCGTTACCCCGCATTGATGTTCTGTTTGATCAATTGGTAGGAGCCAAGGTATTCTCCAAGATAGACCTTCGCTCAGGCTACCATCAGATCAAGATCCGTGCCAGTGATATTCCCAAGACGGCTTTCTCTACCAGATATGGGCTGTATGAGTTTTTGGTAATGTCTTTTGGGCTGACCAATGCCCCGGCTTATTTCATGTACTTGATGAACTCAGTATTCATGCCAGAATTGGATAAGTTTGTGGTCGTTTTCATTGATGACATTCTAGTTTATTCCAAGGATGAAGCTGAGCACACTAAACATCTGCATATCGTGCTTCAGAGACTTCGTGACCATCAGTTGTATGCTAAGTTGTCCAAGTGTGAGTTCTGGCTGAAGGAAATAAAATTCTTGGGTCACACGATCTCTCAGGAGGGGATATCAGTCGACCCTGAGAAAGTGCAAGAGGTGATGGACTGGAAACCCCCGACTACGGTAAAGCAAATTAGGAGTTTTCTGGGATTAGCAGGATATTACCGACGATTTATTCCGGATTTCTCCAGAATTGCCAAGCCAATGACTGAACTGTTGAAGAAGGGAGTCAAATTTGAGTGGAGCCAAAAGTGTGAAGAGGCTTTTCATACCTTGAGGCAACAATTGACAACAGCCCCAGTGCTAGCCCAACCCGACAATACCAAACCATTTGAAGTTTATTGTGATGCTTCGGGTACCGGATTGGGATGTGTCTTGATGCAAGAAAACAGAGTAATTGCTTATGCTTCCCGAGCACTCAGGCCCCATGAGTAGAACTACCCGACACATGATCTGGAGTTGGCAGCAGTAGTTCATGCCCTCAAGATATGGAGACACTACTTGATGGGAGCTCACTGTAACATTTACACTGATCACAAGAGCCTCAAGTACATTTTCACTCAGGCAGACCTGAATATGAGGCAGAGAAGATGGTTGGAATTAATCAAGGACTATGATTTGGAGGTGCATTACCATCCTGGCAAAGCCAATGTTGTGGCAGATGCCTTGAGCCGAAAGGCCCAATGTAATTGCATGGGCATGGATGCAAGAATCACCACCTTGTGTGATGAGTTGGGCAAGCTGAATCTGGAAGTTGTTCCTTCTGGTAAATTGAGATATATCGCAGTAGAGTCCACATTGCAAGAGCAAATAGCTCAGGCACAGTTTGGGGATAAGGGTGTTCAGGTTATCAAAGAAATGATCAAGCAGAAGGCATAGAAATACAAGTGTTTCCGTCAGGACAGCAAGGGAATTTTGTGGTTTGAAGATCGATTGGTTGTTCCCAAGGACCCTGAGCTCAGAAAGAAGATATTGGATGAAGCTCACCTTTCCAAGTTCTCCATGCACCCTGGTAGCAACAAGATGTACCATGATCTCAGACCTTTGTATTGGTGGACCAGGATGAAGAGGGAGATTGCCAAGTACGTATCAGAGTGTGACACTTGCCAGAGGATAAAAGCTAGTCACTTGAAGGCAGCAGGCCCTTTGCAACCCCTTCCCATACCATCTTGGAAATGGGAGGACGTTTGCATGGACTTCATAGTGGGATTACCCAATACCTCCAGGCACCATGATTCTATATGGGTTATTGTGGACAGATTGACCAAGACTGCTCATTTCTTGCCAGTACACACCACCCATCGGGCGGAGAAGTATGCAGAGATCTATATTGAACAGATAGTTCGTCTGCATGGAATACCAAGGACTATAGTCTCTGACCGAGGAACACCTTTTGTGGCACGATTTTGGGAGCAATTACAGGAATCACTTGGAACCCACGTAATCCGAAGCTCAGCTTATCACCCTCAAACCGATGGTCAAACAGAAAGGGTAAATCAGATTTTGGAAGATATGCTGCGAGCATGTGCACTACACTATGGAAAGGACTGGGATAAGTGTCTTTCCTTGGCAGAGTTTTCTTACAATAACAGCTATCAGTCTAGTCTGAAGATGGCCCCTTTTGAGGCTTTGTATGGGAGAAGGTGTAGGACCCTGCTAAATTGGTCTCAAGCAGGAGAAAGGGAGATTTTTGGGCTAGATTTGGTGCTTGAAGCAGAGGCAAAGGTTAGAGTTATCAAGAAAAACCTAGAAGCTGCTCAGGCCAGACAAAAGAGTTATCATGACAAGAGGCGGAAGCCTCTACAGTTTGAGGTGGGAGATCATGTCTATCTTAAGGTATCACCAACCAAGGGTGTCCAGAGATTCGGGATCAAGGGCAAGTTAGCCCCTCGTTACATTGGACCATATAAGATCAAGGGAATTTGTGGACCTGTAGCTTATCAGTTGGAATTGCCACCCTGCATGGCAGCAGTTCACAATGTGTTCCATATATCTCAGCTGCGGAAATGTGTTCGTCTACCCACTGAAGTACTACCGAAACCAGACATTGAAATAGAACCAGACTTGTCCTACCAAGAGTACCCCGTCAGGGTATTGGATCAAAAGGAAAGATCAACTCGGGCAAGATCAATCAAAATGTATAAGGTTCAGTGGAGTCATCATTCAGCAGAAGAAGCTACATGGGAGACGGAGGATTTTCTACGCTCTCGCTTCCCCGACTTTCTGCCCAAAGGAATCGGTATGTAGCCCCAAAACCCCACCCCCGCCTGCCCTTTGAAGTCAATTATAAGGAAAACTTAGATAACAAGGATAGTCTAAGTGGTGGAATTGACTTAAGAAGGGCTTCCTTCTGAAGTTGCAAAGAGGATGACATTCGAAGAGCAGTTAAAAAGGTAAAACTTGAGTTTAAGGGGAAAATAGCACCAGCACACCTTCAAAGCATCCCTCCAAGGGACTCTACCTGAAATCTCGGGACGAGATTCCTTTAAGGGGGGAGGGCTGTAACACCCTAGGTGTTACTCAGGGTGTCCACCCCAGGGTTACCCCCTTTTAACCCATAATTACATAAGGATTTGTGAGCAAAGTACTTCAATCTTGGAATTCAAGGTCCTAATCTAGTGCAAACTATCTTGGATATCATGCCCTAGCTTGTAATGCACATCTAAGTGGGGATCTCCCAAAACCCTAGAGCAAAACCCCCATAGGCAATAATAACCCTAATTGAAGCCATGATCAAAAGATCATGTAAACATCATGATCATGGGTTGGGTCAAATATAAAAGTTGTAATATACTTAATAACCTACAATTAATAGTACGGAAGTACCCCCAAAAAGTTTTCAGAAAGGTCCTAAAAAGATCACCAAAGGTTGAACAAGGGAGAAATTCAGATTTTTGCCTAAGTCAAAAACCAACCCTTGAGCAAAGATCGTTCATGTTCACCTTGATCCCCTTTTCAAAACCTGTCGACCTAATTAACAAAATGGCGCCAAATGAACCCTAGAATGCCATGGAAAAGTTTGAACCCAAGCCAAAACCGTTTGACACGCATTGGCATTGGTTTTGTCTCGGTTTGCACAGGGCAGACAGACAAGACTTGGCGCTGCCATATCTCTTCAACCAGACCACATCTCCTCTTGGAACTTACATGAACTAGGTAGCCCTAGGTGCAGGGAAGAGATCTCCCACAGGCGGTAGGGCGAGATTCGTACGCCTGGCCGCTCAGCAGAGCGAAGAACACGGGCAGAAGCAACGCGCCACGTGTTCGACGCGCTCTGAGCTCGCCAGAGCACGCCCGCGCGCGCGCCCTACGTGCCCGCGTCGCGCCAAACGGTCGAGCCGGCGTCCCGGCCGCGTCCGCGCCTATAAAACCCGCCCCAGCGCTCGGTTGCCTTCCCCATTGCTTCCTCCGTACCTCGCCGGACTCGCCCGAGCCAGCCATTGCCTCCGGCGACCTCCCCGCGACCCGCCAGTGCCGCCCGAAAGCCACCGCCGTGGCCAACCCCTCTCCCGTCCTCCTCCGTTCGATCCAAGCCTCCAGATAGCTTCCTGGTGAAGCCGTGAGCCTTGCTCAAGCATAACCCGAGGGCCCGCGTCACCGGAGAAGCCAAATCGCGCTCACCGGAGTTCAAGAACTCGCCGGCGCACGTGGACCGGGTAAACCCCTTCACCATTTCCCGATTCGTTGCGCGCATGGCCTCTGTGTCATCCCGTGAAGCTCCTCGTGCCCATTAATTGAACTCTACCGCCGTGGTTTGGCCGGAGCAGGCGTCGCCGACGATCCCCGCCGCCTGTGTTCGTGGCCAGGGGAGCTCCGACCACCTCTGACGCCGACCCGCACATCGACGTGACCGTCGCGACCTCCTGAACATCGCTGACCACCTCGCCGGACCTCCCTCGCCGCCGGTAAGCCGCGCGTCCTTTCTTTCCCGCGGCTACTGTTTCGGTTAGGGGAAGGACTGCGGGTGAGAGGAAGAGAAATCCAGGGGGTTAAGTGAAAAGTCAGAGACCCGAGTGAATAGTGGCCCGAGGGTAGATCTGCGAGGTTTGATTCGGTTTAAACCCAGGGACCTCGGCGCAAACTGCTTTTTCAGGAAAATCTAATTAAAACCTGATTTAAATTCAAACAAAAACTTTAAAAACCCATAACTTCGGTTTGATTTATCCAAATTTGGTCAAACTAATTTTGCCAGACTCTAAATAAGATAACCTACCTAAGAAAAATATAAAACCCCATAAGTACTATAGAAAAATGTAAGGTCCTGATTTAATTACAGTTTGGACCAAAAGCTTAATAATAGCAAGAAAAATGGGTGTACTATTTAACTAGGGTTGGAAAAATTTGGAGAAGTTATTGTCTACCTACTGACCTAGTTAAAAATGTTAAACCTCTCTGTCCACTACATTAAGACAGTTTTTACCCCTTATTCTATAATATGTTTAAGATTAAGAAAAATAGAAAAGGTGACATAAATAATGAACCAGAGGGCACCCCTATTTTTGTTGAGATACTTAGTCAATGTAGTTCACTGGAAAAATATATCATACTCTGTTGTAGTGTAAAATAAGAAAGCTACCTTTTAAATTAATAAAACAAGGATAACTTAGAAAAACCCTACAAAAATAACCCTAAGGTGAAACCTCCCCAAACCTTAGGATAACTAATGTTTTGATAATAAGAACTTAGGAAAAATCTGAAATCTGTTGTTTGATATTTTTCAAATGACAAGTTAGTTTTAAGCACCCTTTTTGCACCAAACTTTAAAAATCCATCATTAATTAACCATCATGTTGCTCTCTGTCCTTTTTGGTACAAGAGCTTTTTATCACTACTAGAGGCCAACAAAAATAACCCTTAGGTCAGAACCCACTTTAATAAAAGACTTGTAGTGTAAAGTGGCCCATTTTGCCTAACTATTGTTATTTTTGTTTAAGGGCTAGCTTTTATACTTTAAGCCTCAAATTCTTAAAACAAGCTAGGACAGCCAGTGACAACCCACTGTAATTTTTGCAGAATTTTTGGGAATTTTTAAAATACTGTTATAGTTCAAACCTGTACTAGAAACCCTGGATAGAAATTAAAGAAAGGAAAATGGGTGTTGGAAATTGATGTCCTCCTAAGACCTTTGTAACTTGTCCACTGAAATCCATAAAGGCAATACAAATCCAATATGTTATCCTAAAAGAAAACCTCAACCTAAAAGGTAATAAGTCTATATATACCACTAGAAGACCCACGTAGCCAAGGAACCCTAAGTTAATTCTTGACTTAATTTCTGTAGCTTAATGTTCTTAATTCCTGCATAATCATGACATACATGTTCATTGCATTTCGATAGACTGTAATCTTGCCGACGGAGAGTACATCCTCGTGCCGGAGCAAGGAGCTGCCCAGGAGGTTGCCCCAGACCCAGCACCAGAGCTTGCACCAGAGGACCTGCCTGCCACTGCTTTGGGAGGCAAGCCCCGGTTTTATGCATAACCTGTTATTTATGCTATTTTACTTCACTTAATGATTGTAGGATTGATTGTGCACTTAGGTGTAGGAATTGTTTGAAACCCTAGTTGCATGATCTCAGGAATCCTATTGAGATGAATACTAGTATGCTAGGTCGAGTAGCTGCTTTATTAATTAGGATCTCGGTAGAAGTCGAGTGATTTTTCTAGCACTCGCGCGAGGTCAGGAATTGGTTGTATCCACTTTCCTATCATATTGAGGTTGATTGTGGGCAACAATCCATGGGGATTGGTTGTTCACGGGATAAAAAGTTGATTAAGGATTAAGGTGTGGTACCGTGAGTCAAGCGTTTGAATGTACTAAGCACATACCGAGAAATATGGTAAATCGGTAAGCCTAGTACCTGATTGAACCTGCCAGTGGACATACCCCCTCACGCGACCTGAGACGTAGTCTCCCATTCCGGTTATGGTGGGTACAAGTGCGGTCACTGCACGACGGCCAGTCGGGGTCAGTGAGGCATTGTACGCCAAGGCGGTGAGACCTGATCTGCTGCCAGGGAATCGATGGGGACGGTTGATGTGTGTGGGGACGGAGTGCCCCTGCATGTCGTGTGTTTAGGTTTACCTTGCAAGGATAAAAACTCGATTCGAATCGTCTGCTTCTCGCAATTAATGAGACTGCTTGATCCATGCTGCTACATTGAGTAACAAGTAGAACTGTGTTGAGATGATACAAACTGTTGATTGCTAAAAATGCTTGCTACTATGTATGAGTAGATAGTACACTTTTAGCCTTAAGAGAGTCACACTTAACTTTGACAAAGTTAAAATCTTGATTTAGAAACTCAGCTAGTGCTTTTGGCAACCAAACCCCACAGCCAAACAGCTGCATGTCTAGAGGTAGAGGGGTATAGACTCCTCACACCGGGTAAGTCTAGCTGAGTATTAGTATACTCAGCCTTGCTTGTGGCATAATTTTACAGGTTCTCTGGAGGACATGGTTGCTGGAGTGACTTGGCCATCCACCCTGCCACCGGGTTGGACTGTCGAGTGGAACCCTGCCTCGGCTGAGGAGGAGCATGAGGAGTGATGGGACAGGCTTCCCCATCTCTCCGTTTAATTATCGTTAGTTTTATTCCGCTGCACTTCAAACAATGATGACTACTTTTGGCAAAACTCCGATAATGATGATGTAATAATTAACACTCTTCCATGTATGGTTTTATGTTTTACTGTATTTGCTCTGTGACTCACCATCGAGTGAGACTGTGGTACTTGATCCTGTCAGTGGCCGCGTCGGACTAGATCCGAGGGATTGACGGGTTATTCCCATTTAAGTGTGGTCTAGCCTCTAAGGCAGGGCTTAGGCACTTAAGTTGGAATAATTCGGGCAGTTCTGCCACACTTTCTTGATAGCTATTATTATATGAAAACTCCGCCAAAGGTAAACATTCATCCCATTTTGGTGAGAAATCCAGGACACATGCCCGCAGCATATCTTCAAGTATTTGGTTCACTCTCTCAGTTTGTCCACTGGTTTGAGGATGATAGGCCGAACTGTGGAGTAACTTAGTACCCAGGGATTTATGAAGTTCTTCCCAAAATTTGGATACAAATTGTGGTCCACGATCCGACACTATAGTCTTTGGAACACCATGCAAACTGAGAATACGAGCAATATATAATTCCGCATAGGTAAGTACCGGGTAATATGTCTTGACCGGCAGAAAATGAGCAACCTTTGTAAGTCGATCAACAATCACCCAGATAGAGTCATACCCTTTTGCGGTCCTGGGCAATCCCACAATGAAGTCCATGCTTATGTCTTCCCATTTCCATGTTGGTATTGGTAATGACTGCAATGGACCGGCAGTTTTCATGTGTATGGCTTTGACACGTTTGCAAGTGTCACACTTAGCCACATAGCGTGCAATTTCAATTTTCATCTTCGTCCACCAGTAGTGCTGTTTTAGATCGTGATACATCTTAGTGCTTCCCGGATGAATAGAATAGCGACTAAGATGCGCTTCATCTAAGATTTGCTGGCAGAGTTCTTCATTCTTTGGCACTACTATGCGGTTTTTAAACCATATCACACCTTGATCGTCTTCCTTGAAACATTTGGCTGTTCCAGCCCTTATCTTCTCTCGTATGTGCTTCATACCCAGATTATCCTTTTGAGCATCAATTATCCTTTGCAAAATGGTTGACTCAAGCTTTAGCTGATTCAGAGTCCCTTGTTGGATTATCCCCAGGTTTAGCTTCTCCATTTCTTGACATAAAGTGTTCTCGGAGGTCTTTTCCATAAGACAGTGGCAGGAAGTCTTACGACTCAATGCATCTGCCACCACATTGGCCTTGCCTGGGTGATAATGGATCTCCAGTTCATAGTCTTTAATGAGCTCAAGCCATCGTCTTTGCCTCATATTTAACTCTGACTGGGTAAAGATGTACTTCAAACTTTTATGATCTGTATATATGTGACAGATATTTCCCAGCAGATAGTGACGCCATATTTTCAGGGCATGAACCACAGCAGCTAGCTCCAGATCATGAGTTGGATAATGCTCCTCATGTCGGCGCAACTGCCTTGAAGCATACGCAATTACTCGGCCTTCTTGCATCAGTACACAGCCGAGCCCACTGCCAGATGCATCACAATATACATCAAAAGGCTTAGTGATGTCCGGTTGAGCCAATACCGGAGCAGTGGTTAATAATGTCTTCAATTGCTCAAAGGCTTCATTACACTTAGAAGACCAATTGAACTTAATATCATTCTTCAATAAACTTGTGATTGGCTTCACAAGCTTAGAAAAATCGGGTATGAATCTGCGATAATATCCAGCTAGTCCAAGAAAACTCCGGACTTGGTGAACAGTGGTTGGGGGTTTCCACTCCAGAATATCTTTGACCTTGCTAGGATCTACCGCAATTCCTTTAGCTGATAATACGTGCCCCAAAAATTGAATTTCCTCCAGCCAGAACGCGCACTTGCTGAACTTGGCATACAGCTGATGTTCCCTCAGGCGTGTCATTACAATCCGTAGATGCTGAGCATGCTCCTCTTCATTTTTAGAGTATATCAAAATATCGTCGATGAAGACCACCATGAACTTGTCCAACTCGGGCATGAACACCGAGTTCATCAAATAAGTGAAGTGGGAAGGAGCATTTGTGAGCCCGAAAGACATTACCAAGTATTCAAACAATCCATACCGCGTAGTAAATGCGGTCTTCGGTATATCCTCGGGCCGAATACGGATTTGGTGATAGCCCGACCTGAGATCAATTTTGGAAAATACCCTCGCCCCAGTCAGTTGATCAAATAAGATGTCGATCCTTGGAAGAGGGTACTTATTCTTGATGGTGACCTCATTCCGGGGTCGATAATCCACGCACATCCGCAAGGTTTGATCCTTCTTCTTAACAAAAATGGCGGGGCAACCCCATGGGGACGAGCTTGGCCGAATGAATCCCTTATTCAGTAGATCTTGTAATTGAATCTTCAATTCCGCCAACTCATTAGGGGGCATACGGTACGATCTTCGGGAGATAGGAGCCGTACCGGGCTTTAGCTCAATTACGAATTCTACATCTCTTTTAGGGGGCAGTCCAGGCAAATCTTCCAGAAATACATCTAGAAACTCACATACTACCGGAATGTTCTTGATTTCCGGTACAATGGCTTCAAATATTCTACCAGAAGCTTTGGCTGGATTGGTTATGGGGAGAGACAAAAGAATCTCTTCTTGATTATAGCTCAACCTGATGGTTCTGAGTTCAGTGTTGAGAATTGCCTTGTGTTGGGTTAATCAATTCATACCCAAAATTACATCTATATCCTGGCCTTTCAGAACAATCATGTTAGCTGGAAAGTTCCGTCCGGCCATTGTTACTGGCACTTCATAGGCCACTTCTCTAGTAAAAATGTGTCCCCCAGGTGAATGAATTTTAAATCCCTCTCTTGATTCATGGCATGCAATGTGATGTTGCTCCACAAATTTCTTGCTAATGAAGGTATGCGAAGCACCAGAATCAAAAAGAATAATTGCAGGGTGACTGGCCACGGGAAACGTACCCATCATCACCGGCTCTCCTTCCGGTGTAGTGGCCACTTGAGTGTAGTATACATGCCCCGTTTTCTTGGTATTTCTTCCCACAGCATTACCCTTGGGCTGAGGAGACTTCCTAGTTCCTTGCTGAGCATTGGATTGATTTTGCTTGGGGTATGGGCAGTCTTTGATAAAATGTCCTGATTTGCCGCAGTTGAAACACCCAGTGGAAGAGCTGGGCAAGGTAGGGAATCGAGTGCCTGGGGCACCCGGCTGATTTGGGGGAGCGGAGGTATTGTTGGGGCGGATAATAATGGGCTGTTTGAAAGGGAATACTGGTGGACGAGAAAAAGTACGGTTTTGGCTAGAAGGCCGGATGACGAACCGTTGCCTCTTCGCCTGGCCCTGATTAGGCCTCTCACCACTGAATCCCTTATTCTTCCCAGAACTTGCGTATTTTGCTTCAACAGATAAGGCTGTACTGACAGCCTTTCCATATGTGAGATCAATACATGTGGCCATCTTTCGCTGCAACCGGTCATTTAGACCTCTCATAAAACAGTTCTTTTTCTTCAAATCAGTATTCACCTGGTCGATGGCATACTGCGACAGGTGATTAAACTTGTTAAGATACTGATTGATGGTGTCTCCTCCTTGTTTCAGCTTCATGAATTCCTCTTGTTTCATATGCAGCACCCCTTAAGGTATGTAGTGCTCACGGAAGGCTGCTTTAAATTCTTCCCAAGTGATTTGATGGTTGTCAGGTTGGATAGCCACAAAATTTCCCCACCAAGTACTGGCAGGGCCACGTAGTTGCTGTGCCACGAACAATGGCTTTTGTGTTTCAGAACAACGAAGAAGACCAAACTTTTGTTCAATAACTCGTATCCACTCGTCGGCTTCTAGCGGGTCTTCTGCTTTGGTGAATAGAGGTGGACGAGTTTCGGAGAAGTCCAGATAAGTGGTTTCACGGGGACCTTGCTGAAAACCTCTTCCTGCCTGCTACTGGAACTGCTGCTGACCTGCCATTTCCCTAAGGAAGCGGGTATTGTCTGCGGTGGCATTCACCAAGGCGGCAATCGCCTCGGCTAGCGTGGGTGGAACCCGAGGTGGATTTGGGGTGACATCCCGACCCCCAGAAGTTCCGACTGCGTCCTGTCCGCGAGTCCTGGTCGGCATCTGAGGCAAAAACATTTGAATAAACATAATATGCCAAAGAGACCTTCCATTTTACATTACTATAAAAAGTAATGCTACAGACTCGATATTACATAACAGGATACATTACCCATTATACAAAAGTTCAACCTATTATACAACCGTGCATTCTACAATACACTACTCTACTTCTATTACACCATTAGTCCTGCTTTCCGTTACTTTTGGCGGCCTCATCGTCAAGTGTGGGAGTCCAGACGTCGACCAACCTCAAAGAAGGAGGGGGTTCAAAAAGGTCTAACTCCCCACCCAACGCGCGTCCCGCAACGTGAGAGGGTCCGGCTTCCGCCTCAGCAGAGTGTGCAGGCACACTAGGGTGTAATTGTGAGTATAGTATATGGACTTCCTCATGCAACGTATTGCAGTAGACCTGCAGGTCATCGACAGTTGAGCTAAGTTCATTAATTCGGGCCTGAGCCCTTGCTTCCTTAGCACATGCCAGCAAATGAGACTGTACTGCCCAGTCAAGTGCTAAGTCTCGATCAGCAAGCTGATCCTGCAGGTGACGGATGTCCCTTCTTAGTTCATTGATTCTATCTCCGTCTGCGACCCAAGCATTGGTCCTGTGTTGCAACTCTGCTTGAAGTCGACTCACTCGGGCTTCAAGGTCTCCTATGGGGTCATTACTTCCGCAGCTGCTGCTTTCATGTCGAGGGGCTAGTTGATGCCGGGGTACTCCAATTGGTCCCGTTGACTTACGTGCCGTTAGCCTTGTGCGTGGCGGCATCTTTCTAAGGGGGAAAATTTATTAGCATAATTCTTAGCATGATGCATGAATAAGTACAGAATCAACCTTAGTCGATTCAACCTTCTATACATTGCACTCTCCCTATCTGGTCTTTAAGATAGACTCTTCAGAATACTTAGGTGTGCCGTTAGCCTTGTGCGTGGCGGCATCTTTCTAAGGGGGAAAATTTATTAGCATAATTCTTAGCATGATGCATGAATAAGTACAGAATCAACCTTAGTCGATTCAACCTTCTATACATTGCACTCTCCCTATCTGGTCTTTAAGATAGACTCTTCAGAATACTTAGGTAAGAAGAGAAAAGAATTTTTAGGTAAGACTTTCGAAAATCCTTTTTAAGATGCCTCATAATATCTGCAAAGAAGGGCTACGCTCCGATACCAGCTGTGACGGAACCTCCCAAGTAATTAGGCCCACCTACAGTTGTCCTTGTCCAACGGACTTCAGACAACCCTGTAGGTGCCCCTGAATTACTTGACAAGTTCGGTATCTTTCCTTACCTTACCAGGAACGATTCACCCGTCTTGCAGACATTACAGAACATCGGAGATAAAGAATTGCGGAAGCGATTACATAATTCACATTTATTTAAAAGCAAGCTCAAGTTGTTTTATTACAGACCAGAACTAAGAGCGAGTGCTGAGTAATAATATTATACAAACCAAGGGAGGCAAAAACTCCTCCCGAGAAGATTTAAGTAAAAGATCTATATGGAGGACCAAGTCCTCCCGCACTTCAGTCTTGTGTTTCTTCTTTGGGAACCACCTTGGCACAGAAGCAGCAGAAATCTGCTACTTCCTCACCTAAAAACAACGAAGGGATAAACCCTGAGTATGGAATTACTCAGCAAGACTTACCCGACTAAAGAAAAGACTCTCAAGGGTATGCTGGTTATATGGGAGTCAAGGTAAGGCTTCTCAATAATCAAGGACTCTGTTTCGCAGAAATGCTTACTAAAAATGGATCCTTAAAAAAATCCAGTTTTATTTGTCAAGTTAAGTAAAATTACCTGCACTAGAGTTCTTTCTACCCTAGTTCAATCACTGGTCCTGCACTAGCCAATTTCTTAACAAATACCCATCATCTTTAGTGGAATGCTACGTGTAGGTCAGTGACCAAGTCTTCATAACCGCGAAGGTACGGCGATCCGAATCGATTATACTCAGCTGAGGATCTCCAATCACACGACATATGTAGCACTTAACCCTTGCATATGTCAACCCGCCACCGGGGTTCTTAAGACCGGATCAGGTTCACGCAAACCGAGAGCACAGATACACCACCGTCCGGCCTCTTGCCACGGAGGGTACACGCTACTCTCGCCACCGCTCCACGCCCATTTCGTGTTATCTTATTCCGGCCTTAGTCTGCCCGAGGCAAGGCTTACCCATGACGAGGCATGTGACCAGCTAAAGGGTCCTCGATCATCAAGCCTACATCGACAAGGTCCTTAATCGACTCAGACGGAGACACTACACCGAGACTCCTTTCTCGTGCAAGTCACCCGCCCGGTCTCAGCTTAATCTTTTCAAACCCAAAGTTTGGTACCTGACAGAGGTACATCTTTTCCAGATGTTGAATCCATCAAGGCCGTGATGGGTTCACCATCAAGTTTTATTTTCGAAAACATCCCACCCACTTTTGCCACATCATCCTTTGTAAAAACAAAACATTTTGTTTTTCTAAAGCAAGGCTAAGCATCAAAATCTTTTGTAAAACGGGTGATCAAGGAAGGTAATCAAATTCAAGGAAGGTAATGCAGGAATCGTTTTATCAATCAACTCTTATCACCTAATGCATCAAGCAAGTGAGAAAGATTTTAAAACAACAAGGAGGGTGGCAAATGCACCGGGGCTTGCCTTTGTTAACAGGTGAGTCCTGCTCGGATCCACAAATATCGAAATAAAAGCAGTTGCCTGCTGGAGGATCTGAGGTTGGTGGAGTCCCCTCTTCAGTGACTTCTTCTTCTTCTTCGTGTTCTAACATAACCATATATATGCATATGAATGGATGCCATGGGATGCTCATGAGGATGCAAAGATAATATAGACTTATTATCTAAGTCTTGAGTACAACTTTCCTTCACGGTACTCCGAGAACCTAGGGTTTCCGGAGTCGGTAAAGGAGTTCACAGGGCAGGGGGTGTGTTTTGGGTTCTAGTTATCAAACATGGTCCAAATCAACTCAAACCCTACCCAAGGCTTCTAAATATTGTTTTAAGTTCCCATAAAAAGTTTGGGCATTTTTGGACTTACCAATAATTTTCTAAAAATCCATAACTAATACTTTTAACTCCTTTAAATGCCCTAAAATTCCCAATTTAAACTAAAAATCATGAAACTATTTTTATTAAATACTATGGAAAATAAGGAGCCTAGGAAAATTGGTTTTACAATTTTAGGATTTTTCTGTAATTTTCTACAATTGCTTTAGCTCTAGAGTAAAAAGAAAAAGAAAAACTTATGAATAGTTCTGGGCTGGTTTCGGCCCAAGCGGCCCAGTCAAAAGGGGAAAAGCGCGCGCGTGCGCCCGCGCGCTGACAGCTTTGCAGAAAGGCCCTCGTGTTCTAGGCTAACTGGGAATAGGTTCTTTCACTATTTTAGTGTGTCGCTGACGGTTTGCAGAAACGTCCCCGAACTTCTATTTCTTCGCAGATGGAGGTCCACGACGGCGTCGCGCCCGGCCGAGCTCCGGCGAGCATCAATACCGGCCGATTGAGGCGATGACCGGCGTCGGGACTAAGACTAACCCAAATTCATGACAAGGGGAGCATTTTCCCCAAACTAATTGCATCTAAAACTAACTATGGAGCACTAGCCACGGTGACCGAGAACGTTGCGGATGGATGAAGGTGTTCCCGGTGAACTATGGCAACTTAGCTCAATCAAAGGGGTCAGGGAGTTTGAGAGGAGCTGAGGGATGTTAGAACTAGCAGCAGAGGGACTTGAGCTTACCTAAATCGAGCTGGCCACGGTGAGCTTGATTCACGGTGGCGGAAAGTGGATTTGGGGAGAAATCCAAATTCGAGTTCTCAGAGGCACGGTTGCTCACGATTACTGGGAGCTGGGTGGGTGACTATGCTACGCAGCTACGGGCGAGGTCAATTTATAGCGCTAGCGGGTGGTGGCCGCGAATTTTGAGGAGGACGCGCGGCGACCGGAGATGAGGAAGAAAGCGGCGCGGTGAATACGTGTTTAGAGGCGTGGCGGTTACTCCGGTGAGCCACGGAGAGCGAGGGGAAGACACGGTGGTGCGGTGGAAAGTGAAAGCCACGCGGCGTATGGCCGGAAGACGGCGGTCGTCGGCGTGTTAATCCGCACAGCCGCAAAGGGGATAGGAAGGCCACGGTGAGGTCACCGAAGTGGCCTCCAGCTCACCGTCGGCGAGGATTCTTACCCCACAACGTTACACTCCATCCTGCACACGAATCTCAAGACCGGCGACGCGAATCACGGCCCGGGGGGGGGGGGGGGGTCACCGGCGGTGGACATTCTGCGCTGGCGATCTGATCTGCACAAGCACTGTACCATGGCCAGTTTCATTCAGATGGACCTGACAGTGCATTTTGAAGCATCAGTTTGTCCAAATTTTATGTGAAACCACTGCCAACCTTCTGCAGCAAAGTTGTAGAGCTATAATTCACCTATAACTTTGATACAATATGCTCCCACAAAAAGTCACTGGATCTCATTCAAAATCGAGCTCAAAGTTGGTCCTATCTCATTGTTACTGAAGATTCAGTATAGGAATTGTCTGACAGCCAAACTTTGAGCTGGATTATCTCTAATATTTGCTTAACAACTCTGCTTCCACTCTTAAGCAAAGTTGTTCTCCTATAATTGGGCTACAATTTTGATGTGGTGACCTAGGGCAAAAACCCTCTGATTTAAAAGTTACAAGGGCTTCAAGTTGGATGAACCACATTGAAATCCAGACTTAACCCAAAAGGGTTAAGTGTGGCACTTTTGCACTTAAGTCCAAATCTTAAGTTTTGGATTGCAAATTCACATATGAGTGACCCAAATAACTTAAGATACTTATTTGACTTGATTTTTTCACTTTAGTCCAAAAGTGGACTAATTTTGCACTTAGGTCCCTAGGGTTTGGTTTTAGGGCTTTCCAGGGTTCTATTTGAGATTTTTGGTATCCAGGGGTATGTGACTCAACTTTGTTTTTGGGGACATTTATAACTCTTTCCCCTAAAGCCTTTAGGTTTTCTCATCTTGGGTTAAGTTTTACCCCATTAATCTCTATTCAGGGTCAAGTTCCTTAACCAGGGGTCTATTTACAAAATATCAAAAACAATACACTTGTTTGAAATTTTTACCTAGTAAATGCACTCTAGGTATGTCAAACATATGCAATGCCAATGTTTATGATGTCATGCTCAAGTTTTAGTTACAGTAACACCAGGGGTGTTACACAGCTGAACTTCAAGTTCAACCGGGGTCCGGGGCAAGTTCAACCGATGTCCAGAGAGGTTCAACCGGTGTCCAGGGAAAGTTCAGCCGGGGTTTTTTCCCAGGACCTCACTGGTCAAAACCGGTTGAACCGGTCCTAGGGGAGGTTCAACCGGTGTCAGGGTCACCTGACCGGTCTATCCTCCTGACTGGGAGTCTGACGCCCAGGCGGTTGAACCGGCCCTAGGGGCGGTTCAACCGGTGTTAGGACCTGTTTTTGCAGTCTGACCTGCAGTCTGCCAGTCTGACTGGCTGTCAGCCTGCCCCAGGCGGTTGAACCGGTCCTAGGGGCGGTTCAACCGGCCCTCCACAACCAAAATCAGTCCAACGGCTAGTTTTGAAGCCCCACCTATATATACTCACTCCTACCTCTCTCCCCACACAAGAGCACGACCCAAACTCCATTTCTAACTTGAAGAACACCTCCCACTCTCTCACACATCTCTTGCCTCTCTAATTTCAAATCTTTGGAGAGAAATCTTTGAGTGAGTTTGAGAGCTACGGTTTTTGTGCTTCATCTCCACATCTCTCTTGCTTTTCTTCATTCGAGCTTTGGTACTACATCGAGTTCTTTGTGGATTCATTACTCTTGGAGCTTCTAGCTCCTAGACGACTAGGTGTCTCTTGTGAGTCTCCAAATCTTGTGGAAGACCACAAGAAAGTTTGTATTACCCGCTCATTTGAGCAAAGATTATTGTGTGGGCTTGACCTTTGTGGTCGGCAAAGGGAGGATTAGGGTTGAAAGAGACCCGGCTCTTTGTGGGCGCCTCAACGAGGAAGTAGGGCACCTTTTGTGGTGTGACCGAACCTTGGGATAAATCTTGTGTCTCTTGTGTTCTTGTTTATTTTGCTTATTTGTGTTCTTCGTTCTCTCACCATTCCGTGAAAGATTTGTTTATATCTTTTTGGTGTGTGGATTTTGAGAAGTGCCCTTCTCAGATCTACTACTTTGAACCCTGCGGATCATTTAGAACATCTCATTTCCAAAGTTAACTGGGTGAATTTCGAGATCAATTCAGTTTTACCCAGTTTGCTTCTAGTTTTTGTTGAAAAAGTTTTAACTTGCCTATTCACCCCCCCTCTAGGCAACTTTCAATTCTCTACTATCTCCCATATACTTGGATGAAGAGAGAACAAGTGACTACGCATTTTGTGACTCCAAAATCCGTAGTCCTCTCCATCAAAGTGTGGAGGTTTATCAAGAGGAATGGAAAGCAAATGTGCATTTGAATTATGCGGAATACGAGAGTAATCAAAAGAAAAGTTTGAGTTGACCGTCTTCTTTTTCTCGTAGTCGTCGTCGTCGTCGTGCTTTTGGGAAGAAGAAGACTCATCGCTGTCATAGTAGACTATCTTCTTGATGCGCCTCTTCTTCTTCCCATCTTTCTTTTTGTGACTCGAGCCAGAGTCAGTGAGCTTATCGTCTCTTGGCTCGTTGAAGGTGGACTCCTTCTCCTTATCGTTGACCACCATCCCCTTTCCCTTAGGATCCATCTCTTCGGGCGGTTAGTCCCTTGCGTGAAGAGAACGGCTCTGATACCAATTGAGAGCACCTAGAGGGGGGGTGAATAGGTGATCCTGTAAAAACTTGAAACTTAAAGCCACAAACTTGATTAAGTGTTAGAGCAATAAAACCAACACTAGTAAGAATGTGATCATCAGTGACGATTTTCTAGTGACGCTGGTGACTTCAGTCACAGATTGATACATTTCTATGACCAAATTGACATCTTCGTCAACAATTACAAGGGACGAAGATTAGACTTCAATATTAAAGACGAAAATGAAAGGAACGTCATAGACGAAAATGAAAGGAACGTCACAGATTAATTTGGCTTGATCGGCTGACGTAATGATGAAATAAATTGGTCACAGATGAGTTTTAGTAAAAAACGGCCCACGTGTACACACCACTTGACGGCGTGGGTTCCTTGGCCTACATGGGCCGCAGTTTTTTGGGACACAGCCCCCACCTGGCGACGCGGACCCGGCCCAGTACGAAGCGGCAGTTAGTTATTTGGCAAAAAAAAGGTGCGCCCGCGAAGCTTCGAACCAGGGACCTGCGACTTGCGTTAAATCGTTGCTACCACCAGACTACGCACTTGTTCGTGTATATAAAGAAATTATCCGTCTGTTAACAGGTGTTCCCATCTGTCGTTATGTTAACAAGTTTTCCCAGCCGCCATTCTGCGATCTGCATGGTTCGCCTGTTCTGATTTTTTCCTGCTGCGATCTGCGCTTCTGCGATCGGCCGTCAGGTTACGGCACACAACGACGCCGGCGTCTGTCGTCGTCCGCTTGATCGGCAACTGGGTAGCGTCGCAGCGAACGAGCGATCTTGTCGCCTGATCCATTGATCCAACTGTGTTGGAAGAACGACGTCGTCTGCAAACAGCGAGGCAGAGAAGCTTCGGGCGCGGCAAAGCAGCGGCGTCTTGCGCATAGCTACGGCGGGCGTGGATAGAACAGCGGCAGGGAGGGGAGAAAAGACAAGGTTTGATGTGTTGTGTTTTTGACAATAAGGTTCTATGTGCGTTTGAATTTTATTTCATATATGCATGTGTTTGATGTGGTTTTCAATTTTGTTCAGTGTAATCATAGTTATGTAGTTAATGCAAGTTTTAATTTATTGTCAAAATAGATGGATAGAAGATGGGTTTATGGGAAACAATTCACACCTGCATATGTGAAAGGAGTTGAAGAGTTCATGAATTTTGTTACTGAAAGATACCCAGAAGACACAGACATTCGTTGTCCGTGCGTGAATTGTCTTAATCAAAGGTTGCGACCTCAGAGTGAAGTAGAAACTCATATACACATTTATGGAATGTCAGCTACATACACGAGGTGGATTCATCATGGGGAGTCGGCAGATACAGAAGTTGAGGGTATAGAGGAGGATGTCGAAGGATATGATAATGACTTTGGGATACATATGGATGTGGACGATGATGTTTACGATGATGATCATGGAGTACCTGAGATGATCGGTGAACTGTTTGCAGCGGTAGAGGCTGATGGAGAAGAGCCAAGATTTGCAGGAGTTCTTGGAGATTCAAAGAAGGCACTTAGTCCGGGTTCTAGCCATTCAAAATTTTCTTTTATGGTGAGGATGTTGTATATGAAGTCTCGTAATCGAATCAGCAATACAGCATTTTCAGCAATGATGAAGCTGATGTCCGATGGATACCCTAACAGTGAGTTGCCAAAATCATATAATGAGGCCATGAAATATCTTAAAGAATTGGGCCTTGGATATGAAAACATCCATGTGTGCAAGAACAATTGTGTGTTGTTTCGGAATGTTAATGCTAAATTGAATGAGTGCCCAGTATGCACGGAGTCTAGATGGAAAGATGAAACTGGTTCGAAGCGGGTTCCACATAAGGTTTTGAGGCATTTTCCACTGTTGCCAGGGTTGAAAAGAATTTTTGCTTCAAAACAAACTTCAGAGGAAACACAATGGCACAAGAAAGTGAGGAAGCCAGTCGCCAATGTGATGAGCCATCCAGCTGATGGGGAAGCGTGGAAGGACTTTGACCGAAAGTACCCAGGTTTTGCAAATGATCCGAGGAACCTGAGGCTAGCCTTAGCTACCGATGGATTCAATCCATTTGGCAACATGAGTACCCAGTACAGTATGTGGCCAGTGCTTGTGACACCGCTTAATCTCCCACCATGGGAATGTGTGAATCCAACAAACTGCTTTATGTCTTTACTCATCCCAGGTCCAAGATGTCCAGGAAAGGATTTTGATTTGTTCCTTGAGCCCCTAATTGAAGAACTGCTGAAGCTATGGAAGGGTGTCAAGACCTATGATGCATGTACTGGTAGGAAGTTCGACCTTCGTGCTGCTGTACTATGGTGTATACATGATTATCCAGCGCTGGCCACATTATCTGGGCGAACAACAAAAGGGTATTATGCATGTATTTATTGCGACAAGAATCCGTTGTCTATGGCAATAAGGAACAAGTTATGCTACATTGGACATCGTCGTTACCTTAAAAGGACACATTCATGGCGGAATAGCTTGGATTTCAATGGTAAGCGTGAAAACAAAGTTGTGCCTGGCAGGTTCACTGTGGATGAGGTCCTACAAGAGCTAGAGAAGGTGAAAGATGTCAGGCCCGGGAAGCAGGCTGACATTACTGGAAATAAAAGGAAGCATAGTAGTGACGGTCCAAAGATTTATAGCCGGAAATCTGGGTTGTGGCAATTGCCATATTGGAAAGATTTGATGCTTCCACATAATCTCGATGTGATGCACATAGAGAAAAATGTATGTGAAAATATTCTTTGCACACTACTTAGTATACCAGGCAAGTCCAAGGACACACATAATGCAAGGCTAGATTTGTATGATATGGGCATAAGACCTGAACTGCACTTGCAACAAGATGGCAACTCGGCCTGCAGGGCTCCACCTGTTCCATATGTGTTGGGGAAGGATCAGAAAGTCGAGTTTTGCAAGTTCCTCAAAGGTATCAAGTTTCCTGATGGATTTGCGGATAACCTAGCAAGATACATAAGTGAAGATGGTTCAAAGGTGGTTGGAAAACTGAAAACACATTCTTGCCACATACTCCTACAGAGAATCATAGCCGCTGGCCTTAGAGGACTGGTGAGGAAGGATGTATATGAAGCAATTGCAGAGCTGGGGACCTTCTTCAGGGAACTATGTAGTAGAAATCTACGGATAGATGTTGTGCAATGGCTAAAAGGAGATATTCCATTGATCCTATGCAAACTTGAGAAAATCTTTCCACCTGCCTTCTTTGATGTCATGGTGCACTTGAGTGTCCATCTTCCCGATGAGGCAATGCTTAGAGGACCTGTTCAGTATGGATGGATGTACCCAATAGAAAGGCGACTAGGCACTTTGAAAAATTTTGTAAGGAACAGGGCTAGGCCGGAAGGATCAATTGCTGAGGCATATATGGCAAGTGATACCTTAACATTTTGTTCTAGGTACATGAAGGATGTTGACACTAGATTTAACCAGGATGATGATAGTGGTACAGAGATGCCATTGCCTAATGACATGTCTGTTTTTAAGCATGGTGCTACTCTTGTTGGAGCTACTAAGACTGAGTACATTGATGATGCTATCATGAATAAGTTAGTTTGGTATGTGCTACATAATGCTGATGAAGTACAGGAATATTTGACGTAAGTTAGTTTGGTATGTGCTACATAATTTATGTTATGTTTATTAAATTTGAAAATATGCTTATGAATAAAGTATGCCATGCAGTCTGTACAGGGAGGAGCTATCGCAGCAAGGTGCACGTCCAAATGATGTTGATCGAATGGTTCAACAAGGATTTGCAAAGTGGTTTATGTCCCATGTAAGTCACTAAACTTTTATGTTATAGGTTTACTAAAGTTTTGGGTATGCATATGTAATTGCTCAGCTGAGTAATTTTGTTGCAACAGGTTGAGAAGAAGCGTAATGAGAATCCAGAATTGGTTAGCGAAGGACTGTGGGCACTGTCATGTGGCCCAGCTCGGCGAGTTAAGACTAGTACAGCTTGCAAGATTAATGGAGTGCGGTTTAGCACAGTGGATCGTGAGAAGTTCATGCAGACACAAAATAGTGGTGTAATGACTGAAGGTGAACATAATGGGGAGAACATAGATTTTTATGGTATCCTTAAAGAGGTAATTGAGTTACAATATAACTCGAATTATCAAGTTCGTCGGTCGGTGGTTGTATTTCGATGCGATTGGTACAACCAAGTAGGAAAGACTGTGGGCATTCGAGATGACAGCCATTTCAAATCCATCAATGTGCAGTCATTTTGGTACAAGTCCGATCCTTTTATCTTGGCAGACCAAGCGAAAAAGATATTTTACCTGCAAGACACAACTCCACAATGTAAAGATTTCCGAGTTGTGCAGAAATTTGAACATAGGAATATTTATGATGTGGCTGAAAAATATGAGGGCAGTAATGATGTGCATCAGGATGATTATTGTTCTGATACAGAGCATATAGTGCAAGAAGGTGATGATAATCAGGTTCTGCACAATGTTGAAGGTGGAGAAGCCAGTCTAATTGAAGGCAATTTAGAGGAACTAATAAGAAAAAAGAAGGAAGCTGCTATTATTCTTGAAGATAGTGAGGATGAGGAGGAAGATGATACAATGTTTCAATATTTTAATGATGGTGGCGACGACAACAATGATGACATGTCCATAGAAGATGAAGATGAGGATTTCTAGTATTGATAGTTGATTTATGAATTGTTCAGTTCAGATTAGTACATCATACTGAATGTGTGTCTGAAATTCAGTTCATGTTTAGATGATACAATGTATTTTCTGTATTTTCAGAACTGAATGTGTGTCTGAAATACTGAATTTGGGGTGAACTGAACTTGTGGTGAACTGAATGTGTATTCTGTATTTTCTGTATTTTCAGAACTGAACATCTGAACACTTAATATCAGAGAAAAGATTGCATGGTTATTACTGATACTGCTAAAGAGAGACATAAAGTGGTAACAGACTAACAGTAATGGCAATATGGTATAGCTACCTCGGGTAGCAAACAAGGATGTTGTCAGGTTTGAAATCACCATGGATTATGCCAACACTATGCAGTGTTTCCAGCATGGTCAGCATCTCTATGGTATAATACATGCATAGAACTTCATCCATGTATCGACCGACTACTAAGTGAGAATTTATGACATCCTGCAGAAGGCTTGATTTATATCTCATTACATGTTAGCAACATCGACTGGTTGTAGTTACATATTCATTAAAATAGATAACCAACATCAGATATACGCAGATCAAGATAGCTTGGTCTCTGGAAGTAAACAATGTATATTATTAAATATTATTGTGCTTTATGAAAGAATGTTGAGACTGCTCTTGACATAAATTATGTACCTTCGACATCAGATATACGCAGATCAAGTTGGCGATACATGTAAAATTCCAAAGTAAATGAGGGATTCTGAATCTGCATATAATGAACAGCGTTTAAAAGTGGACCAAACTATGAAAGGCAACATCAAGTTATTGATGCAATGGAAACATGACTCACCTTCAAAGCAACCATTTCTTCCGCATTACTGTCAACAGTGGCTTTGTATACTTTAGCAAAAGCACCAGTGCCAGTTGATCCTTTGATTTGATACTTTCTACCACCTTGACACAAGGAATTGTAGTGGTAGTTTAGAATCTGAACTTTGAACTTTGGACTGGGCAACTTTGAACTTTGGACTGGGCAGAGTTTACAATCTGAACTGGGCAGCAATCTGAACTGGGCAGCAGAGTTTACTCAGAACACCCAGCAATCTGAACTGGACACTTTACAATCTGATCTGGGCAGAACAGTTGATGCTTAACTATGGACTGGGCAGATCTCTGAACTGGGCATAACATAAAAATGCAGAAATCTGAACTAGGAAGTTTACAATCTGAAAATGCTATAATTTGCCACTGTGAACATAGAACAGTTTATGCTTACATCCTGGACAGAGAACAGTTTATGCTTCTAATGAACAAACTCTGCTTATGTGCGCTCTGTTACTGGGCAGACAAATGCAGAAATCTGAACTGGGCGCTCGGTTACATCCTGGACAGAGAACAGTTTATGCTTACATATAACTACGCTCTGTTACTAACGAACAAACGTGACTAGTCCAATGGTAACTCCTTGCTACTGTGAACCCTGGTGTCCTGTGTTCGAGCTTGGGATAGGTAGGTTTTTTTGGTTTTGTTTACATTTTTCAATCATTTTTGTATTTTTCTTTTATTTATTTACATGTATAGCACCAGTTTCTCCAAATCATTTCAACCTTTTTTGGGGTGTTGATGGAGGTGTACCATGATGTTTTGTGCCGGTGCAATTTTTAGAACTAGTTTAACTATTAATGTAAGTATTTGTTATTTTACTAAAGAATAAGTGCTAAAAAACCTTAGGTGGCTAGAAAAATCTAGAAACTTGCATGTACACTTCATTTTGGTGTACAATGTTGACAAAAAAATGCAATTTATTCTGACAAAGTGGTGACATACATCCTACAAAAATGCATACAGCCCTCATATAAGGCTAATTACTAAGTGAGACATGTTCATGCTTGTGATGGATCTATACTACCACTTTCTCCAAATCATTTTAAACTTTAATGGCATGTTTATTGAACCAACCTATGATGTTGTGTGCAGTTATGCATTTTTCAAACCTAGTTTACTAATTACTGTAATTATTTGTTGTATTTCGTAAAGATATTTGTTACAATACCATAACCTAGCTAGAAAAATCTAAAAACTTGCATGGACCATTCATTTTGGTGTACAATGTTGACAAAATAGTTTCAACTCATTCGGACAAAGTGGTGACACACATCCTAAGAAAGGCATACATCTCTCATATAAGGCTAATTACTAAGTGAGAGATGTTCATGCTTATGATGGATCTATACTACCACTTTCTCCAAACCATTTTAAACTTTAATGGCATGTTTATTGAACCAACCTATGATGTTGTGTGCAGTTATGCATTTTTCATACCTAGTTTACTAATTACTGTAATTATTTGTTGTATTTCAGTAAAGATATTTGTTACAATACCATAACCTAGCTAGAAAAATCTAAAAACTTGCATGGACCATTCATTTTGGTGTACAATGTTGACAAAATAGTTTCAACTCATTCGGACAAAGTGGTGACACACATCCTAAGAAAGGCATACATCTCTCATATAAGGCTAATTACTAAGTGAGAGATGCTATTGCAAGTGAGAGATGTATAGTACCACTATGTCAAAAATATTTCAAAATATTATAACATGATCATAAACCAAACTAATGTGTCCATGAATAGATAATTGCAAAAAAAACATAGAGATAAATAAAAAACAAAGAATTAATATAAAATGGTAGGCAAAACACAAAAAAAGTCTCCTTGCAGGCGCTTGAACCTAGGAGCTCGGTCTTATAGTTAGCAGGTCAAACCATTGAGCTATGCACGTGTTTTCAATATATACCCAGCGCTAGTATACTTAAACGCATTAGACTCCACATTGCCAAAGGGCGCCAAAAACATTTTCGCCGTCGTCACTAAAACAGACTCCGCTCTCATCCTCTATCTCCCGCACTCCTCTTATTTTTCCCCCACTCTTCTTTCTCCCCCACTTCTCCAAACCTAATCGCTGCCGCCGGGACACGACGGCTGTCGACGACCTGCCCCCTCGACCAGGTACCTCACCGCCGCCGCTGGGACACATCCGCCGCCGACGACCTGCCCCCTCGACCAGGTACCTCACCGTCGCCCCCTTACCTCTCATCGCGTCGATGAGCTGCGTCGTCGCCGACTTCACTCGCCGCATCCCGCTCTATCTCATTGCCATCCGCATTTCTCTCGCCCCTTCCACCTAACACACCCCATCCACATTGCTCTCGCTAACCCCTAAACCCTAACATCGCTGGATTTGGGTCATCGCAGACGACCTTGATGGTGAACAAAAGGAGGCACAAAAGTCAGAAAGGTCCAACCCCTAAACCCTAACCATCGCTAGATTTAGTTTAATTATTCATTCATTGTTATCAGAGATATTGTAAATTGATTTATGTAATCATTGTGCACTGATACAGTTGTGTTTGGTTCCTTACATTGTGTTATATGCAGTCACATCCATGTTTTAGTAGAGAACTTATGTTTCTAGTACTGGTAGACAAGGTTCAAGAAAGCGCGATTAGGCGTGCGATTAGGCGCGGTTAAGCGCTGAGTAGAGGGTCAACGCATCGCTTACCTACTAAGCGGGCAATTAAGCGCTGGCCCTGCTTAATCGTGCCCATTCGGCATGTTTAAGGGAGAAGAGGAGGGAGAGGAAGAGAAGGAACACCTCCGGGGTCAATCCAGCAGGCAGCAAATCGACGGATCGACGAGTGAGAGAGCGGACGGACCTACGATGGCTGCAGGCAGCAGATTGGTGAGAGAGAGGCAGGAGCGGCTTCGCGGTAGAGGTGAAGATCGCACGAGGGAGGAGAGGCTTCGGGAGAGGGAGCCGGAGAGCGTACGACACGGTGGAGGATAGGCTTCGGGAGAGGGAGGCGGAGAGCACAGGGTGGCGGCGCGGGGCGTGGAAGGAGGCAGCAGAGTACTAGGTCATCACGGGAGAGGGGTTTTGCGTTGAGCCTCCTGGCAGGTGGGCCTAGTGGGCTGCAGACTCATGAAGAGAGGAGGTGGGGGTTAAGGGCTGCTGCAGGGTGGCCCAATATCATGTTTTTTTTTCTCTTTTTAACAAAAATGATTAAGCACGATTAATCACGCTTAAGCATTTTCACCACCATACCGCTCGCTCAGTGCTTAGTGCTTTCTTGAACCTTGCTGGTAGAAAGTGATGAGAATATCTTCACTTTTTTTGTTCATCAGCTTGTGTAAATCTACATCGCCTAATCAATGTACTAGCTAGTACTTTGAACATTGTTTAAGCCTGCATAAAGATTTCCACAACCAAACAGGGGAAACACTACAGTTATAGTGCAACCACAATTATGAACTTGCACAATCATAACCAAGCTTCATAATGACTGAATCTACACATCTTATCTATTTGCTTTTAGTCAAATCCTTCCCTGCAAATAGTAGTACCTCTTAGCTTTTAGTAAAATCCTTTACATTATCTAATACACACAGTATGCTTGTTCTTATCTATCTTGCAAGTAGTTCAACATGAGCGAACTGCTTATGAGAGAAGACGGGATAAACAAGTGAAGGAGAATATAAAGAAGATGCAAGATTTGGGTCTGAACAAATATACTTCTGTTCTAAATAATTCTGTCTCACCATCTGCATCAACAAAGGGGAAACATGCAGCAAACAAGATAAATAATAATTCAGATTCAGATTCATATGTCTCTTTCTATCTCCTTGACGATGATGATCAAGGAGATACTGATGATGACAGTGAATATTATGATCAGCCAAAACCCCTGGCAATGAAGGTGCTCCTTCTATCTTCAAAGTAGTGGATGCCAAATAGTTGCATTGCATTGCAATGTTTTTAATCTGGTGTTTAATATATGCTCATGCTTTTAGATTCATCTTCTTTATTTCATACCTCTTAATTAATATATGGTCTTGCTTTTAAATGCACATGACTATTTTTTTGTGGACAGTATCCTAGAAGAGGTAGAAACACAACCCTTGCTTCAAACAAGAAGATAGACCCCAACATGGCTCCAGGCATTAGGTTCAGCAAGAGAGTGAGGGCAGGTGCACAACTAGAGGAGCAATCTTCAAAAAGGCTTCACTCTACAGAGACAGATGGCCACAATGTACAGGAACCAACAGATGGAAATGATCACATACCAAACAGCCCTACTACACCTAGACTTGCTGATCATTTCAGCAGAGCTAGCAGAGGAAGCCATGGCATCTGCTGCTCATGACAGTATAGGTGATGCTGAAGGCAACAGTCGTACTACACCTGGACTTGCTGATCATTTCAGCAGAGCTGAAGAGGAAGACATGGCATCTGCTGCTCATGACAGTACAGGTGATGCTCAAGCCAATGTAGCTAGAGATGAAGAAACTGAAGGCAAGTTCTATTTTTTCAGTCAAATAAGGCATCTCTTTTGCTGATTTGCATGAAACAAAACAATTTCATTATTCAATAAAAGCGAATTATATTTTGTAGCTCCTACACAGCGAGCACTAAGGAGACCCAGGGCAGCAACCAAGGGAAAACAACTGGATAGGATGACTAAAGTTATGCAAAGGAGACTGCCCATAGCTGTTGAGGAAGGCAAAAAAAGGCCACATGAACCTGTTCAAGCTGCCAAGTTTGCATCAGAGGCTGGCATCATTATTCGGGAAACCATGCCTATCCTAACTCGTTGGAAAGATTACAAGGACGACCAGAAATACTACAACAGCTTTGTGTCACAGCTAAATGTAAGTGCATTACTGATTCTATGGTTCACTTGTATACTGCTTAACCTGAATTGACTAACTATGGAATTGTCATATGCATAGGGGCGCTTGTCCGTTAACACTGAGGACAAGGCAACAAAGGAAGCTTGCACCGATATGCTACGCTCTGCGGTAAAAAACCAGCGTTATCGGCTCAAGCAGAAATACTTCAATGGTGTACCTGCAAATGAGATTAGCACAACTTCTCCTGTATCTTACATGACTGATGAACAGTGGAGGGCATTAGTTGCAAAGTGGTCTGATCCAAAGAACATGGTATGGGTATCTTGTCATATATTGTTCTTTCACTATACGTTTGCAAAGGATCTTCGCATATTGAACCTATGATCTAATCTGACATGTCCATTCTCTTGTAGGAAATAAGTGAAAAGAACAAGCAGAACCGCAGTCAAGTCAAGTTTCATCAGGCTACGGGTTCTCGCTGCTATGTGGCACACTTACATGCATATGTAAGTAACTATTACCTTGTACTACTACCTGCACTTTTGCACTCAACTTCTATTGCATTTGATCTGAGCAAACTTCGCTGTGATTGTTTATCCACGAAACAGAAGCAGAAGAGAAACCGAGAAGAACCCAGCTTAGATCAGACTGAAGAACTAGATGCTGTGGACGCCTTTAAGACCTGTCATACCAGCTCCAAACGTGGCTTGAGTGAACCGGCAAGAGAAGCACTTGTAAGTTCATTTGTTTGCTTTATTTAGTGTAATTTTTATGAGATCATATGAGGGAGGCTGGTTGTGGGTCGATGGAACGAAGGGGAGTGAGATCGATGAGTGAGATCGCCTGTCCCATCCCAGGGGAGTTCAGATCATAGTCTATTTTGTCTGCCATTTGTCTGCCATCAAATTTCTGAAATGAAAGTAAATATCATAGTCTATTTTTTGTAGGACCCGTGCACTAGAAATGTATAGGTTTTAGAGTCTTTGTTAAGCAAATCTGCTATAATTTGTAACTGTTTTCACATTATTTTTCATAGTCTATTTATAGAGTCTTTCAAATGTATAGCTTTTAATTTGCCATCAAATGTATAGCTTTTAAGCAAATCTGCTATAATTTGTAACTGCTATAATCTGCTATAATTTGCCATCAAATGTATAGCTTTTAGAGTCTGTCAGTCTATTTTTCATAGTCTTTGTTAATGTCTTGTAGGCTATAATTTGTAACTGCTATAATCTGCTATAATGTGCACTAGAAATGAAAGTCACTGTTTTCACATTATTGTTAGCATCTTGCTGTTGCTCATTAGCATTAACATGTTACTGTTTCTGTCCATGATATTTCAGTCTCATATGGAGGCTTTGAGGGCTAAACCTGTTGCTGAAGGTGAGATGCCAGCATCCAGTGTGCACCTTGTGTCGAAGGTGCTGTCCCAGAGCAGCTCACACCAATTCCTGAAAAGCGTCGGCATCAAAACATCGGCAACCTCCAAGGCATCATCATCAAATCATAGTGAGCTTCGGGAACAACTTGCAGCTGAAGCGACGGCTGCTGTTCAAGGTGAACTCGACCAGCTCAGGAAGAAATGTGAAGAAGCTGAGGAACAGCAGGCGAGGACACAAAGGGAGTTGGAGGAGTACAAGAAGATAACAGAGAAGAACAGCAAGGAGATGGAGGAGACCAATGTGCTCATCAAGAAGCTCTTGTCCTTGCATGGTAACTCTTCTTCGACATGAGGGCTGCTAGTCAGAGCTGCTGTTTTTGGCCTGTTCTTTGACATGAGGGTACCCAAAAACTCTAGTTGCTCGTGGGTGTCAACTTTTGATTATATGCTGTTATGTTTGTGCAAACTCAACTGAAATGTGAAGTCAAGTGGTGATGCTGTGAACTGAGTTTAGTGTTGTCCACTTAGTTTGTATGCACACTGGAATACTAGTTGTATTCATCTATGGAATATGGAATTGTGTGCTCATTCCTCTGTTCTAGTATATTTTGCAATTTCCAATTAAATTATTCTCTGCACATCTGTGACCAAACTGGTGGCATATAATAAAACATATGCCACGTCAGCTGCCACTGTACTAGCCACGTCAGCGTTGACGTCAGCGCTGACGTCAGCTGCCACGTCAGCGCTGACGTCAGCTGCCACGTCAGCGCTGACGTCATACGCATCAGCACCTTCCAAACGGCTGTTAATGACCAAACAACGGCTCTATCTGTGACGATACTGTACCGTCACAGAAACCAAACGGCGTTAACAACGCCGTCAGTTTGCTCGGGCAGACGACGAATTATGACGGAAAAGTGCCTTCCTCTATGACCACAACTGATCGTCATAGAATGAATTCACTTCCATGACAACACGGCTTTCGTCACAGAATGTATACACATCGATGACGAAACTGGGTAGTCCGTCACAACACAACAAATGTGACGCGACCCCTATGACCAAATCGAACTCGTCACAAATTCGTCACAAACCTTTATCTGTGACGATATATACACATGCAGTGACGCAATACGAACGTCATCGATGATAAGATCTCCACTAGTGCAAGTGGCTAGAGAGGAGTTCTTGCTAAACACGATAACCACAAAGAAATTAACACAGAGAGGCACAGTGGTTTATCCCGTGGTTCGGCCAAGTCCAACACTTGTCTACTCCACATTGTGGTGTCCCAAAGGACGAGGGTTGCACTCAACCCCTTTCAAGTGGTCCAAAGACCCACTTGAATACCACGGTGTTTTTGCTTTCGTTTACTATCTCCCGTTTGCGAGGAATCTCCACAACTTGGAGCCTCTCGCCCTTACAAATGATGATCACAAAGAAACACAGAAGTAAGGGAGGGAGAGCAACGCACACAAGACACAAAATCAGAGCACAAACACGCACACAAGTCACAACTTGAGCTTGCAACACAACCCGAAGAGTTCTCTACTCAAATGGAGCTCTAGTTGCTATCACAAAGAATCAAATGCGCGGAAATGGAGTCTTGGTGCTTAGAGTTGATCAAAGAATGCTTGGTGTGCTCCTCCATGCGCCTAGGGGTCCCTTTTATAGCCCCAAGGCAGCTAGGAGCCGTTGGAAGCAATCCAGGAAGGCAAATCTTGCCTTCTGTCGGGTGGCGCGCCGGACAGTCCGGTGCGGATTGCTTTCCTAATCTGGCGTAGCAGACCGTTGAAGATTTGGAGCCTGTTGGCGCACCGGACACTGTCTGGTGCACACCAGACAGTCCGGTGCCCCCATCCGACCGTTGGCTCGGCCATGCGTCACGCGTGGATTGTGCGGCCGACCGTTGGCGTGCCCGACCGTTTGCTCACCGGACAGTCCGGTGGATTTTAGCCGTACGTCTGTTTACTGTTTCCCGAGAACGGCGACTTCGTCGCAGACGACTCACCGGATAGTCCGGTGCACCACCGGACAGTCCGGTGATTTATAGTCCGTACGCCGCCGTCGAGACTCGAGAGCAGGCTGTTCACCGGGACTGGTCCTGGCACACCGGACACTATCCGGTGCACCAGCGGACACTGTCCGGTGCACCCAGACCGAGCAGCCTTTTGGCTGAACATAGCCAACTTCTCTCCAAAGCGATTTCTCCTGTTTCTAGCACTTAGACACAATACATTAGTCTTCAAAACAATGTACTAAGTCTAGAAACATACCTTTAATCTTGATTTGCACTTCTTGAGCCTTTGGCACAAATATTACTCAAAGCATTTGTGTGGAGCACTAAATCACCAAAATCTTATAGAAATGGCCCAAGGGCACATTTCCCTTTCAACGCCGTGGCGCCATCGGAGCAGGCTTCGCTCCTCTGATGAGGTCCTGAGCTCGTTCGTCGACGGTGATGTAGAGGTCTGCTTCCCGGAACAGCTACTCGGAGGTGATCGGCGCCTTCTGCAGTATGGCTCGAACGAAGGCCGAGTCATTAGATCCTCGGTAGAAGTCTTCAATTATTGCTGCCTCAGCGACCTCGGGGATGCAATTCCTCATGGTCTGAAACCTCTTGAGGTACGACCGAAGCATTTCATCCCCCGGCACCTGATGGATTTGAGGTCCCACGGCTGCGCCGGCTTGTCGGAGAGGGATTGGAAGTTGGCGATGAAGCGCTAACTGAAGTCGCTCCAATCGTCGATACAATGTCGTGGAAGGAGTCGTAGCCACTGTAATGCATCCTATCCGAGAACGATGGGCAAGTACGCAGTCATCATGTCTTTAGTTGCCCCAGCGGCCCGGGCGGCAGTCGTATAGATGGCCAACCAACCTCCCGGGTCCTGCTTAGGCTTGTACTTGTCGACGTTGGAGACTTTGAAGTTTGGGGGGCACTGAATGGCCCTAAGACGCGGAGTAAGCGCAGATACTCCACACGTGTCCTCCTATTGGCAATGGTGGTGCCGGTCCCAGGGAGGGGAGTTGCTGATGTGCTGTCTCGACCGTCCCCGGGTAGTGCCTCAAGTTGAATCCGCTGCCGACTCAACTCTAGTGGCCTGACTTCACGCCGGAACACCATGGTCCCGATCGTACTCCTCTCGGCGCCGTATCTCATTCTCGTGTCATCGTTCGCGCGAAACATTGATGGAACTCCGTGCGTCCCACCGACTGTTGATGGCGTGCCGTGGATCTCCTGGAGGATGAGCGAGGGGTAGAAGATGATTAGCTGCCTGAGTGAGTAGCCACCAATAGCCTTCGACGTCGGGAGTCCAGGGTAGTCCATCAGCTATCCGAGCCAGCACTCCTCCGACTTCACTCGGTGTGTTTATTGCGTGGGCGAAGTCGGGGTTCAGGTTTCGCGTGAAGAGAGGGTTCTCTCGGTGTAGCATCCCAAAAATTCAAATCTTGAAAATTTTCTCAAACTTGCTCTAAATTCAAAATGAATTTCAAATTTCATTTCAAAATGTTTGTTTGCGAGTTGATATGAGCAAATAAAATATAGTGGTCTACATTTGTAACATCCCAATTTTCAACTCGAGGTTTGGAACCCTAATCTAATCCCCCTTTCTTATTTATTTTATCCCTAGGTCTTCTCATCATATGCATACACTTTGTTGATTAGAAGCACCTCACTTAGAATATATTTTTTTAGCACCTAAGATTACTTTGGGGACTTGTTCTCAAATGCTATGAATTAAGAACAAGGCAACATAAAATGTTAAATATCGATGTCCTTCGTCCGCTGAAGCATTATTTCCCCAAGGAGTTAATGAACTTCGGACGAAGGTTACAATGATGGAATTACGAAGGTACTACCTTCGTACTTAAACTCTTAAAAGTAATACGAGATAATGCAGGATATAAAGTATTAAAGATAAGTAAATTGAAAATAAATGACATCATTTATACATCTAAAGTCTTAAAATCTACGAGGATTCTCGGTGCCTCACATCAGCCACGTCGTCTAGAAAAGATCAGCCGTCCGATTGAAATCCCACGCCCTTTCCTCGCAGCACAGGCTGCCATGCGCGCGTGTTGTGCCGACACGTGGAGGACGGACCCGAAAATTTATTCAAATTCGGCTTTCTATGCTCCGCGTCCGACCTCTGGTCTGGCCGCACCCATGCCTCCTCGGCTCCTACCAAACTCGCCGCCACCCCTGCATCCCAGTCGTCGCCGCCACCCCCGCATCCCTCACCGGCCCTCACAGATCCGTCGCGAGGCCGCGTGCCGGCGGCTCCACGCCGTCTCTCAGATCTCCGACGCAGCTCGCCTCCACATCCGTCCCCGTGTGTGGGCATGGTCATGGCGACACGCGCCGACATCTCCGGGAGAGGCGCTGGCATCCGGTGGCCGGGGCTCGCGCCTGCGCCTGCTCCAACGCGGTTGCAGCTCCTCCGCCTGCGTCTTCGTCGTCGTTGGTGCCTCACAGCCGCTGCCAGGTCCGTCCTCGCCGTTCCTCCGTCGCAGTCGTCGTCCTTTCGTTGGGAGTCGTCGAATCGTTTAGTGTTCAGCGCTCGCCAGCCACAGATCCATTTACCGTCGTTTCTGTTTCCTGTTCGCAGTTCGACTTCCCCCAAATCCGTTTGCCACTGTACGTGCCTGTCCGTGTGCTTTGCCCTCGTCTCGTGAGATGCGAGACGCGTGCGGACGGCGCCCCTCACCATACCTCGTCATACCCTTCTGCCAGAGAGCCCATGCTGGCCGCGTAGACCGACACGCAGCGGCTGCAAGAGAACACTTTTGATCTATTTCTTTCGATGCACTTTTTGTGGGTTAACAATGTTGTTGTTCCCTGATTTGGTGTTTTCCTACTAAAGGACTTACCACAGTCAGCTCGAACGGTTTGTTTTTCCTCTGCGTATATGTACTTGTGCCTGTGTTTTTTTTGGGTGGTGGGATCATGGTTTACTGTTGGCGGGTTTTCCCTCTTGCTACTGTGCTCGCTCTTTGATCATGTGCTTCTGTCGTGTCAGTGCCATGGTGTTGTGTTTCTTTTGTATTTGTGTAGTCTTAGCTCCGAGGCAGAGTTACCTCAGTTCCCACGTGTGGCTTTTTGGGAGTCAGTTTTCGTGTGTTGTTGACCCCTGCAGGTTACTCTATTCAAAGTTCTGAAAGTTTAGCTTATTAGGATATGCATCTACCTGTGCGTTGACCGCAAACATCTAGCTATTGCGTGTAAGGGGTTTCTGCAAAGAGTAAAAGGGTTCGCATATAAATTTGGTGGCCAATTTCTTATTTCTTGGGCTACAAACAGCATTTGCTTCGGATGGTGGGTCTTCTCCAGGGTGAGACCAAAACAGTTTCAATCAATGGTTTGAATTATGGTTACACAATAAGCATTAGCACAAAACATATTCAGAGATTCCCTACATTCTGGTCCTCGCATACAGTTTAGTTGGGTGAGAAAAAAAATTTCATGCTTAATTGTGGTTGGGACTTCTTAGCTCCCTAGAGCTCTTTATTTATGCTTACAGACGTTCAGGCTGTGTGCTCAGGACTTAGTTATCTCTCGTATTTATAGTTGCGGTTCTTTGTGCTATGGAACACCTGTCTTGCTACAGGCCTGATGATGTTGGTGGGACCCTTTTGTCAAAATGTGTTCCTGCATATGCCCTTCACCTCTTTACTACTCTTCTTTTCCTGGTTGTGTCTATGTTTGGTTCTTCTTCGTATATATATTCTGAGATTGATTTTGTGTCCTTTGCTTCGTCTCATAGACCCTTACCACATACTGGTGCTTCCTCTCAGTGACCCTGTTTGAGTTTGGGAATGTTTGCTTTTGATGTCAACGTCAGCTGAATGTAGGCTTTTGCTGCTGTATAATTGTGCCTTGTCTTTTTTTGCCCTCCTTTTGTTCGTTCTATCCGTGTTTTCTTTTTTTACATGTATGTGTTCTTATGGTTTATGTATTTACTTGTTCTTATTATTTACGATTGTTGCCTCAGGAATTTGCAACCTGCTTCCCCTTCTGCCCACGTGCTCGCTCCACCGAGTACGCTGCGTATCAGGTATGTCGCAGGTTCTGCGTGCTCCATTTTATTTCCTGTACTTTGGTTAATTGTTATGGTTTACTTGTTACGTTTGCACTTGCTTCATACATCCATACTCTGATTTATCCTGTATGCTTCTCCTTTTGGCCATCTTGGCTTTACCTCCCTACTTGCTGTTACCTCTGGTGGTATTCAAAACTGATTCCAATGTGATACCTGTGCTCTTGTCCCATACCTAGACACTCCATTTGCGATTCTATAGACTGCTGACCAATGGACCATGGGCCATGTCAGAGTACTGGTCCCTCTCCTGGAAATGAGAGGAAGAGGAGACCTACCACCTCTGGTTTGTTCCTTTGGCCACGTTTTCATTTCTATTTACTGACTAGCACTGTTTCTGGGTCCCCTGCTCGTTGCTCAATGTGTTTGCAACATGATGACCTTGTTTCTTAACCAATGGTTGCCACAGACATACTTGTATTGTCTCCATCGGACGTGACCGCTCAGACATCCTTGCTTAACCAACAATGCATCCCTATTTGGTCGACGTTTCCACTAAGACCTTGTATGTATCATGTACATCTATTGGGATTATGATGCATCACACACTCATTCTTATGCTCTCCTCTTCGTTGTGACCTGGTAAAACATAGATCCTAGATCATTGTTGCATTTACCTAGAGAGGCTTCCACCTCCAATAGACACTATCGAATTGAAGTGAGAAGGCGGACACGAGCTTGTACAACACAGGCTCCATGCTCGACTCTACCCGCTCCTGCTGTTCCTCTAAACGACTCCTACATTGCTCGCTTGAAAGGTCCCCTGCTAGGCGCTACAGTCTCCACATGCACGTGTCTTACCTCTGTTGTGTTTTGCTGATGCATTGTTGTTTTGTGTTCCTTCAGACAACAATCAATTCCTTTCTTATTATGGTGGGCCGACGCACGAATGCCCTTTTTGCGGTGCCTTCTTTTGGTTCCAGGAGCGTGTCAAGAGTGCTTCTGCTGTAACTCAGCGGAGGATTGTCTACAACCTTTGTTGTAAGGGTGGGCGGATCAGGTTGGAACCTTACAAAAAACCAACTGAACCTCTGCGAACTCTTCTGAGGTTTGATGGCGACGCTCGCTCAAAACGGTTTTTGTGCCAGATACGATATTACAACTCACTTTTCGCTTTCACCTCCTTGGGTGCTGCCGTCGACAAGGCTATAAACAATGGTACTGCACCGTATGTTTTCCGAATTAACGGTGTGGTTCATCATTGAATTGGAACGTTGCTACCTCGTCCAGGTTCACAGCCCAAGTTTGCTCAGCTTTACATACATGATCCTGATGCTGAGCTCCAAAGTAGGCTCCACATTTTTGGGAGCGATGATGCTGGTGTTGCTTGCCCAGACTCCGCTGTTACACAGTCCTTGATGGAGATGCTTGACGCGCATAACGAGCTTGTAAAGGCCTTTCGTTGTGCTCGTGAACGCATAGAACAAACACACAATAGCGATATAACGTTACGTTTACTGGGCTGCAATACTAGACACGATGTCCAGTATAATTTGCCTTCGAGCGGTGAGATAGCTGCCATAATTGTTGGTGATTACTCATCTGCTCAGTACACGTACGATGTCCTTGTTCATGCTAAGAACCATGGTCTCAAACGTTTTTCGCATTTGCATCCGTGTTATATGGCTCTACAATACCCACTCCTTTTTCCCTATGGTGAACATGGATTCCATCTTGGCATTAGGTATGCGGATGATGACGTCAATGAACGAACAAAACGTAGATACATGACGATGCTTGAGTTTGTTAGATACCACACACACTATAGGTTGCGTGATGCAAACCCATACACTTGCTATGGTAGGCTTAGCGATCAGATTGGTGTCGATGCGTATTCCACAGTCGAAGCCTCTAGATTGCAATTTATAGCTGACCACCAGAAAGATTTGTGATACGAAACAGTGCAGGGTGTGTCTGATGCCATTGATAAGGGTTTGGTTAGTGCTGATTCCGTTGGAAGCAGGATGATTGTTCCTTCGTCGTTTACTGGTGGTAAAAGGTATCATGTGATGAACTACCAAGATGCTATGGCAATATGTAGAGTCTTTGGCCCTCCTGACTTATTTGTGACCTTCACGTGCAACATTAAGTGGAAAGAAATAGCGGACGCCATTCGTTTTGAAACCGGACAGCAGCCATGTGATCGCTCCGACGTGATTGTTCGTGTATTCCACATGAAAGTCGATGAGTTCATGACTGATATCAGGGAGGGAAAGACGTTTGGCCCTGTACTTGCAGGTATGCTGGCGTTTGTGCCCCTTTAGGTGTTCTTCCCTCAACCTATCATTTTCTATTTGAAAACCTCGTGTTTACCAAGCATTTCTGCAGCGCTATATACTGTGGAGTTCCAGAAACGTGGCCTACCCCACATCCATTGCCTTGTTTGGCTGGCAAACCGCTCCTCCGACTTTGATGCCTCCACTATTGATGGATTTATCTGTGCTGAGGTACCTGATTTCAGGACTGACCCATTGGGATATGCATTGGTTGACGAATTCATGATGCACGGCCCATGCGGTCAACACAACAAAAGATGCCCCTGTATGAAGAATGACAAATGCTCAAAAAACTACCCTAAGTCCTTCCAGGCTGAGACTATCGTTGACGATTTTGGATTCATGATATATAAGAGATGTGATGATGATAGATACATTGTTAAGAATGGGGTTAAGCTAGATAACAGGAGCGTTGTTCCTTATAACATGACGTTGCTCAAAAAATACTGTGCACATATCAACGTTGAGTGGTGTAACAAATCAAACATGATTAAATACTTGTTTAAGTACGTTACTAAAGGAAGTGATCGAGCGAAGATATATTTTGAGGTGACGGCAAAGACAGCCAACGCGTCACCTGAACCTCAGTTAGCTCCTCGCAATGAAATTCAAGAGTATATCGATGCAAGATACCTATCCATATGTGAAGCCATCTGGCGTATTTTTGAGTTCGACATTCATTTTAGAATACCTGCGGTTGAACGTCTTGTTGTCCATTTGCCCAACAATAATTATGTTCAGTATGAACCGGGTACTACCTTAGCGTCTCTCCTAGAGTCCCCCGCAGCAAAAAGTTCCATGCTAACTGAGTGGTTTAACACCAATGCAAGAAATCCTGGATACCGACACCTAACATATTGTGATTTCCCTACTGAGTGGTCTTGGCACCCTTCGGATCGACTGTGGCGGAAAAGAACCCCTTGTCACAAAATTGGACGGATGTACTACGTTCATCCAACGGCCGGTGAACTATACTACTTGCGCATGCTATTGATGATAGTTAAAGGTGCAACGAGTTATGTTGATCTAAGGACATTTAGTGGCGCGGTCTATGGTACCTTTCGCGAGGCATGTGAGGCGAGGGGCCTTCTTGAGAGCGATAACGAATGGAGCCTTCTCTTTGACGAGGCCATCGTCTCTGCCTCATCACACCAGCTACGCCAACTCTTTGTAACAGTTGCCCTCCATTGCTCGGTTGGCAATGTTCGTGCTTTATTTGATAAGTACTGGCTATATTTCACGGATGACATTCACCGCTCACTCACCCGCGCACTGGCCAATCCACGCTACGTTGTGCCACCGGAACAACTTATGCCGCTGCTGATAAAGAAGCTAACACAACTGTTTTCTAACAGCGGAGGGAATATTGAAGACTTCAACTTGCCCAAACTGTCTGCACGAAATGATCCCATGTACGAAAATAGGTTGCTTAACGATGAGCTTGACGTTGAACCGTTGGTATTGTCCATGCAAGCCCAATCTCTTCTGTCCCAGCTAAATACCGATCAGAGACATGTCTATGATACCATTATCGGTAGAGTTCTATCTTCCTTACCCGGATTTTTCTTTGTCTCTGGCCATGGCGGCACAGGGAAAACCTTCCTATGGAATACTCTGATTGCGAACATCAGATCGAAAGGAAAGATAGTACTTGTCGTTGCTTCCTCAGGTGTTGCTTCTTTGCTAATGCCTAAAGGACGAACCGCACATTCACGTTTCAAGATACCTTTCGACATGAACGAAACAGCCATGTGTACTATTAGGCGAGGGACCATGCTTGCTGAACTCATACAAGTGTCCTCATTGATTGTATGGGACGAAGCGCCGATGACGCATCGACATTGCTTTGAGGCCTTAGACAGAACCATGCGCGATATCCTCTCAGAGGACGAACCTACAAACGCGATTATCCCGTTTGGTGGCAAAGTCGTTGTCTTGGGCGGCGATTTTCGTCAGATTCTACCAGTTGTTCGTAAGGGATCACGATCTGCGATTGTTAATGCTTGCATTACCAACTCTAGGCTTTGGCGCCATGTCAGCTTCTTGAGCCTACACACAAACATGCGTCTTGCCAGCCCATGCCTACCATCGGAAAAGCGTGCTGCTCTTGCTGAATTTAGCAAATGGGTTCTGTCTATCGGAGATGGTACTGTTCCTGTTGAGAAGATTGGCGACGAGGCCGAGCCTTCGTGGATCACGATCCCTCCCGATCTATTGATTCATGTTGACGGTGACAAGATCCTCGCACTTATAACTGAAGTGTACCCAAATTTTATTGCAAATCACAGAAACTATGATTACCTAGTTGTGCGGGCTATCATTTGTCCTAATAATTCAACTGTTGATGACATCAATGAGCGTATTGTTTCGATGGTACCTAGAAGTGGCGTCGAGTGCATTAGCTGTGACACAATTTCAAAATCAGCAGAACACATTCCAGATTTTGATGTGCTTTACCCAACCGAATTTCTCAATTCCATAAATGCACCCAATTTTCCTTGCCACAAACTTGTGCTTAAAGAGGGTGCGATGGTGATGCTGCTTCGCAATCTGAACCAAACTATGGGCCTCTGTAATGGGACAAGGCTGCTTATTTCCCAGCTAGGTCAACGTGTTCTGCGATGCATAATACTCACAGGATCCAGGATTGGCGATAAGGTATTCATTCCACGTATTGCGCTGAACACAACAAATGTAAAATGGCCTTTCACTTTGCAGAGGACCCAATTCCCACTACGCCTCTGCTATGCCATGACAATAAATAAAAGCCAAGGACAGACGCTTTCCACTGTTGGCCTTTACCTAAAGAAACCAGTATTTACGCATGGCCAGCTCTATGTTGCTGTTTCGCGTGCGACATCCAGGGAGGGGCTTAGAATTATGATCGAAAATGATGATGGTTCATGTGGCTCCTGTACTCGAAATGTTGTTTACCACGAGGTCTTAGATGTTGCGCTAGCAGCATCGTCGTAGCACATCTCACCTATTACGGATCTCATTTGTGTACAAATGTGCATATTGTAGATACATTTATGTATCATACTATTGCCCCCTTCCAATTTTTTGGTTTTGAAATTTTCTATGCGTGCACCGCTCATCGATGGTACCTCTTTTGTACTAAGGTGTTTGTTCTGACATTCAGCATGCTTACTTCATCTCTTACTCTCAACACATACTCATTGGACAAATGTTCTTGTCCCTCTTTTGCCTTTACTTTGCAGATGGCAGAGGTTCTGATTGGAAGCCTTATGATTGGGAATTGCAGTGACCGGTTGTGTGTCCGTGTCTCACGTATGTGGGAATTTTATGATCCTCAGGATGAGTCCAAGCTCCTCCACGCTGATATGGTCCTCATCGATGAGGAGGTACGCAATCTTCTTACTACATGGACATTGGTCTACATTTGAATTAAGGCAACATTCCCACAGACTTATTGGTTCTGGTACATTAGCTACATCCCACAAAATTATTCAAGACTTGTCCTTGTATGCTACTCGGAATATGGCAGCAACATCTTCTTGAAAATGTTAACATGGTCCAATAAATATGTAACCACATTCTAAATAAATGCTACTCCCTCCATTTAGCTTCGTATTACGACAATCATTCTGGCTTCAGTCCCTCTCAGACATAATGGTTACCTCACTTATAATATTGAAACACATGATATCACTAAAAGTTATGCCAAAATTGTATAGTGATAAAGGCATTTCTTTTATTTTGTGTAGGGTGGCAGTGCTCATGCTCAAATATACCCTCCACTCGCTGTCGTTTTCAAGCCCATGATAAAGGAGGGCAATGTCTACAACGTCTCCTACGTTCAGATCAAGAAAGCAAATAGGATGTACAAGCCTGTTGACAACGATATCATGATCGGTTTCACAAAATGGATGACAATCGAGGAGCTTATTGAAGTGCCACCGGCTTTTCTAGAGATTGTTTACTCCCTCACTCCCTTTGACCAGCTTACAACCCTTGTGGACATTAGGGAGTATTTCATAGGTACATAGAATGAATCCATCCTGTGTTTTACACAGTTCTACCAGATGATCTCTTATCACTCTATATTGTTATGTAAAATAGATGTCATTGGCGCGGTCACCATGATCTCGGATGTCGCAACCATTCGTACAAAGATGCGCTAGACTCAAACAGCAAAGAGATCTGTCACTATACAAAATGAGAGGTTAGTTACTTACCTCTGCAGCAAGTTGTTTTACCCATGAGGTTATACTTGTGACTCGTTTTAATTGTGTTTGTAGTTGTACTCCCCTTGAGGTTGTGTTGTGGGGTGAGCAGGCAACCTCCTTCCCGGCTGATCAGATTACTATTGCCAGCCAGGACTCACTCCAGATTATTATCTTTTTGGTACTCTTGCTAGATCATATGCTGGTATGCTTGTCTAACCTTGCTATTTACACTTCTATTAAGACTCTATGTTTACCCAAGGTTCCAAACCTTTCAGGTACCACTTCGCTGACAGGTGGATCATCTTGCAAATGGTACGTGAATCCGCAGGTTCCAGAGGCAACAAGCCTTGCAGCCAGGTACCATAAACATGTCACCCGCTTCCCTTGAGCGCCAAAAAATATAAGTCTACCCTTTATATGTCCAATTCGCTTGTCTCCTTTTTTAGCTTGCAACATAAAAGGAGCCCAATTTTGTCTGCTGCTGGTTCGACGCAGCATGTGCCGAGGATTTCTACTGCTGAGCATAAGAAAGTATCTGGAATCAAACACCTGCATCCATTCAAGCATGAGGTGGTTCCTTTCATGCTAATCGACTACATCTTTTTATACACTCTTCTTATGTGCCTAAGAGAACAGTACTAACCCTATACTGCCTCATTTAACTATTTTTTAGAAAGTTGAGTGGTTGGTAACAGTTACCGTTCTTAAGATTGATCAACTATGGTGGTACGAGTCCTGTAGAAAGTGCCTCAAGAAAACAATGCCTCATGGTGATGCCTATAAATGCTCGGACTCTGGTTGTGGCCATGTTGGTCCGCCTAATCCAAGGTATGTGATGTTTCTTGGTCTGGTACATCTATGCCTGCTGACTCCTTAATCATACATCTGTGACTGCTACTTTGTGCGCAGGTATAGGTTGCTCATCACAACAGGCGATGAGACAGGCGAGACTGATTTCATACTATTTGGACGTATGGCACAACGCATTGTTAAGAAACCACTTGACATCTTGATCGCGGATAATCCAGCCGGATTTATTCCTGACGAAATAACTAAGCTGATGGAAAAGGTGTACACATTCAACGTAAGCTTCACAGACAGCACCATTGCTTTAGGCAATGTATGTTTCCAAGTTAACACGGTTGTCGCCGAGATTGGTGATGGAGGTCAGGTTCCAATTTCACCCAGTGGATCCCAACCTTCATCAATTTCGTCTGCGCGGGCTGCATCCAAGTCTACATCAGCAGACTCTGTCCCAACTGGAGGTACCTCTTCTCAGACACCACAGAGCACCAAAAACTACAGCAACGATAAGGTAACCCATGCTTTCGAACACTCAATAAATTTGTTATTGCCACCAACTCAAGTTGCCTTACAGACTATGCACTTCGATGTAGCGTGCAAGGTCGCCAACACCACTATCAAAAGGTGGGTCCTCAGCTACCAGGTAGGTTGCGAGGAAGATATTGGGAGGCTCAACTGATAAAACTGGTGATGGACATGACTTGGCTTTCAGCATTGCTGATTCTAGGTACATCCTCTGCCTCTCTGTATGCTTCCATTCCTGTCGTTCCAGACTCAAGCAAAAACATATATGAATTTTTGTGATTTCGTTCCAGACTCAGCATACTAGAAAAACTGTTTATGTTTTTGTGATTTTGTGTATGTTAATTCCAATATGATTTTGCATCTGCACATATATGAATTTTTAGATGATTCATGTGCTTATATGCACTGCTCGCTCATGAACTTGGGACAATGAGAAGCAATTGCTTGTTAGCGTTGGAAAGTTTTGTAAGTGGGGCTCTTGCCTAAAAACAGGGAGGGGACACAATAAGAGGGCTATATTAGGTCATGTTTGACATATAAGTAGTAAAATTGACTGATGTTTAGAAAAAAAAGAATAGAGAATAAGAGCATGTCGCCCACTTTGACCTACAGAACGGCCAACATGTTTTTCCTTTACCACATTCAGGCTCCATTTGCAACTCATCAATGATTTCTGATTACCATGGAAATTGGACTGTTTTGGTGAAATTCCAGCATTTTTCAATCTGATTGCGAGTTTTGAATTTGGCTGCCAGAATATTATAAAGTTATTTGTGTAGTATATAAAATATGTATTAAATGGCAGTTGCATAATTATATCTCTCTGACGGTGATCTGGACACAGGCCTAGAGGCGAGCAAACGTAGGGCGGCAGAGGGGCGCAGACATGGTTTAGGTAGTTCTAGGGTTTCGACATAGGAGAGCCCAAACTAAATGTTCTTGTGGATGTGCCAAAACATCCTTAGCCCAATACAAAACCTTAGCCGACGATGACCAGAAACTACAAAATCGGACGATCTAGACGACTGGACACCCAATTCGAGTCGTCCAGCTAATCGGGTGTTAATAGGCGACTAGCTCGACTAATCGCGATTAGTCGGATGACTTGCATGGTACTTAGATTAGCTGCACAAATTAAATAAAATGCTGATGATGAGACGGTTAGATGCTGCTACCACTGAGGTAAAAGCACATCCACTTTACATTCTGATTGCCATTCCCTGCATCCTCATCAGAACAAGCAGGATTTGGTCCATGTTGAAGCAGCCAAAAATTCTGTCAGGATAAACAGCTAGGTAGATGTCAATTCTCCCCCTAGCTACTGTCACGCAAACAAATTCCCCATGGAAAAGATTGTTGTACAAGCTACTCGCTTATCCACTCAAAAACAAAGAATCTAACACTGTCGTGATATGTATTTCCTCCTCCCTGAGGAAAAGATAGGGACTGCACTACTCAAGCTGTCATCTTTGAGCATGGTTGACACTTGACACAACACTTGTGGTCCATATCGGCTATAGAACAAATTTCATGAGCTGAACGATATCATCTATAGAACACCTGTCATCCTTGATTAGTTTTGTATGATCATATTCCGAGTGAATACTTGGTCCTTTGGTATTATGTGTTAGCATTTTCTGTTCAGAAGTTGTCAGCAGCTGTAACGTAACAGTATGATCTCTTGAGCCACACCCTAGGTGACAAATAGTATAATGCATATCAGAATCTCACTCACAGATAAAGAAAACAAAGCCTCAAGAAAACAAAGCCTCATGGTGATGCATAATTATATCTTTCTTGCCTAAGTAAACTGCCTAAGGCTATTGGTTTGCGATCAAGACTGTGTTTGTGTAGCCTCGAGGTTGTATACATGTGCTTAGTATCTTTCTTTGGTATAACATTAACTTCAAACACCCCGCGCATAATATTTATGGAACTTTATACTCACATTCTTATATTTGTTTGCAGCCTTGACAAACCTGCACTCTGAACATGTCAAAGATGATGTCTTGCCTTTTGTGGATGTACACCTTGGTCACCTCTGTTTATCGCTTTTGTGGATGGATTGTTCAGCTGGCTTTAGTGGATGGAATAGCTCTGCACTTGTAGTTGCGTAGTGTTTGTGCCTAGCTGTTTGGATTGTGCCGGCCAAGAGTTGGCTCTAGGTACCTTGTAAATACCTCTGGTTTGGTTGCCTGTCCCCCACTGTGTCGACTAGCTCTAGACTTGGACCATGTAATCTTATTCTGGACCAGTTTCCAGCTGAAACAAGCCTCAGTGTCATGCTATGGTGCACGCTTAAGTGCGTTGCTACAACTTTAATGTGAATTATTTTTGAGCTATCTATGTTCTATGTTCTGTTGAGTATATGTTTCCTTTCTCTCTGAACTAAACATTTTTTTTGAGATTTAGTCATCCTCCATTTAATTTGCTTATAACGTGTATAACTTTGTATTCGTATTTTTCCAGTGCTGGATAGGGCGCCCGAAGGGGCGCCGCCTGATCTAGTTTTATAAATCTTAGATGTTTGAACATAATATTTAAATACATTTATACCTCTGCCTTGACAAATGACGATTTTCGAGTGATCTGATTGCAATTACATGAATCCGTGAACAGTAAAGGAATACTGTTCACTATTTATAGGCACAAGACACAGCCTGTGAAGAATTACAATCATGCCCCTCATAAAACTTTACAACAATGACTCAGACCCCTATGAGCTAAAAGGTCATTCCATCTTTAAGTCGGTACGACCCTTCATCTTCGGATATGTTATAATACCGAAACTTCATGAATGATGCCTTCGGCGTCACGTACAAGCAGCTTCAGCCGAAGCTGTTTCTTTCTGCAGGACCTTCGGCGACGAAGCGTGGTCCCAACAGTAGCCCCTTCACTGGTGCTAGATCGTTTTTCGTAACGAGCTTGATCCGTGAAAAAAGTCTCTTAGGCTTCAGGAAGCCGAAGGTCCGAAAAACACCTTCCCTGAGCTCGTTGTCGAGAAACGATACAATTTTCGAGCGTGTAGCGATTCCACCATGCGGGTTCACTATTCTGGTTTTTGCGGTCCACCGTTCAGCGGGTGCGAGCAATCGTTTGCTTGGTGTAAAAATCCTGACGATTCACCTTCCTTCCTGCAAGACTATATAAACAGACGGGTAGGTGTGAAGTTACCACAGCATTTATTGCTACTGCACTGTTTTGCTGCCAAAATTTTTAACCATAGTCGAAGCTTGACTTTCGCAGTCGAACGAAGCTCTAGTTTGGCGTCTGCTTCGTCAGAAGAAGGGCTTCGGGAAAGAGGTTATTAATTTCTGAGCAATTTTCAAGATACTCAAAATCAAATGGCCAGAGTGCGCTCTACTGCTAGGGCTGAGCGCGAAGGAGACGAAGCCGAAGCTGCGGAAACTATCCCTATCTCGGAAGCGATGAGGCGAAGTGGATTGGTGACATCGGAGATCGCCCCTGCTGCCGAAGCAGAACAAGCAGATATTGAAGAAACTGATTTTGAAGATGACCACACTATCGCAATACCAAGCAAGCCTAGCCACCTGGACTTCGGAAAGTCAACAATCTCCAAGGCTGATTTCCCGAAGATGGTAAAATCGGGCTATTTTAGCGAAGATGAGAAGAAGCTGATTCGCTTCGGAGGAGAGGAAACTACCCCGAAGCCAGAGAAGGATGAAATAGTGATTTTCAAGAGTTTCCTCAAAGCTGGTTTGAGATTTCCTTTGAATAGGATGATTGTCGATGTGCTAAAAAAGTTTGGTATCTATTTTCATCAATTAACTCCTAATGCTATTGTTAGGCTTAGTGTTTATATTTGGGCTCTCCGAAGCCAGGGGGTGGAGCCATTTGTCGAAGGTTTCTGCCGGGTACACGAGCTACATTATCAAACTAAGGCCAGAAAAGATGGGTTACATGAAAATTTTGGTTGTTATAATTTTGCCTATCGGAAGACTACGAAGTTTCCTGTAATCAGCTATCGAAGCAAGTGGCCGGCGGGCTGGAAGTCAGAATGGTTCTACATCAAAGTTGACGATGACAAGGAGAAGCTAGTACAGAGCCCGCTTGAATTGATATTCGGAGAGACCAGACCCCACTGCAATATGACACCAGAAGGTCCAACTCAAATCTCGTTGGCTGAATTCAGGATTATTGCTGAGCACATTGGCACTAGAGATCTTGTGCAGGAATTTCTGTCGTTCAAAATATTTCCAACTATGAAGGAATGGGCTATGCCGAAGCTCAAAAAAGAGAAGAAAGAAGGAGAACTTGTCCGCCTGCCCTACCATTACAAGTTCAAGAAATATTTTAAAGAACCCTGCCAAAAATGGTTCGAAACAATTGAAGTAATGAGTACTGAAATTCTTGGAAATTATTCTAAAAAGAAGATCAATTGATGACAGCAGCCTTCGGCACCCGGCCGAAACGAAGGCTAAATAGAGTGCTTGATGCTATAGGTTTTGAATACCCTGACTATGAGCGGCTAGACAAGGGTGCCGAAGGGCAAAAAAGAAAACGAGTAGCCAGCGTTTTAACTAAAGACGACGAAGATCAACCAGAAAAGAAGAAAGAAAAACTTGAGCCGAAAGTAATTGCTCCAAGAAAGAGAAAACCTGCGTCTCCGAAGCCTGCATCTCCGAAGCCAGCATCTCCAGAACCAGAGATATTGGCCCGAGATGAAGTGTCTGTGGCACCTTCTGCTGCCGAAGTGGAGGAGATTTTGAAGGTAATGACTGAATCTTTGCCTGTCAAGCTAAGTCCGCTGGCACCGAAACTGACAAAGTTTTTTCAGAAGGACAAAGAGACTTCGGCAGTAGAAAGTCCAAGACCGCCGAAACCTCCAAAGGTGCCGCAGCCGAAGCCACCAGAGTGGAAACCCCCGAAGCTAAAACCGGCGGAGCCGAAACTGCCGGGGCCGAAGCCGGGGCCACAGAAGATCCAAACCTGGAAGACACACTTGAAGTTATTGATAATATACTCCTAAAAATGGCTGAAGAAGAAACTGCTGCGGTCGCGGCAAGCGCAGCTACTGAAAAGGAGAAAAAGCAAGTTGAAGACGTTTTGGAAGAAGGAGATTTTAAATTTCAAGATTTACTTGGACAAGAATTAACAGATGCTGAAAAAGAAGAGCTTAAAAAATATGTTGTATCCTGTGGATATAAGCCTGGGGCTATGCTATTTGGTGGAGTTAACGAAGGGAAACTGAGATGTCTTCGAAACCGCAGCGAGGCTAAAATTACTAAAACCCTCTCGAAAAGCATTGGCCTGCCGAAGCTAGAAGCGGACCTCTACCGCTACCAGCGACACCATATCGCTGGAAGCTTGCTTTATGCTAATTTTAAGGTAAAAAACATTATTACCATTTTATTATTATTATTAATTTTTTAGGTCGTTTTCTAATGAAGACTGTTTTGACAGAGCATACTATTAAGTAAGGTTCTAAAAATGCAACAGGATCTCGAAGACGAGAAGAACAAGATTATCATCAAAGATTTGGAAGAAAAAGTTGAATATTACGAAGCTACTCTGAGAAAGAAGGACTTCGCCATCCAAGATTTTGAAATCATGGCTAAAGAGCACGAAGGTGCATTGGAAAAGAAGGACTTTGTTATTCAGTCTATGGAAGGCTCCCTGGCTGAAGTCCAAGCCGAGAATGATAGCTTAAAGAATGAATTGCTTAAACAATCAGAAAAATTTGAGTAGGAAAAGAAACACCTTGAAACAAGTCTTAAAATTGAGATGGACAAAAATTCAAATCTGCAAACATCCTTGAAAGAACTCCAAGAGAAATGCCTAAGCTTCGGCAGCCGATGCGTGCAGCGGCTGAAGGATGTGTTTCATTCTATCGGAGCCAGCTCTAAAAAATTTACACCCTCGGGGTGCAAACCTGCCCAGCACATTAGAATATATTGAAGGCGAGGTTGATGCTCTTGACGAAGTTATTGGTGGGCACGCTGACTTCTGCGCCATGATAGCTTCTCGGGGCACAGATGCCGCTTTTCTGAAGGCCGGCTGTACGCATGGAAATATTGTGAATAGACCAAACTTCAGCTTATCAGTGTCAGATCTGATAGATATCCCAAGCCTGGCCCGAAGCATTGGAAATAGATTCATGACCCAGATCTGGGTAAATGGGGGGCGAAAAATGGCAGGTGACGAAGCTCGAAGTCATCTTAAGCCGATAAGAAACTTATATTTGTTACTTTTACCTTCTCCTTGAAATTTGCACCTTTCTTATTCTGATCTTTTATATACGCAGTATGACGAAGCTGAAGTTTTGACGAAATATAGCCTGAAGCTTGATAGTTGCTTCACCATACTTTCCTGCAAAAATTCTGGAGAGACTTTTGTAATATAATTATGGAACAACTCATGTAAATTTGTACATACCTTGTAATATATTTTGTTTCCGTTATCTTCATCCAATCTGCTTTGCTGTGGACGAAACTCCTCTTTTGAGCCGAAGGCGAAAAACACCTTCCCTTCTTTTCGTACACAACGAAGCATAAAAAATTTTTCCTTCGAAGTCTTTTCTCATTGCCGAAGCACCTGTCTTTTTCGTGTGGTATGATGATGATTCTATAGATGTCTAAATGAATGTTTATGGATGCAAATGACATGATGGAATGTATTGTGCAAATGAATATTGAGACACATGTTCAAAAATCATGATCACAGCCCTTTCATCCCGTTAGGAACGATTCGAATCTTTTGCCGTTTTCTTTTCGGCTTCACCGTTTACTTTTCGGTGTATCAGCGTTGACTTTTCACTGTAAGCCTCCCTTGGGAGCTTCTTCGCCTTTTACTTTCAGCGGAATCAGCGTTTATTTTTCGCTGTTGTAACACCCGGTTTTAAGGGACAAAGCCGGGTGCATCTCATACATGCGCCAAGAAGACAACATATATAATAACAGAGTGTATAGAGATAAATGTCATAAAACATCAGAGTATTTATTACATAGCGGAAGACTTATTACAAAATAAAAGTATAATCATAAAACGAACTAAGGATCGTCGGCGCCAATGTCGACTGAGAACGCCACCTAGATCAGATCGAACTCCTCAGTGTTAGGCGGCTCCTCTTCGACCACCTGTTCTTCTCCTGTGGGGGGGTGTGAGACAGCAAGAGTGAGCTCACATACGTTCATAGCTCAACAAGTCGTGGGGAATAATGTAGCATGAACTCACCAAAGGTGGGAGTTCATGAAGTGTAAGGCTGGTCAATGAAATAAAGGCTGAGGCTGAGCATTGCTTTTATAAGTTGGTCAAAATTTTATTAGCAATTACTAAGTGTAAGTAAATACCAAACCTTAATAATAATAGAGAAAAGTAATAGTAAAATAATCCCAAATGCGATGCAAATGTCAAAATTGAATTTAAGTTCCATAATTAATCATGTGAGGGTCCGAGCCGCTCATGACCGTGAGCACGGCTAGTATACTAGTTTTACACTCTGCAGAGGTTGCGCATCTTTACCCACAAGCCGTGTTACCCATCTGCCAAGGGGTCATGAATCCCATACACCTCTACCAAGGAAGCGAGGCAGGGTAACACTACGAGGCCTTTACAAAGTTCCACTAGCTTCAGACTACCCGCTACAGTTTATAGGAAGCTCCAGTGCAGGGTTCTTGTCTGACCGCCATCGCAGCAAAATCAAACAAGGACCTCCCTACACTGACCACTCCCCTACTGCCCTTGCCCCTTTCGGGTAAGGTAGCCCTCCCCTAGCTTTCCTAGTTAATCAGCCAAGGGTGTCCCATTAAACCCTTGTGGTAGCACTGTTTTCCCGGGTGGTCGCTCCATGTTCCCATTAATTTAATGATCTTAACATGAACAGCAATAATAACAAGATAATAACAGAATAATCATGAATAGTGTATCTCCATACCCAATCCACATAAAACAATAGCAAGTACTACCCAAAAATATTTCAGGGGTGAACAAGGTATAGAGGTAATCAAAACTGGGGTAACATAAAGGCTCCCATCAAAATTAACCTATGCAGATCATTAAAATTAATAAGAACATGGCTGGGAAAAGTAAGTGATCAAGGGCACAACTTGCCTTCAATGAGCTCCTGCTCAGCTAGAACCTCAGTTTCCTGTGTAGCCTGCTCGTCTACTCGCATCAACACAATACATACATAGTATAGCAAAAATTAACATCACATCAAACATGCACATATAATGTACAGTAATAAACTAGACATTAAAATATGATCACAGGAACTGGAATCATTAAATTTGGAGTTATATATTTTAAGTTATGGATTTTCTAAGGTTTTATGCATTTAATACAGGATTAAGTGAAAGACTAATTTTAATGTGTTTGTCATGTCAGAACAGAGGCACTAATGCGTAGACAATATTATTACAAAAATTTAGGAACTGGAATGGACCAATTTGGAGTTCATATGCATTTTCTATGAATTATATAAATTCTATGAATTGTTTTTATATTAAAAACTCATTTTCTAATTCATTTTCTTAATTTCATAACTCTCTGGATTGGGCCTCAATTTACGAGAAGTGCAGGGGCTAAACTATCAAGATTCCCGAGACTCAGATTACTGACACATGGATGGCGGGTTGATTTAGGGATAACACGGGGTCTCTTTTATAAATTTCTCGGCCGAAGGGGTATCGGCCAAGGTGGGCCGTCCGATTAAACGTGGGTGATCCAGATTAAATCCCGAGCCAATCAAACGGAATATAGCACGGAACCCTTGGATTAGGATCCAACGGTGTGGATGATTATGCACCCAGATCTAATCGCAGCCAATGGATCTAAGGCCTACGGTTTGGATTTAATATCGCGAGTGTGTGATGGTTGCTTTGATCTGCACCATCAATCCACGGATCAACGACCTAGGATAGCTTCTAATTCTAGCCGCATGATCGGATCGGAAGGCCGCGACATCGTCTCCTCCACCCGGCCGGCAAAGCACAGTAGCGCACCCCACACGGCGACACGCTCGCCGGAGAACCTTCGATGCGGCCACAAACCAACCAGGATCTCCAATCCAACAAAGCTACACTAAGAAAAAGGTAGGGCGAACCCGATGGGGGGATAATTACCCAGGATTTGCGACGATGGTAGCTCGCCCACGAGGTTGCGCGACCGCAGGTCTCCGATGGGAAATCCGTGCGCCGCCGGGGATCCCAACGCTACAATCACCGCCACCGACCGGTCTGCCACAACCCAACGATGCTCCCTGGCCGATCACCGATGCCAGCGGACGAGTACGGCAACAGCGCCCGAGCGCGACTGCGGCGACGGGTTTGCTGCCGAGCTAAATGCGGCGGCGCAAGAATTGGTGGAGCAGTGGCAACGGAGGAACGAGCGCACGACTGGACGGGGTGAGGACTACCGCGAGTTGGAGGAAGTTTTATCTCCAGCGGGCGCGGCTGAACAGGTCGGGCGCGCGAGGATTCCGCGGCGGTCGTTGCGCTTGAGTCCGGTAAAATCCGTGAAGGGAGGTGGGAGACGGCTGACAGCGTGGGCCCCAGGTGTCAGTGGGGAAGGAGTGAGCGCGCAAGCGATAAGCGGATGCCTGGTGGGCGCGCGGGTCAGAATAGATAGTGGGCCGAATTGAGGTTAGCCGGCCCAGGTAAGCTTTTTTTCTTTTTCTTTTTCTTTTTCCTTCTATTTTCTTCATTTCTAAGGTTTTTAGTTTGAATTCAAATTTAGCTTCAAACCTTGTACAAATTTGTTATCAAATCATATTATGAAATGAAAAGTACAAATTCTAGAAATATATTTATATTATTTTTATTTTCATATCATTTCTCTTCTTCCTTTTAAACCCTAGTTTCCAATGTAGGGTTTAATCCAATTCCTAGTCCTTTTATATTATTGTTATTTTTATTTAATGCACAAACATAAAAACTCCAACAAATGCACTTTTTCTTTATTTTAGAATAATTGTTTTATTTAGTCACTCTCAATTACATAGGTGCTCTTTTTATGATGCATATGAGACACACAAAATGAGGAGCTCTCTCTATTACTCTTGGTATACAACTTTGAGTATTACAAATCCTACCCCCCTTAAAATTAATCTCGTCCTCGAGATTTAAGAAGATCTAGGGAAAAGGTGGGGAAAATCTACACGAAGCTCCTCTTCTCTTTCCCAAGTTGCTTCATCTTCACCGTGGTGACTCCATTGAACTTTGCACATCTTTATAACCTTATTCCTTGTAACTCGAGTCAGTGTATCAAGAACCTTGATGGGGTACTCAGCATAAGTCAAATCTTCTTGAACACTAAGGTCCTCCAGTGGTAGTTGTTCTTCAGGTACCCTGAGACATTTCTTCAGCTGAGATACATGGAATACATCATGAACATCCGCAAGATGATCCGGTAACTCCAATTGATATGCAACCTCTCCCACTCGCTTTAAGGTTAAAAAGGGTCCAATAAAGCGAGGGGACAACTTTCCTTTGACTTTGAATCTTCTCATACCCCGGAGTGGTGACACCTTCAAATAGACATAATCACCCTCCTTAAACTCAAGTAGTCTTCTCCGGGTATCAGCATAACTTTTCTGCCTGGACTGTGCAGTTCTCAAATTCTCCCTGATCTGTTGGACTTGTTCCTCTGCTTCCTATATAATCTCAGGTCCAAACAACTGTCTTTCACCAGTTTGATTCCAATACAAAGGAGTCCTGCACTTTCTGCCATATAAAGCCTCAAACGGTGACATCTTCAAACTGGCCTGATAGCTATTATTATAAGAGAACTCCGCATACGGTAGACTCTTATCCCAACTACCTCCATGCTTAAGAGCACAAGCTCTTAACATATCTTCAAGCACTTGGTTAGTCCTCTCAGTCTGCCCATCAGTCTGGGGATGGTAAGCCGAACTAAAATTCAATCTTGTATCCAATGACTCGTGCGACTTCTTCCAATATCGAGAGGTAAACTGTGATCCCCGGTCTGACACAATCTTCTTTGGCACACCATGCAGGCATACAATCCGTGCCATGTACAACTCTGCCAGCTTGGCTCCTGAATACGTGGTCTTCACTGGAATAAAGTGGGCTACTTTAGTTAGCCTGTCCACAATCACCCATATAGAATCATATCCAGCAGACGTGCGGGGTAATCCAACAATGAAGTCCATGCCAATCTCTTCCCATTTCCACTCAGGTATCTTCAGTGGGTGCAATAGTCCGGCTGGCCTCTGGTGTTCAGCTTTAACTCTTTGGCATACATCGCACATAGCCACATGTGCAGCCACATCTCTCTTTAGTCCATACCACCAATACTTTTGCTTCAAATCCTGATACATCTTAGTACTTCCAGGATGGATAGAATAAATTGAGTCATGTGCTTCCTTCAATATGGTTTCCCGAAGACTATCAATATCGGGAACACAGATCCGATTCTTGAACCATATCGTGCCTTGTTCATCCTCCGTGAACTCTGGGCCTCTACCCTCTGTTATCAGATCCTTGATCTCCTGGATTTTAGCATCACCAACCTGGCCTTTACGAATTTCTTGCTCCAAGGTAGGTTCCAATTCAATAGTAACTCCTTCCGTATGTGTAACAATTCCCAGGTTGAGTCTCTCAAAATCTTTTGCTAATTCATCAGGTAGCTGGACAACGAAAGCGGAGTGAACATGTTCCTTCTGACTCAAGGCATCTGCAACCAAATTCGCCTTGCCTGGGTGATAGTGAATCTCCAAGTCATAATCCTTAATGAGCTCCAACCAACGGCGTTGCCTAAGATTGAGATCCTTCTGAGTGAATATATACTTCAAACTCTTATGATCCGTGTATACTTGGCACTTAGTTCCCATAATGTAGTGTCTCCAAATCTTAAGTGCATGCACAACGGCAGCCAGTTCCAAGTCATGAGTGGGGTAGTTCAGTTCATGCTTCCGCAACTGACGAGATGCATAGGCAATCACATGTCCTTCTTGCATGAGCACACATCCAAGTCCCTGGCCACATGCATCACAGTAAATGTCAAATCCCTTCTGCAGATCTGGCATAATCAATACTGGAGGTGACATCAATCTCTCCTTCAACTGATCAAAGCTTTCTTGGCATTTCTCATCCCACTTGAATTCTCTTCCTTTCTCCAAAAGCGAGGTCATAGGCTTGGCAAACTTAGAGAACCCTTCAATAAATCTCCGATAATATCCTGCGAGTCCCAAGAAACTCCGAATCTCCGTAACTGTAGTGGGCACTCTCCACTCCATTATCTCCTTCACTTTAGCGGGATCCACTGCTATTCCTCCATTAGAAATAATATGACCGAGGAACGGCACCTTGTCAATCCAAAACTCGCACTTGCTGAACTTAGCGTAGAGTTGATTATCTCGTAACTTCTGTAGCACCAACCTTAGATGTAGTTCATGATCACTTTCATTCTTAGAATAGATAAGAATATCGTCGATGAATACCACGACGAATCTGTCCAAATACTCCATAAACACCTTATTCATCAAATTCATGAAGTAAGCTGGTGCATTGGTTAGTCCAAATGACATAACAGTAAACTCATATAATCCATATCGAGTCGAGAAAGCCGTCTTGGGAATATCCGATGGTCTAATCCTCATCTGATGGTAACCGGATCGGAGATCAATCTTCGAGAATACTCTAGCACCTCGCATCTGATCAAATAAATCCTCAATACGGGGCAACGGGTACTTGTTCTTCACCATAACATCATTAAGAGATCTATAATCCACACACATCCGTTGCGATCCATCCTTCTTCTGCACAAATAACACCGGTGCTCCCCACGGTGAGGAACTCGGACGAATAAACCCCGCTTCTTGTAACTCAGTTAACTGCTTCTTAAGCTCCTTCAACTCTTCTACCGCCATCCTGTATGGTCTCTTAGAAATAGGGGCAGTTCCAGGTAAGAGATCAATAACAAACTCAACTTCTCTATCAGGTGGCATCCCTAGTAACTCCTCTGGAAAGACATCCGGAAAATCTCTAACCACCCGGATGTTGTCACCAACAAACTCCTCAGGCATAAAGAACATCGCACGCATGGATGAGGAGGTTACTGCAATATTAACTTGAAATCTTTCTCCTTTAGTGGTAGTGAGCTCTATGGTACCTCTACCACATGCTATAACGGCCTTTGCCTTTCTTAGCCATGACATACCAAGGATCAGATCTATACTGCTTGACTCTAATATTATAGCAGTAGCTCCAAATTCTCTACTCATAATGGTTAATGTCAATCTACGTGTCATTTGATTCGCCTCAACAGGCCCTTTAGGTGTAATTACTATCATGGGTTTTCTCATATTTAGCAGTGGTATTTCATTTGTGTTGGCATATCTAGCAGACATGAATGAATGTGTAGCACTAGAATCAAATAATATGGTTGCAGGAATTGTATTAACATAAAACATACCAATTACGAGGTCCCCACCATCAGGAGTATCATCAACGCTGACTTGATTCACCCTGGCTATAGAATATCCCTTGCCAGGGGTCTGTTGCTTGTTCTGAGCTGGAGTAGTAGCAATCCTCTGTGGGCAGACATTTGCATAATGACCAGTCTTCCCACACTTGAAACACGTAGTGCCTGGACTCTGTCCTGCAAACTTCGTCGGGGTGCCAGTGGGGGTAGCCTGTCGAGGAGGTGGAGTCCTCAGTGGTGATTGCTGAACTGGGCGTGGTCCTCCTGGTCGAGTCGGTGTACCCTGTGGTGAACTGTAGCGAGGACGAACACTGCTGCTACCCTGTCCCTGTGAGATAGCCTTCCTCTTCAAATCACCCAGTTGAACACGCTTGTGTTCAATAGCAAGAGCCTTATCCAGTAGCCTCTGAAATGATGGAAAGGTGTGTGCCACCAGTGCATACTGCAAGGGTCCATTAAGTCCTTCAATAAAGTGCTCCTGCTTCCTTTCATCCTCAGCAACTTCCTCCGGAGCATATCTCGACAGCTGAATAAATTTGTCTCTATACTCGCTGACCGACATGTTGCCTTGCTTCAATGCCAGAAACTCCTTCTTCTTGATCTTTATCATCCTAGCTGGAATATGGTAGTTCCTGAACTGCGTACTGAACTCTGCCCAAGTAATAGTATCAGCAGCGTCATGGGTAGCGGTATAAGAATCCCACCAGTCAGCAGCAGGACCAATCAGACGTCCAGAAGCATATAAAACCTTCTCCCGGTCAGTGCATTGTGCAATGTTGAGCATCTTCTCAATTGCTTTCAGCCAATCATCTGCATCAAGTGGATCTGGCGAACTGGCGAAGGTCGGTGGCTTATGACTCATAAACTCCCGGTGCTTATCACGAGGTGGAACTGGTGGTGGTGGTGGAGGCAGTGGTACTTGTTGCTGTTGTTGCTGTTGTTGAAGTTGTTGTTGCAGCTGCTGTTGTTGCGCCCTCCTTTCTTGGCGTATCTCATCTCTCTCCTGGCGCAACTCCTGGCGTATGTCTTCTCTTTCCTGACGCATCTCTTGGCGTTCTTGCTGCATCTGGGCACGCATATCAGCCATAGTGTCCTGCCATTTGCTGCATCACCGCCATCTGAGCAGCAACCAGTGGGTCAACTCCGCCTGGTGGAGGATTAGGAGGATTCATCTCTGTAGGCTGAGGTTGTCTATATATCCTTCGAGTGTGTTGGTTAGGAGGCAAATCAATTCCACCACCCCTCCTGGTATTGACCATCTGAGTTAGATACATATGGTAAGAAAGAGCAGTAGACAAGGCAGTAATTACAATCATGTTACTTTGGGGGATTTATTAGCTAGGCAGTTTAATGTTTTACCTACCATAGCTAATTTATTACCTTATGCTGGCACATGCTAAGATGTCCATGTAATATTTCAATCAATCAAAGAAGCAAATCAGGCATTGATCATCAGAACAATCAACCAATATTTTTAATAGAGAAAATAGTTTTGATTTGGTCTTAGGCCTCCTATCTCTTAAAATGTCATAGGGGTAGGGATTCCAAGGTGTGAAATCCATCTTGTCTCAGAGTAGAAAAGGTAAGAATGATCAGAGTAGAACAGTAGAAGGTGAGACAAGATCAAGATAAGTGTAGAAAGAATCAGAGTAAGGTAAGTAGGTAAGGGCTTTATCCATTTCTATCTAAGTTTCGTCCTACAGTCAACATTTCCTCTGATACCACTTCTGTAACACCCGGTTTTAAGGGACAAAGCCGGGTGCATCTCATACATGCGCCAAGAAGACAACATATATAATAACAGAGTGTATAGAGATAAATGTCATAAAACATCAGAGTATTTATTACATAGCGGAAGACTTATTACAAAATAAAAGTATAATCATAAAACGAACTAAGGATCGTCGGTGCCAATGTCGATTGAGAACGCCACCTAGATCAGATCGAACTCCTCAGTGTTAGGCGGCTCCTCTTCGACCACTTGTTCTTCTCCTGTGGGGGGGTGTGAGACAGCAAGAGTGAGCTCACATACGTTCATAGCTCAACAAGTCGTGGGGAATAATGTAGCATGAACTCACCAAAGGTGGGAGTTCATGAAGTGTAAGGCTGGTCAATGAAATAAAGGCTGAGGCTGAGCATTGCTTTTATAAGTTGGTCAAAATTTTATTAGCAATTACTAAGTGTAAGTAAATACCAAACCTTAATAATAATAGAGAAAAGTAATAGTAAAATAATCCCAAATGCGATGCAAATGTCAAAATTGAATTTAAGTTCCATAATTAATCATGTGAGGGTCCGAGCCGCTCATGACCGTGAGCACGGCTAGTATACTAGTTTTACACTCTGCAGAGGTTGCGCATCTTTACCCACAAGCCGTGTTACCCATCTGCCAAGGGGTCATGAATCCCATACACCTCTACCAAGGAAGCGAGGCAGGGTAACACTACGAGGCCTTTACAAAGTTCCACTAGCTTCAGACTACCCGCTACAGTTTATAGGAAGCTCCAGTGCAGGGTTCTTGTCTGACCGCCATCGCAGCAAAATCAAACAAGGACCTCCCTACACTGACCACTCCCCTACTGCCCTTGCCCCTTTCGGGTAAGGTAGCCCTCCCCTAGCTTTCCTAGTTAATCAGCCAAGGGCGTCCCATTAAACCCTTGTGGTAGCACTGTTTTCCCGGGTGGTCGCTCCATGTTCCCATTAATTTAATGATCTTAACATGAACAGCAATAATAACAAGATAATAACAGAATAATCATGAATAGTGTATCTCCATACCCAATCCACATAAAGCAATAGCAAGTACTACCCAAAAATATTTCAGGGGTGAACAAGGTATAGAGGTAATCAAAACTGGGGTAACATAAAGGCTCCCATCAAAATTAACCTATGCAGATCATTAAAATTAATAAGAACATGGCTGGGAAAAGTAAGTGATCAAGGGCACAACTTGCCTTCAATGAGCTCCTGCTCAGCTAGAACCTCAGTTTCCTGTGTAGCCTGCTCGTCTACTCGCATCAACACAATACATACATAGTATAGCAAAAATTAACATCACATCAAACATGCACATATAATGTACAGTAATAAACTAGACATTAAAATATGATCACAGGAACTGGAATCATTAAATTTGGAGTTATATATTTTAAGTTATGGATTTTCTAAGGTTTTATGCATTTAATACAGGATTAAGTGAAAGACTAATTTTAATGTGTTTGTCATGTCAGAACAGAGGCACTAATGCGTAGACAATATTATTACAAAAATTTAGGAACTGGAATGGACCAATTTGGAGTTCATATGCATTTTCTATGAATTATATAAATTCTATGAATTGTTTTTATATTAAAAACTCATTTTCTAATTCATTTTCTTAATTTCATAACTCTCTGGATTGGGCCTCAATTTACGAGAAGTGCAGGGGCTAAACTATCAAGATTCCCGAGACTCAGATTACTGACACATGGATGGCGGGTTGATTTAGGGATAACACGGGGTCTCTTTTATAAATTTCTCGGCCGAAGGGGTATCGGCCAAGGTGGGCCGTCCGATTAAACGTGGGTGATCCAGATTAAATCCCGAGCCAATCAAACGGAATATAGCACGGAACCCTTGGATTAGGATCCAACGGTGTGGATGATTATGCACCCAGATCTAATCGCAGCCAATGGATCTAAGGCCTACGGTTTGGATTTAATATCGTGAGTGTGTGATGGTTGCTTTGATCTGCACCATCAATCCACGGATCAACGACCTAGGATAGCTTCTAATTCTAGCCGCATGATCGGATCGGAAGGCCGCGACATCGTCTCCTCCACCCGGCCGGCAAAGCACAGCAGCGCACCCCACACGGCGACACGCTCGCCGGAGAACCTTCGATGCGGCCACAAACCAACCAGGATCTCCAATCCAACAAAGCTACACTAAGAAAAAGGTAGGGCGAACCCGATGGGGGGATAATTACCCAGGATTTGCGACGATGGTAGCTCGCCCACGAGGTTGCGCGACCGCAGGTCTCCGATGGGAAATCCGTGCGCCGCCGGGGATCCCAACGCTACAATCACCGCCACCGACCGGTCTGCCACAACCCAACGATGCTCCCTGGCCGATCACCGATGCCAGCGGACGAGTACGGCAACAGCGCCCGAGCGTGACTGCGGCGACGGGTTTGCTGCCGAGCTAAATGCGGCGGCGCAAGAATTGGTGGAGCAGTGGCAACGGAGGAACGAGCGCACGACTCGACGGGGTGAGGACTACCGCGAGTTGGAGGAAGTTTTATCTCCAGCGGGCGCGGCTGAACAGGTCGGGCGCGCGAGGATTCCGCGGCGGTCGTTGCGCTTGAGTCCGGTAAAATCCGTGAAGGGAGGTGGGAGACGGCTGACAGCGTGGGCCCCAGGTGTCAGTGGGGAAGGAGTGAGCGCGCAAGCGATAAGCGGATGCCTGGTGGGCGCGCGGGTCAGAATAGATAGTGGGCCGAATTGAGGTTAGCCGGCCTAGGTAAGCTTTTATTCTTTTTCTTTTTCTTTTTCCTTCTATTTTCTTCATTTCTAAGGTTTTTAGTTTGAATTCAAATTTAGCTTCAAACCTTGTACAAATTTGTTATCAAATCATATTATGAAATGAAAAGTACAAATTCTAGAAATATATTTATATTATTTTTATTTTCATATCATTTCTCTTCTTCCTTTTAAACCCTAGTTTCCAATGTAGGGCTTAATCCAATTCCTAGTCCTTTTATATTATTGTTATTTTTATTTAATGCACAAACATAAAAACTCCAACAAATGCACTTTTTCTTTATTTTAGAATAATTGTTTTATTTAGTCACTCTCAATTACATAGGTGCTCTTTTTATGATGCATATGAGACACACAAAATGAGGAGCTCTCTCTATTACTCTTGGTATACAACTTTGAGTATTACAGCTGTAAGCCTCCCTTAGGAGCTTCTTCGCCTTTTACTTTCGACGGAATCAGCGTTGACTTTTCGCTGTAAGCTCTGCATTCCCTTAGGAACGACTTTTGAGCTTTTCACTGTTTTCTTTTCTTTTTCCTTTGCATTTACATTTACATTTTTGGGGGATATCATTCTTATAGAATTGAAATAAGGAAAATTACATGTTGTGGCCCCATTAAAAACCTTTCTCCCCCTTTGGAAAGGAAAAGGGTGCCAGAAAAAAGGAATAGAAAAAACTACATCAAGCTAAATATAATATCGCCGAAGCTCATCCGCGTTCCACGATCTAGGGATGTCGTTGCCGTCCATATCCTTTAATCTGTAGGAACCGGGTCTTGACGAAGATACTACCAAGAAAGGGCCTTCCCACTTCAGCTGTAGTTTGCCTACTGTGTCTGGGTTGGCCACTCTCCGAAGCACCAAATGTCTTGGCTTAATATTCTTCAACCGAACCTTTCTGTCACGCCATTTTATTGTTTCGGCTTGGTATTTATTGATGTTTTCCACAGCCTGAAGCCTGATCCCCTCTATAGCATCCTTTTCCACAGAGCAATCAGCTTCATCTTCGCCTTTTGTCAAAGCTATTGTTCTTATAGATCCTGCTTTGGCTTCTTCCGGTGTTATTGCTTCGTCACCGAACAATAGTTTAAATGGCGTAAAGCCTGTTGATCTTGACGCTGTTGTGTTATGGCTCCACACCACTTTGATTAATTCTTCTGGCCACTTTCCCCTAGGCTGATTGAAGATTGACTTCATTATTCCTGTCATTATGATCCCATTGGCTCTTTCGACTAGTCCATTTGATTCTGGATGCCGAACTGACGCAAAATGGATCTTCGTGCCAATTTGGTCACAAACTCTTTGAAAACTTCGAAGTCAAACTGCGTTCCATTGTCCACAGTAATGGCCTTCGGCACTCCGAAGCGACAAACAATGTTTTGCCAGAAAAACTTTTGGACGGTGACCGAAGTTATTGTGGCTAAAGGCTTCGCCTCAATCCACTTAGAAAAATATTCCACTGCCACTACAACATATCTTAAATTTCCTTGTGCTGGTGGTAGCGGACCTAACAAATCAAGGCCCCACCTTTGTAACGGCCAAGAGGGTTGTATTAACTAAGTTAGAGACGAAGGTTGTTTTTGATCTCTTGCACATTTCTGACAACCTTCGCACTTTTGCACTAGTTCCGCTGCATCCGAAGCTGCTTTTGGCCAATAAAATCCTTGGCGAAAAACTTTTCCCAACAAAGGCCTAGATCCGATATGAGATCCACACAGGCCTGCATGTATTTCCTTCATCAATTCTATACCTTCAGCTCTGGACAAACACTTGAGCAACGGGGAACAGACCCCACGCTTGTATAATTCCCCTTCTATAATAACATATGGTCGAGCTCTTGCTTCTATCCTTTTGTTGTAAGCTTCATCATCTGAAAGAAAATTACCCTGAAGGAAAGAGATGATTTCAGTTCTCCAATCTTCACTATAGACAGGGGATATGTTGAGGACCGCTCTTTCAAGAAGCTCAACCGAAGGTGCTTTTATTGTTTCAAAAAATACATCCGAAGGTAAAGGCAGCCCCTGTGCCGCTGACTTGGCTAATAGATCAGCATATTCATTTTCTCCGCGAGGAATATTTTTGACAGAGAATCCTTCAAAGGAAGCCTCAATCCTTCGGACTGTATCTAGATATTTTTCAAGCTTCGGATCTCTTGCTTTATAGCTCTTGTCAATATGACCAGAAATAACTTGGGAGTCAGTTTTAAGAGTAGCCCTTCTGATTCCCATTGCCTTTAATTTTCGAAGACCCAAGAGCAGAGCTTCGTACTCAGCAATATTATTTGTGCAACTGAAATCAAGTCTTGCCGCATAACAAGTTCTAACTTTGGAAGGTGAAACCAACACAGCAGCTGCTCCTGCTCCGAAGGTTCCCCAAGACCCATCGCAGAACACTGTCCATGCTTCGGCATCTTTATTCATTTCTTCTTCCTGAGCCCCTGGCGTCCAGTCAGCAATGGAGTCTGCCAACGCTTGGGACTGAATCAAAGAGCTATGGACATAATCAATACAAAATTCATTGAGCTCTGCAGCCCATTTTCCAATCCTTCCAGTAGCTTCTCGGTTTCTTATAATCTCCTTCAAAGGTTGTGAAGAAGGAACAATTATGTTGTAAGCTTTAAAATAATGCTGAAGCTTCCTGGAAGCCATCAAAACAGCATACAGTACCTTCTCCAATTCTGTATAATTTTTCTTTGATAAACTAAGAACTTCGGACACAAAGTATATTGGAGCCTGCTTTTTGACTTGGCCTTCAAGCTTCTCCTGAACAAGTGCTGCACTTACCGCTGAGTGCGAAGCTGCCACATATAATAACAAAGGAGCCCTTGGCTTTGGTGGAGTTAGTGTTGTTAGATCTATTAAATATTGCTTCAGCTCTTCGAAGGCTTTCTGCTGGACTGGTCCCCACTGAAAAACTTCGGCTGACTTCAGCACTTCGAAAAATGGCAAATTTCTCTCTGCTGATCTCGATATGAATCTGTTGAGAGATGCCAGTCTTCCTGTCAATCTTTGAGCCCCTTTCTTTGTACTTGGTGGTTCCATTCGAAGGATAGCTTCGATTTTGTTTGGATTAGCCTCAATTCCTTTTGTTGAAACTAGGCAACCAAGAAATTTCCCCTTCTTCACTCCGAAGACACATTTTTCTGGATTTAGCTTTAAACCAGCCTGTCTAAAATTAGCGAAGGTCTCCTGCAGGTCAGCAATGTGATTATCTTGCTTCGTGCTTTTTACAATGATATCATCAACATAAGTTAGCACATTCCTGCCTATCTGAGAATGGAGAACCTTCGCTGTCATTCTGCTGAAGCTTCCTCCAGCATTCTTAAGCCCCTCAGGCATCCGAAGGTAACAATATGTTCCACTAGGGGTTATGAAGCTGGTCTTCGGTTCATCCTCCTTCTTCATCCAGATTTGATGATAGCCTGAATAACAATCCAGCAGACTCATAAGCTCTAAAGAAGCTGCTGCATCAACCAAGGAATCTATCCTTGGCAATGGAAACTCGTCCTTCGGACAGGCCTTATTGAGATCAGTAAAATCGATACACATTCTCCATTTACCATTGGCCTTCTTCACCATAACAGTGTTAGCCAACCATTCTGGGTATTTTACCTCTCTAATAACTCCAGCACTGAGGAGTCTTTTCACTTCATTCTGAGCACCTTCGGCCTTGTCATCAGACATCTTTCGAAGTCTCTGCTTTCTGGGTCTGAAGGATGGGTCAACATTGAGCGAGTGCTCAATAACATCCCTGTTAACTCCGCAAAGATCATTGGCTGACCAAGCAAAAACATCTTTATTGTTGAACAAAAACTGTATCAAGGTTTTCTCCTGTTCTTCGGACAATTGAAATCCCAATAGCACCTTCTGCTCTGCTATGTCCTCACATAAGAGCATGGGTTTCGGCTGATCAGCCGAAGCAGCTTTTTCCCTTCTGAACTTGTACTGCTCACAAGCTTCAGCTCCATCTATGTTATGGATCGCTTTTGAATCTGTCCAATTTCCTTCGGCCCTTCTGGCAGCTTCCTGACTTCCATGAATAGCGATGGGCCCTTGGTCCGAAGGTATCTTCATGCAAAGGTAAGCTGGATGAAGAATTGCTTCGAAGGCATTGAGAGTACCACGACCAATGATAGCATTGTAAGGATACTCCATGTCAACAATGTCAAACATAATTTGCTCAGTGCTTGTATTGTTAACAAATCCGAAGGTTACTGGCATGGTGATCTTCCCAAGTGCTACAATTTGTCGTCCTCCGAAGCCACAAAGAGGGTGCGTAGCATCATGGATCTTGTCTTCAGGCTCTTGCATTTGTCTGAAAGCTTTAGCAAATATGATATCAGCTGCGCTGCCTGTATCAACCAAAACATTATGGACCAGAAATCCTTTGATCACACAAGAGATAACCATAGCATCATTGTGTGGGTAATCCTTGAGTTGAAGATCCTCTTGGGAGAAGGTAATTGGAATGTGAGACCATCTTGACTTGATGAAGGGTCCTTGCACCTCGACATGCTGTACCCTCCTCTGTGCTTCCTTCTTCTGCTTCTTGTTGGCTGGCTCTGAGCATGAACCGCCTGTTATCGGGAGTACCAGCTTCGAGGCCGAAGCAGCTCCAGCTTGATCGTTGAACGAAGCCATCAGCTCAAGAAAGTGGAAGTGTGTTGACCGACGGTGGGCGCCAATGTTGGGGACTTGTTCTCAAATGCTATGAATTAAGAACAAGGCAACATAAAATGTTAAATATCGATGTCCTTCGTCCGCTGAAGCATTATTTCCCCAAGGAGTTAATGAACTTCGGACGAAGGTTACAATGATGGAATTACGAAGGTACTACCTTCGTAATTAAACTCTTAAAAGTAATACGAGATAATGCAGGATATAAAGTATTAAAGATAAGTAAATTGAAAATAAATGACATCATTTATACATTTTATAAATCTTAGATGTTTGAACATAATATTTAAATACATTTATACCTCTGCCTTGACAAATGACGATTTCCGAGTGATCTGATTGCAATTACAGGAATCCGTGAACAGTAAAGGAATACTGTTCACTATTTATAGGCACAAGACACAGCCTGTAAAGAATTACAATCATGCCCCTCATATAAGTTTACAACAATGACTCAGACCCCTATGAGCTAAAAGGTCATTCCATCTTTAAGTCGATACGACCCTTCATCTTCGGATATGTTATAATACCAAAACTTCATGAATGATGCCTTCGGCGTCACGTACAAGCAGCTTCAGCCGAAGCTGTTTCTTTCTGCAGGACCTTCGGCGACGAAGCGTGGTCCCAACTGAAAGTCGCCTAGAGGGGGGTGAATAGGGCGAAACTGAAATTTACAAATATAAACACAACTACAAGCCGGGTTAGCGTTAGAAAGATAATCGAGTCCGCGAGAGAGGGCGGAAAACAAATCGTAAACGAATAAGGAGTGTGACACGCGGATTTGTTTTACCGAGGTTCGGTTCTCGCAAACCTACTCTCCGTTGAGGAGGCCACAAAGGCCGGGTCTCTTTCAACCCTTACCCTCTCTCAAACGATCCCGCGGACCGAGTGAGCTTTCCTTCTCAATCACTTGGAACACAAAGTTCCTACAAGGACCACCACAAGATTGGTGTCTCTTGCCTCAATTATAAGTGAGTATGATCGCAATGAAGAATCAAAGAGAGAAGAAAGCAATCCAAGCGCAAGAGCTCGAAAGAACACAAGCAAATCTCTCTCACTAGTCACTAAAGCTTTGTGTGGAATTTGGGAGAGGATTTGATCCCTTGAGTGTGTCTAGAATTGAATGCCTAGCTCTTGTAAGTAGTTGGAAATGTGAAAACTTGGATGCAATGAATGGTGGGTGGTTGGGGGTATTTATAGCCCCAACCACCAAACTAGCCGTTTGGTGAGGCTGTCTGTTCGATGGTGCACCGGACAGTCCGGTGCACACCGGACATGTCCGGTGCGACAGCCACGTCACCAAAGTCGTTGGGTTCCGACCGTTGGAGCTCTGACTTCTGGGCCCGCCTTGATGTCCGGTGGCGCACCGGACATGTACTGTTGAGTGTCCGGTGCACCAGCATGGGCGTGCCTGACCTCTGCGCGCGCTGGCGCACATTTAATGTGTCGCAGGTAGCCGTTGGCGCCGAAATAGTCGTTGCCCCGCTGTTACACCGGACAGTCCGGTGCACACCGGACAGTCCGGTGAATTATAGCGGAGCACCTGAAATGAATTCCCGAGGCAGGCGAGTTCCTGAGGCCGCTCTTCCTTGGAGCACCGGACATGTCTGGTGTACACCGGACAGTCCGGTGAATTATAGTGGAGTTGCCTCTGGAATTTCCCGAAGGTGACGAGTTTGGAGTTGGAGTCCTCTGGTGCACCGGACATGTCCGGTGGCACACCGGACAGTCCGGTGCGCCAGACCAGAGGTGCCTTCGGTTGTCCCTTTGCTCTTTTGTCGAACCCAATACTTGGTCTTTTTATTGGCTGAGTGTGAACCTTTGGCACCTGTATAACTTATACACTAGAGCAAACTAGTTAGTCCAATTATTTGTGTTGGGCAATTCAACCACCAAAATTATTTAGGAACTAGGTGTAAGCCTAATTCCCTTTCAATCTCCCCCTTTTTGGTGATTGATGCCAACACAAACAAAAGCAAATGTAAAAGTGCATAATTGAACTAGTTTGCATAATGTAAGTGCAACGGTTGCTTGGAATTGAGCCAATATAAATACTTACAAGATATGCATGGATTGTTTCTTTTATTTTTAACATATTGGACCACATTTGCACCACATGTTTTGTTTTTGCAAATCCTTTTGTAAATTCTTTTCAAAGTCCTTTTGCAAGATAGTCAAAGGTAAATGAATAAGATTTGAGAAGCATTTTCAAGATTTGAAATTCTCTCCTTTTGTTTGAAATGCTTTTCCTTTGACTAAACAAAACTCCCCCTCAAATAAATTCTCCTCTTAGTGTTCAAGAGGGTTTTAAGACATCAAATTTGAAAATACTACTTGCTCCCCCTTTAGAACACAAAGAGATACCAATTTGAAAATTTACCAATTGAAAATCAGTAATTTTTAAAATTAGGGTGGTGGTGCGGTCCTTTTGCTTTGGGCTCATACTTTCTCCCCCTTTGGCATGAATCGCCAAAAACGGATACTTTGAGTGAGATATAAGCCCTTTCCTAACTATTTTCTCCCCTTTGGCAAATAAAACATATGAGTGAAGATTATACCAAAGATGGAGAGTGATGTGGAGCGACGGCGAAGGGTGAGTAGTAGAGTGGAGTGGAAGCCTTTGTCTTCGCCGAAGACTCCAATTCCCTTTCAATATACCTATGACTTGGTTTGAAATACACTTGAAATCACATTAGTCATAGCATATATAAAAGAGACATGATCAAAGGTATACTTATGAGCTATGTGTGCAAGTTTAGCAAAAGAAATTCCTAGAATCAAGAATATTGAGCTCATGCCTAAGTTTGGTAAAAGTTTGTTCATCAAGAGGCTTGGTAAAGATATCGGCTAATTGATCTTTAGTGTTAATGTATGCAATCTCGATATCCCCCTTTTGTTGGTGATCTCTAAGAAAATGATACCGAATGGCTATGTGTTTAGTGCGGCTATGCTCAACGGGATTATCCGCCATGCGGATTGCACTCTCATTATCACATAGAAGAGGAACTTTGGTTAATTTGTAACCATAGTCCCGCAGGGTTTGCCTCATCCAAAGCAATTGCGCGCAACAATGGCCTGCGGCAATGTACTCGGCTTCGGCGGTAGAAAGAGCGACCGAATTTTGCTTCTTTGAAGCCCAAGACACCAAGGATCTTCCCAAGAACTGGCAAGTCCCCGATGTGCTCTTCCTATTGATTTTGCACCCCGCCCAATCGGCATCCGAATAACCAATCAAATCAAATGTGGATCCCCGAGGGTACCAAAGCCCAAACTTAGGAGTATAAGCCAAATATCTCAAGATTCGTTTTACGGCCGTAAGGTGTGATTCCTTAGGGTCGGCTTGGAATCTTGCACACATGCAAACGGAAAGCATAATGTCCGGTCAAGATGCACATAAATAAAGCAATGAGCCAATCATCGACCGGTATACCTTTTGATCCACGGATTTACCTCCCGTGTCGAGGTCGAGATGCCCATTTGTTCCCATGGGTGTCTTGATGGGCTTGGCATCCTTCATTCCAAACTTGGTTAGAATGTCTTGTGTGTACTTCGTTTGGCAAATGAAGGTGCCCTCTTGGAGTTGTTTGACTTGAAATCCTAGAAAATACTTCAACTCCCCCATCATAGACATCTCGAATTTTTGTGTCATGATCCTACTAAATTCTTCACAAGTAGATTCGTTAGTAGACCCAAATATAATATCATCAACATAAATTTGGCATACAAACAAATCATTGTCAAGAGTTTTAGTGAATAAAGTAGGATCGGCCTTGCCGACTTTGAAGCCATTAGCAATAAGGAAATCTCTAAGGCATTCATACCATGCTCTTGGGGCTTGCTTGAGCCCATAAAGCGCCTTAGAGAGCCTATAGACATGGTTAGGGTACTCACTATCTTCAAAGCCAGGAGGTTGCTCAACATAGACTTCCTCCTTGATTGGTCCATTGAGGAAGGCACTCTTCACGTCCATTTGATAAAGCTTGAAGCCATGGTAAGTAGCATAGGCTAATAATATGCGAATGGACTCAAGCCTAGCTACGGGTGCATAGGTTTCACTGAAATCCAAACCTTCGACTTGGGAGTATCCCTTGGCCACAAGGCGGGCTTTGTTCCTTGTCACCACACCATGCTCATCTTGCTTGTTGTGGAAGACCCACTTGGTTCCTACAACATTTTGATTAGGACGTGGAACTAAATGTCATACCTCGTTCCTCGTGAAATTGTTGAGCTTCTCTTGCATCGCCATCACCCAATCCGAATCTTGGAGCGCTTCCTCTACCCTGTGTGGCTCAATAGAGGAAACAAAAGAGTAATGCTCACAAAAATGTGCAATACGAGACCGAGTAGTTACCCCCTTTTGAATATCACCGAGGATGGTGTCGACGGGGTGATCTCGTTGTATTGCTTGGTGGACTCTTGGGTGTGGCGGCCTTGGTTGTTCATCCTCCTTGTCTTGATCATTTGCATCTCCCCCTTGATCATTGCCGTCATCTTGAGGTGGCTCATCTCTTTGATCTTCTCCTTCATCAACTTGAGCCTCGTCCTCATTTTGGGTTGGTGGAGATGCTTGTGTAGAGGAGGATGGTTGATCTTGTGCATTTGGAGGCTCTTCGGATTCATTAGGACACACATCCCCAATGGACATGTTCCTTAGCGCGATGCACGGAGCCTGTTCTTCACCTATCTCATCAAGATCAACTTGCTCTACTTGAGAGCCATTAGTTTCATCAAACACAACGTCACAAGAAACTTCAACAAGTCCTGAGGATTTGTTAAAGACTCTATATGCCCTTGTGTTTGAGTCATATCCTAGTAAAAAGCCTTCTACAGTTTTAGGAGCAAATTTAGATTTTCTACCTCTCTTAACAAGAATAAAGCATTTGCTACCAAAAACTCTAAAATATGAAATATTTGGCTTTTTACCGGTTAGGAGTTCATATGATGTCTTCTTGAGGATTCGGTGTAGATATAACCGGTTGATGGCGTAGCAGGCGGTGTTGACCGCCTCGGCCCAAAACCGATCCGGTGTTTTGTACTCATCAAGCATGGTTCTTGCCATGTCCAATAGAGTTCGATTCTTCCTCTCTACTACACCATTTTGTTGTGGGGTGTAGGGAGAAGAGAACTCATGCTTGATGCCCTCCTCCTCAAGGAAGCCTTCAATTTGAGAGTTCTTGAACTCCGTCCCGTTGTCACTTCTAATTTTCTTGATCCTTAAGCCGAACTCATTTTGAGCCCGTCTCAAGAATCCCTTTAAGGTCTCTTGGGTATGGGATTTTTCCTGCAAAAAGAACACCCAAGTGAAGCGAGAATAATCATCCATAATAACTAGACAGTACTTACTCCCGCCGATGCTTATGTAAGCGATCGGGCCGAATAGGTCCATGTGTAGGAGCTCTAGTGGCCTGTTACTCGTCATGATGTTCTTGTGTGGATGATGAGTGCCAACTTGCTTCCCGGCTTGGCATGCGCTACAAATCCTGTCTTTCTCAAAATGAACATTTGTTAGTCCTAAAATGTGTTCTCCCTTTAGAAGCTTATGAAGATTCTTCATTCCAACATGGGCTAGTCGGCGATGCCAGAGCCAACCCAAGTTAGTCTAAGCAACTAAGCAAGTGTTGAGTTCAGCTCTATCAAAATCTACCAAGTATAGCTGACCCTCTAACACTCCCTTAAATGCTATTGAATCATCACTTCTTCTAAAGACAGTGACACCTACATCAGTAAATAGACAGTTGTAACCCATTTGACATAATTGAGATACGGAAAGCAAATTGTAATCTAAAGAATCTACAAGAAAAACATTGGAAATAGTATGGTCAGGTGATATAGCAATTTTACCCAATCCTTTGACCAAACCTTGATTTCCATCCCCGAATGTGATAGCTCGTTGGGGATCTTGGTTTTTCTCATATGAGGAGAACATCTTCTTCTCCCCTGTCATGTGGTTTGTGCACCCGCTGTCGAGTATCCAACTTGAGCCCCCGGATGCATAAACCTACAAAACAATTTTAGTTCTTGACTTTAGGTACCCAAACGGTTTTGGGTCCTTTGGCATTAGAAACAAGAACTTTGGGTATCCAAACACAAGTCTTGGAGCCCTTGTGTTTGCCCCCAACAAACTTGGCAACTACTTTGCCGGATTTGTTAGTAAGCACATATGATGCATCAAAAGTTTTGAATGAAATAGCATGATCATTTGATGCATTAGGAGTTTTCTTTCTAGGCAACTTGGCACGGGTTGGTTGCCTAGAGCTAGATGTCTCACCCTTATACATAAAAGCATGGTTAGGGCCAGAGTGAGACTTCCTAGAATGAGTTCTCCTAATTTTGCTCTCGGGATAACCGGCATGGTACAAAATGTAACCCTCGTTATCCTGAGGCATGGGAGCCTTGCCCTTAACAAAGTTAGACAAATTTTTAGGAGGGGCATTAAGTTTGACATTGTCTCCCCTTTGGAAGCCAATGCCATCCTTGATGCCAGGGCGTCTCCCATTATAGAGCATACTTCTAGCAAATTTAAACTTTTCATTTTCTAAGTTATGCTCGGCAATTTTAGCATCTAATATTGCTATATGATCATTTTGTTGTTTAATTAAGGCCATGTGATCATGAATAGCATTAATATCAACATCTCTACATCTAGTACAAATAGAAGTGTGCTCAACGGTAGATGTAGATGGTTTGCAAGATTTTAATTCTACAACCTTAGCATGCAACATATCAATCTTAGTTCTAAGGTCGGAAATAGTAGTATTGCAAACATCAAAATCTTTAGCCTTAGCAATTAATTTTTCATTTTCAATCCTAAGGCTAGCAAGAGAGATGTTTAATTCTTCAATCTTAGCAAGCAAATCATCATTATCATTTCTAAGATTGGGAATTGAAACATCACAAACATGAGAATCAACCTTAGCAATTAAACTAGCATTTTCATTTCTAAGGTTATCAATGGTCTCATGGCAAGTGCTTAGCTCACTAGACAATTTTTCACATTTTTCAACTTGAAGAGCATAAGCATTTTTAACCTTAACATGCTTTTTATTTTCCTTGATTAGGAAGTCCTCTTGGGAGTCCAAGAGATCATCCTTCTCATGGATGGCACTAATTAGCTCATTTAATTTTTCCTTTTGTTCTATGTTAAGGTTGGCAAAAAGGGTACGTAAATTATTTTCCTCATCACTAGCATTATCATCACTAGAGGATTCATATTTAGTGGAGGATTTAGATTTAACCTTCTTCCTTTTGCCGTCCTTTGCCATGAGGCACTTGTGGCCGACGTTGGGGAAGAGGAGTCCCTTGGTGACGGCGATGTTGGCGGCGTCCTCGTCGGAGGAGGAGGAGTCGGTGGAGCTCTCATCGGAGTTCCACTCGCGGCATACGTGAGCATCGCCGCCCTTCTTCTTGTGGTACCTCTTCTTTTCTCTCCTCTTGCCCTTCTTGTCGTTATCCCTGTCACTGTCACTTGATAATGGACATTTAGCAATAAAGTGACCGGGCTTGCCACACTTGTAGCAAACCTTCTTGGAACGGGATTTGTAATCCTTCCCCTTCCGTTGCTTGAGGATTTGGCGAAGGCTTTTGATGATTAAAGCCATCTCCTCATTGTCGAGCTTGGAGGCGTCAATTGGTTGTCTACTCGGTGTAGACTCCTCCTTCTTCTCCTTCGTCGCCTTAAACGCCACCGGTTGGGCCTCGGACGTGGAGGGCTCATCAAGCTCGTTGATCTTCTTTGAGCCTTTAATCATACATTCAAAGCTCACAAAATTCCCGATTACTTCCTCGGGAGTCATTAGTGTATATCTTGGGTTACCACGAATTAGTTGAACTTGAGTAGGGTTAAGGAAAATAAGTGATCTCAAAATAACCTTAACCACCTCGTGGTCGTCTCACTTCTTGCTCCTGAGGTTGCGCACTTGGTTCACCAAGGTTTTGAGCCGGTTGTACATATCTTGTGGCTCCTCCCCTTGGCGAAGACGAAAGCGACCGAGCTCCCCCTCGATCGTTTCCCGCTTGGTGATCTTGGTGAGTTCATCACCCTCGTGCGCGGTCTTGAGAAGGTCCCAAATTTCCTTTGCATTCTTCAACCCTTGCACCTTGTTGTATTCCTCCTTGCTTAGAGAGGCGAGGAGTATGGTTGTAGCTTGGGAGTTGAAGTGCTCGATTTGGGCCACTTCGTCCGTATCATAGTCTTCATCCCCTATGGATGGTACCTGTGCTCCAAACTCAACAACATTCCATATACTTTTGTGGAGTGAGGTTAGATGAAATTTCATTAAATCACTCCACCTAGCATAATCTTCGCCATCAAAGGTTGGCGGTTTGCCTAATGGAACGGAAAGTAATGGAGTATGTCTAGATGTACGAGGATAGTGTAAGGGGATCTTACTAAACTTCTTGCGCTCTTGGCGCTTAGAAGTTACGGACGGCGCATCGGAGTCGGAGGTCAATGTTGATGAAGTGTCGGTCTCGTAGTAGACCACCTTCCTCATCCTCTTGTGCTTGTCGCCTTTCCGATGCGACTTGTGAGAAGAAGATTTCTCCTTCTTCTCCTTGTGGTGTGAAGAAGAAGATCTTTTCTCCTTCCGTTTGGAGGAGTCCTTCTTCTTCTCCTTCCTATTGGTGCGGGACTCTTCCGATGAAGTGCTCCCGTGGCTCGTAGCGGGCTTATCGCCGGTCTCCATCTCCCTCTTGGTGTGATCTCCCGACATCACTTCGAGCGGTTAGGCTCTAATGAAGCACCGGGCTCCGATACCAATTGAAAGTCACCTAGAGGGGGGTGAATAGGGCGAAACTGAAATTTACAAATATAAACACAACTACAAGCACGGTTAGCGTTAGAAAGATAATCGAGTCCGCGAGAGAGGGCGGAAAACAAATCGTAAACGAATAAGGAGTGTGACACGCGGATTTGTTTTACCGAGGTTCGGTTCTCGCAAACCTACTCCCCGTTGAGGAGGCCACAAAGGCCGGGTCTCTTTCAACCCTTACCCTCTCTCAAACGATCCCGCGGACTGAGTGAGCTTTCCTTCTCAATCACTTGGAACACAAAGTTCCTACAAGGACCACCACAAGATTGGTGTCTCTTGCCTCAATTACAAGTGAGTATGATCGCAATGAAGAATCAAAGAGAGAAGAAAGCAATCCAAGCGCAAGAGCTCGAAAGAACACAAGCAAATCTCTCTCACTAGTCACTAAAGCTTTGTGTGGAATTTGGGAGAGGATTTGATCTCTTGAGTGTGTCTAGAATTGAATGCCTAGCTCTTGTAAGTAGTTGGAAATGTGAAAACTTGGATGCAATGAATGGTGGGTGGTTGGGGGTATTTATAGCCCCAACCACCAAACTAGCCGTTTGGTGAGGCTGTCTGTTCGATGGTGCACCGGACAGTCCGGTGCACACCGGACATGTCCGGTGCGACAGCCACGTCACCAAAGCCGTTGGGTTCCAACCGTTGGAGCTCTGACTTCTGGGCCCGCCTTGATGTCCGGTGGCGCACCGGACATGTACTGTTGAGTGTCCGGTGCGCCAGCATGGGCGTGCCTGACCTCTGCGCGCGCTGGCGCGCATTTAATGCGTCGCAGGTAGCCGTTGGCGCCGAAATAGCCGTTGCCCCGCTGTTACACTGGACAGTCCGGTGCACACCGGACAGTCCGGTGAATTATAGCGGAGCACCTGAAATGAATTCCCGAGGCAGGCGAGTTCCTGAGGCCGCTCTTCCTTGGAGCACCGGACATGTTTGGTGTACACCGGACAGTCCGGTGAATTATAGTGGAGTTGCCTCTGGAATTTCCCGAAGGTGACGAGTTTGGAGTTGGAGTCCTCTGGTGCACCGGACATGTCCGGTGGCACACCGGACAGTCCGGTGCGCCAGACCAGAGGTGCCTTCGGTTGTCCCTTTGCTCTTTTGTCGAACCCAATACTTGGTCTTTTTATTGGCTGAGTGTGAACCTTTGGCACCTGTATAACTTATACACTAGAGCAAACTAGTTAGTCCAATTATTTGTGTTGGGCAATTCAACCACCAAAATTATTTAGGAACTAGGTGTAAGCCTAATTCCCTTTCACCAACAATTACCTAGTTAATTAATTGTTCAAAAAAAAGGGATGCAAAAATGGAAATAGAAATTGGAAAAGAAAAAGAAAAAGAAAAGCCTTTCTCCCCCCCCCCCTAGCTGGGCCGATTCCAGCCCACGCCCGTGGCCGCCTTCCCCTTCTGCGCTCGTGACTCCCCCCCTCGGCCCACCTCCGGCCCACTCCACGCTCGCGCCTGCGCACCACTGACACGCCGTCCCCACTCGTCAGTCGCCTCCCCCTCGCCCTCGCTCGCGACCGCTCTCGCAGGCAGGCTGGCCCCAATAGTCAGCCACCCCATCGTCCTCGCCGCGTACGGCTTCGCCGCGGTCACCTCCGGCCACCGTCCTCTTCCTCGCCCATCCCCTTGCCGCACAGGGAAGTTTGGCACTGCCCGTCCTCGCCGCTATGGCCGCATCCTTGCACGGCACCGCCCCGCCGTGCGGTCTCGTCGTCGTCGCTGCGCGGCATTAACTCCAGTGCTATGCGACCTCACCGGTGTCCGCCTAGCTCCGCCGCTCCCCTCCCCTTGGGCGCCTATAAAAGGGTCGCCCCGAGCACCCCTTTGCCCCGCACCGGCCTCAGCCACCCATCTCCCACTCGCCCGAGCTCAATCGCGCTAGCGCCGCCGTCTTCCTCCACTCCGGTAAGCCCTTCCCCCTCTTTTCCCTCCCCCTCTGGTGGTTCAGCGAGCAATTAGCTAGGCTCATCTATTTCGCCACATCGCCGCGGGCTAGGAACACCACTCCCCTACCCCAATCCCCGCACGAACCTCACCGGCGACGACTCCCGCCGCGGAGATCTGCCACCTCCCTGCGGTCAGCCCCCTCCCAGCCTCATCTGGCCAAATTGGGCTCGCGCCTAAGCTCGCCAGCCCCTCTTCATGCTAGGGCGCCTGCCCGTTGCCCAAGAACTGGGTCGCCGGCGGCGAATCGCCGTCGAGCCCACCGGCGAGCAGTTTTCTCCCCCTCCTCCCCCCCCCCCCCCCCCCCGCGGACGGCCGGTTCACCCCGCCCCGTCGACCGTTGGTGCCGTCTCCCCCTCCCGCTCTCTCTGATGTGTGGGCCCCACGGAAACGGCGTCGCCCCTCGCGCGCCCGCGCCGTTTTCCGCCATGGGTCGTAGCTAGGCCGGCGCAATCGCGCCCGCGCGCGCCCTGCGCCTGGCTAGGCTAGTTTCCACTCCAGCCCACCAGAGCCTAAATCCTTTTTCTTTTTCCTTTTTCAGCCTTTTTCTCCTTTAGTTATTACATCTCAATATTTTATGCACCAAAAATTATCAAAACACTTTCTAAAGTCACATGTAATGATAATATTAGAAAATGACACACTCCACTTAGTAAACCACTATTGATGTATTGTTCATTTGCCTGTTTTACTAGAAGAAGCGGGGACCGTCGATCCAGAACCCGTAGCCCCGGAAGAAGGGCTGGAGCTCGATCTCGCGGAGGTAGACCTTTTGTGCTAGGAAAGCTTCGACGAAGGCAAGTCCATCCTTCCCTCGATGCATAAATTACCTATTCTTTCTACCACTACCTAGGCCGGGATTTCAGGGTGGAATAAATGCATTGTGAGTAGAGAGATAGCTCGCATTAACATATATCTTTTGGATACAAAATGTGGGATGGGAGAAAAGGCAGTGTGTTTCTTCAATCGAGATTTTTTTCAAAAAAAAGGGGGATGTGCGATGAAGGGTATTCGCCCTCGTCACCTTGTGAGTGGGATGAGATCAGGGACTCCCTGGTTTAGGGGAGGGCCTAAGGTGTTGGCTCAGCTGGTTTAGGCGTGAGCAGAAGGATTGTCCCCTCATATAAGGACCGGTTTGTCATCTTTCACTACCTGTACTGATAAATAGTACAACCACTCGAGACTATGTGGGCAGTCACTCAATCCGAACTCGTACGGTCCAACCCCAGGGTTATGAAGGCTGGGGAGCACCGGGAGGATAAGGAGGGGGAAAGTTTTGTCTGGTTTGGACATGGCGGTGGCCTGACTCCTTCCGGTATAATCGTTAAGGTTAGGACGTGCGAGGAAGGAAAGAGATTCGGCATTCGGGTCTCACGACGGTGAGATCACAGAAACCGGACTAATGGGTAAAGTGTACCCCTCTGCACAGAGTTGAAACCTATTCGAATAGTCCGTGTCCACTGGTATGGACGAGACTGGTGTGGTATGACAATTAGTATTTTTTTACCTCCATGAATATTGAAAAAGAAAACAAGGCCATGGGAGCATGAAGCTCAGTGGTGGTTGAGTATTGTGTTATTTTATTTTCCTTGGGAAAAACCCTACATAAATTGCCTTTCTCTGAGAAAAAGAATAGTGACTCCAAACTCCACCATATAAAGCATGTATGATATAGGTCTCTTTCTCTTTACGGGAGCGGGATGGGCTTGCGGAATACCTCGTGTATTCACCCAGATTTATTTATGTTTTTCAGCAGCCGAAGACTTCTTTTCTGCTATGCTTGATTGAGAGGGCTATGTCTACACCCAGTTCTGCCTGTGGTTTGGGCTAGTGTGCCTTCTACTATGCTTTATATTCTGGCTCTCTCAGAGCTTGTACACTGGTATTGTAATAACATTTATTTGAACTCTTTACTATTTGAAGTAAGGAATGTGGTTACTAGCCTCTTGGGACTAGTAATTGTATCACATTTGAGTCCCAAAGGATCGGGACGCTTCAGGTGGTACCAGAGCCATAGGACTGGCCGTAGGTCGCAGCCCTGACCTTAAAAGTTGCCTTAAAAGAAAATACCTCTTGCCCCAAGAAAAATCTTCTCTCCTTTCCCCCGATATTAACAAACCCTTCTTTTCCTATTCCAGATGGAAGACTCTCTGGTCATTAGGACATCCTACTGCTCAGAGGTGGAGGGGTTCCCACATCTGTTGCGAAGTTGTGCGCTTCGCATGGGGATCCGTAAGAAGCTAGAATATGTCTAGAAGGAGTATCTCGAAAATGGAATGGAGAAATGCTCTATGGCGGTCTACCTGGGAGAAAGCCGAAACTACCCGAACCATCCTTCTTTCTAAGTCACTTTCACCGGACACCGCTTACCAGATACTTGCCAGAATGTTGCCCGAAAAGCCCTCCGACAACTATGCCAGAATTACAGCAGAGTAATCTTTGAAACCCCCCTTCGCTACTTTCCACCCAGCAACAAAAATACCCCCCGCCTGGAGGAAAAGACTTCAGGCCCTGTCAGGGAGAGACCCTACCAAGGATGACCCCACCATCGTCTACATGGCTGGATACCTCCACACTCTCGATAACCAATATAATGACCTTGCCTCCCACTGCACTCACCTAAACTCCCGGGTGGAAAGCCTGGAGCAACAAGTCAGGGAACTTGCAAGGGAAAAGGCGTCCCTTCAAGAGAGTCTCGAGATAGCGGAAGGCGAGGAAACCAACACCCGTGAGGCCTACCGAACTCTGAAGATGGATTACGACAAGAAGCTAAAGAAGCTCGCCCCTGCAAGAAAAATCCGCAAGGAAACCAGAAGCCAAGATGCCAGACTGAGTAGAAGGAAGAAGCCCCTCCAGCCCTACCTCCTACCAGAATAGGGAACTCATCCGACACCGAGGAAATGTCCCTAGCTAGCCTTGATGACCTTCTCAAGGAATTTGGGGACACTTTAGAGAAGGAGTTCGGGAGTACCCTAGATAGCGCTCGTGTGTAATGAACTTATGGTAGTTGTATGCTGTAATGAACTTGTGTAATGAATAAAGTAACTTGTTTAAAAAAATTTTGGCATGTGCATGGTAGTAACTCTTTTCCTCTGGCAGATGGCTTCGGATAAAACCACGCCTACCGCCTCTGGGATTGGAGCAGGATTTCCCCTAGGAGCAGAAGGAGAAGCTGGAGGAGAAGGGAGTGAGACCCACCTCCCCGCACCTCCGGAACTACCACTAGATTTGGCCCAAGTTCTAGCCAATCAAACCCGACTCATTGAAGTCCTCACTAGAAGTCTGGAGAACCAGCGCCCAGGTGGTGGAAGACCATAGGACAGGATGGGAGAATTTCTGAGACTCAAGCCTCCCACGTTCACTGGATCTAGCAATCCCCTCGATGCCGACGATTGGATGCGCACGATCAAGAGGAAATTGGAAGCCATCGGATGCCCCGAAAATCAGCGTGTTCAATTGGCTGCTCATCAACTTTCTGGGATGGCCCTAGCATGGTGGGAGACCTTCAGCACGGCCGTCAGAGACGCTACCTGGGTAGAATTTGAAACTGCTTTTCGTGAGCACCATGTACCCCAGGGGATCATTCAACTCAAGGAAGATGAATTCCGAGAGCTAACTCAAGGTGGAAGATCTGTCAGTGAGTACGTGCACAAATTCACAGAGTTGGCTCGTTACGCGCCTGACGATGTCGGCATCGAAACTAAGAAGATGGCCCATTTTCTAAAAGGGCTAAGACCAGAACTCAAGACCATCCTCGCCAGCCAAGATTTCCTCAGCTTCTCGCACCTCTCCAACAAAGCCATACAAGTGGAAAGGGCAAAAGAGGAAGAAAGAGGACATCTCAAGAGGAAATTCCAAGTTCTTCGAGCTCAGCAGCAAGACCGACACCAGAGAGCTCGTTCCTATGGGCTTCCACCCAAGGGACCGAGTTTCAATAGACCAGCTGGACCCACTCCGTCACGTTACAGCCAGCAGAGTCAGAGCTCCTTTCAGGCCCCCTCGGTTCCAAGCAACCAACCGTCTGCAAATGCCTGTTGGCACTGCGGAGACCCCAGTCACTTCAAGAATAACTGCCCCTAGTTGAAGGCACCCGAACCTACCTACTCCAACTCGCTGAATGGCCCCAAGATTACCTCGGCACCTACCTCCAAGGCACTCCCCTCCAACAGTCAGTAGAGCAGGACCCAGTACCAGTGCAGAGCACGAGTTAACCACATCGATGCTCAAGAGGCCCAGCAAGCTCCGGGAGTAGTGCTCGGTGAGTTCCTTGTCGAATTTACTCCCGCTACTATACTTTTTGATTCAGGAGCATCCCATTCATTTATAGCCACTAGTTTTGTGGAAAAACATGGCATCCCCTCTACACCCCTAGAAATCCCTTTGGTCACCCGAACCCCAGGGTCAGACCTTCTATGCCAGCTCAAATGCTCCCAAGTCAGAATTCTTTTAAGTGGGGTAGTGTTCTTGGCAGACTTAACCCTCTTGCCATCCTAAGGGATTGATGTGATCCTAGGAATGGATTGGCTAACTAAGCACAAGGGCATCATAAGTTGCGCAAGCAAGACCGTCCTTCTCACTGACCGTCAAGGAAAAGCAGTTTCTTGTCAAGCCCAACCGCCCGCCAACGATCCAATGATGTTTAATCTAGCAGCAGAAAATGTATCCGTAATCGAAGAATTCATGGATGTATTTCTGGAAGAGTTGCCTGGAATGCCGCCTGAAAGAGGAGTGGAGTTCTATATAGATCTCATCCCTGGCACTGCGCCCATCGCAAAGAGACCATACTGCATGGCCCCCACAGAGTTAGCAGAATTAAAACTCCAGATTGCAGAGCTGTAGCAAAAAGGGTACATCCGTCCCAGTTTGTCTCCCTGGGGAGCACCCGTCCTTTTCGTCACCAAAAAGGATGGAAGTATGAGAATGTGTATTGATTACCGATCCTTGAATGAAGTTACAATCAAGAATAAGTATCCACTCCCTCAGATCGACAATCTCTTCGACCAGCTACAGGGAGCCAAATATTTCTCCAAGATAGACCTAAGGTCAGGATATCACCAACTGAGAATCAAGGAAGCAGATATACAGAAGACTGCATTCGTCACCAGATACGGACAATATGAGTTCACAGTGATGTCGTTTGGGCTAACGAACTCACCCGCCTTTTTCATGAACCTCATGAATAAGGTATTCATGGAAGAATTGGATAAGTTTGTTGTAGTCTTCATCGACGACATCCTTATCTATTCCAAAAATCGCAAGGACCATGAGCGTCACCTTCGAATCGTCATCAGAAGACTCAGGGCACATCAACTCTATGCTAAACTCAGCAAGTGTGAATTCTGGTTAGAAAAGATAGCCTTCCTTGGGCATATCTTGACTTCAAAAGGAATAGAAGTAGACCCATCCAAGGTAGAAGCCATTTCAAAATGGAAGCAGCCATCCAACGTCAGTGAAGTGCGAAGCTTTCTGGGAATGGCAGGGTATTACCGCCTCTTTATCAAGGGATTCTCCAGCATAGCAAGACCTATGACCGAACTCCTCAAGAAGGACAATAAGTTTGTGTGGACCCCAAAGTGTGAGGAAAGTTTCCAGATCATAAAGGAAAAGCTCACAACCGCGCCCGTTTTGACACTACCAGATATACACCAGGATTTCGTCATCTTCTGTGATGCTTCAAGGCAGGGCTTAGGGTGTGTCCTGATGCAAAATGAGAAAGTTATTGCTTATGCATCCCGCTTACTCAAGCCACATGAGTAGAATTACCCCACCCATGATTTGGAATTGGCAGCCATAGTGCATGCCCTAAAAATATGGAGGCACTATCTAATTGGGAACAAATGCCACATCTTCACTGATCACAAGAGTCTGAAGTATATCTTCACTCATCCAGACCTCAACCTCCGTCAAAGAAGATGGCTTGAACTGATCAAAGATTATGACCTCGAGATCCATTACCACCCCAGAAAGGCCAACGTGGTAGCAGATGCCCTCAGCCGAAAACCTTTCGGGATAAAGGGGACCAACTTTTTAGAAGATTGGAAGAAGGAATCAGCTCAACTAAATGCATGTCTAGGAGACAACGGTAGCCTAGAAGTCAAGCCAATGCTAGAAGACCTCATATGCAAGGCTCAACACCTGGACACGAAGACAGCAAGACTTATGGAAAAAGCTCGCAAAGAGCAACTTCCGGACCTTAGGACGGATGAACAAGGAGTTCTTTGGTTCAAGAACCATCTGTGTGTACCAAAAGGAGAGGCACGGGAATTCTTGCTCAATGAAGCCCACAACTCAGCCTACTCCATCCACCTAGGAACCACCAAGATGTACCTAGACCTCAAAACCAGATACTGGTGGAGAGGGATGAAGAAAGAGATAGCACAGTATGTGGCCCGGTGTGACACCTGCCAACGAACGAAGGCCGAACACCAGAAACCTGTAGGCCTACTGCAACCCCTCCCAGTGCCTGAATGGAAGTGGGAGGAAATAGGCATGGATTTTGTAACCGGACTGCCCCAGACGCAAAAAAGGAAATGACTCTATCTGGGTAATAATAGACCATCTCACCAAGGTGGCCCACTTCATTCCAGTGAAAACCACTTTTGGAGGAGCCACCCTTGCCCGGATATATCTTAAAGAGATAGTTGGGCTCCATGGTATTCCTCGGAAGATAGTGTCAGATAGAGGGACGCAGTTCACTTCAAAATTTTGGAAGAGCCTTCAGCAAGCTATGGGCACCAAGTTAGATTTCAGCACTGCCTATCACCCTCAGTCAGATGGTCAAACGGAAAGGGTCAACAAGGTCCTCGAAGATTTACTAAGAGCCTGTGTGTTGACGTTCGACAAAAATTGGGAGTCCAGTTTGTCGTATGCCGAATTCTCATATAACAACAGCCATCAGGACAGTATCAAGATGTCACCATTCGAAGCATTGTATGGACGAAAGTGCCAGACCCCCTAATGAGGTCCAATGTAGGGGAAAGGACACTAGAAGGACCTGAGTTTGTTAAAGAGGTCGAAGAAAAAGTTGCCCTCATTCGCAAGAGGTTACTTGAAGCTCAGAGTTGCCAGAAAAGTTATGCAGACAATAGACGGAGAGAACTCAGATTTGAGGAAGGAGACTTCGTATACCTCAAGGTCTCCCCGATGCGTGGGGTCAAAAGGTTCCAAATGAAAGGAAAGCTAGCACCGCGTTTCATTGGCCCCTATCCCATCATTAGCAGAGTGGGACCCGCAGCATACCGCCTTGCACTACCATAATCCATGTCAGATATTCACAATGTGTTTCATGTGTCCCAGCTCCGTAAGTGCCTGCAAGTACCAGAGAACCACATCGAAGTAGAGACAATCAAGATTCAAAAAGATCTCCAGTACCGGGAAAAGCCAATAAAGATTCTTGACTCAGCAGTCCAAAATACCCGCAACTCAGAAGTAAGACTCAGTAAGGTTTAGTGGAGCAGAGAAGGAGAAGAGGAAGCTACCTGGGAAAGTGAGGACTCTCTGAGGAGGGGATACCCTTACCTTTTCTCGAGCCCCGTCTGAATCTCAAGGGCGAGATTCCTTTAAGTGGGGTAGGTTTGTAACATCCCAATTTTCAACCCGAAGTTTGGAACCCTAATCTAATCCCCCTTTCTTATTTATTTTATCCCTAGGTCTTCTCATCATATGCATACACTTTGTTGATTAGAAGCACCTCACTTAGAATGTATTTTTTAGCACCTAAGATTACCTAATGGAAATAGAAATTGGAAAATAAAAAGAAAAAGAAAAGCCTTTCTCTCCCCCTAGATGGGCCGATTCCAGCCCACGCCCGCGGCCGCCTTCCCCTTCCGCGCTCGCGACTCCCCCCTCGGCCCACCTCCGGCCCACTCCAAGCTCGCGCCCGCGCACCACTAACACGCCATCCCCACTCGTCAGTCGCCTCCCCCTCGCCCTCGCTCGCGACCGCTCCCGCAGGCAGGCTGGCCCCACCAGTCAGCCACCCCATCGTCCTCGCCGCGTACGGCTTCGCCGCGGTCACCTCCAGCCACCGTCCTCTTCCTCGCCCATCCCCTCGCCGCACAGGGAAGTTTGGCACCGCCCCGTCCTCATCGTTGTGGCCGCGTCCTTGCACAGCACCGCCCCGCCATGCGGTCTCGTCGTCGCCGCTGCGCGGCATTAACTCCGGCGTTGTGCGACCTCACCGGTGTCCGCCTAGCTCCGCCGCTCCCCTCCCCTCGGGCGCCTATAAAAGGGTCGCCCCGAGCACCCCTTTGCCCCGCACCGGCCTCAGCCACCCATCTCCCACTCGCCTGAGCTCAATCGCGCTAGCGCCGCCGTCTTCCTCCACTCTGGTAAGCCCTTCCCCCTCTTTCCCCTCCCCCTCTGGTGGTTCAGCGAGCAATTAGCTAGGCTCATCTATTTCGCCACATCGCCGCGGGCTTGGAACACCACTCCCCTACCCCAATCCCCGCACGAACCTCACCGGCGACGACTCCCGCCATGGAGATCCGCCACCTCCCCGCGGTCAGCCCCCTCCCAGCCTCCTCAGGCCAAATTGGGCCCGCCCCTAAGCTCGCGAGCCCCTCTTCATGCTAGGGCGCCTGCCCGTTGCCCAAGAACCGGGTCGCCGGCGGCGAATCGCCGTCGAGCCCACCGGCGGGCGGTTTTCTCCCCCCCCCCCCCCCCCCCCCCCGCGCGTGGACGGCTGGTTCACCCCGCCCCGTCGATCGTTGGCGCCGTCTCCTCCTCCCGCTCTCTCTGACGCATGGGCCCCACGAAAACGGTGTCTCCCCTCATGCGCTCGCGCCGTTTCCCGCCATGGGACGTAGCTGGGTCGGCGCAATCGCGCCCGCGCGCGCCCTACGCCCGGCTGGGCCAGATTCCCCCTAGCCCACGAGAGCCTAAATCCTTTTTCTTTTTCCTTTTTAGCCTTTCTCCTTTAGTTATTACATCTCAATATTTTATGCACCAAAAATTATCAAAACACTTTCTAAAGTCACATGTAATGATAATATTAGAAAATGACACACTCCACTTAGTAAACCACTATTTATGTATTGTTCATTTGCCTGTTTTACTAGAAGAAGCGGGGACCGTCGATCCGGAACCCGTAGCCCCGGAAGAAGGGCTGGAGCCCGATCTCCCGGAGGTAGACCTTTTGTGCCAGGAAAGCTTCGACGAAGGCAAGTCCATCCTTACCTTGATGCATAAATTACCTATTCTTTCTATCACTACCTAGGCCGGGATTTCAGGGTGGAATAAATGCATTGTGAGTAGAGAGATAGCCCGCATTAACATATATCTTTTGGATACAAAATGTGGGATGGGAGAAAAGGCAGTGTGTTTCTTCAATCGAGATTTTTTTCAAAAAAAGGGGGATGTGCGATGAAGGGTATTCGCCCTCGTCACCTTGTGAGTGGGATGAGATCAGGGACTCCCTGGTTTAGGGGAGGGCCTAAGGTGTTGGCTCAGCTGGTTTAGGCGTGAGCAGAAGGATTGTCCCTCATATAAGGACCGGTTTGTCATCTTTCACTGCTTGTACTCATAAATAGTACGACCACTCGAGACTGTGTGGGCAGTCACTCAATCCGAACTCGTACGGTCCAACCCCAGGGTTATGAAGGCTAGGGAGCACCGGGAGGATAAGGAGGGGGAAAGTTTTGTCCGGTTTGGACATGGCGGTGGCCTGACTCCTTTCGGTATAATCGTTAAGGTTAGGACGTGCGAGGAAGGAAAGAGATTCGGCATTCGGGTCTCACGATGGTGAGATCACAGAAACCGGACTAGTGGGTAAAGTGTACCCCTCTGCGCAGAGTTGAAACCTATTCGAATATTCCGTGTCCACTAGTATGGACGAGACTCGTGTGGTATGACAATTAGTATTTTTTTACCTCCGTGAATATGGAAATGTGTGGGTAAGTTGAAAAAGAAAACGAGGCCACGGGAGCGGGAAGCTTAGTGGTGGTTGAGTATTGTGTTATTTTATTTTCCTTGGGGAAAACCCTACATAAATTGCCTTTCTGTGAGAAAAAGAAGAGTGACTCCAAACTCCACCATATAAAGCATGTATGATATAGGTCTCTTTCTCTTTACGGGAGCGGGATGGGCTTGCGGAATACCTCATGTATTCACCCAGATTTATTTATGTTTTTTAGCAGCTGAAGACTTCTTTTCTGCTATGCTTGATTGAGAGGGTTGTGTCTGCACCCAGTTCTGCCTGTGGTTTGGGCTAGTGTGCCTTCTACTATGCTTTATATTCTTGCTCTCTCAGAGCTTGTACTCCGGTATTGTAATAACCTTTATTTGAACTCTTTACTATTTGAAGTAAGGAATGTGGTTACTAGCCTCCTAGGACTATTAATTGTATCACATTTGAGTCCCAAAGGATCGGGACGCTTCAACATTCTCTCCAAAATCCTCCTCAAAATATCCTACAAATACTTCCCCAGTGATCACCCTCAAATTCTTTCTAGAGATACTGCCTAGATATTTCCCCAGTGATCCCCCTCAAATTCTTTCTAGAAATACTGCCCAGATATTTCCCCAGTAACCCCCCTCGATTTCTTTCCAGAAATACTTTCCAAATATTCCACCGATATATCTCCAAGTATTTTCCTCTTGAGAAATACCTTTAGAATCATTTTTCAAGTCCCTACAAAAACTTTCTTCATGCTCATACGTATACGTATGTCTCCGATGTCATACGGTGAGCTCTACAAGCTAATCTCACTTATACAAGACAAATACATGCTAATCTCCCACTAATCCTCTCATCCTCCCACTAATCCTCTCATCCCTCCCCCTAAGAGCATCTCCAACAATGCCTCAAACTAGTGCCTCAAATTGAAATATAGGGCTCTACACAAGAAAAACCACTCCAACAGTGCCTCAATTCAACAAATTTTGTCAAAAAACTATAGGGCACCTTCTCAAGTGCCTCAAATATACTACACCGTAGTGGGCTGCCCTATAATCTAGATTTAGGGCTTTACTGTTGGAGTGAAGTGTTTTGTTGGTGTCCTAAATTCTATAAAATTTACTTATTTTTAAATTATAAGGCATTTTTATAGGTCACGTTGTTGGAGATGCTCTAATCCCCCCCATCATGGCTATAAATAGAGGGGCAAGGGCCTCCTCTCATCCCACCCCCAAGCCATTTCATGGCAACTCTCTTCCCCCCCACACACACCCACTCCATGTTCCACACAAGCACACACTAGCACAAGGATCGTTCGGTCATTCTTCGATCGTTCGTCCCCCTGTTCTTAGTTTGTTCGTTCGTTCGTCCGATCGTTCGATCGTTCGTCCAATCGTTCATGGTTCGTTCGTCCGTTCGTCCGATCGTTCGTCCGTTCGTTCGTCCAAATAATCTTTATCCTGTCGTTATGCTACCGAAATTCCGATCGTTCGTTCGATCATTCGATCGTTAGTCCGTTCGTTCATAGTTCCTATTCATCGTTCATTGTTCGTTCATAGTCCCTATTCATTGTTCTTCCAGATAATCTTTGTCCTGCCGTTATGCTGCCGAAATTCCAATCATTCGTTCGTTCGATCATTCGATCGTTCATCGTTCGTTCATAGTTCCTATTCGATCGTTCATCGTTCGTTCATAGTTCCTATTCGATCGTTCATCGTTCGTTCATAGTTCCTATTCATCGTTCATGGTTCGTTCATAGTTTCTATTTCATCGTTCTTCCAAATAATCTTTATCCTGCCGTTATGCTGCCGAAATTCCGATCGTTCGTTCGTCCGATCATTCGATCGTTCGTCCGTTCGTTCATAGCCACTATTCATCGTTCATTGTTCGTTCATATGAACTATTCACATCACTATTTACCATTACTATTCACCATTATTATTCACCGTTACTATTCATCATCGTTACTATTCATTGTTCATCCGATCACCCCCAAATTTTAGCTACTCATTCGTCATGCTGTCTAGTCCACCTAAGACCAGCCAGACCAATATTTCAGTCATACAAACTCCGGTGACTGTGATTTTCCTTCCAGTAGGGAACTTCCCATCTAGTCACCCATCCCAGGTTTCTCCAAGTTTAGCATGCTTAACTTTGAGATTCCTTCGAATCAGGCTTCCAAACTCAGATTCCAATAATTCTTGTTTCTAAATTCTTATCGAATTATTCCCTATCCAACCATGCCATCCCTTAAGCATGGTTCATGTTCTAGAAAACTCCCAAAATACTCTTGTCCCATATTCTGCCTATAACTCTCCTGTTCATACTAAGTCAGACGATTCATTCGTCACTATTCTCACCAACAGTGAACTTCACTGTGCTACACCACATACACCCAGCTATAAATACACCCAGCTACCCTCTCCCTCTACACACTCAACACCCTCAGCCAAGGCAAACACCCCACCCACTCAGTTACTCCACTCTGCCGGCTACACGCATAGTGTCGCTTCGCCTCCAGTCCACCCTCCTGGTAAGCACCTTCGCTCCACCACTAGTAATATCACAACACCACATGACACAGATTCTACTCAAGACTCTACCCATCCATATATCGCTATTCTGACCACTATACTAAATATCTGTTGATATACTTGCTGGTTTGTAAGTTTGCTTATTCATGTTGCATAGTTATCAGAGCGTTCGTGCCGTCTCGTGGAGGCCAGATCTGCAAGTCTATGCCGGGCAGTGGAGCTAGAAGCCAGTTCCGCGAGCTCCCCTTCCCCCTTCGCCAGATAAGCACGACAAGCTCACTGGATCCCTTTGATGCATAAATTACCTATGATTTTTTAACCACAACCCTCAGCCTGTTATTTTATGATATGATTTTGAGACAAGTTATTATGGTCACCCATCCGCTTGCCGCAATCAATCCTTGATATATTTGTTACAAATGATTTGAGAAAAGGTATGAGTTTTCAAAAGAAAATGCTTTTCAAAATGTGTTTGATGAAGGGTTTTCACCCTTATCACCTTTGAGTAGGGATGATCAGGGACTCCCTGGTTTAGGGGAGGGCCTAAGGTGATGGCTCAGCTGGTTTAGGTGTGAGCAGAAGGATTGTCCCCTCATATAAGGACCGGTTTGTCATCCTTCACTACCTGTACTCATGATAAGTACAACCACTTGAGACTGTGTGGGCAGTCACTCAATCTGAACTCGTACAGTCCAACCCCATGGTTATGAAGGCTGGGGAGCACCGGGAGGATAAGGAGGGGGATGTTTTGTCCGGTTTGGGCATGGCGGTGGCCTGACTCCTTCCGGTATAACCGTTAAGGTTAGGACATGCGAGGAAAGAAAGAGATTCGGATTCAGATCTCATTGGCCATGAGATCGTAGAGCCGGACTAGTGGGTAAAGTGTACACCTCTACGCAGAGTTCAAACCTATTCGAATAGTCTATGTCCACAGGAATGGACGAGTCTGGTGTGGTATGACAATTAGTGTTTTGTTTAAAAATACGGGTGCGTTTGGGAAAAAGTGGTTTTTAAAAGGACCGGCGGTTGAGCCGTGAGCTATGGAGGACGGGAAGTCCAGTAGCTGTTTTTGAAAATGAAAACCAGTGGTAAAATGCTGAGATATCTGGATGGTTTAGTCCAGGGGATTTTGTTCTAATATTGAAAAAAAACTTTCTGCTCCTTTGGGAGAGGATGCGCTTTGCAAAATACAAAATGTTTTTCAAAACAACCCTGCATAAAATATTATTGTTTCTGCAAATTATCCTGAGCTCCACATATTCCATGCATTATATCTGATTTCCCCATTCCGCGGGTGAAGGTGGGCTGCTGAGTACGTTTGTACTCACCCTTGCTTATTTGTTGTTTTTCAGAAAAGGAGAACGGGTAAGAGTTACGACTGTTCCCAACCTTGCCTGTGGTTGTTGGACCGCTGATTTGCTTTGTTGCGTATATCGGGCTGCTTCAGCCCCACTTTGATGATATGTCCCGAGTTGTGGACCAACTCTTAAAGTTGATCGCCACCTTTATAGGTTTGTCTCGTTTAAGCAGATCTGGAATCATCTGTTGTATAAATGTGTTTACTAGCCTCCTGGGACTAGTAATTATATCACATTTGAGTCCCAGAGGATCGGGACGCTACACTCGGCGTAACCTCGTATCCTGTTTAGCTTGTTCCTGAGCTTACTGGCGATCACGTCAGCGAGAGTTCCTCTTTTCTCTGAAGACTCGCTCGTTAGGGGTTTCTCCTACCTCCGAGATTTCATCTCGGGATACAGGCTGCGTCGGGTCCTGTTCCCTAGCTTTGTGATTTCGCCGAACATTTCGGTGTCGGTCCCTCCATCGACGAGCTTCTCGCTGAGGAGGTTCTTCCCCAGGTATGGTTGGTTCGTCGTCGGAGATGGGAGACGACTCTACTCTCCCTCCGATGAAGAGGACGTCAGGGTAGAAAGGAGTTGCTACGGTGATGAATTCCTTTTTGTCCTTTGAGGGCGAAGGTGCCGAAAGAGTGGCTTGGTGGGCCTTTATCTCGTTTGTTTCCTTTTTCCTCGTGATCCGTGTCCACTCTTCTGTGGATGAGTGGATGACGGGGTTCTTCGGGCGAATGAATTCTCGGCCCCTGACTTGCAGGAGGTGGTATTCGCCTGGGGCGATGGAGATTGCTCTGTTCTCGTTTTGGCCTTCTTGGAGATTTTCGGGGAAAGCTTCTTCTCCGATGGATCCGCTATACGGTGTAGAACTCCTTCTTCGTCTACCACGGATGAGATGGTCCCAAAGCAGAACATGGATCCAGGGCGGAGAGCGATCTTGCACTAGAAAGTGACGACCATTGAGCTAGCTTGGATCAACGACACACCCCCTACCTGGCGCGCCAGCTGTCGATGTTTGGAGCCCGACTACATACCCGGGGTTACCCCTCGCGGTGTTTTTGAGTAGGACGGTGCTGTTGACTGTAACTGAATGGTTCGTGCGAGATGCACGAGAGACGACAGGTGATTTTCTGCAGGTTCGGGCCACTTTGACATGCGTAATACCCTACTTCCTGGTGTGGATCTTTATGTGGTGGGTTACAAGGGAGTTCTCTAGTATAGATAGTGCTAGAGAACTAAGTAGATGGCTTATGAATGACCTGTTTTTGATGGGATGCCTCTAGGCCTTATATATCCGACCGTGGGGCACTTACATGCGTGTACGATAATGATGTATGCCTAAGTAATAGCGATAGCGAATCAACCGAACTTATCCTCCTACAATCTTGTCGACTTAATCTCACTTAGTTCCGATGTCCAAGGTAGTCGCGCGGGAGAATCGGATTAGGGCTGCAGATAATACTCACAACCCCACGAGCCGCCTTAGCTCGTGTTTGCTCATTCCGTGTGTCGGCCCGTTCTACCGGCGGTTCTCCCCTGACCCACGAAGGGATGACATTGCGAAACAATAGGCTCAAGGCCTTTCGTGAGGCCTTCTAGCCTTCTAGTGGACCCGGGGATATCTGTCCCCCACAGCCATGGCCTGTGGCGACGAGCAGGGTCCAAAAATGACATTAAGTCGTCTTGGGGGTCTAAACGTGATTTTTTTTTTAAAGGCTAATATGCAAAAAATCAGGTATTCCACTTGGGGATGGCAACGAGTCGGGTTCGGGTCGGGTGGAGCAAAAACCCGCCCGCGATCGCACCTGTGAAGTCTATGTAAATCTGCTAGTGATCGCACCCGTGAAGTCTATGTAAACCCGCGCCCAAACCCGTCAGATTTCGGGTCATCCATGGGTTTTACTTAGTGTACACTTTTAAATAATAATTAAGCTATAATCAATTAAGTACCCACAATAATTAAAGTTTTATCTATGTGTTTTTAAATCTTCTTAAGTTGAGCAGCAACAAAACATTTCATGAATTATTAGCCAAGTTACTTATCTAAAATAATTACTATTGCATCTTAATCATTTTTTCGCAAAAATAAATAATAAACTAAATTTCAGAATATTTATATTTCATCATGTAAAAATATAAAACCGGTCATTACACTTGCATCTCTTCTCTTTTATAATAGGGCGGTGTGTAAAGATTGCACTGCTGCAGGACGCTCTGCATGACGAGTTTCGAATACATCTTATTATTTATCTGTTATAGAAAAAATTATGGAAAAGGATTTATTATAATTACCAGAGTTATATTTCATCATGTATATGGTATCATTCCATCGTCCGGTGGATTCTGTGCTCAATGACCATATTTATATTTGATTTGATCACGTGTAGATTTCCAAGCAGGGGCGGATTCGCGGCCCGGACTAGGGCGGCTGCAGCATGAGGCACGGCCCAAGAATATTAGGAGCAGCTCTTCACATAGTAGCCCAAAACAGCCCGTTCGATCATTATATAGCATATATACTCATTTTTCTCACACCTTATTTCAACTTTCCTCTGCGAATAGTTTGATCTATAGTACAAGACACTTTTTATACGGCCTGTTTGAGATGACCTTAGCCTCCGCAGCATTGGCCCCTGCTCAAGCGTCACAACCTGGTATAGGTAGCGCCGGTTTGAAAGGACCAAATTCACCGTGACCTTTCAGAGTTTAACCGATAGGCAATAGAGATTATTACAAACCATACAACAATAGTACGATAATTGGAAAACCATAGAATGCATCTTTTAGCCGTAGAACATCGAATTGAGTGGGTTCAGCCCACCTTAAAAAATCTGGAAGTGTGAATGGTTGGTAATCAAACTGTCTTCTTTTGAATTTTGGTAGCACAGTAATGACGAGTAGAAATATCTCCAAGTGACCGAATTTGTTCAGCTGAAACCATGGTCGTCGCCGTGATTCAGTTTCTAGTAGTAAATACAGGCAAAAAAAAAAACCCCAGAAAATTTCAGATAAAACAAATTGATCGATGACTTTATAGACATATTCATCAATATTTCGTTCGGATCACGGCACGCGTTCCACTAAAAATTTAGACAACTACCATAGTTTCTATATATTATATGAATACTCTATTTTAAGCAAACATAAAAATATATGTGTTCAGTTAGTTACACAAATAATAGGGAGTAACGAGTTGAATAACAAGACGCTTTGGAAAGGGACATGGCATCCGATCACACACAGCTGACGGCGGGCGCGTGCACATGCATGCAGTACAGTACGACCTCTTGTCTTCTAGAAGCTAAGCTACTACCTATCTATCGCCGGCCTCTCTTGCATGGGTCAGAGTCAACGCTTCTAGACACGCACAGCTAATAGGTCTGGTCTGGCCCGGCACTAGCAGTCTGCGTGTAGTATTGTGCGTGCCTCGCTTGTCTCTGTCCATCTGCAAAATAATTACCCACGTCAAACAAACAAGCCAACATACTGCGTGACCTAGCTTTTTGCGACAAAATCGTGCTATAGCCAAGCTACTGTTTCTAGAACACGTAGAATCGACCCTTCTCACGTTGGCGTCCAACATGTATGTAGTACCATGTTTCAGCCGTCGTCGTCGTCGTCGTTGTACGCACGCCGACCGATCCTCACACGGAAACTGGAGGTTATTAGGTACGGTCAGTGTTTCTGGCTGTGCTACTCTCTCTGCCCTGGATTTTTTTTTTATGTTTTTGGTAAGCTAAATATATACTTTTTTATTTTGACCAAATATATTATTCCCTACCATATGTTCTTCTACCTGCTTGGTAAAGCCATGATGTGGCGATTTAGTTGTCGTGATTTCACCGTCTCTTTACCTTGCATATGTTCACCGTCTCCCGCCGAGGGCATGTACAGCCCAATTAAATGAGAAGTCTTTTAGAGGATTAAATAAAAAAAAAATCAAGAAATGGGGTTTGGACAAGGTTTGAGTTAACCTTATAAAATTTTGACTACAAATAACTATTTTATTATGCAGTTTTGAAACATAATATTTATATGCACCGATTTATCTTAACAAAAATATTTTTATAAAAATATAAATATATTAAGAATTTATTTTTATTTAAAAAAAACATTGGTCAAAGTTATATTTTCTGAACGACAACTAATAGCTAGTTTTGACCAGCTAGTCAGATTGCCCCATTATATTTTCTGAAGCATACCAAATAAAGAGGTCAAGAAAATCGTATAAAAAACCCAATTGTTTCCTGTGAAAATAGGAAATGTCAAGATTTCAAAAAAGATCGATCCGATATACTAGGGATATGTTTAGTTCAGCTTTCGAAACCAAATTCGCTGCTAAAAAACTAAAATTCTCAAATAAACGAGTATAATAATATAGTAGAAATTGTTTTAACAAATAAATTATAAAACGATTCTGGCTCCTCCAAAGAATCCGAGGACCTAAAGGTATAACGGTTTTCAGAGGAGCCGGGTGGTCCACGGCACGAGAGCAATATAACATTAATAGCAATATCTTTTTGGAACGAACAAAGATGTTTTATCCAGTGTCCTAAAATATGTAGCGGAATATAACGAACTATAGCGGCAGGTCAGACCGGCTACCGTACCGTTACAACACAGTCGTACTTAAGGCCCGTTTGGTTTAGGGTGACTAAAATTTAGTGACTAAAGTTTAGTCACTTTTAGTCTCTAAAGAAGCAAATATGGTGACTAAAGTGGGTGACTAAACTTTAGTTCTTTAGTCACCAAGGGAGTGACTAAAAGAAACTAAAGTAATATTTTTACCTTATTTGCCCTCTTCACTTTCTTCTTATAGCAAACATCCATTAATTAATAGGGGTAAAACGGTCATTATTCACAGCAATTAATGCTCTTTAGTCCGGTTTATTCATTGGAAACAAACGGGGTACTTTAGCGACTAAACTTTAGTCACTAAAATTTTCTAGGTAGGTCTACTGACTAAAGGAACCAAACAGGTCCTTAAACGGCGGACTTTATAATATAGGCCTACTTCTAATTAATGCTCCTCTAGGTAGGCCGACTCCAGGTACAGCTATACTACAGCTATACCGGCGTTCTGTTCCTTTAGACAAGTGAGCGGTTGAGTGACGATATTTCTCTTTTTTTTCTTCAAAATACAGCGGTTGAGTGACGTTCAGAGCAACTCAAGAAAGAGTCCTATATCTAAGCCAGTAAGCCCTAAATATGGTTTCGAGCTTGATTTAATTTGTTTTAGGACTTAAATACATCATTATCTCCAACAGTCAGACCTTAAAGGTACTAGTCAGTTGCCCGTGCGTTGCAACGGCTTACAACAATACTCATGTAAACTATACACAAAAAAATAAGATTTTTTATTGATTGTCTCCACTCTCCGTATAATATTTTTTTTGATTTGACTAACTGATGTTACTGTTTACTCCATACAATATATCTCAGTACAACACGGCCAATGAAGTAAGCGATTAGAAGGGAGATTACAACGACTGACTGAATGAACAGAGATTATAAAATGACATAATTCCACTATACAGAGACCAAATAAGAGAAAGTTTGTGAGCTCAAGTTTCTAAAATAAGTCACATAAACTCAAACTTATAAAAAAGATATATCAAAATATGGAGTGATTGATAAAGTTAAGCATCAAACAAAACTGAATGCGTTCCATATAAATTATGCTACTTCGTAGCAATTACTAACGTTTAAAACCAATAAATAACCTTTCATTTTACTGTTAGTGTGACAAATTATTGTTGCTCCATCAATTCAGCTAACTCAAACACCATGGAGTCCATTGCGTCAATGTGGTCTCAGAAACGACCTAATGCTTGCAAGAGCTAAGAACGTCGTGCCATGATTGGGCTGTAGCCTTAGCCCGTACTGCTGGCCCGACCCAACACGATTATATATTTTTAATTTTACAAAAAAATATATCCATATATACAGTTTATATTTAATATTAAAAACATATGAGCATGATGTTTTACTGGTTAGACAACTTTACCCACTGTCTCCTACCTTTCTTTCATCGGGACATGGATTCGAACCCCACCTCATATATTGTTTTTTAACATTTTACGTCGATTTAATCAAATGGGCCGACGGGCTAACGAGCTCGCCCGACACCAGGCCGGCATGATGTGTCTTGACCAGAGTTGTGGCCCGCGGTCGTCTGACCCGTACCGGGCCATCGTTTGGCCATCTATAGACGTGCAACAGATTATTTTGAAATAGCTAGATTATTTTGAAATAGCTATGAGGGATTATTTGTAAAAAGATGACATGGGACGATCGTTGAAACTGGTGCTTTAAGTATAGTATAGATGTTTATTTATCAATTAACACCAAGTCCCGGTAAACGAACGCCATATCCCGCGCTTTTTTCACATTACCGCACGCTCACTTCCTTTTCCCTTCGCCGTGCGCGCCCTATTCTCATCCACCCATGGCAGCTGGAGACCGGCAACCTGTATCTTTCACGGGGTGAGTCATGACATATTCAAACGTTAGGGGCTTATTCGTTTCTATCGGATTATACCTAAAATTGTTCTAGCTAATCAAAGTTTATATAAATTACAGAAACAATCCGATTAGTAATTATTCCGACCCACCAATCCAGTATAAACGAACAAGGCCTAGGTCAGATCGTGTTCGAGTCGGGTTAAAGTTGGATTATGAACCATTTATCACGGTTCGTATCTGATTCGTGCCTAATATTGGGTCGACCCATGCCTCTTTGTTTAATGTGCTGGGTCGGGTCTTTTTTTGGGGTTGGGTCGGTTTTTTTTGTTTTGGGTCAGGTTTCTTCGAGTTGGGTCGGGTCGGGTGACCCATAATCGGGTCTAGGAAGGAGACAGTGACCTGCAAGTAGGGGTGTAACTGGATCGAATACAAACGGATATCAATGAAATCATATTTGTATTCATATTTTTATTCGGATTCAAATTCGAATACGAATACAAATACGAATAGTTGTGGGTTGAATACGGATTTAATCAGACATGGATAGCGTCGGTAACAAATATTTTTGTCGGATATCGTGTAAACATCATTCCACACGTATTATAGTTGTAATCATTTAGCCCCTCCTTTGATCCAAATATTTTTGAGGATTATATCTGGACATATGCTACGTCTACATAAAATTTCATAAATTTTTAAGGCTATTTTGAGTATTATTAATTTCTTTATGTAGAAAATCGTTAAAATGCAATTAAATTCATAGAATATTCTAACGTCGACCAGAAATTGCAAATAAGTTATCAAAACTAATAAATATTCTACAAGAATATAACATCAAGTACCCACATGAAAATGATAAAAGTGAAGTATTGATTATGTTAAAATTTAGATGTTTATGCTGGTTTCACATGTAACTCACACAAATGAGTGGAAATGAAATGAAATAATTGCTGACATCTTGTGAATTTTATGGTTCAAACATTTTTGAGGATATTATATGAACATATGTTGCCCCTACGCCAGATTGCATGAATTTCTGAGACTATTTGTGTATTATTACTTTTTTCTGCAGAAAATCATCAAAATGCATTTAAATCCATAAAATATTCTAGTATCGACCAAAAATTGCAAATAAGTTACCAAGACTAATAAACATTCCATAAGAAGATAACCTCAAGTCCATACATAAAAATGATAAAGTGAGGTAAAGATTATGTTGAAACTTGGATAATTAAGTTGATTTCACGTGTAACTCACGCCACAAGTGTAAGTGAAATAGAAAGAATCACCGGCATCTTATGGACTTTATGGCCCAAACATTTTTTATAATTTTATGTAAACAAATGTTAACCCTCCATCAAATTTTATAAATTTCTGAGGCTATTTGTATATTATTAATTTCTTTCTACAGAAAATTATCAAAATGCAATTAAATCCATAAAATAATCTAGTGTCCACCGAAAATTGCAAATAAGTTACTAGGGCCAATAAACATTCTATTAAAGATAATATGAAGTGCTTATGTGAAAATAATAAAGTGAAGTATTGATTATGTTGAAACTTGGATACTTATGGTGATTTCATATGTAACTCACACAATAAGTGAAAGTGAAATGAAAGAATCCCTAACACATTATGAAATTTATGGTCCAAACATTTTTGATAATTGAAAGGGAATTAGGCTTACACCTAGTCCCTAATTAATTTTGGTAGTTGAATTGCCCAACACAAATTTTGGACTAACTAGTTTGCCCAAGTTTATAAGTTCTACAGGTACAAAGGTTCATCATAAGCCAATAAAAAGACCAAGAAAAAGGGTTCAAACAAATGAGCAAGGGACAACCGAAGGCACCTCTGGTCTGGCGCACCGGACTGTCCGGTGTGCCACCGGACATGTCCGGTGCACCAGAGGACTCCAACTCTAAACTCGTCACCTTCAGGAAATTCCAGAGGCGACTCCGCTATAATTCACCGGACTGTCCGGTGTACACCGGACATGTCCGGTGCTCCAAGGAAGGGTGGCCTTCGGAACTCGCCAGTCTCGGGAATTCATTTCAGCTGCTCCGCTATAATTCACCGGACTGTCTGGTGTAACAGCGGGGCAACGGCTACTTCTAGCGCCAACGGCTACCTGCGACGCATTAAATGCGCGCCAGCGCGCGCAGAGGTCACGCACGCCCATGCTGGCGCACCGGACACCCTACAGTACATGTCCGGTGCGCCACCGGACATCAAGGCGGGCCCAGAAGTCAGAACTCCAATGGTCGGAACCTAACGGCTTTGGTGACGTGGCTGGCGCACCGGACTGTCCGGTGTGCACCGGACTGTCCGGTGCACCATACGACAGCCAGCCTGCACCAAACGGCTAGTTTGGTGGTTGGGGCTATAAATACCCCCAACCACCCCACATTCAAGTCATCCAAGTTTTCCACTTCCCAACTACTTACAAGAGCTCTAGCATTCAATTCTAGACATAATCAAGAGATCAAATCCTCTCCCAAATTCCACACAAAGCTTTAATGACTAGTGAGAGAGATTTGCTTGTGTTCTTTCGAGCTCTTGCGCTTGGATTGCTTTCTTCATTCTTGATTCTTTCTTGCGATCAAACTCACTTGTAATTGAGGCAAGAGACACCAATCTTGTGGTGATCCTTGTAGGAACTTTGTGTTCCAAGTAATTGAGAAGAGAAAGCTCACTCGGTCCGAGGGACCGTTTGAGAGAGGGTAAGGGTTGAAAGAGACCCGGCCTTTGTGGCCTCCTCAACGGGGAGTAGGTTTGCAAGAACCGAACCTCGGTAAAACAAATCCGCGTGTCACACTTCTTATTCGCTTGCGATTTGTTTTGCGCCCTCTCTCGCGGACTCGATTATATTTCTAACGCTAACCCGGCTTGTAGTTGTGATTATTTTTGAGAATTTCAGTTTCGCCCTATTCACCCCCCCTCTAGGCGACTTTCAATTGGTATCAGAGCCCAGTGCTTCATTAGAGCCTAACCGCTCGAAGTGATGTCGGGAGATCACACCAAGAGGGAGATGGAGACCGGCGACAAGCCCACTACGAGCCAAGGGAGCACTTCATCGGAAGAGTCCCGCACCAAGAGTAAGGAGAAGAAGAAAGACTCCTCCAAACGGAAGGAGAAAAGATCTTCTTCACACCACAAAGAGAAGAAGGAGAAATCTTCTTCCCACAAGTCGCATCAGAAAGGCGACAAGCACAAGAGGATGAGGAAAGTGGTCTACTACGAGACCGACACTTCATCAACATCGACCTCCGACTCCGATGCACCGTCCGTAACTTCTAAGCGCCAAGAGCGCAAGAAGTTTAGTAAGATCCCCTTACACTATCCTCGTACATCTAGACATACTCCATTACTTTCCGTTCCATTACGCAAACCGCCAACTTTTGATGGCGAAGATTACGCTAGGTGGAGTGATTTAATGAAATTTCATCTAACCTCACTCCACAAAAGTATATGGAATGTTGTTGAGTTTGGAGCACAGGTACCATCCATAGGGGATGAAGATTATGATACGGACGAAGTGGCCCAAATCGAGCACTTCAACTCTCAAGCTACAATCATACTCCTCGCCTCTCTAAGTAAGGAGGAATACAACAAGGTGCAAGGGTTGAAGAATGCAAAGGAGATTTGGGACCTTCTCAAGACCGCACATGAGGGTGATGAACTCACCAAGATCACCAAGCGGGAAACGATCGAGGGGGAGCTCGGTCGCTTCCGTCTTCGCCAAGGGGAGGAGCCACAAGATATGTACAACCGGCTCAAAACCTTAGTGAACCAAGTGCGCAACCTCGGGAGCAAGAAGTGGGACGACCACGAGGTGGTTAAGGTTATTCTAAGATCTCTCATTTTCCTTAACCCCACTCAAGTTCAATTAATTCGTGGTAATCCTAGATACACACTAATGACTCCCGAGGAAGTAATCGGGAATTTTGTGAGCTTTGAATGTATGATCAAGGGCTCAAAGAAGATCAACGAGCTTGATGAACCCTCCACGTCCGAAGCACAACCGGTGGCATTCAAGGCGACGGAGGAGAAGAAGGAGGAGTCTACACCGAGTAGACAACCAATTGACGCCTCCAAGCTCGACAATGAGGAGATGGCTTTAATCATCAAAAGCTTTCGCCAAATCCTCAAGCAAAGGAGAGGGAAAGACTACAAACCCCGCTCCAAGAAGGTGTGCTACAAATGTGGTAAGCCCGGTCACTTTATTGCAAAATGTCCATTATCAAGTGACAGTGACAGGGATAACGACAAGAAGGGCAAGAAGAGAGAAAAGAAGAGGTGCCACAAGAAGAGGGGCGGCGATGCCCACGTGTGCCGCGAGTGGAACTCCGACGAGAGCTCCACCGACTCTTCCTCCGATGACGAGGACGCCGCCAACATCGCCGTCACCAAGGGACTCCTCTTCCCCAACGTCGGCCACAAGTGCCTCATGGCAAAGGACGACAAAAGGAAGAAGGTTAAATCTAAATCCTCCACTAAATATGAGTCCTCTAGTGATGATAATGCTAGTGATGAGGAAAATAATTTGCGTACCCTTTTTGCCAACCTTAACATGGAACAAAAGGAAAAGTTAAATGAATTGATTAGTGCTATTCATGAGAAGGATGACCTTTTGGATTCCCAAGAGGATTTTCTAATTAAAGAAAACAAGAAACATGTTAAGGTTAAGAATGCTTATGCTCTAGAGGTAGAAAAATGTGAAAAAATATCTAGAGAGCTAAGCACATGTCATGACACTATTGCCAACCTTAGAAATGAAAATGCTAAATTAATTGCTAAGGTTGATTCTCATGTTTGTATTGATTCAATTTCCAACCCTAGAGATGATAATGTTGATTTACTTGCTAGGATTGATGAGTTGAATATTTCTCTTGCTAGCCTTAGAGTAGAAAATGAAAATTTGATTGCTAAGGCTAAAGATTTTGATGTTTGCAATGTTACTATTTCTAACCTTAGAAATGAGAATGATATTCTACATGCTAAGGTTGTAGAATTAAAATCTTGCAACATCTACCGTTGAGCATGTTTCTATTTGCACTAGATGTAGAGATGTTGATATTAATGCTATTCATGATCACATGGTCTTAATTAAACAACAAAATGATCATATAGCAAAATTAGATGCTAAAATTACCGAGCATAACTTGGAAAATGAAAAGTTTAATTTTGCTAGAAGTATGCTCTATAATGGGAGACGCCCTGGCATCAAGGATGGCATTGGCTACCAAAGGGGAGACAATGTCAAACTTAGTGCCCCTCCTAAAAGATTGTCTAATTTTGTTAAGGGCAAGGCTCCCATGCCTCAGGATAACGAGGGTTACATTTTGTACCCTGCCGGCTATCCCGAGAGCAAAATTAGGAGAATTCACTCTAGGAAGTCTCACTCTGGCCCTAATCATGCTTTTATGTATAAGGGTGAGACATCTAGCTCTAGGCAACCAACCCGTGCCAAGTTGCCTAAGAAGAAAACTCCTAATGCATCAAATGATCATAGCATTTTATTTAAGACTTTTGATGCATCTTATGTTTTGACTAACAAATCCGGCAAGGTAGTTGCCAAGTTTGTTGGGGGCAAACACAAGGGCTCCAAGACTTGTGTTTGGGTACCCAAAGTTCTTGTTTCTAATGCCAAAGGACCCAAAACCGTTTGGGTACCTAAAGTCAAGAACTAAAATTGTTTTGTAGGTTTATGCATCCGGGGGCTCAAGTTGGATACTCGACAGCGGGTGCACAAACCACATGACAGGGGAGAAAAAGATGTTCTCCTCATATGAGAAAAACCAAGATCCCCAACGAGCTATCACATTCGGGGATGGAAATCAAGGTTTGGTCAAAAGATTGGGTAAAATTGCTATATCACCTGACCATACTATTTCCAATGTTTTTCTTGTAGATTCCTTAGATTACAATTTGCTTTCCGTTTCGCAACTATGTCAAATGGGCTACAACTGTCTATTTACTGATGTAGGTGTCACTGTCTTTAGAAGAAGTGATGATTCAATAGCATTTAAGGGAGTGTTAGAGGGTCAGCTATACTTGGTAGATTTTGATAAAGCTGAACTCGACACTTACTTAATTGCTAAGACTAACTTGGGTTGGCTCTGGCACCGCCGACTAGCCCATGTTGGAATGAAGAATCTTCATAAGCTTCTAAAGGGAGAACACATTTTAGGACTAACAAATGTTCATTTTGAGAAAGACAGGATTTGTAGCGCATGCCAAGCCGGGAAGCAAGTTGGCACTCATCATCCACATAAGAACATCATGACAAGTGACAGGCCACTGGAGCTCCTACACATGGACCTATTCGGCCCGATCGCTTACATAAGCATCGGCGGGAGTAAGTACTGTCTAGTTATTGTGGATGATTATTCTCGCTTCACTTGGGTGTTCTTTTTGCAGGAAAAATCTCATACCCAAGAGACCTTAAAGGGATTCTTGAGACGGGCTCAAAATGAGTTCGGCTTAAGGATCAAGAAAATTAGAAGCGACAACGGGACGGAGTTCAAGAACTCTCAAATTGAAGGCTTCCTTGAGGAGGAGGGCATCAAGCATGAGTTTTCTTCTCCCTACACTCCACAACAAAATGGTGTAGTGGAGAGGAAGAATCGAACTCTATTGGACATGGCAAGAACCATGCTTGATGAGTACAAGACACCGGATCGGTTTTGGGCCGAGGCGGTCAACACCGCTTGCTACGCCATCAACCAGTTATATCTACACCGAATCCTCAAAAAGACATCCTATGAACTCCTCACCGGTAAAAAGCCAAACATTTCATATTTTAGAGTTTTTGGTAGCAAATGCTTTATTCTTGTTAAGAGAGGTAGAAAATCTAAATTTGCTCCTAAAACTGTAGAAGGCTTTTTACTAGGATATGACTCAAACACAAGGGCATATAGAGTCTTTAACAAGTCCTCAGGACTTGTTGAAGTTTCTTGTGACGTTGTGTTTGATGAGACTAACGGCTCTCAAGTAGAGCAAGTTGATCTTGATGAGATAGGTGAAGAACAGGCTCCGTGCATCGCGCTAAGGAACATGTCCATTGGGGATGTGTGTCCTAAGGAATCCGAAGAGCCTCCACATGCACAAGATCAACCATCCTCCTCCACGCAAGCATCTCCACCAACCCAAAATGAGGACGAGACTCAATTTGATGAAGGAGAAGATCAAAATGATGAGTCACCTCAAGATGATGACAATGATCAAGGGGGAGATGCAAACGATCAAGGCAAGGAGGATGAAGAACCAAGGCCGCCACACCCAAGAGTCCACCAAGCAATACAACGAGATCACCCCGTCGACACCATCCTCGGCAACATTCATAAGGGGATAACCACTCGATCTCGTGTTGCACATTTTTGTGAGCATTACTCTTTTGTTTCCTCTATTGAGCCACACAGGGTAGAGGAAGCACTACAAGATTCGGATTGGGTGATGGCGATGCAAGAGGAGCTCAACAACTTCACTAGGAACGAGGTATGACATTTAGTTCCACGTCCTAACCAAAATGTTGTAGGAACCAAGTGGGTCTTCCGCAACAAGCAAGACGAGCATGGTGTGGTGACAAGGAACAAAGCTCGACTCGTGGCCAAGGGGTATTCACAAGTCGAAGGTTTGGATTTTGGAGAAACCTATGCACCCGTAGCTAGGCTTGAGTCAATTCGTATATTATTGGCCTATGCTACTTACCATGGCTTCAAGCTTTACCAAATGGACGTGAAGAGTGCCTTCCTCAACGGACCAATCAAGGAGGAGGTCTATGTTGAGCAACCTCCCGGCTTTGAAGATAGTGAGTACCCTAACCATGTTTATAGGCTCTCTAAGGCGCTTTATGGGCTCAAGCAAGCCCCAAGAGCATGGTATGAATGCCTTAGAGATTTCCTTATTGCTAATGGCTTCAAAGTCGGCAAGGCCGATCCTACTTTATTCACTAAAACTCTTGACAATGATTTGTTTGTATGCCAAATTTATGTTGATGATATTATATTTGGGTCTACTAACGAATCTACATGTGAAGAATTTAGTAGGATCATGACACAAAAATTCGAGATGTCTATGATGGGGGAGTTGAAGTATTTTCTAGGATTCCAAGTCAAGCAACTCCAAGAAGGCACCTTCATTTGCCAAACGAAGTATACTCAAGACATTCTAACCAAATTTGGAATGAAGGATGCCAAACCCATCAAGACACCCATGGGAACCAATGGGCATCTCGACCTCGACACGGGAGGTAAATCCATCGATCAAAAGGTATACCGGTCGATGATTGGTTCATTGCTTTATTTATGTGCATCTCGACCGGACATCATGCTTTCCGTTTGCATGTGTGCAAGATTCCAATCCGACCCTAAGGAATCCCACCTTACGGCCGTAAAACGAATCTTGAGATATTTGGCTTATACTCCTAAGTTTGGGCTTTGGTACCCTCGGGGATCCACATTTGATTTAATTGGTTATTCGGATGCCGATTGGGCGGGGTGTAAGATTAATAGGAAGAGCACATCGGGGACTTGCCAGTTCTTGGGAAGATCCTTGGTGTCTTGGGCTTCAAAGAAGCAAAATTCGGTCGCTCTTTCTACCGCCGAAGCCGAGTATATTGCCGCAGGCCACTGTTGCGCGCAATTGCTTTGGATGAGGCAAACCATGCGGGACTACGGTTACAAACTAACCAAAGTTCCCCTTCTATGTGATAATGAGAGTGCAATCCGCATGGCGGATAATCCTGTTGAGCATAGCCGCACTAAACACATAGCCATTCGGTATCATTTTCTTAGGGATCACCAACAAAAGGGGGATATCGAGATTGCATACATTAATACTAAAGATAGCCGATATCTTTACCAAGCCACTCGATGAACAATCTTTTACCAAACTTAGGCATGAGCTCAATATTCTTGATTCCAGGAATTTCTTTTGCTAATTTGCACACATAGCTTATAAATATACCTTTAATCATGTCTCTTTGATATATGCTATGACTAATGTGTTTTCAAGTGTATTTCAAACCATGTCATAGGTATATTGAAAGGGAATTGGAGTCTTCGGCGAAGACAAGGCTTCCACTCCACTCTACTACTCATCCTTCGCCGTCGCTCCGCTTCACTCTCCATCTTTGGTATAATCTTCACTCTTATGTTTTATTTGCCAAAGGGGAGAAAATAGCTGTCAAAGGGCTTATATCTCACTCAAAGTATCCGTTTTTGGCGATTCATGCCAAAGGGGGAGAAAGTATGAGCCCAAAGCAAAAGGACCGCACCACCACCCTAATTTTAAAATTAATGGGTTTCAATTGAAAATTTCAAATTGGTATCTCTTTGTGTTCTAAAGGGGGAGCAAGTAGTATTTTCAAAACTTGATATCTTAAAACCCTCTTGAACACTAAGAGGAGAATTTATTTGAGGGGGAGTTTTGTTTAGTCAAAGGAAAAGCATTTGAAACAAGGGGAGAGAATTTCAAATCTTGAAAATGCTTCTCAAATCTTATTCATTTACCTTTGACTATCTTGCAAAAGGACTTTGAAAAGAATTTACAAAAGAGTTTGCAAAAACAAAACTTGTGGTGCAAGCGTGGTCCAAAATGTTAAAAAAAAGAAACAATCCATGCACATCTAGTAAGTAACTTTTATTGGCTCAATTCCAAGCAACCTTTTGCACTTACATTATGCAAACTAGTTCATTTATGCATTTTTATATTTGCTTTGGTTTGTGTTGGCATCAATCACCAAAAAGGGGGAGATTGAAAGGGAATTAGGCTTACACCTAGTCCCTAATTAATTTTGGTAGTTGAATTGCCCAACACAAATTTTGGACTAACTAGTTTGCCCAAGTTTATAAGTTCTACAGGTACAAAGGTTCATCATAAGCCAATAAAAAGACCAAGAAAAAGGGTTCAAACAAAGGAGCAAGGGACAACCGAAGGCACCTCTGGTCTGGCGCACCGGACTGTCCGGTGTGCCACCGGACATGTCCGGTGCACCAGAGGACTCCAACTCCAAACTCGTCACCTTCGGGAAATTCCAGAGGCGACTCCGCTATAATTCACCGGACTGTCCGGTGTACACCGGACATGTCCGGTGCTCCAAGGAAGGGTGGCCTCCGGAACTCGCCAGTCTCGGGAATTCATTTCAGCTGCTCCGCTATAATTCACCGGACTGTCCGGTGTACACCGGACTGTCCGGTGTAACAGCGGGGCAACGGCTACTTCTGGCGCCAACGGCTACCTGCGACGCATTAAATGCGCGCCAGCGCGCGCAGAGGTCAGGCACGCCCATGCTGGCGCACCGGACACCCTACAGTACATGTCCGGTGCGCCACCGGACATCAAGGCGGGCCCAGAAGTCAGAACTCCAACGGTCGGAACCCAACGACTTTGGTGACGTGGCTGGCGCACCGGACTGTCCGGTGTGCACCGGACTGTCCGGTGCACCATACGACAGCCAGCCTGCACCAAACGGCTAGTTTGGTGGTTGGGGCTATAAATACCCCCAACCACCCCACATTCAAGTCATCCAAGTTTTCCACTTCCCAACTACTTACAAGAGCTCTAGCATTCAATTCTAGACACACTCAAGAGATCAAATCCTCTCCCAAATTCCACATAAAGCTTTAGTGACTAGTGAGAGAGATTTGCTTGTGTTCTTTCGAGCTCTTGCGCTTGGATTGCTTTCTTCATTCTTGATTCTTTCTTGCGATCAAACTCACTTGTAATTGAGGCAAGAGACACCAATCTTGTGGTGATCCTTGTAGGAACTTTGTGTTCCAAGTAATTGAGAAGAGAAAGCTCACTCGGTCCGAGGGACCGTTTGAGAGAGGGTAAGGGTTGAAAGAGACCCGGCCTTTGTGGCCTCCTCAACGGGGAGTAGGTTTGCAAGAACCGAACATCGGTAAAACAAATCCGCGTGTCACACTTCTTATTCGCTTGCGATTTGTTTTGCGCCCTCTCTCGCGGACTCGATTATATTTCTAACGCTAACCCGGCTTGTAGTTGTGATTATTTTTGAGAATTTCAGTTTCGCCCTATTCACCCCCCCTCTAGGCGACTTTCAATAATTTTATGTGGACATATGTTACCCCTCCGTCAAATTTCATGATTTTTAGGCTATTTATGTATTATTATTTTATTTATGTAGAAAATCATCAAAATGCAATTAAATTCATAAATATTCTAATGTTGACCCAAAATGGTAAATGAGTTATCAAAACTAATAAACATCATATAAGAAGATAACCTCAAGTCCCCATATGAAAATGATAAAAAGAAGTATTGATTATGTTAAAATTTAGATACTTAAGGTGATTTCACATGTAACTCACGCAACATGTAACTCTTACGATTTGTTTTGGTAAGATTGAAATTACGGATGATTCAATTGTCCATGTTGCCAACGAAACATTCCGTACCACTAGATGAACAATGGCGTCTTTGCTCGTTCGGATAAGTGTTTGCACTGTAGACTGTATCATTCGTAGAGTGAAATTTAAATATAAAGATGTGGATTGTTAAGCTGCTAAAGATAGTCTAACACAAAAGGACCTAACCAGTCTCATATAGTTAATTAAAATGGTGAGTAGGTGGGTAAGCGAGTTGTGTTACGACTAATTGTTAGCCTCATCATTTAACTAGTTTTTTGTGAGAAGTTCCTGCAAAGCATTTATTTTCTTCAAATAAAAATTATACTCTTTATGTTCCAATTTATAATTTGTTTGGCTTTTTACCACAAGTTGACCGGCTCGTCTTATTAAAAAATCATAATTTTTATTAATTTTTACTATGATATCATTTAACATATAATATGCTTTATGTGTAGTTTTAAAATTTTCATTTTTCGAAAAAATGAATAAAACGAGTCGGTCAAATTTAGTAAAAAAAAGTCAAACGAATTATATATTAGGACGGAGGGAGTACTACATACTAGTAGCCACTACATGAAAACAATACACTTTCAACGCCCACGAAAATATAAGGTTGATGTCGGCGAGGGGCAGGGTGGCACGGGCGCAACGAGGCACCAACTAGAGCGACAAGAATTAGGCCCCGTTAGTTTACCCTCAAGAATATAGAATCTAGCTTAATTAAGTTAGAAGGTAAACAAACAATATAGATTATTGAAGTGAATTATATAATCTAGGTACCTAGATTATGATAATTCATAAGCAGTTCATTAGGTGTTTATTTTAGATTATTGTTTGACTTTTTATACAATAAAAATTTATGTAAACAAACATATGTAATAGGATTAAATAATTGTATTATATAATTCGGATTATATAATCTATATAAAATAAGTTGTATTCTATAATAATGCAAGGAAATAAAGAGGCTCTTAGCTCATTCGTGGGAGGGGAGGAGTTAGAGGAGAGGTCGGACGCGTGCTCATATAGGGCTAATTTTTGGCGGGTCGTCGAAAATAAGGGCGTCGCAAAAGTGATCAAAAGTTTGTTATTTTTCTGTGAGCACTGGTTTGTCATATTGGTTATCTAAGATTTGGTTTTCGGTAAGGTGGTGGTGATGATGGTACACTCAAAATAAGCTCTTTTGGTCTTTTAATACATTGACGATGTTAGATGTAGTGGGGCGATGACAGAATTTAGAGTATGGTTGGTCAGCTGTAAATTTGTGAAAGTTTGGTTCTAGTTGTGAGCTAGGGAAAACTGTTGTGAGCTGAAAATTATGAAAAAGCTAAAATTTATTTGTTTGAAATATTCTAGTAGAGCATAACAACTTGTAACATGTATAACAGGAATTTAGAAAATCTATGGTACGAGGTGATTCTGAATCGAACTAGAGGAATCTATAGATTTTTCATGAACCTATTATGCTGTTATACCCATTTAGTTGAGATTTCAGATTTTTAGCAGCAAATTTGGTTTCAAAAGCTGAACCAAACACACCCTTAGTCTATCAGATCGATCTTTTTAAAAATCTTGACATTTCCTATTTTCACTGGAGACAATTGGTTTTTTATACTGTTTTCATGACCTCTTAATTTGATATGCTTAAGAGAAAAGTCTGAGATCTCCAACACTCTGTTCTAATGATGAAATATTATACATTTATTATGTTCTTTAGAGGGTTCATCATGCTGATCCTCTTCAGTGGGTACTACATCTTGATATCACTAACGAGTAGTAGTAACTTTTGCGGTACGTCTTTAAGTTTTGTTTAGTGAGGGATATGTCGTGTGTGCAGGTGTCACTTTATCTTTACTGTCTTTTTAATGCGGTCTTTAAAATCATTCATCAAAGACAATGAACGATTGAAGGGAGAAGATGAATGGTTTTATTTCTGATGTGCTCTTATTTTTTAATGTCATTTTGTGTCTATTCGTATCTTTTCTACTGGTCTTTGTTTTTTCCCCAAAATATATCAGGCCTGAGAATTTTTTTGATTTGAATGCCTTCGTAAAGAAAAGTTACGTTACGTATCCGGCCGCAGTAGTAGTAGGATTTAAGGCTTGTTTGGTTTACTAACTAAGGTGCCACAATTTGCCTAACCTTAGGCGCTCAAATTTAAGAACTAAGCTTAGGCATAAAAGTTAGGCATATTGTGGCAGCTAAGGCAACAAACCAAACAGCCCTTTAATTTGCAGTCGTCGTCCGCTTGCGTTTGGCGAATTCGGCGCGTGGTCAGCTATAAATAGCTGGCGGTGTCTGTCCATATCAGTCTCGCCACGGCCACCGCTCCGCGTCACCGCGTGCTCGCCCCGCGCCCGCCGCCCGCCATGGCTTCCGCCGTGCACTCGCCGCTGGCGCTGCTACCGAGGCCCCGCGCCGTGGCCGACGGCGGCATGGAGGACAGCGACAGCGAGAGCGTGGCGGAGTCGTGCCCGCACCCACGCGGCGTGGCCACCGACTCCTCGTCCTGCTGCGGCAGCAGCGCGTGCTGCCACGACGACGAGGAGGAGGAGGAGATGGACGAGGACGACGACGGGTGCAGCAGCTGCGTGGAGGGAGACGAGTGCAGCAGCTACCATCAAGGCCAAGAAGGACCTGCCGGCGGCGGCGGCGGCGACGGCGACGAGGAGGAGGTGGGGAGGAGGAACAGGGCCGGGACGAGGGGGAGCGGCGCCTGGTGGGAGCAGATGGCGGTGGCCTCCGGGGCCCGCGGCAGCGCGGGCACGACGCTTCCTCTCCCACGGGCGCCGGAGGCCGCGGTCGCCGAGGACCCGAAGCGCGCGGCGGAGCGGCAGGAGGAGGACCGCAAGTTCTGGGAGGACTGCCTCGCCTCCGGGTACCCATGAACCCACCCATCCACCCCCTTGCCATGCATCCGATCGAGCTCACCGCAATCCCATGCGTGCGTGCTCACGCACAAACCACAAGTTACATACACGACGACGGCAAAGGCCAGAATCGCCGTGCCGACACACAAGGACTAGTAGTATGTTTTTTTTAGGGTTTACCTTGCTCCCGAGTTACTTGCTCTTCCTTGTACAGCCATTTCACGAATATTTTAGAAATTCTTGGGCTCCTGTACGTTGACCGGCAGCGTGCTGCGTGCATGACATGATGATGATCTGAATTCTGAAGAAACTGGCGGTTTATTAGTTGGTGAGGCAGGAGCTTGCTTTCTTGGCTGTTAATTCAACTCTCAACCTACCTAACCCATGAGAATTGCGACATTCATTGTTCCAGAATCTAGAACGTGATCATGCATGCTCGATCGTGGTGAATGACAGAGAAAAAGGTTAACCACGCTTTCTTTTCGATAAAAAGCAGTGGATGCCAACATCAACTGCCTCTTGAGTGAGTGAGAGAGAGAGAGAGAGGTGGCAGACAGGAGGAACTCGCTTTCCTTGTCCATCTCCAAATTCAGTGGTGGTGTTGCCACCGAATTTTGTTTGGGGCCCTGCCTGAAAGACAGAGCAAACAAGCCGTGCCTTTTTTTCCCAGATGAGCAGAGCAGTGGTGGTGCTGTCTGTATGGCATGTTCTTCGTTTTCAGTTACTCCTAAATACGCGTGCAGTCAGTACATCTACCGAATTTCTTCGTCTCTGTGGTTCAGCTGCTGCTGCTGCAGTCCAAGGTCGGTGCTGTCAGTGTCAAATGACTCTACCTGCTCCAAAAAAATGAAAAGAAAAGATGGAGGTGGAAACTGTAACCACTGATTAAGCGATTATTATTACAGAGCGGGTTTGGTGTCGTAAAGCGACGTCGTTAAAGGATGCAAAGCACACGGCAGGTGTGCTTTATTAAAACCCCCTTTTTTTCTCTCGTTTTGCTGTTGCATACTTGCATCTGTGGCAGGTCCAGCGAAGGTAATCCGCTGCCCAGCCCAGGCCCTTTCGGAGCTTTCCACACAAGGACATCATACATGTGCTGCATTGTACAGCCATGAGCCATGAGAGACTTTTCGTGGAGCTTTCAAGATACAGACGGTACTGATTGCGAATGGCGACTTCCATTCTGCCCCCATGAACACCCAATCAAATATCTCTCTTTAGACTTGTGGTCGAACTAGGAACAGAAACTTTAGACTTCATCCTCGTCGCCAGAAGAAAAAAAAGGAAAGAGAATATTTTTAGGCTTCTTGCCCGGGGAAAACAAGCTCTTTTGACTCTGGATTCTAGAAGACGAGTGACCTGAAACGCCTGGGAGCTGCTGGTCAAAAGCCCATTGGTTCAGTTGCTTGGCCTTTTCAATGCTGCTGCTAGTACGAAGGTGCATGCCAATTGCAGAGACGCAAGAAAGAAGGGTGCCCAAGCCGTCCTTTCAGACGACAGCGCCCAGCCAGTTGGAAAAATCGAGGAAGAAACCTTCTCACCCACAGGACCACAGCATCGACTAAAGGGGTTGCTGCTGCTGATGTGTTTATGAATTGGCATTTGGTGTAACCGACACCTTGGGCCATCGCATCAGTAGCAAGCAAAACCTAATGTTCTTGTGAATTGGCGTCGGGCATAAATAAACAAGCTCCACGAGTAGAGGCTGCGAGGTAAGGCAGCTGGAGAACCACACATAGCCGTGACCTTTTCTTCTGCTCAATACCAAAATAATAAATGGAACTGCCCCCACACTACGAGTCCTACCATAACACAGATCTGGAACAGAATCTATTCTCAGAGACAGATAAATTAAATAACTAAAATAACTAGCAGCGTTTATTCACCGATTTCGGTTGCTTATGAGTTTAGGACATCACAAACAACAGAAGGAGGCCATTTCAATGGCTTGAATCAGGCTCATGCAAAAATACTCTCAAGAAATAACTGGGCGGTCAACGAAAATTCTATTAATGAAAACCGACACTGGGTGGATTATTTCACTTCCTGACTTGGTAGAGGGTGCTTCTTATTTCCAGAGTTGAAAGAACATCACATGGGTAAGAATTTCCTACCAGAAACAGCATCACCTGGATCAACACGGTGATGCAATCTGTCGCCTTATTCTATTTATTTACTTGTAACCGTGGTCGCTTCCAGCAGCTCTCGCAATCCTTTCCTAAGCTTTACCATTCAGCTGCACCTTGGACAGCTTCTCCCCGCTCTCGTCGGCACCTTCCGCCTTCTTTCCGGGGAAGGACCTCCCGCTGCTTGTGACCAGGTCCTTGATGGTTGCCTGGATGTCCTTGTCGTCCAGCAGGGACTCCAATGTCACGTGGACACCTGAAAAATATTGGGGAGGAGTTAGATCCAAGGAAAAGAATTGGCTTGTCCGGATTAAGCTCACGACAGGAGTGTGAATCGCATGTGGAGATTGAGATTCACTTTTTGCTTAGAAAGGTATGCCAATGGCCCATATGAAAACGATGGTATCCTAAAAGTTTGGTGTTGTTTACTCAAATCATTCAAATTTGACAGGCTAGCGTCGCATCATGCTCCAGATATTGAATTCAGCTACTGTGCCACCTCTCTTGATGATCCTAGATCAAATGGATAAGTAGACAGTAGCAAACACACAGGCTGAAGTGTTTAAGTTTCAGGCAGCGGCTACATCATGCGACTCACCTATCGCCATGACTACCAAACCATACACCAATTAAAACATGGCTAATGGGAGGGAGGCTTTTCCTAAAAAGAAGGCAACATTTCAAGAGTAACATTAAAATACGCCTTATTTCATAAAGAGGTGGACAATGATGGAAATTGACTTACGGAATCTCCAATAGTGCTTTGGGTTAGTGGGATCATTGATTGTTTCCTCTGGCGCTGGTCTTGTGGTGTACTTGTCTTTCAGTGCAAGGAGGTCCTGAAAAATGCCAAGTCCGAAGTAGACCCATCAGCTTATTTCAGACAAGAAATCCTTGATCTATGATGCAAGTTCAAGTTTCGCACCTGAAGTGGAAAGATTGCCCACATTGATGGAGCGTCAAAATGCTGCTGAACAATGAAGTGCACTACTTCCGGGGTGCAACGAGATGGGGGCTCCTCATCACTGCCAACTACAGTCTTGTAGAAACGACTTCTTCTTCCTTCATCTTCTTCCCACCAAGCACGTAATGTAGAGCAGTCATGACATGAGGGAGCACAAACCTGAAACATAAAAAAAAAATGACCGTCATCAATCAACACAGCCTCTCTGAATCTCCGTGCCATTTTCAATCAGAACACTCTTTTCATTATATTCCCAAATTATCTGAGTGCAACACTGTAATGGATGGGAACGCACCGTCATATAGCTATACTGAGAAGGAATACCAAATTCCAAGTTTGGTTCACTAGGCATTCTTTGGATACGCAATCCAATCAACCCCAGTTCTTGCATAACCTGCATAGAAGTTTTCATCGTTATCATTAACAGTGGGTTAGTTAACAACTTCGAGTGTTCAGAAAACGGGTCATACAGGGTGAACACAAGCAGGGATAAGGCCAAGGTCCTCTCCACATGCTAACATATCTGACGAGTTCAGCAGGACAGGCAAAGTCTTCAGGGCATTTTGGCGCCAGAGATTTTCTTGGCGAGCAAAATAATAGTCATAATACAATCTTCTGAGGATATTTTTGCTGTAAAATGATGTCCAATGACTCGATGAGAGGTGGAAATATTCATGAACACAGGTTCATTAGAAACACATTGCAAAGCCTAAAAGGTGGTGTACCCTAATTTTATTTTCGCGAGAACAAGCTGTCTACTGCAAAATACCAATACAGTAACAATGAAATTAAAAGGTGATACTAATTTCATTTTCTGGGGAGAAGGGTACCCAAAGAGCTGTAGGTAACAAAGTAAGAGGCAAATGCCCTTACACTGTTAGTGTTGTTAACATTTAGTAGACTGAAGCAAATTTACAGATTTAATCACAAGTGGGTAGATCAAATCCCTTCAAACTTGAAATGGGGAATAGAATAACTATAGTTGAAAAACACTAACATTACCTGTGTTCATCAAGGTCCCTAAAACTTGATGTGTCTTCCAGGTTGAAACGGGGATAGAATTTTGTGGAGTCCTCTGGATCTCTGATAAGGACAATATTCTGCAGAACAACTGTACTTAAACCAAGTAGGAAAGGAGCTGGATATCTTAGGAGAAGTCATAACATGGAGAATAAAGTGTGCCAGCAACAATGAAATTAAATCAAAATAGAAGACCCAAATTACCTGTAGTAAATCGAAAAGGCCACGGCGGATATTGTCCTCTTTCTCTACCCACAGTGACTTTTCAGCACTTGTTTTAATCTTTACAATAATCTTTTTCTCTGTGTTGCAATCTTCTTTAAACTATACAAGTGGAACAAAGAAGAAAAAATGTGTGAGTATTAAGTTGCATGCACCAATCAGTCCAACCCAAAACCTTAAACTGATAGGAGGGGTGGTCAATTCACTTATATTATATTCCAACACTCCCCTCACGTTGAGCCTCTCTTGGGTATCAGACGTGGAATAGGAGCAAGCAACAATTATTTTATTTAATGTGTTAACTAGGATTCAAACTCGAAACATCTAGTTTTGATACCATGTTATAGTGGACGCACTAACCAGTTCAACCCAAAAGCTTAAACTCATAGCAAGGGTGGACAATTCGCTTATATTATATTCCAACGGTGAGATCAAAGTAACTAGTACTCCCTTCGTCCCAAAATAATATTTGTTTTAGCTCTCGATTTTTATGTCTATATTCAATTAGATGATGATGAATCTAGACATATATAGAACACATACACTAAGTATTGTATGAGTCCTATAAAAAAGCAAAACGAATTTTACTTTGGTACAGAGAGAGTAATATTGTAGAAAACAGACCAACAATTGACAATACAAAATAGAGACATTTATATTGTGATTTGCAATTTACTCTTGAGTAGCTGACGTTATATGAAGAATATGACTCATTACATTACCTCATAACACTGCTTCTGGTACTCATTTAGAAAATTGGCTGCAATGACTGTCCAAGAGGATCCAAACTTCTCCTGAGGATAAATAAATAAATTTCACATTTTTGGCCTAAAATTTCACTGGAAAAAATCTGAATCATGAACATCATTATAAACACAGCAACCTCCAGTATTTCCTGACGAATGTATGGTTGGCTCATCCGATTAAAATCCCATAGACCTTCACTTAGAAGCTCCTCCTGGAAGTTAAGAACAAGTTAGATAAACTACTTCGACAGATTTCTCTGGCCCATTTTGTTTGCTCAACAGGTACAGAAACTAACCTGACTAAGAGGGATGGAAGGTCTAAATTTCCCAACTAAACCTGTTGCAGCATGATCTGGAAGCTCCCATATCCTAAAGAAACCCAAGATGTGGTCTATCCTGTATGCTGTGAAGTACTTTGCCATCTGCAACATGCTAGTAAGATATGAATAATAAAAGGAAAAGATGACCAGTCAGAAATACGACTGTTATGTTAAATAACCTGTGTCAGACGAGCTCGCCACCACCCATAATTATCCTTTGACATCTCCTCCCAGTTATATGTAGGAAAACCCCAATTTTGTCCATTCTTGTCAAAATAATCAGGAGGCGCTCCAGTAGCGGTATTCATGCGAAACAAGGTTGGGTATACCCAAGTATCGACACTATTCCTATCAACACCAATAGGTAAATCACCTTTCAGGATAACATTTTTCTTTCTTGCATATGTTGCTGCCTCAGATAACTAAAAAACAAATAAAAATAATGTCAAAAATAAATACATGAGTAGTACTATGAGCAGTTCAGAATGACAATACAACAACAGGCAATACTTACTTGTATATATAGATGGTACTGAACATAGTAATGAAAACGTATAACGTCATGGTGTAAAGTACCTTCAGAAATAAGTTTGTCAAGCTGAAACACATTACAAAGGGAAACCATCTTAGTGCTCATAAACATGTGCTCTCACAAAAAAAAATAGAACAACATGTTCTAAGCAAGCTATAGTGAGAGAAAAGATACAGGTACCAAATGCAGAATAATATTCTGAATACCTTATCCTTGGAAAACTGAGAAAAACGACCCCATTGACTGTGGTCAGATGTCTCGAAAAAGTCCCGCAAAAAGCAAAATGCCGCATATGGTTTCAACCATTCCTATTGGAGCAGTGTGAAAGCTTATCACATACAGTTTGGAATAGGAAATCAAGTACCATGATTACACATGATAAACGAAATGGCAGTGAATGTACCTCGTTTTCAGATAAGAACTGCTTGAAAGAACTGGAGTTTAGCACTTTTTCCTTTTCTAAATTGAATATTTTTCTAGCAATCGACAATTTTGTGGACAATGCTGCCTCGTAGTCGACATCCTAATTTACAGGTCATTTCCAAGTTAAGGAATAACCAAACATTAAAGATTTACTCAGAGATCTACAACAATCAAAGACAACATGCAAATTGCAATAACCTTTTTATCCAATTGCTTCTTCGCCTGCTGAATTTCTTCCTGTAGTAAATTTTAAATTGGGTACCAAACGAGGTGAGTAACAAACATTTAGTGGAATAAAAATAACACAACCAAGACATACAATGAATAAATTTGAAAGCATAACGAAGGTATACCTTAACATCCACAGGAATTGCATCTGAAAGTGCTTGTACCCTCAGGTACAAGGGATGCAAAGCAAACACAGACAGGGAGCTGTAATTCACACATGAGGGGCACTGCTACTGTTTAGATAACGTCCTTACTGATTTCAAGAAAAACCACCATTACGAGCAGGAAACCTTTGCTATCGAATATTAGTCATACCTGTACGGATAAGAATCCCACCACATCCCATGAACTGAAGTATCGTTGATTGGAAGGAGCTGAACAAGATGGAAGCCCGAATTGACTGCCCAGTCAACAAGAAGTTTAAGGTCTAGAAATTCTCCAACGCCAAGGTCCTCATCTGATCTGATTGAAAACATGGGTACAGCAACACCTGCACCCCTCCATGGTGCATCCTGGTAAATGCAGATGAAGTATTAGTACACAATTTGGCTGTGTATGGTGCATTGATGCATACTGATTCTCTGGTTTGTTATCCGAAGTGTGGAGTTCCATGGTTCTGTTATTTCGAACACATGTTCATGTATACTGCATACTATTAATTGCTTATATTGCATCATAGCATGGTCGATGGTTTCTAGTTAAAATGGTTAAGAAGTTCCTAGAAAGTTCTCTTGCAATAAACAAATGCTTCTTTGCAGATAACACTATTGAAAACATTACCCTAAGAGCACCATCAGATAACACAATATATCTGGATTGCTTGGGTGATGATAAATCAACATTAACCTCCCTGTTTGGGCCAAGCTCCAATGTAGAGTTTCCTGCTTGACTGATTTGACAGTATTTGTATGTGGAGAAGATGTTAAGGACAATCATTCTCAGAAAAAAAAAATAAGGACGTGATATCAGCCAACAGCTAAAAGGATGGTGCATTGAGGAATAGTGGCAAAACAATATTCATACGGTATGGCGCATCCAATAAAAGATTAAGGGAACAATCATTTGCAAAAGGATATTTTATAGGGAACTCAGACTTCCGTAAAGCACAGCTTGCTTTCCACAAGGAATCTCCAACATAGCTCAGCTTGAGACCATCTTGAGTTTGCCATCTTCCTAATTGAGGGTTACTTCCAGTGACGATGACCTTAAGTTTGTTACCAGTGGACGTGGGGGACAGCAGCAAGTAGGTATGAATTAATTAAATAAGTTACTGATTAACACAGGTAAGGATAGTTTATAAAAGATAAAGACATCTATAAAGTGTACTTACAGAAGATCCAGATACGAGCCGAGGACAGCTAATCACGAACTGGACAACGATATCTGCTCAGGGAAAGTATTATATAAGACAAAAAAATGATTACTTCATGTGATGCTCCAAAAATAGAAATGCATCCTTTCTTCTTATTTCCCCTTTACATTTTATTATAAATACATGTAATGTGCATGTTTTCAAAAGAAAAAAAATCCGTTGATATATAAGGGCACAAGGATCCTATCTGGGAACTTGCTTATAAAATACATAAGGGCACACAAAATAAATCATTTGAGAATGGGAGACAGAGAGCTCTAGACATCTAGAGTAGGAAGAACTTCCTTTGATATATTTAACAAACATGTGTAAACACGATGCCGTATCGGTTTTTTCAGCAAAATATTCATCACGAAATTGCAGATATTTGCAGATTTAACACTCTGGTCCTGCTCTCAATTGGTTTTCATATAAATGGTACCTTCAGGATCCAAACTTTTGTTGAGGGACACTGACTGTGATTCCTTTTTAACACCTTCAGTAGCATTGAAAATGACATTCTTGAATGCACTTCTGAAGAATAGAGCTTCAGAAGCATCCTGAATGCAAACAAGACCATTAGTAAACATAGTACAGAACGAAGAAACTTGTTTATCGTGAACCTAACGAACAGCAATGCCCATAATCAGTGTTCTAATATAGAAAAGACAACAATGATAGATACAACAATCCACATCTTATCCAAAGAAAAAAGACGATAGGTACAACCCAGTGCTAGTGGTGGCTACTCCCACATGAGTGGGGTCTGGGGAAGGAATAACCGACGAGCCAAGCCTTACCCCTGCATTTTTGCAGAGAGGCTGCATCAGAAACCAGGACCATTAGCTTGGTGGAAAGACTTGTCACCACTGCGCTAGGCCTGTCCTTCACGGTAGATACAACACATTGAACTAAAGAAATAAGATCCATATATTGCTGCTACTGCATTGCTTACTGTAGAGAACATAATACATACACTGGTGATTAAAATGATCAGTACCTGCCACCAGTCACGGATTTCAATTACGTCTCCTTCCTTCACGCCCTCCGGCAGGACTAGTTTCCTTTTCTCCCCAGCCTCCCATCTCAACACATTCTTCTTGTCATCCACCACATAGTACTTGTACTCAGAGGTAAAGCCGGCAACAACAGACACGCTCCCACACCAGATTAGCTCACTGTCCTGATGGACTGGACTGAGAGACACTCCTTGCTTGACATTCCACGACCCGAGTGCTGGTTCCGACCCGGCAATCAGCAGGCTCTGGCCCCATTGCGTGTAATACGGTAGTTTGAACAGCAAGGTCACCGAATTCAGGTGTTTCTTTCCCGACGTCGGACCCGAGGTCGCCATGTCCTTCAAATCGAACAGGGGAGAAGAAAGAGATCAGGAAGCTGAATGTGTTGATGTACGAGTACGACTGAAGAATGAATCCCAGCCATAGCTTCAGGTACAAACTGCAATGGGCTCACATCAATTCTCGCCCCCCAAAGGCAAAGACCAATCAAGGTAGGTTCCATGAAATGAGTGGGGTTCCATTCCGTCCACCATACAAGATCCCATATATACTTTCTCCTTCTGCTTCTATCCCGGCCTCGCCTTTTTTTTTCCATCTCTCCAGTAATTTAAACAGGGCGCGCAAGATTCAGGAATCGGATTCCTTTGAAAAGACAAGTTTGATTCGCCCAGATTCGTGGAATCAAGAGGTTGCCCACATTCCTATAACACTACGCTTTCTCATGCTACGATTGCCTGCCTGACATGGCCAAGGCGACCCACGCATCCAGAACGAGTGAGCACTAACCAGTGGAGCTCGTGGAAACAGATCAAGCCCAGCAAGAGGAGGACGAGGAGGAGGAACCAATCAGGTAACAGAGAAGGGCGCTGAGGGTACGTACCTTGACACGGCACGACCGGCGGCAATGGCGACAAACGGGCAGGGAATCAGCGACGGGCGGGGGGGGGGGGGGGGGGGGGGGGGGAGATCAGAGGTACAAAACAGAGCGAGTGAGGGAGCGGCGAAGGCTCTCCGGCTCTCCCTCGAAGATAGAAGGCGACGCGAGGGGAGCGGATGGGTGTGCGTGTGGAGGGCGAAGGCGACGTCTACGACGGTGGGAGAGCCTGGGAAAGCGTCACCCGCGACCGCAGTGACAGCATAAAAAAGGAGCCCTTTTCTCCTCCCTTCGTGGATCCGGCTCCTAATTTTGAGACGGCGAAGAATAGCAAAGCAATCCCCGCTCGGGTCGTCGTCCGGTTGTGTGTGGCTGTGAGCGGCGGTGGCGGTGACACACGTGAGGTGAGGACGACGCGCGCGTCGGCCGTCGGTTCCACTGCCCGTCCGTCAGCCTCTCCCGAACTCTACCGCGCCATGCTGCCGCCTCACGTGACGTCTACAGCACTAATCTAGATTAGATGCGGCGCGAGCGCTCTTTCTGCTGCTGCAACTTGCAGATCTCGCCATGAAAGGAAAGATTTTTTTCCCCTCTCCCCCTCTCCTGAATATCTCTCTCTCCATCGGCATCGGGTGAGTTTGGTCGCGTTGAGAAGCTCGGTTGTTTCAGAAAAAGAAACGAGAATCCGTCACTAGCTCGTGCTGCACCTGCACTGCTAGCGTAGGAGTACATTAAATTAAAGTGCGAGCGAGCAGAGCAGGACCCTTGTCCGGATTTTCAGCAGGGGTGGAGATTTTGCAGATCAGATCAGTGCATAGTTTTTTTTTTGCCATAAACGGCAGAAGATGAGAGATACGAGCAGGCCGTGCTGAAGAAGGATTAGGTAGTTTAATTAGCGCTGCTGAAGAATGTCGTGCGAGCTGTTTGCTGACAGCTGCTGAGCCTTCCTGTCGAGCTTTGTCCCCTCATCTTTTTTTTTAATCATCCGGTGACAAGCCTGTTCGCTGCCCTCTAGCCGCCGCTGTTCATAGGATAACTCTAATCTATAGAGATAAAATAAAATACTGTAAAAGTCGTAGCTACACCTAAATTAAAGTTAGGTATAGCTAGCCATCAGGCATTATATAATCAGGCCTGTTGAGAACTACGTTACCACGGATCACCAGATCCGCTCCCTTCTCTCCCGTCAGCAGTAGAGGCGCAAGAAGCTACAGAGAATCCGTTTCTTTTTCCATAAGCATGACAGAGGAAACACACGAGACACAGGATATAGGGTTGGGACTCTGGCCTCTTTCTCATCTATATCTTATGAGGGGAGTGTACAGGTTCCTTATATAGAGATGTGAGACCTCTCAGAGGCAAAACATGTATTTGTCCATATAACCCTAACTAGGGTTACTTAACACTCCCCCTTGGGCGAATACCGCGACCAACACATGCCTCGTTAAAACTCCAAAAAAAAACCAGTGGAAAAAATGTGGAGAAAGAGTGCATGGTGATACAAATTGTATTTGCACTTTGTTGCCTCGTTAAAAACCTCATGTGAGAAACTTCAAGAAAACTCACCAAGGGAAAAAGAGTACAACTGTTGTCATCGTGACAGATTTCGATCCTCTGGGATCTAGATTCTATCGAATCTTCTACAAGTGCTAACTTTAGAAATGTGATCCCCCTGATCCTTGCAAAATTGTATCAATAAGGCAAAACATCTTCTTCTGGAAGTATATGCACATAAAGATTTAGCAAACGGATTGCATATCCTTGCAAGGACTATTTCAGGAACTTTACCTCTACTCACTTCTAGGATATATGAGGTAAGTGCACATATCAATATAAATAAGACACTTTGACTGATGGTGTTCGATCGACTGGATCTATATATTTGATAGAAAGTTCTATAAAGGTTCACATATTGATCATCAAGCTCACACCTTCAGGGCATAGAATATGACATTTATTGTCTTACGATTGTGATCAATATAAGCATTCGCTCTCCCTGACGATGACATCTGTCAGTCGTTATCCCTCATAACTCAAACATATTCTTCAAGATATATGTCTCATTGTTCATCTGGAATAATGAGAATGGATGAGGTTGGGTGCTATCATTTTCTATCTTACACCACAATTTATACATAGTTGTGCAAAGCAAATAACATGTCCTTCAATAGGACTTAGGGGATAATATAGTTGCAATAGTATATATTCTAAATATGACATATCGCTCCAGGTGTTCATCCTTTGCAACATCTATGATGGTGTAACAAAAGTCCATCAAAGATCGTAATCCATGAGGGATTTTTCATCGATCAGATATATCGTTATAGTCTGTCATTCTGGCACAATGGGGATATTTTGCCAATAACACCTAAACCTTATAGGTTTCTGCCATCAGGGCTTTAGAGGATACCGTAATTCCACATCTAGCGGAAATTACCATGAGTAAAACTCATGGAATGCACATGTGCTTATTTGGTGAACTTCAAGTCCTTTGGTACTTCATCTTATTCCTTTTCGGGTCTGTATGGGTCTTTATCCCTTTATAGGGATTATCAAACTTTAGTGTTTAATACAGACTTTATTTCTTCTAGAAAGGTTCCATTAAGGAACTATAATCTCATCTAGGAGATATTCTCTCTACATAGGAGAGTGTTCATTTGTCAGGAATGTATTATTCGGTACGAGATTTATATGTTGCATATTTATAATTCAAAGATATGGGTCCTCCTAGGATCTCATGACGGATCTTCAGAATCCTATTAATTGCATATTTTAATTCATGCCATTTGCCAGATATATCACATAGCGAAACAGTGTTTATTCAACACATATGTGGGATGAGTCTCTCACAAGACCACTTGAACCATCGCATTCACCACACATTATTTCAATAGTGCCCATAAATGTCCGAACTTCAAGCTCGTGACTTTTATTTTTGCGATTATTGGTTCAGCCTCGATTGCATTTATCAATGACCCGATAAGAGAGCTTAAAGCACTCATGACTAGGACTTTGTTTTGAATCCATTTGCAATCTAGAGGGGCAAGATAGGTGTCGACATATTTGTCTCCCGCATTTAATAATGATCTTCGTCATTTCCCAAAACGAAAGATTCATTGTTCTGTATTCCCAACACAATGATATTGCGCGCATTGCTAGAAATTTCATCATCAAGATGAAACTCTTCGTGAGGCAGATCACCATCAGGGTGAATTAATCGGAGGAGAGTTATCACAGACCACGTGAATCTGCAATCAGAGCATATGCTTTGACTAAGGCCAATGGATCATATTCGCAGGCATCCCCGAGAATAGATCAAATGCCAATAAGTCAAATGTGGATATGATATTAATCTCGGGTATATCCACATCTACATCAGATAGAAGCATTCAAACCAATATAGTTACTCCTCAACGATTTCTGGCAAACTCCATATACACAGGAGTACACTCCGAACGACGGGTTCAGTTTGGCTTTTGTGCGTTTAATAGAATATTGAGGCATTACACTATATGGGCATTCCTCTCCCTAATGCCGAGATGTTCTAAAAGCATAAAGATAAAATCCCCAACCACAATCATCTAGTTGTGGGCAATGTATGCTATTGTGGTGATTTATTTGGGAAATCTTACGCACATTACAGATAGGGGTTTTATGCAGTGAGCTTTTGACTTAGATTAATGTAGTGGCATGAATACTACATATTTTTTCTTCAACGTGAAGGATTAGTCTAAACTTCCAGCAAGACACGCAACAATAAGTCGCTTTGTGGTTACAATTCTGCAAACTTACTGTTATTATCACCAAATATACAGTCAATCATCAGGATTTAGACTGATACGCGCAACAATATGTTAGTCATAAAAACAAAATACTTTAGGGCTCATGCACACCATTTGTCATTTGGAGCAAGTAGTTGACTTCAGATCAACAAGGACAATGACCATCAGGTCTAGCGCTCACAAGAACATTCATTGGTTGCATTGTGCTTTCAAGCACATAGGAGAATTTGCGCATATATAATGGTGGTAAAGTGCACGACATCAGGCCAATGCTGCTAAGCAGAGATTTTATATGCAGAGATGTATAGTCCAGCTCGTTTTTATCATTGCCCATGGGTTACCCAATTACTCATACCATTCTGAAATTGGGTATCGATTTATGCAACATTTTTAGGTATTATAATTTTGAGAGAGAACTTATAACAATAATTAATTATTTGTGGTGTTGCCAGCAGGGCAAACATTTCTCCTCATATTATATACCAAATTGTTCTATATAGCATTATTTTGATCTCTTCATTGTTCAGCAAAAAGAGAAGTATTGGAATAGAACAAACAAGACCAAGAATTCCTTTTATCTGGGAAAATCATCTGATTCCTAAGCTTTTGACAAAGCAAATGGAGATAACTACTTGGCAAGAGCGAAAGAAATACCAATATCTGTCTGGGACTAGTCTTCAACAACAGATAATATTGATCTCATACGAAGGAGTCATCAAGACAAGGGAGAATACATATGGTCTCCATAAGATCTTCATATTTCTATCACAAATTACCATCACCAATAGCTTAGTGGTCAAGAATTATGGATCTTCCGGCGCCAAGGACCAATGATATATTAATGCCCAGTTTCACATCAAGCTCTGTGGTAATATAGGATTTCATGGCTATTTTCTACTCTTCTTACTTCTGGTAGATCAGAGATATATTACGGTAAGCATTTCAAAGGGTGGAATTCAATGTAGTTCTGCTACATAAACTCCAGGTATATGTCCATTTAGGACTGACCTTTACCATTTAGCTTAAAGCTATACCATACCAATCAAAGGACTATGCCAAGTCAATTTAGTGACTATAAGTATTTATAATTCTGAGATATGTAACACAAGCATAGAGGTCCTAGACAGGATGAGTAAAGTGGTTCGACGGGAACACACAATGGTTTTTTTTCACACCAACATAGTGAAATTTTTCTGAGAATAACCTCTCGGTATACTCACAACTTCGTGTTGCTGGCGATTACATGTCCTTTTATCTCATAGTTTGCTTCATGTCATTTAGCGACAAAGAGAGCAATGTGCTAGCATCTGGTTGAGCAATGTATGGCTGAGATTTATAGTCTTAAATCATCTGGTAAGGCCTTTTGCTTACTAATAGAATCCCAATTTGTGATGTCTTCTATGCCAAAAAGGCTTTCATGCATTAATATATTTTTGGTTTACTTCGGGTAAAACTTTTATGCACGAGGAGAGAGAGAGAAAATTAACTTATCTATGTTTTATTGTATTTCAATTTATTTTTCCAGATTTCCAAGCACTATAGAGCTTGATATAGTTGCTATGGCCACTTGGCGATATATAAATAGATAATGCCACACAACACAGTCAAATAAAATATAGGGCCAAATAAAATTGTTTATGGAGGTTGCGCACAATGTGACTTTAGGGGCCTGAACAACCCACCACAATCCACGCGAGTACAAGCTCTAGCGTCTGGTGTCAATGCGTGTGTGAAAGGGAAATAGGGTCAAACCTTTTTCCTAAATAATTTTGGTGGTTGAATTGCCCAACACAAATTATTGAACTAAATAGTTTGCTCTAGATTATGAGTTCTACAGGTACCAAAGGTTCAACACAAACCAATAAAAAGTCCAAGAAAGGGTTCAAATAAAAAGAGCAAAAGACAACCGAAGGCTGCCCTGGTCTGGCGCACCGGACAGTGTCCGGTGCACCAGGGAGATCCTCTCTGAACTGCTCAGCTTCGGGAAATTGGAGAGCCACTCCGCTATAATTTACCAGACTGTCCGGTGTAACACCGGACTGTCCAGTGTGCCAGCGGAGCAACGGCTAACTGCGCCAACGGTCGTCTGCAAAAGTCTACAGTGAACAGTGAACAGTGCAACTGCGCATGCAGAAGTCAGAGTAGGCGCCAGAAGGCACACCGGATAGTGAACAGTGACTGTCCGGTGCACCACCGGACTGTCCGGTGGCTCCACCTGTTAGAGCTCCAACGGTCGAACCCTAATGGTTGGGTGACGTGGCTGGCGCACCGGACAGTGTCCGGTGGCGCACCGGACTGTCCGATGCGCCATATGACAGCAGCCCCTCCCAACGACCACTTTGGTGGTTGGGGCTATAAATACCCCCCCAACCACCACACTTCAAGGCATCCAAGTTTTCAGCCAACACATTCAATACAAGAACTATAACATTCAATTCAAGACACAATTAGAGTGAATCAAAATCTCTCCAAGTCCCAATTCCACTCAAAGCAATAGTGACTAGAGGAGAGAGTTTTGCCGTGTTCATTTGAGCTCTTGCGCTTGGATCGCTTTTCTTCTTCCTTCTTTCTTGTTCCCAAGTCAATTGTAATCAAGGCAAGAGACACCAATTGTGTGGTGGTCCTTGTGGGGACTAAGTGTCCTGATTGATTGAGAAGAGAAGCTCACTCGGTCTAGGTGATCGTTTGAGAGAGGGAAAGGGTTGAAAGAGACCCGGTCTTTGTGACTGAGAGCACCTAGAGGGGGTGAATAGGTGATCCTGTAAAATTCAACAACTAATAGCCACAAAACTTGGTTAAGTGTTAGTACGGCTAAGTAGCGAGCTCTTGCGAACACACAAGTATCACAGAGAAACAATCACAAGAGACACGCGAGTTTATCCCGTGGTTCGGTCAAGTATAACACTTGCCTACCTCCACGTTGTGGCATCCCAATGGACGAGGGTTGCACTCAACCCCTTTCAAGTGATCCAATGATCAACTTGAATACCATGACTTTTCTTTGCTTATCTCCTTTTCCAGTTTGCGAGGAATCTCCACAAGCTGGAGTCTCTCGCCCTTACAATAAAGATCACGGTGAAAGCACAAGAGTAAGGGTGGGAAGCAACACACACAAATCCACAGCAACACACACGCACACAAGCCAAGACTTGAGCTCAAAATGAAGCACAACGAGTTCACAACTAGAACGAAGCTCAAATCACTAACACGGTTGATCAAGTGCGCGAAGACGGAGTGTGGAAGACTTAGAATGCTTAGAGTATGCTTGGGTGACTCCTCCATGCACCTAGGGGTCCCTTTTATAGCCCCAAGGCAGCTAGGAGCCGTTGGAGGCAATCTTGGAAGGCTAATCTTGCCTTCTGTCGGGTGGCGCACCGGACAATCCGGTGCGCCACCGGACAGTCACTGTAGCTCTCCGATGCGTGATCTCCTTCCTTTTTTGGCGCATCCAATCGTTGCAGATTCGTGGCAGTTGGCGCACCGGACAGGCCAGTGCACCCTGCCGACTGTTGGCGCGCCCACGCGTCGTGCGAAGATTGCGTGGCCGACCGTTGGCGCAGTCGACCGTTGGCTCACCGGACAGTTCGGTGAATTTTAGTCGTACGCCGTTGAACTTTTCCCGAGAGCGACGACTTCGCCATGGACGACTTCGCCATGGACGACTTCACCGCAAAGTCCGGTGCACCACCGGACAGTCCGGTGAATTGTAGCCGTACGCCGCCGTCGAGTCCCGAGAGCGGCCTGTTCACCGGGACTGGTCCTGGCTCACCGGACACTGTCCGGTGCACCACCGGACAGTCCGGTGCACCCAGACCGAACAGCAGTTGGCTGTACACAGCCAACTCTTCTCCAATCCATTTTCTCCTGTTTCTACCACTTAGATACAATATGTTAGTACCCAAATCAATATACTAAGTCTAGAAACGTACCTTGTTATATGATTTGCACTTCTTCAATCTTGGGCACAAATTAATACTTAGAGAATATGTGTTGGGCACTTAATCACCAAAACACTTTAGAAATGGCCCAAGGGCACATTTCCCTTTCAATCTCCCCCTTTTTGGTGATTTATGCCAACACATCCAAAAGCAACCAAAAGAAGTGCAATAACAATACAAAAGAGATCCAAATTGTTTTTTACTCTAATTTGGCATATTTGGATCATACTTTGCCACCACTTGGTTTGTTTTTGCAAATCAAATTCATTTTCCTATCTCTAAGTCAAACACACTTGTTTAGGCACAAAGAGAGATATTCCAATGGAAAAATTGATCAAGAGCCAAAAACTCCTCCTTTTTCCCATAATCATACATTCTCCCCATAAGAGACCAAATTTTGACAATAAGAGTATTTTGACAAATCAAAAGTTCTAACTCTACTCTTTTTGAAATTTCACAAGTGGTAGCTGATCCATTTGCTTTGGCCTTAATTTCTCCCCCTTTGGCATTAAGCACCAAAACAGGATCATTTTTTGCCCTTTAACCCCATTGCCTCACCAGAATTGTCAATTAAGAGCAAAAAGGCAATAAGAGCATAGATATGAATTTGGAGTTAATATCGGAGTGCAGTGAAAGTCTTTGCATGGTCCAAGTTTACCTTTCCCTTTCAATCCACTTTTGAGACTAAATCAAGTAAACTTAAACACAAAGGTTAGTCTCAAAGGGTCAAGTTGTAGCATGCCTCCCCCTAAATAAGTGCATCACTTGCAAATGGACTTGTGAGGTCCGGGGATCATGTGTACAACTTGAGCACCACAAATGAACAAAAATAGATTGAAATGCATAAATTACACGATCAAAGGCATAAAACACATGTATGCTATAGATCAATCCAAGTTACGCGAATCTAAGACATTTAGCTCACTACGCAACCTGCAAAACATTTTCTCACCTAAAGGCTTGGTGAAGATATCGGCTAGCTGGTTTTCGGTGAAAATATGGTACACCTCGATATCCCCCTTTTGCTGGTGGTCTCTCAAGAAGTGATGTCGGATGTCTATGTGCTTAGTGCGGCTGTGTTCAATAGGATTATCCACCATGCGGATTGCACTCTCATTGTCACATAGGAGTGGGACTTTGCTCAGATTGTAGACAAAGTCCTGGAGGGTTTGCCTCATCCAAAGTAGTTGCGCGCAACACTGTCCTGCGGCAACATACTCGGCCTCAGCGGTGTATAGGGCAACGGAAGTTTGTTTCTTTGAGCTCCACGACACTAGGGACCTTCCTAGGAATTGGCACGTCCCTGATGTACTCTTCCTATCAACCTTGCACCCAGCATAATTGGAGTCTAAATATCTAATCAAGTCAAAGGTGGACCCCTTTGGATACCAGATCTCGAAGCAAGGCGTAGCAACTAAATATCTAAGAATTCGCTTAACGGCCACAAGGTGACATTCCCTTGGGTCGGATTGATATCTAGCACACATGCATACGCTAAGCATAATATCCGGTCTACTAGCACACAAATAAAGTAAGGAACTTATCATCAACTGGTATGCCTTTTGATCAACAGACTTACCTCCTTTGTTGAGGTCGACATGTCCGTCGGTTCCCATTGGTGTCTTCACGGGCTTGGTGTCCTTCATCCCAAACCGCTAGAGCAGGTCTTGCGTGTACTTCGTTTGGGAGATGAAGGTGCCGTCCTTGAGTTGCTTCATTTGGAACCCAAGGAAGTAGTTCAACTCGCCCATCATCGACATCTCAAATTCCTGTGTCATCACCCTGCTAAACTCCTCATAAGACTTTTGGTTAGTAGAACCAAATATTATGTCATCGACATAAATTTGGCACACAAATAGGTCACCATCACAAGTCTTAGTGAAAAGAGTTGGATCGGCTTTCCCAACCTTGAAAGCATTAGCAATTAGAAAATCTCTAAGGCATTCATACCATGCTCTTGGGGCTTGCTTAAGTCCATAGAGCGCCTTAGAGAGCTTACACACATGGTCGGGGTACCGTTCATCCTCAAAGCCAGGGGGTTGCTCCACGTACACCTCCTCCTTGATTGGCCCATTGAGGAAAACACTCTTCACATCCATTTGGAACAACCTGAAAGAGTGGTGAGCGGCATAGGCTAATAGAATGCGAATATACTCTAGCCTAGCCACAGGAGCAAAAGTCTCCTCAAAATCCAAACCTGCGACTTGGGCATAACCTTTTGCCACAAGTCGAGCCTTGTTTCGTGTCACCACCCCGTGCTCGTCTTGCTTGTTGCGGAACACCCACTTGGTTCCCACAACGTTTTGCTTGGGACGTGGCACCAGGCTCCAAACTTCATTCCTCTTGAAGTTGTTTAGCTCTTCCTGCATGACCAACACCCAGTCCAGATCTTGCAAGGCCTCTTCTACCCTGAAAGGCTCAATAGAAGAGACAAACGAGTAATGCTCATAGAAGTTAGCTAATCTTGAGCGAGTAGTTACTCCCTTGCTTATATCACCCAGAATATGATCGACGGGATGATTCCTTTGAATCGTCGCTCGGACTTGAGTTGGAGGGGCCCGTGGTGCTTCTTCCTCCAAAGCTGGTTCTTCTTGTGTTCCTCCTTGATCACGTGCCTCTTCTTGAGGAACCTGTTCATCATCTTGAGTTGGGGGATGCACCATCGTTGAGGAAGAAGGTTGATCTTGTTCTTGGTGTTCCTGTGGTCGCACTTCTCCAATCGCCATGGTGCGAATTGCGTCCGTTGGAACATCATCTTCATCTACATCATCAAGATCAACTTGCTCTCTTAGAGAGCTATTAGTTTCATCAAATACAACGTCGCTAGAGACTTCAACCAAACCTGATGATTTGTTGAAGACTCTATACGCCTTTGTATTTGAGTCATAACCTAGCAAAAACCCTTCTACAACTTTGGGAGCAAATTTGGAATTTCTACCTTTCTTTACTAGAATGTAACATTTACTCCCAAATACACGAAAGTATGAAACGTTGGGTTTGTTACCGGTTAGAAGTTCATACGAGGTCTTCTTAAGGAGGCGATGAAGGTAGACCCAGTTTATGGTGTGGCTGTTGGTGACTTGTTCTCAAATGCTTCGGCTTAAGAACAAGGCAACACAGAAAATGTTAAACGGTAAAGTCCTTCGTCCTTCGAAGCATTATTTCCCTTAGGACATAATGATTTTCGGACGAAGGTTATGAGGGATATACCTTCATAAATACACTATACAGTGACGAAGGATGAATCATAAGGAATATGAAGGATAACATAGACTGTTGGGGCTATGCTTCGTCGCGCCGAAGGTCTTGTAGGAAGAAGCAGATTCGGCTGAAGCTGTCCGCAGGAGATGACCGAAGGTCCCTCTTCATGAAACTTCGGTATTACAAACCGACTTAAAGATAGAATGACCTTTTAGTCCATAAAGGTCTGAGTCAATGTTGTAAACTTTTATGAGGGGCATAATTGTAATTCTTCACATGCTGTGTCCTGTGTCTATAAATAGATGAACAGTACCCCCGTACTATTCACGCTGATTGGTACTCGCTCGTGTGTCACGCTTGTATTTTTGCCTTCTATCAAGCCAAAGGTATAAATGTAATTCAATATTGTTCTTATTCTTGCATGATTATATAATAAGGACATGTAATAATGCTATGTGATTATTCATGTTATTCTCTCATGTTTCATATGCTTCTCCTTTTATCAATATAAACTGTAATGATGAAGGTATGTCCTTCATGACTTCGTCTGAAGACCGTTATATCCTAAGGGAAATAACGCTTCGAAGGACGAAGGGTATTTATCACTAACTTCTTTCCGTGTTGCCTTGTTCTTAATTCATAGCATTTGAGAACAAGTCCCCAACATTGGCGCCCACCTCCGGTGAACTTACTTCCACTTTTTTTGAGCTGATGGCTTCGTTCAACAATCAAGCTGGAGCTGCTTCGGCTCCGAAGCTGCTACTCCCGATAACAGGCGGTTCATGTTCAGAGCCAGCCAACAAGAAGCAGAAGAAGGAAGCACAGAGAAGGGTACAGCATGTTGGGGTGCAAGGACCCTTCATCAAGTCGAGATGGTCTCACATTCCTATTACCTTCTCCCAAGAGGACCTTCAACTCAAGGATTACCCACACAACGATGCCATGGTTATCTCTTGTGTTATCAAAGGATTTCTGGTCCATAATGTCTTGGTTGATACAGGCAGTGCAGCTGATATCATATTTGCTAAGGCCTTCAGGCAAATGCAAGAGCCAGAAGATAAGATTCATGATGCTACGCACCCTCTCTGTGGCTTCGGAGGAAGACAGATTGTAGCGCTGGGCAAGATCACCATGTCAGTGACCTTCGGGTTCATCAACAACACCAGAACTGAGCAAGTTGTGTTTGACATTGTTGACATGGAATACCCTTACAATGCAATTATTGGTCGTGGCACCCTCAATGCTTTCGAAGCAATTCTTCATCCTGCCTATCTTTGCATGAAGATACCTTCGGATCAAGGACCCATTGCTATTCATGGAAGTCAGGAAGCTGCCAGAAGGGCCGAAGGAAACTGGACTGACTCAAAAGCAATCCATAACATAGATGGAGCTGAAGCTTGTGAACAGTACAAATTCAGAAGGGAGAAAGAAGCTTCAGCAGATCAGCCGAAGCCCATGCTCTTATGTGAGGACATAGCAGAGCAGAAGGTGTTGTTGGGCTCTCAATTATCCGAAGAGCAGGAGAAAACCTTGATAAGGTTTTTGTTCAACAACAAAGATGTTTTCGCATGGTCAGCCAATGACCTCTGCGGAGTAAATAGGGATGTTATTGAACACTCGCTCAATGTTGACCCATCCTTCAGACCCAGAAAGCAGAGGCTTCGGAAAATGTCTGATGATAAGGCCGAAGGTGCTCGTAATGAAGTAAAAAGACTCCTCAGTGCAGGAGTTATCAGAGAAGTAAAGTACCCAGAATGGCTAGCTAACACTGTTATGGTAAAAAAGGCCAATGGCAAGTGGCGAATGTGTATCGATTTTACAGATCTCAACAAGGCTTGTCCGAAGGACGAATTCCCATTGCCAAGGATAGACTCTTTAGTTGATGCAGCAGCTTCTTCAGAGCTCATGAGTCTGCTAGACTGTTACTCAGGCTATCACCAAATCTGGATGAAGAAGGAAGATGAGTCGAAGACTAGCTTCATAACCCCAAGTGGCACATATTGCTATCTTCGGATGCTTGAGGGGCTCAAAAACGCTGGAGGAAGTTTCAGCAGAATGACTGCGAAGGTTCTCCAGTCTCAGATAGGCAGAAATGTGCTATCTTATGTTGATGACATCATTGTAAAAAGCACGAAACAGGAAAATCATATTGCTGATTTGCAGGAGACCTTCGCCAGTTTCAGACAAGCTGGCTTAAAGTTGAATCCAGAAAAATGTGTCTTTGGAGTAAAGAAGGGGAAATTTCTTGGATGCTTGGTTTCAACAAAGGGAATTGAAGCTAATCCAAGTAAAATTGAAGCTATACTTCGAATGGAGCCACCAACTACAAGAAAGGGGGCCCAAAGATTGACAGGGAGGCTGGCATCTCTCAATAGATTCATATCCAGATCAGCAGAAAGAAATTTACCATTCTTCGAAGTGCTGAAATCAGCCGAAGTCTTTCAATGGGGACCAAGCCAACAAAAAGCCTTTGAAGAACTGAAGCAATATTTGATAGATTTAACAACATTAACTCCACCAGCGCCAGGGGCTCCTTTGTTGTTATACGTGGCAGCTTCGCACTCAGCGGTAAGTGCATCACTTGTCCAGGAGAAGCTTGATGGCCAAGTCAAGAAGCAGGTTCCAGTGTATTTTGTATCTGAAGTTCTTAGTGTATCAAAGAAAAACTATACAGAATTGGAGAAGGTATTATATGCTGTTTTGATGGCATCCAGGAAGCTTCGGCATTATTTTCAAGCATACAATATTGTTGTTCCTTCTTCGCAGCCGTTGAAGGATATTATGAGAAATAGAGAAGCTACTGGACGGATTGGAAAATGGGCTGCAGAGCTCAATGAATTTTGCATTGATTATGTGCATAGATCCTCGATCCAGTCTCAAGCGTTGGCAGATTTCATTGCCGATTGGACGCCAGGGGCTCAGGATGAAGAAACAAATAAAGATGCCGAAGTGTGGACAGTGTTTTGCGATGGGTCTTGGGGAACCTTCGGAGCAGGAGCAGCCGCTGTGTTGGTCTCACCATCCAAAGTTAAAACTTGTTATGCGGCAAGACTCGATTTTAGCTGTACAAACAATATTACTGAGTACGAAGCCCTGCTTTTGGGCCTTCGGAAATTAAAAGCAATGGGAATCAGAAGGGCCATCCTTAAAACTGATTCCCAGGTTGTTTCGGGTCATATCGACAAGAGTTGCAAGGCTAAAGATCCGAAGCTTGAAAAATATCTAGACACGGTCCGAAGAATCGAAGCTTCCTTCGAAGGATTTTCTGTCAAAAATATCCCTCGAGGACAAAATGAGCATGCTGATTTGCTAGCTAAGTCAGCAGCACAGGGGCTGCCTTTACCTTCGGATGTGTTCTTCGAAACAATAAAGGCACCTTCAGTGGAACTCCTTGAAAGAGAAGTCCTCAATATATCTCCTGTTTATAGCGAAGATTGGAGAACTGAGATCATCTCTTACCTTCAGGGTAAATTCCTTTCAGATGACGAAGCTTATAACAGGAGGATAGAGGCAAGAGCTCGTCCATATGTCATGATAGAAGGGGAGTTGTACAAGCATGGAGTTTGCGCTCCGCTACTCAAGTGTTTATCTAGAACCGATGGTATAAAGTTGATGAAAGAAATACATGCAGGCCTGTGTGGATCTCACATTGGATCTAGGCCGTTACTTGGAAAAGTTTTCCGCCAAGGGTTTTATTGGCCGAAGGCAGCTTCGGATGCAGCGGAATTAGTTCAAAAGTGCGAAGGCTGTCAGAAATGTGCAAGAGATCAAAAACAACCTTCGTCCTTAACACAGCTCATACAACCCATCTGGCCATTGCAAAGGTGGGGCCTTGACTTGTTAGGTCCATTACCACCGGCCCAAGGGAACTTAAGATATGTTGTAGTGGCGGTGGAATATTTTTCTAAATGGATTGAGGCAAAGCCTTTAGCCACAATAACTTCGGCCACTGTCAAAAAGTTTTTCTGGCAGAATATTGTTTGTCGTTTTGGGGTACCAAAGGCCATCACTGTAGATAATGGAACACAATTCGACTCCGAAGCTTTCAGAGATTTCTGTGATCAAATTGGTACGAAGATCCATTTTGCATCAGTCAGGCATCCGGAGTCAAATGGGCTCGTTGAAAGAGCTAATGGCATTATAATGACAGGAATAATGAAGTTAATCTTCAATCAACCCAGGGGAAAGTGGCCAGATCAGTTAACCAAAGTGGTGTGGAGCCACAATACAACAACATCAAGGTCTACAGGCTTTACTCCATTCAAGATATTATTCGGTGACGAAGCAATAACTCCGGAAGAAGCTAAAACTGGATCAATAAGAGTAGTAGCTTCGGCAGAATCAGGTTCTGAAGATGCTTATTCTGTGGAAAAAGATGCTCTAGAAGGGATCAGGCTTCAAGCTGTGGAGAATATCAATAAATATCAAGCCGAAACAATCAAGTGGCGTGATAGAAAGGTTCGGCTGAAGAATATTGAGCCAGGACATTTGGTGCTTCGGAGAGTAGCTAACCCAGATACAGTGGGCAAGTTGCAGTTGAAATGGGAGGGACCTTTCTTAGTAGCATCTTCGTCAAGACCCGGTTCATACAGATTGAAGGATATGGACGGCAACGACATTCCTAGATCTTGGAATGCGGATGAGCTTCGGCGATATTATGTGTAACTTGATGTAACTTTTTATGTCTTTTCTTTTTCATGGCACCCTTTTCCTTTCTAAAGGGGGAGAAAGGTTTTTAATGGGGCCATCATATGTAATTTCCTTTTTTAGTTCTATAAGAGCAAAATCCCCCAAGGAATGTAAATGTAAAAGCTGAGAACGCACCATTGAGTGCCGAAAAGTAAAAGGCGAAGAAGCTCCAAAGTCGTTCCTAAGGGAATGCAGAGCTTACAGCGAAAAGTCAACGCTGATTCCGCCGAAAGTAAAAGGCGAAGAAGCTCCAAAGTCGTTCCTAAGGGAATGCAGAGCTTACAGCGAAAAGTCAACGCTGATTCCGCCGAAAGTAAAAGGCGAAGAAGCTCCAAAGTCGTTCCTAAGGGAATGCAGAGCTTACAGCGAAAAGTCAACGCTGATTCCACCGAAAGTAAAAGGCGAAGAAGCTCCAAAGTCGTTCCTAAGGGAATGCAGAGCTTACAGCGAAAAGTCAACGCTGATTCCACCGAAAGTAAATGGCGAAGAAGCTCCAAAGTCGTTCCTAAGGGAATGCAGAGCTGATGTGTGATTGTTTCTAAGGAAATAATGGCTGAGGGTATGGCTTCGGATATGTGTTTGGACATTCATTCGCACACCACATTACATCATAGCATTTGCATTCATAAACATTCATTCAGGCATATATAGGATAATCATCATCATGGCATAAGTGGTTCCTTCGGCATAAGAGAAGAGCTTCTTCGCGTACAAAAAGAGAGCTTCGGAAGAAAGGGAAATGTTGTTTTCTATGCTTCGCTGTGTACGAAAAGAAGGGAAGGTGTTTTTTCGCCTTCGGCTAAAAAAAAAGATAATTTCGTCCACAACAAAGCACTTCACATACATTAATAGAAGGGTAAGAGCATAATACAAGGTATGAACAGAACTCATTAAAGACAAGTTTAGTTACATTTACACAAGTTATCTCAAAAGTTTCCTGAGTCTGTCTACAGTTTACTCCTACTTAATCTTCGAGGGATTTTAGCTTCGGCGTCACTCTTTTTAATCATCGACTTCGGCTTCGTCATCCTACATGAATTAAGTTGTTGTAAGTCAAAATCGAGCTTGAAGGAAGAGGTAAGCACAAGGTATGATTTCTTACTGGTTCAAGATGACTCCGAGCTTCGTCTCCAGCCTTTTCTCGCCCGCCTTTTGTCCATATCATTTTTATAAATCTATTGGAAATACTTCGGGCGAGATCAGGGATGTCATCTAGGATTGATGGTGATAAAGTGAAGTTGGGCCTATTGACAATCTTTCCATGGTCGCAGCCGGCTTTTAGGAAAGCTGCAGCAGTGCCCCGAGAAGCTACCCAGGCGCAGAAGTCACCGTGCCCAGCTATAACTTCGTCGAGCTCGTCAATTTCACCCTCAATATGTTCGAAGGTCTTCGGTAAATCTTCAGCTGAGGGGGTGAATTTCTCACTGCTGGCTCCAACTGAGTGAAAAAATTTTCTTAGTCGTTGAATGCATTTGTTGCTAAATTCCAAACATTTTTCTTGAAGGTCCGCCAATAGTTTTCTCAAATCTGAATTTTGTTGAGCTTCGGCTTCAAGTTTTGCCTTAAGTTCTTGCTTTTCTTGTTCAAACTGCTTAGATTGGCAGAGAAGCTTCGTGTTCAGTTCTGTTATTTTTGCTTCGGCTTCCGCCAATAAACCTTCAGTTGCCTGGAGCTCAAAGTTTTTCTTCTCAATATCAGCTGATTGCTCCTTTATTTTGTTTTCTAAATTTTCAATTATAACTTCCTGTTTCTTGTCTTCAAAATCTTGCTGCATTTTCAAGGCCTTGCTCAACAGCATACTCTGCACGAAAACAACCTTCGTTAGACATGTTTTCATTATTAAAAACAATAAAAGTCAAGGGAATAGTAGTTCACCTTGAAATTGGAATAAAATAAACTACCAACGATATGTTGTCGTCGGTAGCGGCTAATGTCCATTTCTAGCTTCGGAAAACCGATACTCTTTGACAGAGTACTGATAACTTTGGCTCCAGTTTGGTTTCGGATACAATCTAATTTTTCATCATCAATACCTCCGAAGAGGAGTGCTCCTGGTTTGTACCCGCAAGATTTGGCATACTCTTTAAGCTCTTCTATTTCGGGTTTTGACAATTTTTCTCCAACTAAATTTTGAAACATGAAGGCTTCGTTCTCTGAAGCTTCGTTAGCAATTTCCTTTCCTTTCCCCAACGCTGCGGCCGCGGCCTCTTCGGCGGCAGTGGTAGCTTCTTCTGTGGCCATGTCTAGCAGTATTTTGTCGATGTGTTCGATTGTGCTTTCCAGGTTCACATCTTCAATTGAGGCAGCTTCGGCAGCCGTGACCTCCGAAGGTGTGATTTCAATATCTGTTCTTTCCTCAGCCGCTGGTGTCTTCTGAGCTGAAGCTCTTGGTGGTGTCTTGTCAATAACCTCTGTCACAGTGATAATTCTTTGTCTCTTTGCTTTAGTCGTCTTCTTCGTTTTTTCGGGCTCCTTTTCCTTCTGAAAAAACTTTGTCAGTTGAGGCCCCAAAGGACTTAGCTTCGCAGGCAGGGATTCAGTCATTACCTTCAAAATTTCCTCCACGTCAGTGGCAGAGGGTGATGCCGGGGTTTCTTCTTCGTCAGATATTTTTTGCTTCGGAGAAGACGCTTTCCTCTTCTTCGGAATTCTCTTCTTTGATGGTTCTTTCTCACCTTCATTTAAGGCTTCAGTTGTCCTTTTCCTTTTCTGGCCCCCGACACCTTTGTTCAGATTTTCATAGTCAGGGTATTCAAAACCTAGGGCGTCCAGCACTCGATTCAGTCTTCGCTTCGGACGGGTGCCGAAGGCCGCAGTCATCAATTGATCTTCTTTTTTGGAGTAATTGCCAAGTATTTTATTGCACATTACTTCAATTGTATCCAGCCACTCTTGACAAGGTGTTTTAAAGTATTTCTTAAACTTGAAATAGTAAGGTAAACGCACAAGTTCACCTTCTTTCTTCTCCCCCTCTAGCTTCGGCATTTCCCATTCTTTTAAAGTAGGAAAAACCCTGAAGGCCAAGAACTCCTGAACCAGGTCTCTTGTACTGATATGCTCTGCAATAATTCTGAATTCATCCATTGCCTGTTGTGTTGGACCTTCTGGTGTCATGTTGCAGCGAGGTCGGGTTTCTCAAAAGATCAGTTCGAGTGGACTTTGCACAAGCTTCTCCTTGTCGTCATCAACCTTGACATAGAACCATTCTGATTTCCAGCCTGCCGGCCATTTGCTTCGGTAGCTGATTACAGGAAACTTTGTGGTTTTCCGATAAGCAAAATTATAACAACCAAAATTGTCATGCAATCCATCTTTTCTAGCCTTCGTCTGATAGTGCAGTTCGTGAACTCGACAAAAACTGTCTGCAAACGGCTCCACCGCTTGGCTTCGGAGGGCCCAAATATAAACGCTAAGCCTAACGATGGCGTTAGGAGTTAACTGATGAAAGTAGATACCAAACCTCTTCAGTACCTCTGCAATAATCTCATGTAGGGGGAATCTTAATCCAGCCTTTAGAAAGCTCTTGAAAATGACAATTTCATCCTTCTCCGGCTTTGGGGTAGTCTCTTCTCCCCCGAAGCGTAATAGCTTCTTCTGATTCTCATTGAAAAAGCCCGACTTTACCATTTTGGAGAGATCAGCCTTCGAAACAGTAGACTTTCCGAAGTCCAAGTGGCTGGGCTTACTTGGCATGGCGATACGATAATCATCTTTGGGATCAGTTTCTTCAACATTCTCTTCTTCTGCTTCGGCAGTTGCTTGTTCTGCTTCAACAGTGGGGATTCCTTCCGAAGTTACCAGTCCGGATCGTTGCATTGCTTCGGAGATGGGAATAGTCTCCGAGCCTTCAGCTTCGCCTCCTTCACGCTCAACCCTAGCGATAGAGCGCACTCTGGCCATTTAATTCTGAATTTGCGGGAACTAAAAACTTTTTCTTCCGAAGTTTTTTCTTCTGACGAAGTAGGCTTCAAGTTGGAGCTTCGTTTGATTCCGAGAGTCAAGCTTCGGCTATGGTTAAAAATTTTGGCAGCAAAACAGTGCAAATAGCAATGAATGCTGTGGTAACTTCACACCTACTTGTCTGTTTATATAGTGCTGCAGGTAAGAAGGCGAAACGCCAGGATTTTTACACCACGCGGACAGCCGCTTGCACTCGCTGCGCGGTGGACCGCAGAGACCAAACAGTAACTCTGCAAGGTGGGACTGCTACGCGCTCGGAAACTGAATCGTTTCTCGACAACGAGCTCAGGGAAGGTGTTTTTTTGGACCTTCGGCTTCCCGAAGCTTAAGAGACTTTTTTCACGGATCAAGCTCGTTACGAAAAACGATCTAGCGCCGCGAAAGGGGCTACTGTTGGGGCTATGCTTCGTCGTGCCGAAGGTCTTGTAGGAAGAAGCAGATTCGGCTGAAGCTGTCCGCAGGAGATGACCGAAGGTCCCTCTTCATGAAGCTTCGGTATTACAAACCGACTTAAAAATAGAATGACCTTTTAGTCCATAAAGGTCTGAGTCAATGTTGTAAACTTTTATGAGGGGCATAATTGTAATTCTTCACAGGCTGTGTCATGTGTCTATAAATAGATGAACAGTACCCCCTTACTATTCACGCTGATTGGTACTCGCTCGTGCGTCACGCTTGTATTTTTGCCTTCTATCAAGCCAAAGGTACAAATGTAATTCAATATTGTTCTTATTCTTCCATGATTATATAATAAGGACATGTAATAATGCTATGTGATTATTCATGTTATTCTCTCATGTTTCATATGCTTCTCCTTTTATCAATATAAACTGTAATGATGAAGGTATGTCCTTCATGACCTTCGTCTGAAGACCGTTATATCCTAAGGGAAATAACGCTTCGAAGGACGAAGGGTATTTATCACTAACTTCTTTCCGTGTTGCCTTGTTCTTAATTCATAGCATTTGAGAACAAGTCCCCAACATAGACAATTGTATATTATTATTAACTTATTTTTGCATTATTATTACGTAGAAACAGAAATAAGATCGAATTACAAATGTACCTTCAGCTTGAAGGAGATGAAAGTACAAGCGTGACGCAAAAGTGAATGCCAAAATCCGCGTGAACAGTACGGGGGTACTGTTCACCTATTTATAGGCACGGGACACAGCCCATACAAAATTACATTCATGCCCTTTACATTTGATAATAATTCTATAGTAATCTATCGAGGTCTGAATAGCCTTTTCATCTTTAAGTCGGTTTCATTTTCTGCTACCATGCCGAAGCTTTTCCTGTTCACATCTTCGGCGCTGTATCAACCTTCGTATTATTCTAGTCTTCTCCTGCTGCGATACCGACTTGAGTCCGAAGATACATGTTCACACATTATACTCCAGAAATATTGTTAAATCCTGTTTTTGAGGACCTTCGTAAGCCGAAGGCCCCCAACAGTAGCCCCTCGCAATATTAATTTGTTTTTAAAATAATAAATTTAGATTGCGACATGGACGAAGGCTTTACGCCGAAGGTCCGAAAAAACACCTTCCCTTTGCTAGAATAGCAACATTCACTGATAAGCGGGGTCTTTCAATTTTCAACGCACTGGGCGTATAAATAAGATCATACCGCAAACTCATTTGGTACGCTCTCTTGCCATCTGCTCCCGCTCACTCAATTTTTAGCTCTTGCGCACTAAGATTTGCTGAGCTTGTAGTTTTGAAGCTTCGGCTTTGAAAACAGTTTTTTTTAGTGTTTCCGAAGATGTCTGAAGATAAGAAGGCTGCTGCTGAGATGAAGCTGAGTCTCGACGAAGAGAAGAACTTGGGGTTTCTTATAGCGATGTCGAAGACCAATACGGAAAAAATCACCAAGGAGATTCTGGAAGGTTTGTCTGAAGATACTGGTGACAGCGACAGTTATGATGTGGACAGTGGTGGTGAAGACTCCGAAGATCGCCCCTGGCGACCAAGCCATTCAGTTTTTGGCAAGTCAGGTATCAAAGAAAATCATCTTGTCAACATGAGGGGAAGATACTTCCGGGATTTATCCATTGTGAGGGTCGACGAAGGAAAGAAAACTTGCCCGACCCCTGAGGAAAATGAAGTCGTAGTGTTCCAAAGCTTTTTGAAAGCTGGACTACGATTTCCCCTGAGCAGCTTTGTCGTAGAAGTGCTGAAAATGTTTGAAATCTATCTTCATCAACTTACCCCCGAAGCAATTATAAGGCTGAATATCTTCGTGTGGGCCGTGAGAAGCCAAGGTCTGGAACCTGATGCGAAAAGTTTCTGCAACTTACACGAGTTATCATACGAGACAAAACCCTAGGGTAAGGAACAGTATCACAATAATTTTGGCTGCTACAGTTTCGTTTCTCGGTCTGGGTCAAGCTGTCCCGTGCCAACATTTCGGAAGAGATGGCCCGACGACTGGATGACAGAATGGTTCTATGTGAAAAATGACCTGAAAGCACAGGAAGATATTAAAGGTATAATTATGCGTCCTATTTGGCAAAGTTTCGGCCTGCGAAAGCCAAAGGTTGAGATGAATGAAGCTGCCGAAGAATGCCAGAGAGCCTTCGGAGTTATTTGTTCTTTTATTAGAACGAGAGATTTGGTCCAAGAGCATATTGCCTTCAGAGTATGGCCGCTCGCAGAAAAATGGGAAATGCCGCAAGAGACCATAAAGGAGGCTGACGAAGGTGGACTTATCAGATTGAAGTATACTTTCAAATTCGGAGATAAATTCGTTGAGCCAGATGATGACTGGCTGAAAAGCATTGAAAATTTAAGTGATGAACTACTTGGGGCTTACTCGAAGGCCGAAGATACTGCATTGTCAGCAGCCTTCGGAGGCCGAAAAAAGAAAAGACTGAATCGAGTGTTTGACGCAATTGGGTTCGTCTACCCTGACTATCGTTATCCCATTCGAGGGCAGAAAAGAAAAGGCGCGACCTCTGCGAAAGAATTGCTCCTTGCGGCCCTTTAGCGCCGTCTTGAAGCGCTTGATGATGAGGGCCATCTCTTCCTCATTTAGTCCTGCCGCCTCAACTTGCGCCACCTTGCTAGGTAGCGCCTCCTTGCTACTCGTTGCCTTTAGAGAAACAGGTAGAGGCTCATGGATTGGACCATTCAACGCGTCGTCCACGTATCTCGCCTCCTTGATCATCATTCTCCCGCTTACAAACTTCCCAAGTACTTCTTCGGGTGACATCTTGGTGTACCTAGGATTTTCACGAATATTGTTCACAAGATGTGGATCAAGGACAGTAAAAGACCTTAGCATTAGGCGAACGACGTCGTGGTCCGTCCATCGCGTGCTTCCGTAGCTCCTTATTTTGTTGATTAGGGTCTTGAGCCGGTTGTATGTTTGGGTTGGCTCCTCTCCCCTTATCATTGCAAATCTCCCAAGCTCGCCCTCCACCAATTCCATCTTGGTGAGCATGGTGACATCATTCCCCTTATGTGAGATCTTGAGAGTGTCCCAGATCTGCTTGGCATTGTCCAAGCCGCTCACCTTATTGTACTCTTCCCTGCATAAAGATGCTAAAAGGACAGGAGTAGCTTGTGCATTTTTATGGATTTGTTCATTTATAAACATGGGACTATCTGAGCTATCAAATTTCATTCCACTCTCTACAATCTCCCATATGCTTGGATGGAGAGAGAACAAGTGACTACGCATTTTGTGACTCCAAAATCCGTAGTCCTCTCCATCAAAGTGAGGGGGTTTACCAAGTGGAATGGAGAGTAAATGAGCATTGGTACTTTGCAGAATACGAGAGTAATCGAAAGAGAAGTTTGAATTAACCGTCTTCTTTTTCTCGTAGTCGTTGTCGTCGTTGTCCTTTTGGGAAGAAGAGGACTCGTCGCTGTCATCGTAGTAGATGATCTCCTTGATGCGCCTTGTCTTCTTCTTCTTCCCATCTTTTCGTTTGTGGCCCGAGCCCAAGTCGGTAGGCTTGTCATCCTTTGGCTCGTTGACGAAGGACTCCTTCTCCTTATAATTGATCATGATCCCCTTGCCCTTAGGATCCATCTCTTCGGGCGATTAGTCCCTTTCTTGAAGAGAACGGATCTGATACCAATTGAAAGCACCTAGAGGGGGGTGAATAGGTGATCCTGTAGAACTTAAAACTTAATGCCACGAAACTTGATTAGGAGTTAGCACAATAATGCCAAGTGGATAGAGAGGAGTCTTAGCAAAACACAAAACCACAAGAAGATCAACACAGAAATGGCACAGTGGTTTATCTCGTGGTTCGGCCAAGACCAATGCTTGCCTACTCCACGTTGTGGCATCCCAACAGACAAGGGTTGCAATCAACCCCTCTCAAGCGGTCCAAAGACTCACTTGAATACCATGGTGTTTTGCTTAGCTTCACTATATCCCGCTTGCGAGGAATCTCCACAACTTGGAGCCTCTCGCCCTTACACTTTGATGTCCACAAAGAAGCACGGAGTAAGGGAGGGATGAGCAACGCACACAAGACACAAAATCAGAGTAACAACACGCACACAAGTCGCAACAAGAGCTCACAACACAACCCGACGAGTTCGCAACTCAAATGAAGCTCTAGTTGCTATCACAAAGAATCAAATGCGCGGAATCGAAGTCTTGGTGCTCAAGAATGCTTAGAGAATGCTTGGTGTACTCCTCCATGCGCCTAGGGGTCCCTTTTATAGCCCCAAGGTAGCTAGGAGCCGTTGAGAGCATTCCAGGAAGGCAATTCTTGCCTTCTGTCGCCTAGTGCACCGGACAGTCCAGTGCACCACCGGACACTGTCCGGTGCGAATCTCTTTCCTTATTTGGCAAAGCCGGCCGTTGCAGATTCGAAGCCGTTGGCGCACCGGACACTGTCCGGTGCACACCGGACAGTCCGGTGCCCCCTTGTGACCGTTGGCTCGGCCACGCGTCACGCGCGGAATCCTCGGCCGACCGTTGGCCCGGCTGACCGTTGGCTCACCGGACAGTCCGGTGCCTCACCGGACAGTCTGGTGAATTATAGCCGTACGCCGTTAATCGCTTCCTGAGAGCGACGACTTCGCCTGTGAATGGCTCACCGGACAGTCCGGTGCACCACCGGACAGTCCGGTGATTTATAGCTGTACACCGCCGTCGAAGTCCCGAGAGCAGCCAGTTCGCCCGAGCTAGCCTGGCGCACCGGACACTGTCCGGTGCCCCCACCGGACAGTCCGGTGCACCCAGACTGTGCAGACTTTGGCTGAACAAAGCCATCTCTTTTCCAACTTGATTTCTCCTATTTTCAGCACTTAGACACAATACATTAGACCATAAACAATGTACTAAGTCTAGAAACATACCTTTACTTTTGATTTGCACTTTGTCCATCGCTTTGCATACTTTAACACTTAAGCACTTGTGTTGACACTCAATCACCAAAATACTTAGAAATGGCCCAAGGGCACATTTCCCTTTCACTAACCATGTGTATAAACTCTCTAAGGCGCTTTATAGGCTCAAGCAAGCCCCAAGAGCATGGTATGAATGCCTAAGAGATTTTCTTATCACTAATGGCTTCAAAGTCGGCAAAGCCGATCCTACTCTCTTCACTAAAACTATTGCAAAAGATTTGTTTGTATGCCAAATTTATGTTGATGATATTATATTTGGGTCTACTAACAAATCTACATGTGAAGAGTTTAGTAGGATCATGGTACAAAAATTCGAGATGTCTATGATGGGGGAGTTGAAGTATTTTCTAGGATATCAAGTCAAGCAACTCCTAGAGGGCACCTTCATCAGCCAAACAAAGTACATCCAAGACATACTCACCAAGTTTGGAATGAAGGATGCCAAGCCCATCAAGACACCCATGGGAACCAATGGGCATCTCGACCTCGACACGAGAGGTAAATCCGTAGATCAAAAGGTATATTGGTCGATGATAGGATCTTTACCCTACTTATGTGCATCTCGACCGGATATTATGCTTTCCATATGCATGTGTGCAAGGTTCCAAGCTAATCCTAAGGAAATTCACCTTAGGGCCGTGAAGGGAATCTTGAGATATTTAGTTCATACACCTAAGTTTGGTCTTTGGTATCCTAAGGGATTCTCTTTTGATTTATTAGGATATTCTGATGCTGATTGGGCAGGGTGTAAAATTGATAGGAAGAGCACATTAGGGACTTGTCAGTTTTTGGGGAGATCCCTGGTGTCTTGGGCCTTAAAGAAACAAAACTCAGTAGCTCTTTCTACCGCCGAAGCCGAGTACATTGCCACAGGCCATTGTTGCGCGCAATTGCTTTGGATGAGGTAAACCCTTAAGGACTATGGCTACAAATTTAGCAAAGTCCCTCTCCTATGTGATAATGAGAGTGCAATCCGCATGGCGGATAATCCCGTTGAGCACAGCCGCACTAAGCACATAGCCATTCGGTATCACTTTTTGAGAGTTCACCAACAAAGGGGGGATATCGAGATAGCCTATATTAACACCAAAGATCAACTAGTCGATATCTTTACCAAACCACTAGATGAGAAAACCTTTATCAAACTTAGGAATGAGCTAAACATTCTTGATTCTAGGAATTTTGATTGATTCTTTGCACACATATTTTATTTATATACCTTTGATCATATCTCTTTTATGTCTATGACTAATGTGTTTTCAAGTGTATTCTTATGCTTAGTCATAGAATTGAAAGGGAAATGGAGTATTCGGCAAAGACGATGCTTCCACTCAACTCCATCGGTATTATCTACTCTTTGTCGGTATTCTGCATAGTTCTCCACTTTGGTATAATCTTCACTCATATTTATTTGTTTGCCATTAGGGAGAAAGTGAAAGGGCTTATATTTCACTCACAAGTATCCGTTTTTGACGATTCATGCCAAAGGGGGAGAAAGTATTAGCCCAAAGCAAAAGGACCGCAACACCACCACCACCACCTACGAATTTTAAAAATGAAGTTTTCAAATTGGTAGTTTTCAAATTGATATCTTAATGTGTTTTCAAAAGGGGAGAAAGTATCTTCAAAAATTTTGTAAAACCCTCTTGAACACTAAGAGGAGAATTTCATTGAGGGGGAGTTTTGTTCAAGTCAAAGGAAACAAAACTTGTGGTGCAAAAAGTTTTTGAAAAGAATTTGCAAAAACAAAACTTGTGGTGCAAATGTGGTCCAAAATTTTAAATAAGAAGAAAACAATCCATGCATATCTATTGAAATAATTTTATTGGTTTAATTTCAAGCAACCTTTGCACTTGCCTTATGCAAACTAGTTCAAATTCTGCACTTATATATTTGCTTTGGTTTGTGTTGGCATCAATCACCAAAAAGGGGGAGATTGAAAGGGAAATAGGGCCAAACCTTTTTCCTAAATAATTTTGGTGGTTGAATTGCCCAACACAAATTATTGAACTAACTAGTTTGCTCTAGATTATGAGTATACAGGTGCCAAAGGTTCAACACAAACCAATAAAAAGTCCAAGAAAGGGTTCAAATAAAAAGAGCAAAAGACAACCAAAGGTTGCCCTGGTCTGGCGCACTGGACTGTCCTGTGCACCACTGGACAGTGTCCGGTGCTCCAGGGAGATTCTCTCTAAACTGCTCAGCTTCGAGAATTTGGGAAGCCACTCCGCTATAATTCACCGGACTGTCCGGTGTAACACCGGACTGTCCGGTGTGCTAGCGGAGCAATGGCTAAATGCGCCAACGGTCGTCTGCAAAAGTCTACAGTGAATAGTGAACAGTGCAACTGCGTGTGCAGAAGTCAGAGCAAGCACCAGAAGGCGCACCGGACAGTGAACAGTGACTGTCCGGTGCACCACCGGACTTTCTAGTGGCCCCACCTGTCAGAGCTCCAACGGTCGAACCCTAACGGTTGGGTGACGTGGCTGGCGCACCAGACTGCCGGTGCGCCATACGACAGCAGCCCCTGCCAACGGCCACTTTGGTGGTTGGGGCTATAAATACACCCCAACCACCACACTTCAAGGCATCCAAGTTTTCAGCCAACACATTCAATACAAGAGCTATAGCATTCAATTCAAGACACAATTAGAGTGAATCAAAATCTCTCCAAGTCCCAATTCCACTCAAAGCAATAGTGACTAGAGGATAGAGTTTTGTCGTGTTCATTTGAGCTCTTGCGCTTGGATCGCTTTTCTTCTTCCTTCTTTCTTGTTCCCAAGTCAATTGTAATCAAGGCAAGAGACACCAATTGTGTGGTGGTCCTTGTGGGGACTAAGTGCCCCGATTGATTGAGAAGAGAAGCTCACTCGGTCTAGGTGACCATTTGAGAGAGGGAAAGGGTTGAAAGAGACCCGGTCTTTGTGACCACCTCAACGGGGAGTAGGTTTGCAAGAACCGAACCTTGGTAAAACAAATCACCATGTCATAGTCTTCATTTGTTTGTGATTTGTTTTCGCCCTCTCTTTCGGACTCGATTTTATTTCTAACGCTAACCCCGACTTATAGTTGTGATTAAAGTTTATAAAATTCAGATTCTGCCTATTTACCCCCCCCCCCTCTAGGCAACTTTCAGTGTGTGGCCATCAAGGCTACGACAACACAACAAGCCTTCATAATAAGCGCAACAGACACAATTATGACTTGGTAATTGGGGTACACGATAAGCCCACGCAACGTGCGCAATAGGCGCAATTGTGGCTCGATGATCATGGCAGACAGACAGTGCCTATAGGGCATGCGAAAAATACGCGACTCAGCGATGGCGGTCTGACTCAACAGGAGTGGTTCGATTAAGTGAGAGTGCTACATAGCAATCACATGGCGCAGCCAAGTTCGTACGACACAAATACTACGTCGTGTTGCCAGGGCGGAGCCAATGCTCAGGCAATGTCATAACTCAGTCGATTAATAATGTTGTTTGATCCGTGTGTCCGAGTTCCCACTATTTAATTTAATCACTCGACGTGAGTCCAAAAGCTCAATATAATATAAATATTTAGAGCGATTTAAGTATGCACAATATAGACTTTACATGCATTTTAATAATTTTCTGCTTAAATATCTGCTACGAGAAATAAAAGCAGAAAAACAAACAGCATAATTAATGCATAAACATAACACATCTGGTGTAAAGGCCATTTCTCATATTTAAGTATGCATTTTCCTACTAATTATTTGTGACAGAAAATAATTAATTAAGGAAGAAACTATCATATCAAACATGCTTTATTCTATTTGTTATTTACAACAGGAAATAAATAGGATAAATAATATGAAGCATGTATACAAATTAAAATTTACCAAAGTTGATTAATTCAATCAGAATTTATGAAAAAAACTTTAAATCATGTAACTGATGCACGCGGCCTACGGATATGTGATGATGTGCCAGCCTCTACCATCTCTACTCCAAGAAACATAGATGGACAGAAATCAAGGCCCTTGAACTGCATAGAGGAGCGGGTCAATCGCGACTGACTTCACGTCCCATCCCTGCATGGGTACACTACATGCAGCCACTACATGTGTGCATGCACCTTTGACCGAGCAGGATCTACATGCAGCCACTATATGTGTGCATGCACCTTTGACCGAGCAAGATGCACTGCATGCAACCACTACATGTGTGCATGCACTGACCGCAAGGCGCGTGCTCTGTAGAAGCCAGGAGCCTAGGAGGCATGTAGGGTACCGTAATTAGGGGTACCCCCAATACTCCTAAGCATGGCTGAAAAACATCTTCAAAACAGACCGTAAAGACTGGTAAGAACAGCTCAAAGTTAAAGCCTCATCTACCAAGGGACGCGATCTCGTCTCGCCTGAGCCCGGCCTTGGGCAAGAACAGTAGTCCCGGACGGATTCACGCCTCGCCCGAGGGCCTCCTCAGGCAGCGAGCGCACCCCCGGCTCGCCCGAGGCTAAGCTCGGGCAAACTTTGTCGTATAGCAACCTTGGCCAAATCGCCTTACCACCAACCGTATCGCATGCGCATTTAATGCAGGGATCACCTGACACCTTATCCTGACACGCGCGCCTCAGTTGGCAAGGTCGACATGACCGCGGTCACTTCGCCCCTTTACTGATCGTTCTGACAGGAAAACAACACTATTCACCCCATTCCGACTAATGTGCCAACCACCAGGGTAAGACTAACAACAATGAGTCACGGCCTCTCCCGAGTTCAGCCTTGGGCGCAACAGGGAGCTCCGCCTCGCCCGACCCTAGGCCTCGGCCTTAGCCTCGGCCCCGGGAGAAGGTCTCCGCCTCGCCCGACCCTAGGCCTTGGCCTCAGCCTCAGCCTCGGGAGAAGGTCTCCGCCTCGCCCGACCCTAGGCCTCGGCCTCAGCCTCGGCCTCGGGAGAAGGTCCCCGCCTCGCCCGACCTCAGCCTCGGCCTCGGGAGGAGTCACAACCTCGCCCGACCTCAGCCTCGGCCTCAGGAGAGGTCACCGCCTTGCCCGACCTCGGCCTCGGACTGACTACGCTACAAGGGATACATCATTACCCTATCTCTAGCTAGCCGCCTCAGGCTACGAAGGAACAAGACTGGTGTCACATCTAGATTACTCCGGCAACAGGTAATGATGGTTCCCTACATGCGTCCATGACGTCGATTGTTCTTAGCTCTCTACGAAGGCAAAGAAACGTCAGCAGGACCCAGGGCCGCACCGCCAGCTACGCTTCTACAGGGCTCAAGCACTTCTCCACCGGCCACGTTAGCACACAGCTACACCTCCATATGTACAGTTCACAGTTGGATCACCTCCTTGTATCTATAAAAGGAGATGCCCAGGGCCTTCCCACGACACGCTACGAGGACGACGAAGACGGACTCGCTCAAACATCGAACTCCTCTTCGCAACACCAGACTTCTCAAGAGACCTGGGACCCGTTCCCTCTCTCACAAAGCTTGTAGCCCCTACTGCAAGCACCCCGGTGCAAGATAATATAAGCCTCATCCCTCCTCTTGTGTTTCATCTTGCATCAACCCATCTGGGCAGGGACACGTGGCACAAAATTCACTAGTCGGTTCGGTTGAGGGTCCCCTGGGTCCGAAACACCGACAGTTAGGGGGTCCAGCTGCGTGTTGGCAATACTTTCCCGTTGAGATCCAGATGGACAATCTTCAGCAGCCTCTTTAGCCCGGGACGGTGCTCCGCTTTGGGAGTCTCGAGTTCATGTCCCCCGACGGCAGCTACGACATGGTACTCCTCCCCCCGTAGCACGACAACAACAACGGTCGTCGGCTCGCCCGGCGGAGGCGAACTCGACGACGACATCTCCCCGTGGCAGGAGAGGAACACCCGAGTTTGCCCCGCCACCCTCCTCGCCGGAGGAGGAGGAGACGAAGCGACCATGGCCAGGCAGGAGGCAGCACCTCGTCGGCTGTCGGACCAGAGCGAGTCGACGACGTTGACACCCCTACGGGGGACATGTCGGGTGTTATCCTCGCACCTGGGACAATGATGGGTGTCGCTTCCTAGCAACGTGCCAACCCCAGGCGGACTGATGATGCCGGCACCCTTGCGAGGGACTTGTCGGGCATTAGTCTCGCACCTGAGATAACGACACAATCCATCTCTGATGCAACTTCACCGCCGTCCACCAACTAGGAGGTACCATCAGTTTTCCATCCTGTTCCCTTTAGATTCAGCTTCGACCCACCAAGCGACCCCACTTCGGCAAGCGCTTTCGCAAGGGCATATCCTAACCTTCCAGGGTACCATATGTGGTCAACTTGGGACCTACTGACGGTTGTCTCAACCTCTGGACCCGCGGGTTCCAAGGAAGGGGACGACCCCGACTTCAGTTGGGATTTCTCTGGACTCCGTGATCCCAGTGCCATGCGAGACTTCATATCCGCATGTGACCACTACCTCTCCGGCTGCTCTGATGATGGCCACAGTCTTGATGACGAGGGTTACGACCCAACTCGCGAGTGTTTCCACATCGATCAGGGGGATCACGATGAAGACAACCACCTCGGCATGCTAGGAAACGACGACGCCCCAGTGCCTGTGTCTCGCGTTAAGATCCCACAGGAGCTAGCTATGGCCCGGGTCCCTGCGGGGGGTCAGGGCACACAGCTCAAGCAACTCCGCGAGATGCAGGCCAAGCTCGATGAAGAAACGGGGTGACTTATGCAGCTCCGACAAAACCTCGAGTAAGAGTGGGCAGGCCAAGCACTCGCCGGAGGAGCGCGTCATCGAGCCTGGGATGTCCAGCACCGTATCATTGACGATGTCAGGGCAAGGCTGCCCCCGGCCTTCAACGGGGCCAGCCAGAACCTAGCTGCAGCGGCGATGTTACTTCGAACAATGCTGGAGCCATCCACCACCGAGGGGCGATGTATCCAGGGCGAACTTAAGGATCTCCTGGAAAATGCCGCAGCCCGACGAGCCGACAGCTCTGCCTCCCGAAGGCGAGGATGCCCCTCGGAGCATCACGCAGCGTCCTCCCGACACATGCGTGAGGCCTCGATCCACACCGAGCACAGAGGAGACGCGACACCTGCAGCCTAGGATCGCCTCGGCGACGAGAAACACCACCACGACCGTCGAGCCCGCCTTGAGGAAAAGGTGCACCGAGGCTACCACCCCAGACGTAGGGGACGCTTTGATAGTGAGGAGGATCGGAGCCCCTCGCCCGAACCACCAGGTCCGCGAGTCTTTAGCCGGGCCATACGACGGGCGCCGTTCCTGGCCCGGTTCCGAGCCCCGACTACCATTACCAAGTACTCAGGGGAGACGAGGCCGGAGTTGTGGCTCGCGGATTACCGGCTAGCGTGCCAGTTGGGAGGGACGGACGACGACAACCTCGTCATCCGCAACTTCCCCCTTTTCCTCTCCGACGCTGCCCGGGCCTGGCTGGAGCATCTGCCTCTTGCGCAGATCTTCGACTGGGACGACCTAGTCAAGGTCTTCGCTGGAAATTTCCAAGGTACGTACGTGCGCCCTGGGAACTCATGGGATCTCTGGAGCTGCCGCCAGTAGCCAGGGGAATCCCTGCGAGAGTACATCCAGCAGTTTTCAAAGCAGTGCACCGAGTTGCCTAACATCACCGAATCGGACGTCATCGGAGCATTCCTCGCCGGCACCACTTGCCGAGACCTGGTAAGCAAACTGGGACGCAAGACACACACCAAGGCGAGCGAATTGATGGACATAGCCACCAAGTTTGCCTCTAGTCAGGAGACGGTCGAAGCCATCTTCCGGAAGGACAAGCAGCCTCAGGGAAGGCAGAAGGAAGACGTCCTCGAGGCATCCGTCCAGCGTGGCACGAAGAAGAAGACCAGGAAGAAGGCGCAAGCAAAACGCAACGTCGTTGATGTGGATCTCGTCGCTGCTGCCGAGCACAGGAATCCTCGGAAGCCTCTCGGAGGGGCCAACGTGTTCGACAAGATGCTCAAGGAGTCATGCCCCTATCATAGGGGTCCTGTCAAGCACACCCTTGAATAATGCGACATGCTCCGGCATTACTTCAACAAGGCTGGGCCCTCGGCGGAAGATGGCAAGAACCAAGGCAATAACAATAAGGGGGCGACAAGGGAGAAGAGTTCCCGGAGGTCCACAACTGCTTCATGATCTACGGTGGGCAAGTGGCGAATGCCTCGGCTCGACGCCGCAAGCAAGAGCGCCGGGAGGTCTGCTCGGTGAAGGTAGCAACGCTAGTCTACCTAGACTGGTCCGACAAGCCCATCACCTTCGACCAAGACAACCACCCCGACTATGTACCAAGCCTAGGAAGGTACCGCTTGTTGTCGACCCTGTCATTAGCAACGCTAGGCTCTCCAAGGTCCTCATGGACGGAGGTAGCAGCCTCAACATCATCTACGCCGAGACCCTAGAGCTCTTGGGGGTCGATCGATCCACGATCTGGGCCGGTGCAGCACCCTTTCACGAGATTGTCCCCGGCAAGCGTGTCCTGCCCCTTGGGCAACTTGATTTGCCTGTCTGCTTCGGAACTCCCTCCAACTTCCGAAAGGAAACCCTCACTTTCGAGGTAGTCGGGTTCTGAGGGACCTATCACGCGGTGTTGGGAAGACCGTGCTACGCCAAGTTCATGGTCGTCCCCAACTACATGTACCTCAAGCTCAAGATGCCAGGCCCCAAGGGAACCATCACCGTCAGATCCACATACCGCCATGTTTACGAGTGCGACGTGGAATGCGTGGAGTACGCCGAAGCCATCGCCGAATCTGAAGCCCTCATCGCCGACCTGGATTGCCTCTCCAAAGAGGCGCCCGACGCGAAGCGGCACGCCGGCAACTTCGAACCAGCCGAGGCGGTTAAATCTGTCTCTCTCGACCCCAGCAACGACACCGGTAAGAAAGTCAGGATCGGCTCCGAGCTCGACCCCAAATAGGAAGCAGTGCTCATCGACTTTCTCCGCACAAACTCCAAAATTTTTGCATGGAGTCCCTCGGACATGCCAGGCATACCGAGGGATGTCGCCAAGCACTCATTGGACATCCGACCCGGTGCCCGACCCGTGATACAGCACCTGCGCCGTTTTGATGAAGAAAAGCGCAGAGCCATAGGCGAGGAGGTCCACAAGCTAATGGTTGCAGGGTTCATCAAAGAAGTATTCCATCCAGAATTGTTAGCTAACCCTGTACTTGTAAAGAAAAAGGTGGGAAATGGAGGATGTGTGTAGACTACACTGGGTTAAATAAAGCATGTCCAAAGGTTCCCTACCCTCTGCCTCGCATCGATCAAATTGTGGACTCCACCACTGGGTGCGAAACCCTGTCCTCAATGCCTATTCAGGCTATCACCAAATCAAGATGAAAGAATCCGACCAGCTCGCGACTTCTTTTATCACACCTTTTGGCATGTATTGTTATACTACTATGCCATTTGGTTTGAGGAATGCAGGTGCAACATACCAGAGGTGCATGAACCATGTGTTCGGAGAGCACATCGACAGAACGGTCGAGGCTTACGTCGATGACATCGTTGTCAAAACAAGGAAAGCCTCTGACCTCCTCTCTGACCTTGAGGTGACATTCAGGTGCCTAAAAGCGAAGAGCGTAAAACTCAATCCTAAGAAGTGTGTCTTCGGAGTCCCCCGAGGCATGCTCCTAGGGTTCATCGTCTCCGAACGAGGCATCAAGGCCAACCCAGAGAAAATCGCGACCATCACCAACATGGGACCCATCAAAGATTTAAAAGGAGTACAAAGGGTCATGGGATGCCTTGCGGCTCTAAGCCGCTTCATCTCACGCCTTGGCGAGAAAGGATTGCCCTTGTACCGCCTCTTAAGGAAGGCCGAGCGCTTCACTTGGACTCCCGAGGCCGAAGAAGCCCTCGGAAACTTAAAGACACTCCTTACTAATGCGCCCATCTTGGTCCCTCCCGCTGCGGGAGAAGCCCTCTTGATTTACGTAGCCACAACCACTCAGGTGGTCAGCGCTGCGGTCGTAGTCGAGAGACGAGAAGAGGGGCATGCACTGCTCATCCTGAGGTCATTCTACTTCATCAGTGAGGTGCTATCCGAGACCAAAATCCGCTACCCACAAATCCAGAAGCTACTGTACGCAGTGATTCTAACACGGCGAAAGCTGCGACACTACTTCGAGTCTCATCCGGTGACTGTGGTGTCATCTTTCCCCCTGGGAGAGATCATCCAGTGCCGAGAGGCCTCGAGTAGGATAGCAAAATGGGCAGTGGAACTCATGGGGGAAACACTTTCATTCGCTCCTCGTAAGGCCATAAAATCCCAAGTCTTGGCAGACTTCCTGACTGAATGGGTCGACACCCAATTGCCGACAACCCCAATCTAGGCCGAACTTTGGACCCTGTACTTTGATGGGTCGCTTATGAAAATTGGAGCAGGAGCCGGCTTGCTCTTCATCTCACCCTTCGGGCATTCTCCAACGATGCATATCCATTGCCCAAGGACAAGAGCTGTTACAAGAAATACACTCGGGGGCTTGCGGTCACCATGCAGCACCTCGAGCCCTCGTGGGAAACGCTTTTCGACAAGGTTTCTACTGGCCTACCGCAGTGGCCGACGCCACTAGGATTGTACGCTCCTGCTGAGGGTGTCAATTCTATGCGAGACGAATGCACCTGCCCGCTCGGGCCCTACAGACAATACCTATCACTTGGCCGTTTGCCGTGTGGGGTCTGGACCTTGTCGGTCCCTTGCAGAAGGCACCCGGGGGCTTCACGCACCTGCTGGTCGCCATCGATAAATTCTCCAAGTGGATCGAAGTCCGACCCATAACCAGCATCGGGTCCGAACAGGCGGTGGCGTTTTTTACAAATATCATCCACCGCTTCGGGATCCCAAACTCCATCATCACTGATAATGGCACGCAATTCACTAGGAAAAAGTTCCTAGACTTCTGCGAAGGCCACCACATCCGTGTGGACTGGGCCGCCGTAGCTCACCCAATGACAAATGGGCAGGTGGAGCGCGCCAATGGCATGATTTTGCAGGGGCTAAAACCAAGGATCTACAACGACCTCAACAATTTTGGCAAATGGTGGATAAAAGAGCCACCCTCGGTGGTTTGGAGTCTGAGGACGACGCCGAGCCGGGCCACGGGTTTCTCGCCGTTTTTCCTAGTCTATGGGGCCGAGGCCATCCTACCCACGGACTTAGAATACGGCTCCCCGAGGACAAAGGCATACGACGACCAAAACAACCAGACCAGTCGAGAGGATTTATTGGACCAGCTGGAAGAGGCTCGGGACATAGCCTTACTACACTCAACGCGGTATCAGCAGTCTCTGCGACGCTACCATGCCCGAAGGATTCGGCCCCGAGGCTTCCAAGTGGGAGATTTGGTGCTTCGGCTACGACAAGACGCTCGGGGACGCCACAAGCTTACTCCTCCCTAGGAAGGGCCGTTCATCATCGCCAAAATTTTGAAGCCTAGGACATACAATACAAGCTGGCCAACGATCAAGGCGAGGTCTACAGCAACGCTTGGAACATCGAACAGCTACGTCGCTTTTACCCTTAAAGTGTTTCAAGTCGTTCATGTATCTCGGTCCCTGTACATGTACAAATAAAAAGTCTAACTGTCAAGGGAGGATCGACCTTGCCTCAGCAAAAACTGACCCTCCCTCGGGGGCTAGAAGGGGGGAACCCCCTCTGCATCAAAATTTTCCTCGGAAAAGTTTTCTACCAAAACAACTTTCGTGCCTTTTGACTATATCGATAACAAAATCCTAAAAACGAGCGAGAGAGACCTTGAACGGCAAGGCCGACCGAGCCGAGGGACTCCTACGCCTCCGGGATACGGATACCTCATTCATCACCTTTCGCAAAAAGTAACTCGCGTCCGGATAAGTGATTCTGCTACCGAACAAGTCTTAATGCTCGAAACAAGAGGAAAGAAAATGCAGCTTTATACTCTGACACTAAAAATGTTTAGGCCTCAGCGGCCGCAAGAAACATACACATACATAGAATAAACTGTTCCCCACAAGCTCAGGTGTCGGCAGGGGGAGGAGCAGCACCCTCGGCGTCGTTCCTACCCGCGGTGGAATCTGGCCCGACCTCGGACGGTGACACAGGCGGAAGGATCTCCACCTCAAAAAAGGAAGCCAACACCGCGCCTGGGCCCTCGGCAGCCGCATCAAGCCTTTGGAGCTCCGATAGGGCGGCCTCCTCTTCGTCGAGTAAGCAGTAGCCCTCGCTGACCCGCTCCAAATCCACGTCGTAGTGGGAAGCGAGGACAGCGAAGGCCCGCCTAACGCCATGGTGCAGTGCCCCGCAGAGTCTGCTGCGCACGTGGCCGCCCAAGGCCCACAGGCGACTCTGGGGGAGCTGCCCGAGGAGACGTCGTCGAGGCCAAAGGTCCGGCAGAAGGCCGAGATGGCCTCGGACATGGCCATGCGGTCGACCTCTTTCTGCTCAGCCACCTGGGCAAGCGCCTTGCAGTTCTTGACAGACTCGTTAAGAGCCGTCTCGAACCCTGAAGACAGCCGGACAATATTCTTCAGACACGAGGAAAAGAATGAAGCTAAAACAAAGTCACAAAAGCAGACAAAACATACCTTCGGCCCGGGCACGCTGCTGTGAGGCCATGACTTGGGCGGACCGGGCAGACCCGACGGCCACGGCCAGGCCCTCCGCAAGGGTCCCAGCCCGAGCGGTCGCCTCGGGTCTAGAAGGGGGGAACCCCCTTTGCGTCAAAATTTTCCTCGGAAGAGTTTTCTACCAAAACAACTTTCGTGCCTTTCGACTATATCGATAGCGGAATCCGAAAAAACGAGCGAGGGATACCTCGAACGGCAAGGCCGACCGAGCCGAGGGACTCCTACGCCTCTGGGATATGGATACCTCACTCATCACCTTCCGCGAAAGGTAGCTCACGCTTGGATAAGTGATTCTGCTACCGACGAACAAGTCCTAATGCTTGAAATAAGAGGAAAAAACACGACTTTATACTCAAATACCCAAATGTTCAGGCCTCAGCAGCCACAGAAAACAAACACACATACTTAGGATAACTATGCTACATAGACTTAGACGTCGGCAGCACCCTCGACGGTTTTCCTGACCTGCGGCAGATGTCTTAGTACTTAAAGCAATTACATTTTGCTCTCAGGCAAATACCATTACATTCCCTTACAAACGGGACCCCAGCTCCATTCCCGCAGGAATGAACTACCTCCACACCAGAAGGGCTGCAAGTGTGGCGGAACCACCCGAATTATTCCAGCTTAAGTGCCTAAGTCACGCCTCAGGGGCCGTAACGCACTTAAATCGGAATAACCCGTCAGTCCCTCAGATCTAGTCTGATGGAGCCACTTAACCAAGATCAAATTCCACAATCTCACATGAAGGTGAGTCACAGAAGAAATACAATAAAACAGGAATCCACAAATTAAGTATTGAGTTATTACATAAATCGGAGTTTTTGAGTAGCAAATAAGAGTTCACAAAATAAAGTGCAGCGGATAATCGATGTCGTCGGTATCGAGGAATTGGGCAAGGCCTAGCCCACTACTCCTCGTGCTCCTCTCCTGCCGGAGCAACATCCCACTCGACCGTCCAACCCGGTGGCAGGGTGGTAGGCCAAGTCACACCATCAACCATTTCCTAAATGGTACCTGCAAAAATTGTGCCACAAGCAAGGCTGAGTATACTAATACTCAGCTAGACTTACCCGGTGTGAGGAATCTACTCCTCTACCTCTAGACTATGCAGCTGTTTGGCTGAGGGGTTTGGTTTTCCAAAAGCACTAGCTGTTTCTAAAATCAACTTTTAGCTTTTCAAATTCTATCAACATTAACTTAGCTAGATTTACTTCTTCTAAGCATACATGGTATCAAGCATTTAGTTCAATCAACAAGTTATCTCATGTAACCTCATTTCACTTCTTACTCGATGCAGTACAAGGAATCAAGCAGTCTCATTAGCTGCGAGAAGCAGACGATTCGAATCGAGTTTTAACCTTGCAAGGGAAACCTAAACACACGGCATGTCAGGGTACTCCGACCCCACACATGACAACCGTCCCAATCGATTCCCCGTTCGCGTCCAGGCCTCACCGCCTTGGCATACAATGCTCCACTGACCCCGGCTGCCGCCGTGCAGTGACCGCACTTGTACCCACCATAGCTAGCATGGGAGACCCAGTCTCAGGTCGCATGAGGGATAAAGTCCGCGCCCGGCTTCACTCAGGTACTAGGTTTACCGGTTACCATTTTTCCTGGCATGTGCTTAGTACGTTCAAAAGCTTGACTCAGGTATCCACACATTAATCCTTAATTCTTTTTTCCCGTCTCATGGACAAGGCATCCTCCCTGGATCCAAGTCCATAGACTAACATAGATCCCGTTATCAAGATGAATACAATCAATTCCTGACCTCGCGCGAGTGCTAGAAAAATCACTCGACTTCTACCGAGATCCTGATTAGCAAAGCAGCTACTCGACCTAGCATACTAGTATTCATCTCAAAAAGGAATCCTAAGTTCATGCAACTAGAGGTTTCAAGCAACTCCTACACTTAAGTGCACATTACAAACCTACAAACATTAAGTGTAGTAAAATAGCATATATAAACGGTTATGCATAAAACCGGGGCTTGCCTTCAATTGCTGGGGCTGCAGGGAGATCCTCGATAGCAGCCTCTGAAGCCTGCTCCTGGTCCTCCTCTTGGACAGGTCCTTGCTCGGGGATGAGCACGTACTCTCCGTCGGCAAGATTACAATCTAATGAATGCAATGCGTAAGATACATGCATGATATGATATGTACTTTTAGAAAATTACAACTTTTGACGGTGTATGATCCACTTGATTTAAACAAGGTTAACTTTACCTATGTAAGACTCTTGGGTGGTATACTTGGTAAATTGGGTCAAACTTAGCGAAGTAAGTGGTAGGTTTATTTTCTTTGGGGTTCCACTGAATTCCTTTTGTTTAAAGCCTTAGTGAGTTTGACAAGAATTCAAGTTGGACTTATTGGAGCGAGGTTTATTTCTTCTTTCTTTTTCTTTATTCTCTTTAAGTTTTTAGAGTGGGTTTGAACTACAAGTTGTTTTAATAAAATTCCAAAAATCCTGTAAAAATTACAGTGGCTTATTACTGGTGTATAATTCTCTGTCTCAAAATTTGGGGATCATAAAGTGAATAGTTTTCTCTGGACAAAATTATTAATTTCTAGGGCAGAAGGGGTGCTTTGAACTACAACTATTATTTAACAGTGGGTAGTTCTATAAAACTTATTTTTGCTGGATTTTAGGGGTTGTAACATGACTTGATACAAATTTCTAGCCTTTAATACCTTTTAGTTATTTTACTATGGTTTTCTCAAGTTTCTAGCCAAATAGGTGCTTTCTACTACCACTAGATTTGAAAAATATCAAACAACAGAGTTCTTATTTTTCTTGGTTATTATTTTGTGCAAGAGCAATCATTCTGAAGTTTGGCATCTTTTTGCTTAAGGGAAGGGGTGGTATGAATTGTTTGAATTTAGTGGCCTTTCTCATAAAACAGTAGCAATAGATAAGAATTTGTTTCCTTTTCATGGGTTTGCATTTTTCTCTGATGGTTTATCTCATTATGGACTTAGCTAATTTTTGCTTGCCCATTATCATATTATTAGGGGTTGGTTATGATTTATTTGGAGAATGCCTCATTATCATTTTATATTTATTCTCCTTACTTAAAAAGTTGAAATGAGGTGTTCTTTATTTTTGTAGTGGGGCTCTGGTGGTTGTAAGTCTAATGGATTTTTATTATCCATTTTGGGTATAGTTTGGTAATTCTAATAATTGATTTTCAGTTCAAATAGAGCTAAATAAGTCATTTTAATTTGAAACTGATCTGGACTAATGGTCTCTTTATTTTTCCTAGGTTCTTTGTTACTTAAGCAAACTAGGAAAAATAATTTTCCTTATTGTTCATTAGTTTCTAATGCCTTTCTGATTTTTCCTAAGTTTTGGGCAAAATAGCTTTAAATGAATATCTACATCACATTTTTCAATACTGGGGTTCCTGCTATTTTTAAACAGTGTCTAAATGAGGTTTGAATACCCACAAATTTTCTTAAGTTTAGTACAGAAGAAAACTAATTTTCCTTAATTAAACTAGGTTTGGTAGGTTTCTATTTTTAATTTTAAACTCTAAAATTTAGAACAGAAAGCATAGGGTTTATCATTTTTAACTGATAGTTCATAATATTTAGGATCTAGCAAAATTGGTTTGACATCTTTTGACTACGAATTCATCAAGTTATGGATTTTACAAGTTCTCTGGTTATTTAAAAAGGTTTACAGAATTGATTAAATGAAAAAACCACTTTGCACTGGGGTCCCTGGCGGATATTCTAAGTTTTCTTCGCAGATTAGTCCTTAGGCTACTATTCACCTGAGTCACTGACGTTACAGAAAACCCCCCGGGTTCTTCACCTCCCAACCCAAGGTCCTTCTCCTAAGTTAAACAGTAACCGCGGCGGAAGAAAGGGCGGAGGGGCTTACCGGCAGCGAGATGGCTCCGGTGAAGTGGTCGAGGACGTAGGGGAGGTCTCGGGGATCACAACAAGGTGCGGGTCGCCGTCGGGGATGGCCGGAGTCGGTCGGTCCACGCGAGCAGGCAGGGATTCTCGTCGGCGGCGAGGAGTCCGGCCTAGTCACTGCGAGATAGAGCAATTGGATGGGTCAGAGAGGTTCACGGGATGCCAGAGAAGATATGGGTGCAAGGAATTGGACGGAGACTCACTGGTTAGCTCGGTCTACGCGCGGCGGCGGAAGACCGAAGTCCGGTGAGGTCGATCTCGGGTTTCCGGTGAAGTCTGGCCTGGTCCGAGGGCTTGGCGAGCTTCACGGGCTACTGGCGGAGCTAGCCGAAGCACTGGCTCGACTCGGGGGTGGTTGGAGTGGGCTGGCCACGGTGGCCGAAGCTCTAGCGGCAATGGCGGGTGGAATTGAGCTCGTCGGAGCTAAGGGAAGGTGGCCGGCCGGTGCTGGTGAGCGCGGGGCGAAGTGAGGCGCGTCTGGGGAGGCTTTATCGGCACGGCGCGGTGCACGGGTGGTCGTGGACCGGCGAGCGCGTGCGGGCGTGCACTGGAAGGCGCGGGTGCGCGAACGGGCGTGAACCGGGGGTGTCAGCCATGGTCGAACACGTGTGCCCGATGCTTCTGCCCGAGTTCAAGCGCCGATTGGGAGCAAATCTTCGCGAATTTGGGCAAGATCGCTGTGAAGGATTTGTTCACCTGACCAAGCTTTGTCTTTTATGTATGGACGTCGCGCGGTTTTAGGCTAGGGACAGGGAGTTGTAGCGTCACCAAGGTGCCAGTGTCAGAATGTCTGGTCCCGAGGTCAAACCGCACCAAAACCGTGTCAAATGAACTTGGTTTGAGTTCAAACTTTTCCAGGATGTGTTCAAGGGAATTTGGCACAACTTTGATATTTGGATCTCCTAGTTTTGAGTTTCGAAAAATAGAGAACGCATTTGATCTTTGGAAAGAGGTCTGAATTTCAGAAATTCAGAAATCTGAATTTCTCCAAGGGTGCTTAGTTCAAGGGCTGATTTGAGAATTTATTTAAGTTAATTTGGCTAAGCTTTCTCAATCTTTCTTGTTGCTTATTTGATGTACATTAGCTTTTATAATTGGCTCAAGTCATACTTTTAAATTTTTCATACCCTTCTCCTTATTTTCTTAAATTTTGCTCATGGGGCTTATTTAGGGTTTTTATTAGGGTTACATATTCTTACCTTTTAAATACTCAATTGTCTTGATCATGACACTTCTAAGTATATGCTTGGGGAAATCTTCATTCTTAAGTTAATTTGATGCTCATGCTTACTTTGGTTCTCATAAAATGGTGGTTCTTGGTTTGGCATTTTAAGAGAAGACCTAAGTGACACTGGGGTGTCACAGCGAGATAACAAACTCCAAGCGGCTCACTGGCGACCACTGCACCAGCAACGATAATGACCTCCGCCTCGGGCGGCTAGACAGCAGCAGCGATTGCCCTAGGGCAAACGCTACTGTGAAAATGCTCTCGCCCCCGTTCCCACACGGGGGGCGAGAACAAGCCATTAAAGCCAAAGAGCCGGAAGTCCAGCCACAGGTGGCACTGACGGTCTCGTCGACGGAGGCAACCACCTCTGCAGTGGGAAGCCTCACCTATGGTGGCCACCACCTCAGCACCGACGACAGTGGCCACCTGCGCCCCAACGCCGCACCGGCGAATGGCGGCCACCCCAGCGCGCACAAGGAGGTCCTCGCTCCCGTCCTCGCTACGGGAGTGAGGACAAGACCATCCAGGAACGTAGACACCGCCCCTGCAGTGTACGACGTCTTGTACGACCCCCCCCGGTGTGGCCGGCGGTGTGGGACGGGCCGTGGACGTGGCCGACCTGCGCATGGTGTGACCATCGCTCGTGCGGTGGACGGACAGCCACACCCCGACCAGGCAGCATGTGGCAGTTCGTCTCCTCCGCAAGGCTGGTGAACGCCCTTCTCCCCTGAATGCTGGAGGAAAAAGTGGGTCGCCAGCCCATGCGGAAGGCAGGACCCCATTTCGGCTTGCCCTCCCCCAGCACGGATGATGAACATTCTTGAAGCTGAGGGCAAGTGAGAGGCCATAGCCCGGCTCGCTCTTCTCCACCACAAGGCCGACGGTCATCATTCTAGGTGACCACTAGCGGGGAACTGCAGCCGGGCTGCATGATGAAAATCCTTGAAGCCGAGCGATGACTAAAGAGCGCCAACCCCCACGAGGTCGTGCTCCTCCAACAGCAGCAAGAAGAAGGCAACACCGGTGCACCCCATCTGGAGGCCCGGAAGATGGAAAGACGCGATGAATGCGAGAAGAGCAAAGGCATGGCTACTGCCCGGGAGATCGATCCCTTTTTAAAGACAGATCTCCCCACTCGCGCCCCAAAGCATCAGGGGAAAGTCTCCCCCGACGTGCTCCAGGGTTCCCGCCCTACGACACGGGGGCTAGGTCCCACATGTCATACAAACTGACCCGAAACGCGAAAAGGCGGTCCGCCACGCAAGAAGCGTGCGACCGCACCACGGTTGTGCACCCTTTCAGCTTCGTTGCAACCGGCGGTCCAGCATGGAGGCTCGGGCCCACATGTCATGTAACCGGCGCACCGGTTACCACGTGCAAAGAAACCGGACCGCCACTTGCGCCAATGCCGCGTCTTCTCGGGACTACAGAACCAGTGCAGCGACTCGAGGTAGCATCGCGCATGACCCAACAGTGCCAATTAAGTGCGACGGTCATGGGTCAGTCAGCCGTGGGGATAGACACGACAGTTGGTATGACCATAGGTGGACCGACAGTAATTGCAGCGACAGTTGGCGTACGGAAGCAGCGGTCCAACCACCAACCAGGCCCTGGTCCCACCTATAGGCTCGCATCCTCCCCTGAAGCGGCAGGGGAGCCCTCTCCTACACCATAAAGACGACGCACCCATGTTCCATTCCTCGAACGACTCGCGCACGCGCAACAGATACCTCGCGAGTCGTCCGTCCCGTCGCATTAACTTTCTGGCAGGACACACGTCTCCTTTGGTAGGCGAGCGGGCGCCGTTTCGCCTCCGTCATGATGACTGCCTCAAAAAAGGTGCGCCACACTGTTTCGAAATATCTCCTTTCTTCCTTTCCTCTCTCTTTCTCTCTCTCCGCAGGGATCAGGAAAAGGGACATTTTGAAGGAGCCCTTCGCAGCAAAAGAAACGGGCCCCGAGCCCTCCTACTGATCAGGGGTTCGAAGGTTACGCCCCGCGGGGTTCGGCGACCGCCCAAGAGCACTCGGGCCCCGATCCCTTTACTTATCAGGGGTTCAAAGTCTGGCCCCTCGAAGGGATTCGACAGCCGCCCCAAAACATACAGAGTCAGGGATGACCCTGGGTACGTCCGTTACATGGCCAAGGCTCGGGCTACGCTTCTGAGGTACCCTAAGACATTTCCGAGACCAGCGGGAACGGTTTGTAATGGAATCCCATCGAAGGGAGGTATCGAGCCTTCGGACCCTATCAAATGGGTCTGGGTCCAGTAAATCACCTGCAGGTACTTTTGGAGCGCGCCTCTAGGCCACTAGGTGACCCTTATCGAACAGGGCTCGGGCGTCCGCTCAGATTACCCAATAGCAATTCACTGGAAACACCATGTTCAGCGCCCACCGAGGGTAACATGGCGCGTTCCCCCCTCCTGCTTGCGGAAAGGCGACGAAGGGGCGTACAATAAAAAGCCGAGATGATCTTCGATCGTCCTCTCGCTTCGTGCAGAGGCTCGGAGGCTGCTCTCGCACCAGGCTACGGCCAAATTGTTGATCATGTCGACAAACTAGCTTGAAAACTCGGAGTCTGACCATGCATCCGGACTGCGGCCAAGCCGCATGAAGGAACAACAAGGCCGACAGCATCACGGCGAGTGGTGCACTAGCGTCGTGCCCATGCGCCCTTCTGTGTTGGGCCCGCGGCGAGTCGACGAGAGCGACGCGATTGTGCGCTACCGAGCGCCAACTCTTCACAAAATAGAAGTTAAATTGTAATTTCCTTGTAGTTGTTTTGTATCTCGTTTAATTTAAGGAGGCATAAAACACTTTTATTTAAATTATGAATTTACCGTATTTTATAAGAAAACGTATGTTAATTTGTTGGGAATACCCTGTCGCCAAATCATGACTCCGCCACTGCCTTTTAATTGCCCCAAAAACCACCAGCAAAGTCCTTATGAAATGCCACGACCAACGAGCGTCTGCTGATTTGCTACCGACAGCGATCTGAGGAATGGGTCCCGCATTTCCTCCTTCCTTCCACGGTAGCTCCACATGGTTACCTAATCCGCCGCCGTAATGGTCCTCATCGTGAGCCTTCGCCGGCCACCGCCCCTCCGTACTTCGACGTCAGCCACTCAACCACCTAGATCGATGTTGCCCGCTGTTGGGCATCAAAAATACCTAGCGGACGGTCTGGCCCTGAGATCGGACGGTTCGCGGTTCGGACAGTCCGCGGTGGTGGCGCGGACGGTCTACGCATGCGCAGAGTCAGTTAGAGTTCCTAGTTTCTCGCAAGATTTGTTATCTAAAACCGCGGGATTAACTTGGAAAATAGTTGGAAACGGATCCAGACCTCCCTTTTATATAGATGAAGGGCTACGGCCGATTAAAACCCCCAACAATCGATCAAATCCAGTCTATTACTCGTTTTTTACCTTATATATTAGTAGTTCTAGTCTAGCCCTAGTTTAGTATTTCAATCCCTAAATTCTCCGCTTCTCTTCGACTCTATGTCGATTAGAGGAGTCTAGGTCGGCCTGCCGAGCCTAGACAACCCCTATGATCTCTCCTCCCCGACGGGGTCCCTCCTGAGAGCGAGATCCAGGCGCCGCTGGCGACCTTCGCCGCCCCCTGTGCACGCGCGGACCGTCCGGCCCCAGGGCGCGGACCGTCCGGCAGGGAACGCCAGCCCCTGTACCAGGTCGCGGACCGTCTGACCCCTGGCCGCGGACCGTCCGCGTATGTGCAGAGAGCACCGCCGCCGATTTTTGTTGAGTGTTTGGTACCTGAAAAAGATATCAACACCCGCACATTGCCCCCGCCCGCCACACTTGGCCTCAGCCCTCGTCCCCCGGCTCTGATCGGTCATGTTTGTTATAGTTTTTTTTTCTAAAGAGTTTTTATGAAAATCTAGATTTATAGATAATTTATATGCGGAGAAAAATGAAAAATAACTTATAGATCTAGAAAACCCACGGATTCCTCTCATGCTTGTACACGAGGGCCGAAACAAACACCCTATCATCTCGTCCATTGCCATAGTGCCCCGACTTCAGCATCCTTGTACACGAGGGCACCACCTTGTTTCTCCTTTAGCAACTCGACGCAAAAATATTATCTCATATGATGATGGATATCTATGCCACCAAAAAATGGTTGGCAAACTCATCCATATTTTCTAATCTTTCCCATTAGTAAATAATTAAAGATTATTAATATGTTGTATTGTTGTTTAGTAATTATGATGTCAATATTAACTTTTTGTACTAATAGATTCATTAGTGCATGTTTTGTTTGCTAATTAGGAAAATTATGGTGCTAATGAACATGTTTTATTGTAATATGTGATTACCATGGCAAAATCGGTGTTGTGTAAAATTAGTTGTTGTTTTAAGTAATATTTGATGTCGTAGTATGACATTAGATTACCTTAAGTACCTAAAGGAGAGAAAAAAAGAGAGAGTTTATGTTAAGAGCGAGGGGCATAGGTTGAAGGCACGTTGATCTTGGGTGCAACCTAGTTATCAGCATGTAGACAACTTATAGAGGTTTAGATCACAGGATGTGTAGTATACTGAGACATTGGCAATTTTGCCATTATGATTTGTGGGCTTCGACAGTATGCCATCGGGCCCACAAACCATAGACACATATGGTCCCAACAGTCATAGACACGGGATGGCATAATAACAGACAACCAAAATTGAGAGTGGCACAATCACAAATTTCTCGTAGTATACTACGTCCTCTTTGAGTATGATGTATTGATCAACCTAGAGACCGAGAAGATACAAGCTCAGAACTAAGCGCCATGACCTCTTATCTCTTGTTTTCATTTGATCTTGGTGAGAATTTTGGCCTATCGGTCCCTAATTCACCTCTATGTTATTGCCCTTCAATACCATGAAATAAGTCCTAGTTTTTTATCTGAACCAAATGAATCGATTAAGGAGGTACATTGTTGCCATGATATTATGACCAACGAGGTACATTGTTACCACGGTATAAGCAACAGACGGACTTGAGACCAATATTCGATGCATGCCTTCAATCTTATAGCCACGGTTGAATGAGCCAACGTACAAGTAAATATTATAAAGTATAAACTGCTATATATATATCAGTTATCAACTATGTTGTACCTAATGGCATGGACTTTGGTACTCGCCACTATGATAAGACATGCTCAACACTATAACACGTGTCATTGCCTATGACTCCATGACTACAATAAAAGTTGTTAAGCATATGTTGGATGGGACCTGTCATCCAGCAAGCATATAACAATCTACCGTTCCTTGCCCTAAAAAGAAAGTAGTAGAGCACCATAGAATGTGATATTTGATCTGACCGGCTCTAATCCAGTGATCCGGTAGTATCTGTTTTAGTAGATCCATTCAGGTTTGATTTTGATAGAAGAGCTAGGCTAGCAATCATTCGAAGATACTAACGGGCATACATTGAAGTGAACTAAGGACTAGTGGCCTAGAATTCTCATCAGAATTAAAGGGAAGAGAGCTAAGAGAGGTTACATATTATTATTTTTACATTTATGCTCACCGAATTCATGTAATTTAAAGAGGGAATATTATGTACGTAAATTGTCTATGTGCTGATAATCAAGCTGCATCTAGGTCAGCGTGTCTCTAACTTGTGTCCCATATTCATAACCTATTTATTTTCTCTTTTAATATCCTGCAAAAGCGGAGGGTCCAATATGACCCAGTATTACCTGGACAATACCTTGGGTCGGCCCATTTAGAGATTAGGTCTCAGCCGCCACCGTCACTCCACCAGCGTCTCGCACTCTCGACCTCGTGCAGTCCCGCTCCTGCCGGTGCGCTCGCCTACTCCACTGCTCGCCTGCTCGCGGCGCCACACTGTCGTGGCGGCGCCCAGGGCCCAGGCTGAGGTAGCTAGGGACGAAAACAGTCGAAAACAATCGAAAAAACAGCTAAATTGTTTTTGTTTTTATATTTTTTGGCCGAGACGAAAACGAAAATCAACGATCGAAATACGGGATCAGAATTGTCGGTTATTCGAAAACGATAAACTATAGTCGGAAAGATAACTATTTTGTAGTTTTAACAAAAATATAATAAACTGATGTATTGCCTAATTTTTAAGATTTAGAAATACACAAACAACTCTTTTTCAGCATTCATATTAGTTAGAGTAATTATAACATTTGTTTTTCGCTTATTCATTCACTTGAACACAACAAAAGTCTATAACTTAAATAAATTATATGCTAGATCTATCTTATATTATATAAAACGGTATTAGCACGACTCGGAAACGAAAAATACGAAAACAATCGAAAAACTAGCTAAATCGTTTTCGTACCGTTTCTAATCGGTTCACGAACAATTCGAAAACGATCGGGAAAAAACAGTATTCGAAATGGGACGGTACAGAAATTTCCCGTCCCGTTTTCATCTCTAGAGGTAGCCCTGTGGCTGTGCCGCTGCGCGCCTGCACAGTAGCGTACTAGCGCGCCGTGCCTCAGTGCCTGACTACAGGGGCACTGCCTGACTGATTGTGCCGCTGCGTGGTCAGCTGTCACAACCGGCTTTAAGGAAACAAAGCCAGGTGTATCTCATACATACGCAAAGAAGACAACATATATAATAACAGAGTGTATAGAGATAAATGTCACAAAACATCAGAGTATTTATTACATAGCGTAAGTCTTATTACAAAATAAAAGATAAATATAAAATGAACTAAGGATCGTCGTTGGCGCCGATGTCAACTGAGAAACGCCACCTAGATCAGATCAAACTCCTCGCCCTGTGGCTCCTCCTGAACCACTTGTTCTCCTCCTGTGGAGGGGGTGTGAGACAGGAAGGGTGAGCTCACACAGGATCATAGCTCAACAAGATGTGGGGAAAACAGTGGGCATGAACTCACAAAGGTGGGAGTTCATGTGATGTGTAAGACTAATCAATGACAGGGGTTAAAGCTGAGTTTTGCTTTTAAGTAGTTGGTCAAAATTTTATTAGCAGTTACTAAATATAAGTAAATACTAAACCTTAAGTAAAGTAATAGAACAAAATTAATAGTAAACCCATGCAATGCAAATGACAAAATTGAATTTAAGTTCCATAAATTAATCATTAGAGAGTTCTGAGCTGCTCATGACCGTGAGCTTGGCTAGTATACCAGTTTTACACTCTACAGAGGTTGTACCCTTTACCCACAAGTCATGTTACTCATCTACCAAGAGATCGTGACTCCCATACACCTCTACCTAGGAAGCGAGGTAGGGGCAACACTACGAGGCCTTTACAAAGTTCCACTAGCTTCCGAAAACCCGCTACAGTTTATGGGAAGAGCACTTGCAAGAATCCCTCATCTGACCGCCATCGCAGCTAAATCAACCCGAAAACCTCCTTGCATGCAACTCCCCTACTGCCCTTGGCCCTTGCCCCTTTCGGGTAAGGTAGTCTTCCACTAGCTTTCCTAATTAGTCAGCCAAGGGCGTCCCATTAAACCCTTGTGGTGGCACGTGTTTCTTAAGTTAAGCTCTACATTCCAATTAACATTAATGATCTTGACATGAACATAAATAGAATAACAAAAGAATTGGAACATAGATATAATAAATGATTATCCCAAAACCATGTAAAGCAATAGCAAACTACCCAAGTGATTCAGGGGTAAACAAGGTAATGAGATAAACAATCTAGGGTGACCTATTGGGTCCTATCAAAATTAACCTATGCATGAATAAATGATATTAAGAACATTATTGGGTAAAAAGTGGTCAAGGGCATAACTTGCATTCAATGAGCTCCTGCTCAGCTACTTCTATCTGCGGGTCACCGGGATCCTCAGTCACGGGCTCTTCTACTCGCCACAATACAAACAAGCACAGTATATAGAGAAAATTAACATCACACCAAACATGTAAACAAAATACACAGTAATAATAATCTACACATTAAAATAAAAACCTAAGAACAGAAATCATAATTTTTAGAGTTACAGATTTTAAGATATGAATTTCTAAAGGTTTTATGTGCTTAAAATAGGATTAAGTGGGAATTAAATTTCTTATTGTTTTCATGACCAAACAGAGGCTCTAAGTGATAGACAATAATTTTACAAAATTTTATAAACTGGAATGGAGTAATTTGGACTACAAATGGATTTTCTATGAATTTACCAAGTTCTAGTAATTATTTTCATATTAAAAACCCATTTTCCAATTTATTTATTCAATTTTAAACTGCACTGGACTGGGCCTCAATTTCTGTGAAGCGCAGGGGGCTCGGGGATAAAATTCCTAAGACACAACACACAGTCCTGTGGACCGCGGGTTGAAATCCAGAAACCCCAGGGGTTCTTTAACACATTTGCCAGGCCGAAAGGGTATCGGGGTTTACTGGCCGCCCGATCCAAAATGGACGGTGAGGATTATCTCCCGGCCGCAGTAAACGGGTATACGAGCGCGTCCACTCGATCAATGATCGACGATCGCGATTTAATGAAGCAGGACGTGATCTGCGCCGACGAATCAAAGATCTATGGTGTCGGTTTGATCGCACGAACGGGTAAGTTGTAATCTAATCAAAACCGTCGATCCTCAGATCTACGATCGGCATGCAGCCATCTTCCTCCCGACGGCCCACGCGATGAAGGACCGCCGGAGTAAGGCCAACTATTGCCCTAGCGTGCTAAACTTAGAAGGGAAAGGTGCTATACGACGGTGGGGGCAAAGTGAACGAGATGAGGGATATCTCACCTGCGATTTCAGTGCAGAGATTCTTAGCGACGACGGAGTGCGGCTCCACGACGGAGGAGGCACGCCGACAAGCAATTCACGGCGACGGGGAGCTCCCTCCGGGTCTGGGTGGCCAGAGCTTGATCCAAGGGTTCCTGATAAAGCCTCACGTCTACTTCCGGGTCGCCAATTTCGGGGGAGCAAGGATGTCCGCCGCGGCGGCGACTTCTTTTCTGGGAACTAATTGGTGAAGTCGAGGGCAAGAGAGCGGGCGCTGCGACTAAGGTTCTTATGGGGAAGGAAAGGAGGTGCTAGGTCCGCGGGTTAGCGCCGTGATTTGAGCCACGAAGCCCGAGTCCGCGGGGCGATTCCGCCATTACCGGGCGACTCGGTTGAGCGTCTGACGGCCCGGACCCACGATGCCGCGGTGCGAGCACAAAAAGGCAACGCGCGCGTGGGAGGCTGACTAGGTGGTCCCACCAACAGCGATCTGCAATGGTGCGCGCGAGGGGCTAGCGGCTGGCTACAGGGTCCCACACAACAACGATACACGGGAACGCGCGATGCGGTGTGAGTATGGACAGCGGGCCCGTGGTGTTAGCGTGCCACGCACAGTCGGTTTGGGTCGCGCGCAGGGAAGTCCTAGTGGGCTGAATTCGAGTCTACCGGCCCAATTCTCTGTTTTACCTTTTTCTTTTAGGTTTTATTCTCCCTTTTCTTTTATTCATAATTATTTTGAATCCACTTTGAATTTAAATGTGAATTTCACCTTTGAGTCCATTATACAACTTCATACTCTAATGCTGGAACAATATATTTTTATTTACTTGTTTTTATCCTCACCATATTTATTTCCTTCTCTTTTCCTTTTCTTGATTATTTCTCATTTTTAAATATTCAAGTTAGTCATTAATTCTCAACTTTGGATATGAATTCATTTCTATTAATGACTTTTATTAATATTACATACACATACAAATAAAAGTCAACATGATGCATATTTTGTGGCTTTTATGTTATTAATTATTTGTATTTACCTAGGGTGTACACATGTGATGATGCACAAAGGTCAAACTCAGATATAGTTAAAGAGAAATTGTTTCTCCATTTGTATTATCTCTTACAATTTACAAATTGGGTATTACAAATCCTACCCCCAACCCCTTAAAAATAATCTCGTCCTCGAGATTTAGGAAGAATGAAGGAAAAGATGGGGAAAATCTATACGAAGCTCTTCTTCTCTTTCCCATGTTGCTTCATCTTCGCCATGGTGACTCCATTGCACTTTACACATCTTTATCACCTTATTTCTTGTAACTCGAGTCAAAGTATCCAAAATTCTGATCCGGTACTCCATATAAGTCAAATCACCCTGAACACTGAGCTCTTCCATTGGTAACTGTTCCTCAGGGACACGGAGACACTTCTTCAGTTGAGATAAGTGGAACACATTATGCACATCCAATAGACTAGCAGGTAGCTCAAGTTGGTATGCCATCTCCCCAACTCGCCTAAAGATCAAGAATGGTCCAATATAGTGAGGGGACAGTTTGCCCTTGACTTTGAATCTCCTCATTCCACGAAGTGGTGACACCTTGAGGTACACATAATCTCCTTCCTCAAATTCCAATGGTCTCCTTCTATTATCAGCATAGCTCTTTTGTCTGGTTTGAGCTACCCTCAAATTCTCTTGAATTATACGGACTTGTTCTTCTGCTTCTTGAATCAGTTCAGGCCCAAAGAACTGTCTTTCTCTAGTCTGATCCCAATATAGAGGAGTCCTGCACTTCCTGCCATATAAAGCCTCGAATAGTGACATCTTCAGACTGGCCTGGTAACTATTATTATATGAGAACTAAGCATAAGGTAGACTCTTGTCCCAACTGAAAGCTCTATTGTGGGTTTTGGTATTTGGATGACAACCCAATTAAAGGACTAACAAGTGTGTTAAGTGTTGAACAGGTGCTGAATGCAAAGCTAACAGGGTTCAACACAAGTAAACAAGTGTGATGGTCCAAAGACTGAATTATCTATAGATAATGGACATCACAAGTAAGATGGACATTGCTTAAGTGAGACTCGGTGTGCGTAAATCAGAGACAACCAATCAAGCCAAGGATGGAGGCAAGAAGAGCTTCGAGGTACCGAGTGCACGGGAGAAGGTCAAGGAGACCAGGAACCCAAAGCCAGGGGTGAAGAAGAAGACTTGCAAAGTCAAGGTTGATCGAGTTAAGAAGAGTTATGGTGCATCAAGGATCACTACATAAGGACATGACTTACAACCAATGAGGTAACATCTACAATTATGTGGTGTAAGTCATAAGGCTCAAGATCAAGCTCGAGAAGTGAACGGGGGTTGGGGCTCAGATATGTCAATCTAGATCAAGTCAAGTTGACTTGATGGTTTAGAGTTCAACATCGACCTCAAACAAGCCAAATTGTGTAAAATGATGAAAAAGGTTAAGTATGTAAGGTTTGAGTGTTCAACCATTTTGCATACACCTCTTACTACAAGTTTGGTGCTTTGGTTTGCTCTCTAACTCTTTCTGTAGAGAAAGTACCATTCTGAGCTCTGCTGGAGGAGAAATAGAAAAGCTAGGAGAAGAACAAGAAAGATGTAACTTTCTAGGACTAAATCAATTGGATTATACTCTAAATGTGTTTGTTTAAGTCTCAGGAAAATCCTCCCAAAAGTTGAAGTCAAACGGAGAAAGAACGGAGGAAAAAGCACTTAGTGTGTTGTTGGCTGGTGCACAGGACAGTGAATAGTAGCTGTCCGGTGCATAGGACAGTGAATAGTAACTCTGTTCGGTGCACAGGTCGGTGAATAGTGACCTGTCTGGTGCACATGGCAGTGAATAGTAGCTGTGTCCGGTGCACAGGACAGTGAATAGTAACCTGTCCGGTGCACCAACGGCTAGCTATTCCAGAGAAGGAAACTGTCAATCAGATCCGTTACTGTTCACTGTCCGGTGCCCTACCGGACAGTCCGGTGCACCCGCAACCAGGGAAGGCTGGGAGCTTCCAAATGAAGCTCCAATGGCTCCTAGGCCCTTTGGGGCTATAAAAGGGACCCCTAAGCACCTCAAACAAGTACACAAGTGCAGCCAACAATTGTATACATCACTCGGATCGATTCTCTCTCTCACTCTCGTGTATATCTCTCTAGTTTGTGTGAAGGCAAAGTTATAAGCCTTTAGAGAGTGGAGAGGTGCTGCAAAGAGCTAGAGCAAAGTCTTGAGCGCATTGTTACTCTGCCGGAGTGCTGTCAAGAAGATTGTAAGCAGCCGCGGCTTTGTTGTAACCCAACTCAACATAGTGGAAGGCTCTATCTGTCATACTGACAGATCTAAGCAAACGAAGGAAGGAGTTGAAATAGACTCCAAGCCCAGGTGTGGCTAACTCCAACGAGGACTAGGCAAGCATTTCAGGCTTGGCCGAACCTAGGGATAAATTCTTGCGTCTGTGTGCTTTGCTCTGTATTGTGTGCTGACTCTCTGTCTTACTCACTTTTTATATCTGCACTTCAACACTTATCTGTGGTACAAGTTATATTTGAAGTGCAGGGCATTTTGAGACAGGATCTTCTATTCCGCTGCAACCTACTCGAAGGATCTTTCATTCCACTGCGATCTAGTCTTTGAGTAGAGTAAGAACTAAAGTTTTAAAGTGATAATTTTTATTCGCCTATTCACCCCCCCCCCCCTCTAGGCGACATCCAGATCCTGTTCCCGGGCAAAGGGAACTCTCAATTGGTAATAGAGCTAGGCCTCTCTAGTGTGGGCTTAGCCGTCCAGAGATGACGATGTCGTCACAAGAGGTAATTGTAGAACTTCTACTAGGCGCTGGTTCTAATTATAAATCTTGGTCTGTCTCTATTTATAATGCTTTCATGCATGTTGATCCTAATTTGAGACAGATCTTTAGCAGAAGTATTTTTCCCTCTAATATTAGTCAAAATCCTTCTAATGATCAACTAAGATGTCTATCTCTCAATCACCATGCTTGCAACATCTTAGTTGACTCTCTTTCTAGAGGTGCCTATTTTGCCATCATGAGTAGTGATAGTGATTTATTTGTTGATGCTCATGATCTATGGAATAGAATTAGAATAAAATATTTTGAGTCAAATTGTACTGCTTCAACTCCCTATATTGCTTGTGATACTAACCTTTCAAAGGGAGAAGAAAAACGATGGATACCAAACGATGAATCCACCTCACCGGCAGGTTTGTCTTCTATTGGTAATAAATGTCTTATCGCTAACAACGATGGTGGAGACGAAAGCGATGATGTGGAGGAATATGAGGAGGATAGCGAGGATGAGTCCTCATCACCACAAGATACATTTTTCTGTTTTGTGTCCATTGATAATAATGATAGGGAAAATGAGACCGATGATGTGAAAAAAGAAGAGATTCACCGGCTCTACACCCATCTCAACAAAGAAAACAAAGTGCTCTTGGTTAAGCTATTGAGAAGGAACAAGGAACAAGGCGAAAAGCTTCTCAGGCTAGAGGAGACTCTCATCAAAACCAACGACAGCCTGGAGAAGATGACCAAAGAACATGAGGAGCTAAAGTACTCATAGGAATTTGGTCCAACGGTATGAATCTGTTTTAATTGAGCAAAGAAATAATCATGATGTATTATCTAATGTTGCTCAACTTAAAACTGAAAATTCTATGCTTAGGAGTCAAGTAGAAATGATAAATTTAGAAAAACTTGCTCTAGGTGAAAAGTATGATATGTTGTCGTATTCTCATAGTAAACTAGTTGATGACCATATCATGCTTGATGTTGCTCATGAGGTTGTAATTACAAACTTAAATTCATGTGAACCTCATTCTTGCACAAGTGCACATTTGGATAATATATCACCATGTGCTAACCCATGTCGCTCAAAAGGAAGCGAATGTTTGAATGAGCAACAAGTTGTAGGGTCAAAAAGGAAATTGCTTGGAAACAAGAAACAAAGACAATTAAGGAGAAGACGCCTTGCTCGACTTCCTCAAGATATCTACAAACACGTGGTGAAGAAGCTTGAGGAAGGAGAAACCGCAGCAAGGGTCAAACTCCTTGAGAAAAATGTTCCTAAAGCAATAAGTGAAGCAATCAACAAGAGACAAGAAAAAGGTAATGATTCAATTAGTCATGTTATTTGCACTAATAATCTCTCTATGTCATCCAAAAGCAAAAAGAGAAGAGGAAAAAGGAGGTGCTTCAAGTGCAAGAGATTAGGTCACCTCATTGTTTCTTGTCCATACAAAGACAAGGACGAAGGGATAAGGAGATGTTTTGGATGCAATGAAAAGGACCACATGATCACCTCATGTCCAGTCATAAAGAATCAAGGACGTGCACCCTCCAAGATGACCCTCACCAAGGAAAATGATAAACAACAAGCGTCATGTCGGGTTGAGCGACGTTTCTGCTACATGTGTGGTGAGCATGGTCATCCACCTGAGGTATGTAATAAAGGTAAGGTTCCTAAGCAAGTAAATTTGTCTCAATCTTATTCGCTTAGGAGACCCAAACCATACACTTGTGCTAGATCAGTAATGAGATCACCTAGAACTAGCACAATTGCTATTTGGGTACCAAAGGCTCTTTTGGATGATCGTTATGGACCCATCCCGAGATGGGTACCAAACTGTGCCAACTAGACCATGCAGGTGCCTCGAGATGGACTGGAGACCATGGGAGAGCTTAAGATGGTTAATTCAAACTCTATGCTTAAGCTGTTGATTTTTATTGTCTATCCATTGACCCAAGGTTGAATGATTGTGCAATTCTAATCCCATGTTCATCTCAAGTTAAATAAGTTGTAGAGGTCTTGAATCATTATTGGTGAATCAAGCAAAGGACCTTGATGAGAATATGCAACTTGCTCTCCAAAGGACGGTACCCGGGTATCTTAAGTACATTATTGCAAATCAGTATTGCTCTTAAGTTGGTTTGTTGTGCTACCTATCCTTGGAATAGTTATGCTTTTGAGATTGCCTGTGTTATCAATGGTTCATAATGATGCTTGCTTAATCATGATTGTGTGTTCTATATGTTATATCTTTTGAATCATTCAATGGGTAGCTTTTCAATCGATATATTCACTATGATTAACTCTTTTTATGTTAATGGATAAACATGTATCCTTTTGTAAGACATGCTATTATCTTTAATGATTAACCTATGTGCAAGCATGACATCTTGTTTAGTCCATGTTCACATAATTACCCAATTTTGATACTGTGTGTATACCAAATCCATGTTGTGCCACTAATGCACCTTCTTGAGTTATGAGGTGCATGAGCAAAAGGAGCCCTAAATTGGTGACAACAGGTGCTCTCACTCTACACTACCTAAAAGAATGGATCTCATGGTATTCAGGTAAAAGGCAAAGGTATGGAGAATGGAACTATGCAATCTCATATCTTGAAGTTCCATTGATTGTGATCACAGCTATGTTCTTGCCTCTGAATTGGTAGTATCTTGGCTTAGGTGCTCCTTACTTTAAAATGTTGTTTCTTTTAGTGTACCTAAGGAACCTTCTTAATCATGGTGTACTTAGACATTGCGCTTTATATGCATGATCTTATCGTTTTCAATTGGTATATGTGGTGCAATGATTATCATGTATGAAGCATGCCTAGGCTGCTTGTAAAATGTTATACTCCTTGAGGCATGCATTGTTGTATTAAGTCAACTATTCAATTGGTATCTCTTTGTGATGAAATTGATAGAGTATGCCTTGACCAAGATATGTTGTGATCCCCTCTAGTTCTGAGGAAGCTAGAATGTGCAAAGTGCAAGTCATTCAAATACTTGATGCACAACTTTAGGGGGAGCACACATAACTTGTGTCTTTTGAGACTAATTGTTTCTTGAGTGATCTTGTATAGTCTCAAGGTGGAAAAGGGAAGATGAGTAGGAAATGAAGCAATCGGGACTTGGGTATCTCCATAAGACAAGTATTTGGTATCTTAAGTTATGAGTAATTACATCCTTATAGATTGCTCATGCTCCATAATATTTAGGTGATACTAGATGCTTATCTTTAAATATCATGGAACTATAACAGTAATGATTTTTCAATTGGTAGTCGTGGTAGTTTGCTTCAATTGATATCTTTTGGTAATCACTAGAATAGAAGCTTCATCTTGTGCCACAATACTATAACTTGCTCTAAGCTTGGTGTCCTAGCAACAAGAAAAGGTTAGGATAAAGGGTGAGGCACAAGTGTGGAGAAGCTCCCTAGAGATTAAACTTTCAAGATGGAAAGTACACCACAACATGGTAAAGGTACAAAAGGAAGTATTGATCTTTTGCGTATATGTATCTTAACTTTCCTCCAAATGCTTATGTTGCATATGTTCAATGTGTAAGGGGGAGTAATGTTAGTGTGTTAAAATTTATCTGCTCAATACCCTGCTGTCCCTTGACATCATTCTATGTTCTTGCTTGAATATGGTTTTGGGTGTTTGATGTCAAAGGGGGAGAAATTGTGCACTAAAGCTTATCTCAACTTGAGAGGAAAGCTTATCCTAAAGGGGTTATCCTAAAGGGGTTTCCTTGAGTCTTAGGGAAGAATGTGTTAGTTTTGTTGATACTACTTATGCTTCTTATTGTATTATATGGTGATAATGCAAAATCAGTGCTTCCGTTGATATGAATCATTTAGTATCTTCTGTGTTTATCCTGTAATAGATATTCATGTGGTTCTGGTGCTTTAAAATTGTTTTAATTTGATATCTTAATGGTGAAAAGTGGTAGGTTGATATTTCTGTGGTATATCTATTCAATTGGTATTTAACTCTGATTCTGTGCATCTATGTGTCATACGCATCACGGTTTAATTAGTGACACAATGCAGCCCACAGGTACTAAGGTATAGTAATGCTTCGAATTAGCCTAAGTATGTGCAATTTGGCAAATAAGGCCAAATTTAAGATTTTGATGTAAGCACATATTTAGGGGGATCATTCTATAAACTTAGAATTCAAAATTTATGCTTTAAATCCTATTCTTATGTAAGCTTTAATTGTGTTGCCATCAATCACTAAAAAGGGGGAGATTGAAAGCTCTCTTGTGGGTTTTGGTGTTTGGATGACAACCCAATTAAAGGACTAACAAGTGTGTTAAGTGTTGAACAGGTGCTGAATGCAAAGCTAACAGGGTTCAACACAAGTAAACAGGTGTGATGGTCCAAAGACTGGATTATCTATAGATAATGGACATCACAAGTAAGATGGACATTGCTTAAGTGAGACTCGGTGTGCGTAACTCAGAGACAACCGATCAAGCCAAGGATGGAGGCAAGAAGAGCTTCGAGGTACCGAGTGCACGGGAGAAGGTCAAGGAGACCAGGAACCCAAAGCCAGGGGTGAAGAAGAAGACTTGCAAAGTCAAGGTTGATCGAGTTAAGAAGAGTTATGGTGCATCAAGGATCACTACATAAGGACATGACTTACAACCAATGAGGTAACATCTACAATTATGTGGTGTAAGTCATAAGGCTCAAGATCAAGCTCGAGAAGTGAACGGGGGTTGGGGCTCAGATATGTCAATCTAGATCAAGTCAAGTTGACTTGATGGTTTAGAGTCCAACATCGACCTCAAACAAGCCAAATTGTGTAAAATGATGAAAAAGGTTAAGTATGTAAGGTTTGAGTGTTCAACCATTTTGCATACACCTCTTACTACAAGTTTGGTGCTTTGGTTTGCTCTCTAACTCTTTCTGTAGAGAAAGTACCATTCTGAGCTCTACTGGAGGAGAAATAGAAAAGCTAGGAGAAGAACAAGAAATATGTAACTTTCTAGGACTAAATCAATTGGATTATACTCTAAATGTGTTTGTTTAAGTCTCAGGAAAATCCTCCCAAAAGTTGAACTCAAACGGAGAAAGAACGGAGGAAAAAGCACTTAGTGTGTTGTTGGCTGGTGCACAGGACAGTGAATAGTAACTGTCCGGTGCACAGGACAGTGAATAGTAACTGTCCGGTGCACAGGACAGTGAATAGTGACCTGTCCGGTGCACAGGACAGTGAATAGTAGCTGTGTCCGGTGCACAGGACAGTGAATAGCAGCTGTGTCCGGTGCACAGGATAGTGAATAGTGACTTGTCCGGTGCACAGGACAGTGAATAGTAACATGTCCGGTGCACCAACGGCTAGCTATTCTAGAGAAGGAAACAGTCAATCAGATACGTTACTATTCACTGTCCGGTGTGCCACCGGACAGTCCGGTGCACCCGCAACCAGGGAAGGCTGGGAGCTTCCAAATGAAGCTCCAACGGCTCCTAGGCCCTTTAAGGCTATAAAAGGGACCCCTAGGCGCCTCAAACAAGTACACAAGTGCAGCCAACAATTGTATACATCACTCGGATCGATTCTCTCTCTCACTCTCGTGTGTATCTCTCTAGTTTATGTGAAGGCAAAGTTATAAGCCTTTAGAGAGTGGAGAGGTGTTGCAAAGAGCTAGAGCAAAGTCTTGAGTGCATTGTTACTCTGCCAGAGTGTTGTCAAGAAGATTGTAAGCAGCCGCGGCTTTGTTGTAACCCAACTCAATATAGTGGAAGGCTCTATCTGTCATACTGACAGATCTAAGCAAACGGAGGAAGGAGTTGAAATAGACTCCAAGCCCAGGTGTGGCTAACTCCAACGAGGACTAGGCAAGCATTTCAGGCTTGGCCGAACCTCGGGATAAATTCTTGCGTCTGTGTGCTTCGCTATGTATTGTGTGCTGACTCTCTGTCTTACTCACTTTTTATATCTGCACTTCAACACTTATCTGTGGTACAAGTTATATTTGAAGTGCAGGGCATTTTGAGACAGGATCTTCTATTCCGCTGCAACCTACTCGAAGGATCTTTCATTCCACTGCGATCTGGTCTTTGAGTAGAGTAAGAACTAAAGTTTTAAAGTGATAATTTTTATTCGCCTATTCACCCGCCTTTAGGCAACATCCAGATCCTGTTCCCAGGCAAAGGGAACTTTCACCAACTACTACCATGCTGAAGGGCACAAGCTCTCAACATGTCTTCCAACACCTGATTAGTCCTTTTAGTCTGTCCATCAGTCTGAGGATGGTAGGCCAAACTAAAATTCAACTTCGTATCCATATTCTCAAGAAAACTTTTCCAAAATCTAGAGGTAAACTATGATCCTCTATCCAAAATGATCTTCTTCGGTACACCGTGTAGAGACACAATCCGAGCCATATATAAGTCAGCCAATTGAGATCACTTATAAGTAGTCTTGACCAGAATGAAATGAGCCACTTTGGTCAGTCTATCCACAATAACCCATATCGAATCATATCCTTTCGAGGTGCGAGGCAATCCAGTAATAAAATCCATACCAATCTCTTCTCACTTCCATTCGGGTATCTTTAGTGGATGCAGTAGTCCAGCTAGCCTATGGTGTTCAGCCTTAACTCTTACACACATCGCACATAGCCACATGTGGAGCCACATCTCTCTTCAATCCATGCCACCAATACATCTGCTTTAAATCCTGATACATCTTGGTACTACCAAGATGAATAGAATAATCCGAGTCATGGGCCTCCTTTAAAATAGTCTCACGAAGGCTTTCAATATTAGGAACACATATCCTGTCCTTGAACCACACAGTGCCTTGTTCATCTTCCATGAATTTCGGACCTCGACCTTCAGTAATAGGATCCTTAATCTCTTGTATCTTAGCACCACCAGCCTATCCTTTGTGGATTTCTTGCTCCAAGGTAGGTTCCACATCACTAATAACTCCTTCAGTGTGAGCAACTATCCCTAGGTTAAGTCTCCTAAAATCCTCAACAATCTCATCGGGTAGCTGGGCAACAACAGCTGAATGAACATGCTCCTTTCGACTCAAGGCATCTGCAACCAAATTTGCCTTGCCCGGGTGATAATGAATCTCCAAATCATAATCCTTAATAAGCTCCAACCAACGGCGTTGCCTAAGGTTGAGATCCTTCTAAGTGAACATATACTTCAAACTCTTATGATCCATGTACACTTGACACTTGGTTCCCATAATATAATGTCTCCAAATCTTAAGTGCATGCACTACGGCTGCCAGTTCTAAGTCATGAGTGGGGTAGTTCAACTCTTGTTTCCGCAACTGACGAGACGTGTAGGCAATCACGTGTCCTTCTCGCATAAGTACACATTCCAAGCCTTGGTCGCAGGCATCACAATAAATGTCAAATCCTTTCTGTAGATCTGGCATAACCAACACTGGGGTGACATCAATCTCAACTTCAGTTGGTTAAAACTATCTTGGTACCTCTTGTCCCACTTAAACTCTCTTCCCTTCTCCAGAAGTGAGGTCATAGGCTTAGCAATCTTAGAAAATCCTTAAATAAATCTCCGATAGTATCCTGCAAGTCCTAAGAAACTCTGGACTTCAGTAACTGTAGTGGGTACACTCCACGCCATTATCTCCTTGACTTTAGCAGGATCCAATGATTCTCCTCCATTAGAAATGATATGTCCAAGAAATGGCACCTCGCCAATCCAAAACTCGCATTTGCTGTACTTGGCGTAGAGTTGATTATCTCGTCGCTTCTGTAGCACCAATTTCAGATATTTCTCATGATCACTATCACTCTTGGAACAAATAAGAGTATCGTCGATGAAAACCATGACGAATCTATCCAAATCATGAACACCTTATTCTTCAGATCCATAAAATAGGCTGGTGCATTAGTTAGTCCAAATGACATAACGGTGAAGTCATATAATCCATATTGAGTTGATAAAATCATCTTGGGAATATTCGATGGCCTAATCTTCATTTGATGATAACCCGATCGGAGATCAATCTTCGAGAATACCCTTGCACCTCTTATCTGAATAAAACCTCAATGTGGGTTAATGGACACTTGTCCTTCATAGTGACATCGTTAAGGGACCTATAATCCACGCACATCCCTTGCCATCCATCTTTCTTCTGTACAAATAGAACCGACGCTCCACAAGGTGAAGAATCCGAACGAATGTTCCCAGCCTCTTGTAATTCTGTTAACTGCTTCTTAAGTTCTTTTAGTTCTTCTACGGACATCCTATATGGCTGTTTAGAAATGGGAGCAGTTCTAGGTAAGAGATCAATGACCAACTCAACTTCTCTATCTGGTGGCATTCCTGGTAACTCCTCTGTAAAGACATCCAGAAAATCCCTAACTGCACGGATGTTGCCACCCACAAACTTCTCATCTACTAAGAATGCCGCTAATCTGGTGGTAGTTACTGCAATTTCAACTTCAAATCTTTCTTCTTTGGAACTGGTGAGTTCTACGGTTCCCTTAGCACAGTGTATAAACTGTCTTTCCTTTCTTAACCATGACATACCAAGGATCACGTCTATAGTGCTCTCTTCTAACACTATAGTGGTAGCCCATCTAGGTTAGAAACACAGGGTATGAAAGAAAGGATTGTAGACAAGGCATGTAATTACGAGGCATGTTACTTTGGCGGATTTATTAGCTAAGTGTGTCGCTTACTAAAGCTAATTCATTACCTTATGGTGGTACATGCTAAGATGCCCGTCTATACTATTTCAATCAATCAAAGAAGCAAATCAGGCATTGATCATCAGAACAATCAACCAATATTTTTAATAGAGAAAATAAAAAAAATTGTCTTAGGTCTCCTATCTCTTAAAAAGGTTATAAATGTAGGATTCCAAGGTGTGAAATCCATCTTGTCTTAGAATAGAAAAGATAAGAGTGACCAGGGTAGAATAGCAAAAGGTGAGACAGGATCAAGATAAGTATAGAAAGAATCAGAGTAAGGTAAGTATAGAATGAATCAGAATAGGGTAAGTAGGTAAGGGTTTTGTCCATTTCTATCTAGGTTTCGTCCTATAGTCAACATTTCCTCTGATACCACTTCTGTCACACCCGGCTTTAAGGAACAAAGCCAGGTGCATCTCATACATGCGCCAAGAAGACAACATATATAATAACAGAGCGTATAGAGATAAATGTCACAAAACATCAGAGTATTTATTACATAGCAGAAGACTTATTACAAAATAAAAGATAAATATAAAACAAACTAAGGATCGTCGTTGGCGCCAATGTCAACTGAGAAACGCCACCTAGATCAGATCAAACTCCTCGCCCTGTGGCTCCTCCTGAACCACCTGTTCTCCTCCTGTGTGGGGGGGGTGAGACAGCAAGGGTGAGCTCACACATGATCATAGCTCAACAAGTTGTGGGGAAACCAGTGGGCATGAACTCACAAAGGTGGGAGTTCATGTGATGTGTAAGGCTAATCAATGATAGGGGTTAAAGCTGAGCATTGCTTTTAAGTAGTTGGTCAAAATTTTATTAGCAGTTACTAAATATAAGTAAATACCAAACCTTAAGTAAAGTAATAGAACAAAATTAATAGTAAACTCATGCAATGCAAATGACAAAATTGAATTTAAGTTCCATAAATTAATCATCAGAGAGTCCTGAGCTGCTCATGACCGTGAGCTCGGCTAGTATACCAGTTTTACACTCTGCAGAGGTTGTACCCTTTACCCACAAGTCATGTTACTCATCTGCCAAGGGATCGCGACTCCCATACACCTCTACCTAGGAAGCGAGGCAGGGCAACACTACGAGGCCTTTACAAAGTTTCACTAACTTCCGAAAACCCGCTACAGTTTATGGGAAGCACACTTGCAAGAATCCCTCGTCTGACCGCCATTGCAGCTAAATCAACCCGAGAACCTCCTTGCATGAAACTCCCCTACTGCCCTTGCCCCTTTCGGGTAAGGTAGTCTTCCACTAGCTTTCCTAATTAGTTAGCCAAGGGCATCCCATTAAACCCTTGTGGTGGCATATGTTTCTGAAAGCTCTCTTGTGGGTTTTGGTGTTTGGATGACAACTCAATTAAAGGACTAACAAGTGTGCTAAGTGTTGAACAAGTGCTTAATGTAAAGCTAACAGGGTTCAACACAAGTGAACAAGTGTGATGGTCCAAGGACTAGATGATGGATAGATAATGGTGAAAGGGAAATGTGCCCTTGGGCCATTTCTAAGTATTTTGGTGATTGAGTGCCAACACAAGTGCTTTTGTGTTAATCTATGCAAAGTGGTGCACAAAGTGCAAATCAAGTCAAAAGGTATGTTTCTAGACTTAGTACATTGTTTTATGGACTAATGCATTGTGTCTAAGTGCTGGAAATAGGAGAAATCGAGTTGGAAAAGAGATGGCTTTGTACAACCAAAGTTTGCTCAGTCTGGGTGCATCGGACTGTCCGGTGGTGCACCGGACAGTGTCCGGTGCGCCAGGCTGGCTCTTACGAACAGGCTGCTCTCGGGACTTCGACGGCGGTGTACGGCTATAATTCACCAGACTATCCGGTGGTGCACCGGACTGTCCGGTGAGCCGTTCATAGGCGAACTCGTCGCTCTCGGGAAATGATTAACGGCGTACGGCTAAAAATCACCGGACTATCCGGTGGTGCACCGGACTGTCCGGTGAGCCAATGGTTGGTCGGGCCAACGGTCGGCCGCGCGATCTACGCGGGACACGTGGCCAAGCCAACGGCTAGAAGGGGGCACCGGACAGTGTCCGGTGCGCCAACGGCTCTCAAACTCCAACGGTCGGCTTTGCCAAATAAGGAAGGGTATCTGCATCGGACAGTGTCCGGTGGTGCACCGGACTGTCCGGTGCGCCAGTCGACAGAAGGCAACAATTGCCTTCCTACAATGCTCTCAACGGGTCCTAGCTGCCTTGGGGCTATAAAAGGGACCCCTTGGCGCATGGAGAAAACATCCAAGCATTCTTTGAGCATAATTGATCACTCACACTTCGTTCTTGCGCACTAGTTCGACATTCTTAGTGATTTAAGCTCCGTTCTAGTGAGATACTCGTGATAGTCTCTTGAGCTCAAGTCTGGGTCTTGTGTGTGCGTATTTGCTGTGATCTTTATGTCTTGTGTGAGTTGCTCATCCCTCCCTTACTTCGTGCTTCTTTGTGAACTTCAAGTGTAAGGGCGAGAGACTCCAAGTTGTGGAGATTCCTCGCGAACGGGATAAAGAAAAGCAAAGCAAAACACCATGGTATTCAAGTGGGTCTTTGGACCGCTTGAGAGGGGTTGATTACAACCCTCGTCCGTTGGGATGCCACAACGTGGAGTAGGCAAGCATTGGTCTTGGCCGAACCACAGGATAAACCACTGTGCCATCTCCGTGTTGATATCTTGTGGTTATTGTGTTTTGTTGAGACTCCTCTCTAGCCACTTGGCATTATTGTGCTAACGCCTAACTAGGGATGAAAACGGTCGGAAACGGTATTTATTCGGTAATCAGTTTTTTCTTTGATTGCGAATAAATAGGATATAGAATATACAATACAAATTTGTATTCTTATTTTTAACATCCAGCTTGTTAAGATTCATAAATGGTAAACCTCAAATTCATCCTACATTTTCTTAAATAATGGATATAAACTTCGGTATGGATTCGGAAACAAATTCGGTAATTTTTTTCAACTTTTTGTGTTGTAGAGAGCAAATAATACATAAAACAACTTATATAATATTTTATTCATATTTGTACTAATGTGCTTGATAACATAAGAAAAGATCAACATCAAATTTTATACATATCTATTTTAAAATATTAAATTTGTTCTAACTGTTTGGATTACCACTTTCATCCCTACGCCTAACCAAGTTTTTTGTGGCATTAAGTTTTCAAGTTTCACAGGATCACCTATTCACCCCCCACTCTAGGTGCTCTCAAATGGGCATCACAAGTAAGATGTACATTGCATAAAGTGAGACTCGGGTGCGTAGCTCGGAGACAACCGATCAAGCCAAGGATGGAGGCAAGAAGAGCTTCGAGGTACCAAGTGCACGGGAGAAGGTCAAAGAGGCTGAGGAACCCAAAGCCAAGGGTGAAGAAGACTTGCAAAGTCAAGGGTGATCGAGTTGAGAAGAGCTATGGCACATCAAGGATCACTACATAAGGACGTGACTTACAACCAATGAGGAAACATCTATAGTTATGTGGTGTAAGTCATAAGGCTCAAGATCAAGCTCTAAGAAGTGAACAAGGTCACTAGAAGAAGAACCAGTATCAAAACCAGAACTGGAAGCAGCCCAAAAGAGCTAAGTGCACCTTGATCCTTAGTTTGGGTTGTTCCTAGTTTGGAGATATTCTATGTGACCTTTGCAGGATGTTGGAGCTCAGAAATGTCAGTCTAGATCAAGTTAAGCTGACTTGATGATTTATGAGTCCAACATCAATCTTAAGCATGTCAAATGCTAGAGAGGTGAAAATCCAAGAGAAGGTATGTTTCTAGACTTAGTTCATTGGTTTTTGTGTACTAACATATTTGTCTAAGTGTTAGAAACAGAGAGAAGAAGAAGAGAAGAGAAAATACAAAAGGAAAAAGACTTGGCTGGTCTAGCCAAGACTATGCGCAGTCTGGGTGCACCGGACTGTCCGGTGCGCCAGGCTGGCGTCTGGTCAACTGACCGCTCTCGGGAATTCGTCGACGGCGTTTGGCTGTCCGGTGCGCCACCCGACAGAAGGCAAGAATTGCCTTCCTGGATTGCTTCCAACGGCTCCTAGGCCCCTTGGGACTATAAAAGGGACCTCTAGGCGCCTCAAACAATACACAAGTGCAGCCAACAACAGTATACATCACTCGGATCAATTCTCACTCTCCCTCTTGTGTTTATCTCTCTAGTTTGTGTAGAAGGCAAAGCTATAAGCCTTGAGAGAGTGGAGAAGTGCTGTTTAGAGCTAGAGCAAAGTCTTGAGCATATCGTTACTCTGTCGGAGTGCTGTCCAGAAGATTGTAAGCAGCCGCGGCTTCGTTGTAACCAACTCAACATAGTGGAAGGCTCTATCTGTCATACTGACAGATCTGAGCAAACGGAGGAAGGAGTTGAAATAGACTCCAAGCCCAGGTGTGGCTAACTCCAACGAGGACTAGGCAAGCATTTTAGGCTTGGCCGAACCTCGGGATAAATCCCTGTGTCTGTGTGCTTCGCTCTATGTGCTGTCTCTTTGCATCATCTACTCTTTATATCTGCACTTCAATACTTATCTGTTGTACAAGTTATATTTGAAGTGCAGGACACTTTGAGACAGGATCTTCTATTCCGCTGCAACCTACTCAAAGGATCTTTCATTCCACTGCGATCTGGTCTTCGAGTAGAGTAAGAACTAAAGTTTTAAAGTGATAATTTTTATTGACCTATTCACCCCCCCTCTAGGCGACATCCAGATCCTGTTCCCGGGCAAACGGAACTTTCAATTGGTATCGGAGCTAGGCCTCTCCAGTGTGGGCTTAGCCGTCCGGAGATGACGATGTCGTCACAAGAGGTAACTGTAGAACTTCTTCTAGGCGATGGCTCTAATTATAAATCTTGGTCTATCTCTATTTATAATGCCTTCATGCGTGTTGATCCTGATTTAAGGCAGATCTTTAGTAGAAGTATTTTTCCTTCCAATTTTAGTCAAAATCCTTCTAATGATGAACTAAGATGTCTGTCTCTCAATCACCATGCTTGCAACATCTTAGTTGACTCACTTTCTAGAAGTGCCTATTTTGCAATCATGAGTAGTGATAGTGATTTATTTGTTGATGCTCATGATCTATGGACCAAAATTAAGTTAAAATTTTCTAAGTCCATATGCACTGCTTCTGCTCCCTCTATTGCTGGTAGTACTAACTTGTCCAAGGGAGAAGAACGTGAGAGATGGACACCAAGCGATGGATCCACCTCACCGATAGGTTCATCTCCCATTTGTCATACATGTCTTATTGCTAACGATGAAAATGGAGATGAAAGCAATCATGAGGAGGAATATGAGGATAAGGAGTCTACATCATCACAAGGTACATTTTCCTATATTGCTTCCACTGACAATAGTGACAGGGAAAATGAGATCGACGATGTAGAAGAAGAGGAGATTCGCCGTTTCTACATCCATCTCAACAAAGAGGACAAAGCGCTCTTGGTTAAGCTATTGAGAAGGAACAAGGAACAAGGCGAGACGCTTCTCAGGCTAGAGGAGACACTCATCAAAACAAACAACAGCCTGGAGAAGATAACCAAAGAACATGAGGAGCTAAAGTGCTCTCATGATGATTTGGTCCAACGGTATGATTCAATTTTAATTGAGCAAAGAAATAATGATGATACTTTATCTTGTGTTGCTCAACTTAAAACTGAAAATTCTATGCTTAGGAGTCAAGTAGAGATGATAAATCTGGAAAAACTTGCTCTAAATGAAAGTATGATATGTTGTCAAATTCTCATAGTGAATTGGTTGATGACCATATCATGCTCAATATTGCTCATGAGGTTGTCTTTGCGAACTTAAATTCATGTGAACCTCATTCTTGCAAGTGTACGCATTCAAATTGTATATCACCATGTTCTAACCCCCGCTCCTCAAAAGAAAGCCAATCCTTGATTGAGCAACAAGTTGTAGGGTCTAAAATAAAATTGCTTAGGAACAAGAAACAAAGACAACTAAGGAGAAGACGACATGCTCGAATTCCTCAAGATATCTACAAACATGTGGTGAAGAAACATGAGGAAGGAGAAACCGCAGCAAGGGTCAACCTCCTTGAGAAAGATGTTCCTAAAGCAATAAGTGAAGAAATCAACATGAGACAAGAGAAAGGTAACGATTTAATTAGTCATGTTGTTTACACTAATAATCTCTCTATGTCATCCAAAAGTAAAAAGAGAAGAGGAAAAAGGAGATGCTTCAAGTGCAAAGCATTAGGCCACCTCATCGCGTCTTGTCTGTACAACGACAAGGATGAAGGGGTAATGAGATGTTTTGGATGCAACAACAAGGACCACATGATCACTTCATCTCCGGTCATGAATAATCAAAGATGTGCATTCTCCAAGATGACTCTCACCAAGGAAAATGACAAACAGCAAGCGTCATGTCAGGTTGAGCGACGCTTCTGCTACAAGTGTGGTGAGCAGGGTCATCTATCCAAGGTATGTAATAAAGGTAAGGTTCCTAAGCAAGTAAATTTGTCTCAATCTCATTCGCTTAGGAGACCCAAATCATACACTTGTGCTAGATCTATAACGAGATCACCTAGAACTAGCACAAAGGCTATTTGGGTACCAAAGGCACTTTTAGTTGAACGTCATGGACCCATCCCGAGATGGGTACCAAACTTTGTCAACTAGACCATGCATGTGCCTCGAGATGGAATGGAGACCCTGGGAGAGCTTAAAATGGTTATTTCAAACTCTATGCTTAAGCTGTTAATCTTTATTGTCTAATTATTAACTCAAGGTTGGATTATTGTGCAATATTAATCCCATGTTCATCTCGAGTTAAATAAGTTGTAGAAGTCCTTAATCATTATTGGTGAATCAAGCAAAGGACTTTGATAAGAATCTGCATCTGGCTCTCCAAAGGACGGTACCTGTGTTTCTTAAGTGCATTATCAGCATTGCTCTTAAGATGGATTGTCGTGCTATCTATCCTTGAAGTAGTTGTGCCTTTTAGATTACTTGTGTTTAATTTCTATCAAATAATGATCCATGATTTCCAATAGCATAATCATGTTTGCTTAATCATGACTGGGTGCTCTATAGGATATATCTTTTGAATCATTCAATGGGTAGCTTTTCATTTGATATATCCACCATGATTAAATCTCTTGGTGTATATGGATAAACATGTATCTTTTTGTAAGTCATGCTATGTGATGTTTAATGATTAACCTAAGTGCAAGCATGATAGCTGTTGTTTAGTCCATGTTCACATAAGTACTTGGTATTGGCACTCTATGTATAACAATGGTATGCGCCTTCAATGCACCCTCTTGAGCTATGAGGTGCATGAGCAAAAGGAGTCCTCATTTGGTGACAACTGGTGCTCTCATGGCCATTCAGGTAAAAAGGCAAAGGTATATGGAACTATGCAATTTCATTAAATATCTTGAAGTTCCATTGATTGTGATCACAACTATGTTCTTGCATTTGAATTGGTAGTTTCTTGGCATAGGTGCTCCTTACTTTAAAATGTTGTTTCTTTTGGTGTACCTAAGAAACCTTCTTAATCATGGTGTACTTAAACATTGCGCTTTATATGCATGATCGTGTTGTTTTTCAATTGGTATATGTGGTGCAATGATTGTCATGTATGAAGCATATCTAGGTTGCTTGTAAAATGTTATACTCCTTGAGGCATGCATTGTTGTATTAAGTCAACTATTCAATTGGTATCTCTTTGTGATGAAATTGATAAAGTATGCCTTGACCAAGATATGTTGTGATCCCCTCTAGTTCTGAGGAAGCTAGAATGTGCAAAGTGCAAGTCATTCAAATACTTGATGCACAACTTTAGGGGGAGCACACATAACTTGTGTCTTTTGAGACTAATTGTTTCTTGAGTGATCTTGTATAGTCTCAAGGTGGAAAAGAGAAGATGAGCAAGAAATGGAGCAATCAGGACTTGGGTACCTTCGTAAGTCAAGTAATTGGTATCTTAAGTCATGAGTAATTGCATATTTTTAGATTGCTCGTGCTCTACAATATTTGGTGATACTAGATGCTTATCTTTAAAAATCATGGAACTATGACAGTAATGATCTTTCAATTGATAGCCTTGGTACTATGCTTCAATTGATAACTTTTGGTAATCACTAGAATAGAAGCTTCATCTTGTGCCGCAATACTATAACTTGTTTTAAGTTTGGTGTCTTAACAACAAGAAAAGGTTAGGATAAAGGATCAGGCACAAGTGTGAAGGAGCCTCCTAGAGATTAAACTCTCAAGATGGAAAGTACACCACAACATGGTAAAGGTACAAAAGGAAGTATTGATCTTTTGCGTAAATGTATCTTAATGCTTGTGGTGCATATGTTTAATGAATAAGGGGGAGTATTGTTAGTGAGTTTTTCCTCCTTAATACCCTGCTGTCCCTTGACATCATCCTATGTTCTTGCTCGAATGTGGTTTTGGTGTTTGATGTCAAAGGGGGAGAATTTTGTGCATTAAAGCTTAGGTTTCTTTGAGTTCCTTTGATCTTAAGGAAGGATGTGTTAGTTTAAGTTCCTTTGATCTTAAGGAAGGATGTGTTAGTTTGTTGTTATAGATAATTCTTATCATATGCTTCTTGTTGTAGTATATGGTGATGATGCGAAACTAGTGCTTCTGTTGATTCTTATCATATGCTTCTTGTTGTAGTATATGGTGATGATGCGAAACTAGTGCTTCCGCTGATACGAATTAATTGGCATCTATTGTGTTTATTCTGTAATAGATATTCATGTGGGTAATGGTGCATGTGGTTAATGGGTTAATGGTGCTTTAAAATTGCTTTAAATTGGTATCTTAGTTTAAATTGGTATCTTAATGGTGAATAGTGGTAGATATTCCTGTGATATATCCACTCAATTGATTGGTGTTTAACTCTGATTCTATGCATTTGTGTGTTATACGCATCATGGTTTGATCCTTGAGACAATGCATCCCACAGGTGCTAAGGTGTAGCAATGCTTCGATTTAGCCTAAGTATGTGCATTTTGGCATTTAAGGCCAAAGCTAAGATTTTAATGTAAGCACATATTTAGGGGGAGCATTCTACAATCTTAGAGCTCAAAATTTGTGCTTTAAATTTCACTCTTATGTAAGCTTTAATTGTGTTGCCATCAATCACCAAAAAGGGAGAGATTAAAAGCTCTCTTGTGGGTTTTGGTGTTTGGATGACAACTCAATTAAAGGACTAACAAGTGTGCTAAGTGTTGAACAGGTGCTTAATGTAAAGCTAACAGGGTTCAACACAAGTGAACAAGTGTGATGGTCTAAGGACTAGATGATGGATAGATAATAGGCATCACAAGTAAGATGGACATTGCATAAAGTGAGACTCGGGTGCGTAGCTCGGAGACAACTGATCAAGCCAAGGATGGAGGCAAGAAGAGCTTCGAGGTACCAAGTGCACGGGAGAAGGTCAAAGAGGCTGAGGAACCCAAAGCCAAGGGTGAAGAAGAAGACTTGCAAAGTCAAGGGTGATCGAGTTGAGAAGAGCTATGGCACATCAAGGATCACTACATAAGGACGTGACTTACAACCAATGAGGAAACATCTATAGTTATGTGGTGTAAGTCATAAGGCTCAAGATCAAACTCTAAGAAGTGAACAAGGTCACTAGAAGAAGAACCAGTATCAAAACCAGAACTCGAAGCAGCCCAAAAGAGCTAAGTGCACCTTGATCCTTAGTTTGGGTTGTTCCTAGTTTGGAGATATTCTATGTGACCTTTGCAGGATGTTGGAGCTCAGAAATGCCAGTCTAGATTAAGTTAAGCTGACTTGATGATTTATGAGTCCAACATCAATCTTAAGCATGTCAAATGCTAGAGAGGTGAAAATCCAAGAGAAGGTATGTTTCTAGACTTAGTTCATTGGTTTTTGTGTACTAACATATTTGTCTAAGTGTTAGAAACAGAGAGAAGAAGAAGAGAAAATACAAAAGGAAAAAGACTTGGCTGGTGTAGCCAAGACTATGCGTAGTCTGGGTGCACCGGACAGCGTCCGGTGCGCCAGGCTGGCGTCTGGTCAACTGGCCGCTCTCGGGAATTCGTCGATGGCGTGTGGCTAAAATTCACCGGACTGTCCGGTGGTGCACTGGACAGTCCGGTGAGCCAACGGTCGTCCGGGCCAATGGTCGGCCGCGCAATCCGCACGTGACGCGTGGCCGAGCCAACGGTCAGATGGGGGCACCGGACTGTCCGGTGTGCACCGGACAGTGTCTGGTGCGCTAACGGCTCCAAGTCTGCAATGGTCGACTGTGCCATTTTAGGAAGGAGGTCTGCACCGGACAGTGAACAGTGGATGTCCGGTGGTGCACCGGACTGTCCGGTGCGCCACCCGACAGAAGGTAAGAATTGCCTTCCTGAATTGCTTCCAACGGCTCCTAGGCCCCTTGGGCCTATAAAAGGGACCTCTATGCGCCTCAAACAATACACAAGTGCAGCCAACAACAGTATACATCACTCGGATCAATTCTCACTCTCCCTCTTGTGTTTATCTCTCTAGTTTGTGTAGAAGGCAAAGCTATAAGCCTTGAGAGAGTGGAGAAGTGTTGTTTAGAGCTAGAGCAAGGTCTTGAGCATATCGTTACTCTGCCGGAGTGCTGTCAAGAAGATTGTAAGCAGCCACGGCTTCGTTGTAACCAACTCAACATAGTGGAAGGCTCTATCTGTCATACTTACAGATCTAAGCAAACGGAGGAAGGAGTTAAAATAGACTCCAAGCCTAGGTGTGGCTAACTCCAACGAGGACTAGGCAAGCATTTCAGGCTTGGCCGAACCTCGGGATAAATCCATGTGTCTGTGTGCTTCGCTCTGTGTGCTGTCTCTTTGCATCATCTACTCTTTATATCTGCACTTCAATACTTATCTGTTGTACAAGTTATATTTGAAGTGCAGGACACTTTGAGACAGGATCTTCTATTCCGCTGCAACCTACTTGAAGGATCTTTCATTCCACTGCGATCTGGTCTTTGAGTAGAGTAAGAACTAAAGTTTTAAAGTGATAATTTTTATTCGCCTATTCACCCCCTCTAGGCGACTTCCAGATCATGTTCCCGGGCAAACGGAACTTTCAGTTTCTTAAGTTAAGCTCTATGTTCCAATTAACATTAATGATCTTGACATGAACATAAATAGAATAACAAAAGAATTGGAATATAGATATAATAAATGATTATCCCAAAACCATTTAAAGCAATAGCAAACTACCCAAGTGATTCAGAGGTAAACAAGGTAATGAGATAAACAATCTAGGGTGACCTATTGGGTCCTATAAAAATTAACCTATGCATGGATAAATGATATTAAGAACATTATTGGGTAAAAAGTGGTCAAGGGCATAACTTGCCTTCAATGAGCTCCTACTCAGCTACTTCTATCTGCGGGTCACCGGGATCCTCAGTCACGGGCTCTTCTACTCGCCACAATACAAACAAGCACAGTATATAGAGAAAATTAACATCACACCAAACATGTAAACAAAATACACAGTAATAATATACACATTAAAATAAAAACCTAGGAACAGAAATCATAATTTTTGGAGTTACAGATTTTAAGATATGAATTTCCAAAGGTTTTATGTGCTTAAAATAGGATTAAGTGGGAAATTAAATTTCTTATTATTTTCATGACCAAACAGAGGCTCTAAGTGATAGACAATAATTTTACAAAATTTTATAAACTGGAATGGAGTAATTTGGACTACAAATGGGTTTTCTATGAATTTATCAAGTTCTAGTAATTATTTTCATATTAAAAACCCATTTTTCAATTTATTTATTCAATTTTAAACTGCACTGGACTGGGCCTCAATTTCTGTGAAGCGCAGGGGGCTCGGGGATAAAATTCCTAAGACACAGCACACAGTCCTGTGGACCGCGGGTTGAAATCCAGAAACCCCAGGGGTTCTTTAACACATTTGCCAGGCCGAAAGGGTATCGGGGTTTTTTGGCCGCCCGATCCAAAATGGATGGTGAGGATTAGCTCCCGGCCGCAGTAAATGGGTATACGAGCGCGTCCACTCGATCAATGATCGACGGTCGCGATTTAATGAAGCAGGACGCGATCTGCGCCGACGGATCAAAGATCTATGGTGTCGGTTTGATCGCGCGAACGGGTAAGTTGTAATCTAATCAAAACCGTCGATCCTCAGATCTACGATCGGCATGCAGCCGTCTTCCTCCCGACGGCCCACGGCGCCGCCGCCCTCCAAACCGCGATAAAGGACCGCCGGAGTAAGGCCAACTATTGCCCTAGCGTGCTAAACTTAGAAGGGAAAGGTGCTATACGAGGTGGGGGCAAAGTGAACGAGATGAGGGATATCTCACCTGCGATTTCGGTGCAGAGATTCTTAGCGACGACAGAGTGCGGCTCCACGGTGGAGGAGGCACGCCGACGAGCAATTCACGGCGACGGGGAGCTCCCTCCGGGTCCGGGTGGCCAAAGCTCGATCCAAGGGTTCCTAATAAAGCCTCACGTCTACTTTCGGGTCACCAATTTCGGGGGAGCACGGATGTCCGCCGTGGCGGCGACTTGGGTGGCGTGGCGGCGACTTTTTTCTAGGAACTAATTGGTGAAGTTGAGGGCAGGAGAGCGGGCGCTGCGACTAAGGTTCTTATGGGGAAGGAAAGGAGGTGCTAGGTCCGCGGGTTAGCGCCGTGATTTGAGCCACAAAGCCCAAGTCCGCGGGGCGATTCCGCCATTATCGGGCGACTCGGTTGAGCGTCTGACGGCCCGGACCCACGATGCCGCGGCGCGAGCGCGAAGAAGGCAATGCGCGCGTGGGAGGCTGACTAGGTGGTCCCACCAGCAGCGATCTAAAATGGTGCGCGCGCGAGGGGCTAGCGGCTGGCTACAGGGTCCCACACGACAGTGATACACGGGAACGCGTGATGCGGTGTGAGTATGGACAGCGGGCCCGTGGTGTCAGCGTGCCACGCACAGTCAGTTTGGGCCACGCGCAGGGAAGTCCTAGTGGGCTGAATTCGAGTCTGTCGGCCCAATTCTCTGTTTTACCTTTTTCTTTTAGGTTTTATTCTCCCTTTTCTTTTATTCATAATTATTTTGAATCCACTTTGAATTTAAATGTGAATTTCACCTTTGAGTCCATTATACAACTTCATACTCTAATGCCGGAACAATATATTTTTATTTACTTGTTTTTATCCTCACCATATTTATTTCCTTCTCTTTTCCTTTTCTTGATTATTTCTTATTTTCAAATATTCAAGTTAGTCATTAATTCTCAAATTTGGATATGAATTCATTTCTATTAATGACTTCTATTAATATTACATACACATATAAATAAAAGCCAACATGATGCATATTTTTGTGGTTTTTATGTTATTAATTATTTGTTTTTACCTAGGGTGTACACATGTGATGATGCACAAAGGTCAAACTCAGATATAGTTAAAGAGAAATTGTTTCTCCATTTATATTATCTCTTATAATTTACAAATTAGGTATTACATCAGCCGTCCTGTTCACTACGCGCCGGCGGCCGGACTATGAGTATTTGAATTATTTAATAGAGTTCAGTTCACTGCGCGTAGTCCAAATCCAATTTAATCCAATTTATTTCATTATACGTATGAGTATTTGAATTATTGAATAGATCTAATTTTTTATTCTTCGTTATGTTAGCAACATCTAAATTTTCTGGCGTGCTCGGCCACTGATATCCTGGCGTCGTTTTGCCACAAGAGCGATTGATTTCGTTATAAAGCAGCAAAACGGTTACGCGGAAAGAAATATAAAATGCAACGAAAAATGTGGACGAGTGCCAGTTGTGGTTGCCGGGGCGCTGAACTGAAGCGGAGAAAGCGGCAGCAGCACTTTGTCGGTCTGCGTACGCGTACCTGAGCCAGCCATACAACACACAAGCGGGCAGCGTGCGCGAAGATAACAACACACACGGCACTACGGCAGCCAGCCAGCTTCTGCTGGGACAAGAACAGTACAGGTACAGCCTCCTCCCTCCACAGCAGCGACACCAATGGCATCGTGGACCTCTGTTCACTGCAGCAGCTACCCTCTACCGGGACCGTCGGCACGCTTCACGCCTTCTCTGGTCTCCGCAACAACACCGGCGCTCAGGCGGACGAGGGCGAGGGGGCAGCTGCAGCGATGCCTCTGTTCCCAGTACGCCGGCCAACGCCAGCCCCCGCCGCCACCGCCACCGCCGGAGCCGGACTCGCCGCAGCAGCTGGAGCGTCTCTTCTCCAACCTCAACCAGACCACCATGAAGCACGAGCCAGGTAATGCACCGACACTGCCTTTTCTTCCCTTTCTCTTTCTCTCATAGTGTCCTGCATTTGATTACCACGTAATAGTACCTACCTACCATGCATTGTAGAACGAAATGAGATCCTCAAGTTTCCCTTTGATTTGACATGATTTGATTTGATTTCAGGGAGCGTCACCAGCGCCGTCTTCCTTGTGGCTGGCACAACGGTACATCCTCCCTCTTACTGAGATGGAAAAAAGAATCCTTCCTCAAGTAGGAACCGCATATGAATTCTAACCTGCAGGAAAAGAACTGCATCCAGAAATCACTTAATCACAGGATACCTGATGTGATGATCAGCTAAGGGGGTGTTTGGTTTGAGGAATTATTCCATCCAAAATGAGGTGGTGCATCATAGATCCATTCCTCAAATTTGGTAGGATGACCTCAATCCTCATATTAGTACTAACTAATTAACTATGAGGAATGAAGTGGTGATAAATCAACTCATTCTATTCCACAAACCAAACAAAAAAAATGAGTAATAAGAAGATGATGAATTAGCTCATCCCTCAAACCAAACACCCTATAAATCTCCTCACAGACTAAAAGCACGCGTACCAAACAAAATCCATGCGAAATGGAGAGCACTATTTGAGCTTAACAGATTCGCCCGCTGGTTATTATAACATCTTTCATAACACTTCACTTACTCTCCTTTTTTTCCTCTGCAAATAGGTTGGAGCAGGCATCCTTGCAATCCCTGCAGTCACACAAGAAGCTGGGTTCTTGGCCTCGGCAGTCATATGCATCCTCTGCTGGTCATACATGGTAATAGAATGTCACTGACTGGGTAAATTATCAAACCCGGCGTGTTAAAAGGTAAACCCTTTTGCATCCTACATCGCTGGCACAACTCTAAAATCTGCATCAGTGGGGGGAAAATTCAGTCACCCTCGTTATAGCAGCTGAAACCGTTTTGAATGTTTTGTTTCTTGTGTCACCTTGATACAGGACGGTTTGATGATTGACCCAAGTGCCTGTTTCGTTGAGTCGTTTACAGTGAGACAGCTTATGAATGTTGGCGTCGCATTTCCAGGTCGTGACGGGGCTGTTGGTTGCTGAAGTAAACGTCAATACGATGTGTGAGCTAGGATCTGGTGGCGTCTCACTGGTACATACCATATCCTCCTGTGAGCAAAACTACTGTTTAAGGCCAGTCAAAATGAATATACAGTACCAAGATGTAGCTTAAATTTCCCTGTACATCTTTTTATGTTGCATGCATGGTCTAAAGCAGCGATCTGAAGAGACGTATATTTCAGGTCTCGATGGCTATGCGCACTCTAGGGACATTTGGAGTGAGAACAGCTTGGTATGATGAAATTATATATATGTGATAGAAGTTTATTAGTGCATAGAAGACCAGAAAAACTGGTTAAAAATGAAAATTGCAAAAGAAGGAACTTCAGAGTCAGACCATAGCATAAACTGAGCTGACCACTCAGAGTCAGAATTCCTATTTTCTACTCAATTAACATTCCCAACGTATATGAATGATTTCTGACTTTGCTTTCCTTGTGCTGCAGCTTATCCTATTTATTTATACATTATGCACTTCTTGTCGCATACGTGGCACGCTCTTCAAATATCATAACAAACTCATTGGGCATTCCAATGTAAGACTTACTTTTGTTTTCTTTTACTTTAGTTGGCCACTTAACCGGAAGTGTATCCATTTGATTACTGTGTCATATCATAGGATCCAAGCACCTACTATATGTTTCACCTTGGTTCATCTCATAAGTCACTACCCTGTGACTATTGTTTTGCAAGTAATTAACATTGATATACCCCCATGTCCCAAAATAGTAGTCGTTTTAGCACTTGTTTTTTATGTCTACATTCAAATGGATAATGATGAATCTCGACACATATATAAAACACATACATCATATATTATATGAATCCACTAATTATCTAAGACGAATTCTATTTTGGAACAGAGGGAGTATCTTGTATTCCATTTTCAACCACAACATCTTGTGGCATCATATTGGTAATCTAAGCGGATTGCCGTTTTCTAAATCTTCTTTTGACTTATGAGTGAGGCATCATCAGAGGATATGCTGACCCTTGGGTTCAGATGCAAAAGTTTTGCCTGAACATGTTGGAGAAATGCATATCATTGCATTAAGAATAAATGAAGTTTGTTGCATCCACAAAACAACTACAAAGCATAGAATAACTTTAACTTTCAATGGGTTATAGAATCCGCAGATTCGGTGATGCCTTCTCTTAAAGCCATTGACAGTGTGCTATATGATTGCAGATGGGAGAGTGCTACCCTGTTTTCTCTAGCTTTCGGAGGGGTATGTTACTTTGGAAGGTAATTGTCAATTACTAATGTATCAGACATCCTGGACATCAAGAATTGTAAACATTTGAGGGAACAACTCATTTTTAGTTTTTAGCCTTTTGATTAGACTCGAAGGTTCATCACAAGGTATATCCAAGATATAAGTTGTGGTGTCTACTGATTACATGCAATGCGCTTAGGAATCCTTATTTTATGTTGAGTGACTTCCTAGCATTAAAAAGATGATTGTACAAGTAATTCTCAAACTCTTTGTGTGTGTGTTATAACCAGCATCACCTATACGCGGTGGGCCGCGCCAGTGGCTAGGCCACGCCGGCAGTTAGGGCGAAATGCCTAAGAATTTTCTTCCTTTAATATTTTGTATTTTTTTCATAAAAATAGGGCCATGGTTGATTCTTATTAGGAGAGGATAAATACCTCTAAATAGTTTTAGAATAAAGAAAGCAAGGCAATTATCTTGCCTCGCCTCAAGGGTCGTCTCCCACGTCTATCCCTCTTGCTCGCCTGCTCCCTGTGTGCAACCACGACTCTTATGCACCCCCGAGGTACAAGCCCAGGCCATCGATCTCTTACCCGTACATCCTACGCAATTGCGGTAAGTTCCTAGATCCTATCAATCCGGTATCGGAGATGTCAGGTGATGATGCTTTCGAGAAGCATCTGCTGATCCCACCATTGTCGTTCCCCAACACCACCACAAAAGCCCTAGAGGATAAGGTGGCCAATCTCTCCACCCACTAGAGCACTAGTAAGCATCCTCCTCTGTGGGTGCCATGACCAGGTTGTCCCCTCCGGGATGCGGGGTAAGAGGCGACGATGTTCCTTTCCTTATCCACTGCCACTGATGTGTTGCCCTCCACTACCTTGCCCGCTGCACCGCCCGACACTCTCTTGTACATTGCAACAACCACTGTTGCCCCGTCCACCCGATCAACTTCTCCTCGCCATCCTGGCTACCTATATTTTTGCAAGGGGTGCCTTTCTCATCTACGCCGGCGCCCTTCGCTATTGATACTGTCATGCACGCTGGATTAGGCATCCCCTGGTTCAGGAAGTTCTACTTCACCTACAACAGCAAGGAGGACCTCCTAAACTGGCTCAAGCATTGTGCGCAGTTCTTCCGTGGGCAGCATACGCTTACCTCGGAACGGATCTAGCTCACATCGTACCACCTCGTGGGTGTGGCCTAGACATGGTACTATACCCTAGAGCAAGATGAGGGCATGTCATCGTGGGAGCGGCTCAAAGATCTTTGTCATATGTGGTTCGACCATCTGCAACAATTGTCTCGTTGAACTGGTGAGGCCCCCCTTCCATGTCGTGGTCCAAAACTACTATGACCACTTCAACACGCTGGTGTGCCAAAAACCGAATCTTCTGTCGGTCAAGAAGGTCGACCTCTTCATTGGGGGTCTACTGGAACACATTTGGGTCGACATCGAGCTCTAGAAATCATACGACATGTAGATGGCCATGCACCAGGTGCAAGCCTACGAGCGCCGCGTTGCGGCCACCATGCCAACCCCGGTGCAACAGGTCGCCCGGCCTCCCCAATGCCCACTGCGTGCATGGCTATACTCAGGCCACCTCTAATGGTGATCTTGCCTATTCCTAATGCTAGTTTTGTCGCCTCATACTGGCCAAGATGGTCAAGCACCATCGACAAGGGCTATGTTACAACTGCGACGATCTGTATCTATGGGACCACCAGTGTTAGTGTTTGTTCTATTTCGAGGTTGCTGACTACCTGCTCAACGAGGCACCCAAGGACGAACGCTGAGGTGGCCCTTAAGGACAGGCACAATGCCCCAATCGTCTCCCTCCACGCCATCACCGACATAAGCACTACTAACACAATGTACCCCCATGCCTACATCAATGGTCATCGGCTCCTTGTCTTCCTAGACAACAGCTCGACCCACAACTTCGTCAATGTGGGGGTCATGTGCCACATCAGACTGGTGACGATGGACACCACCAACATGCGGGTGTAGTCGTGTTCCGTGCGAGGGTGTGGCACGCAACATGTCCATGTGCAATGGCCAGGAGGAGTTTGCCAATAGTTGCTTCAGCATCGACCTGGGTGGATTCGACCTCATCCTGAGCGTCGACTACCTAGTGACCTTGGGGCCTATCCTGTGGGACTTTGAGGCCCTCTACATGGCATTCAGGAGGAGCAATCGTTGTGTCCTATGGAAGGGCATGGGATTACCTCGTGACAACATGCTCCATCGCTAGCGACCACCACCAACCGTTGTTGGACTGCCTCTCCAGCAGTATGTCGTGGTCTTTGATGAGCCCCACGGGGCACCACTGGTGTGCCCCTACGATCACTGAATCCACCTACTGTCAGGTACAACACCCTTATTGCCCCCAACTGCAGAAGGATGAGCCCAAGCAGCAGTGCGTCGCCATGCTTGAGAAAGGCATCATCAGGCCGGGCACTTCTCCGTTCTTGTCGTCAGGTGCTGTTGGTCAAGAAGGCAAAGGGCTCATGGAGGTTCTACATCGACCAACATGTGCTAAAACAAGACGTCCAAGGACAACTTCCCCATCCTTATGGAGTCATGAATGACGTATTATATACCTTCCTTCGCATGTTCATGATCATCTTCTTCGACGACATTTTGATCTATAATTCGTCGTGGTCCAAGCACCTGCAACATGTTCGTCTTGTCCTTGATAACCTACGCACACAAAATCTCCACTAGAAGTAGACAAAGTGCTCCTTTGGGGCACCATTAGTAGCCTATCTCAGCCATGTTATCTTTGTTGATAGCATCGCCATGGGCAGCGACAAAATGGACACCATCTTGTCCTAGCCAGAGCCCCGCTCACCCTAGAGCGTGTGCAGCTTCTTGGGGATAGACGACTACTACTAGAAGTTCATCCAAGACTTCCACATGATCATCGCGCCCTTGACATAGCTGTTGCGCAAGGATACCTTTGCCTGGACGCCTAAGGTTGCAGTGGCGTTCACGGCGCTCAAGAGCGTCCTCTCCATGAGGTCGCTCTTGTAGATGTCGAACTTCAACCGTCAGTTTGTCGTCGACTGCGAACCTTCAAGTTTGGGGTTCAACACCATTCTCCACTAGGGGGTGGTCCCATGGCCTTTTTCGGCCGACTCTTGCCCATTGGCAGCGTACAAGCATGAGCTCATCGGCCTAGTCTAGGCTGTGTGGCATTGGTGATTGTACCTCTGTGGTTGCCGCTTCCTCGTCCGCACCGACCACTACAGCCTCAAGTTCCTCTTGGACTAGTGGTTGTCCATCGATCCCCAGCACCAGTGGATCAACAAGTTGTTCGACTTTGATTTCACGATCGAGTACCGCCCAGGTCGCCTCAACTCGGCGATGGACGCCATCTCACGCCATGACACCGACACCACCACAGACTCCGTAGAGCTGCACGCTCTCTCGGGACCCTTGTTTCGCCTACTTGACAAGATCCCCGCCGCCACCATGGACAATGAGGAGGTAGACTGCCTCCACCAGTAGCTACAGGGTGTGTTCCTCAAGGCACCCTGGGGGCCATCGACACCTTCCTGGCCTACGGTAAGTGCATCTTCGTGCCGTAGGAGCCCAACTTGCGCCAACAGATGCTTGCTCTGGCCCCATACCACCAGCTACGAGGGAACATAGAAGACCCTCCAACGACCATGCACGGATTTCTACATCCCTAGCGATTGGGTGCTCATCCAAGACTACTTTCACGCTTGCGTTACATGCCAGCGCAATAAAACACTAACCCTATAGTCGGTCGGTCTCCTTCAGCCCTCGACTTGCCTTCTCAGGTGTGGGAAAATATCTCGATGGACTACATCAAGGGCCTCCCAGAAGTCCATAGGATGTTCATCATTCTCACCGTCATTGACTGCTTCTCTAAGTACGCACACTTCATTGCCCGCAGGCACTCGTACGTGGCTGTCTCGGTCGCTCGTGCCTTCTTCGAGGGCGTTGTTCATCTACACAGATTCCCCACCTCCGACGACTTTGGTCCGGTCTTCACCAGTCACATGTGGCACAACCTCTTTAAGATGGCCGGTATCAAGCTCTGCTTGAGCATGACATTCCACCCTCAAACAGACGGTCAGTCGGAGGTCATCAACAATCGTCATGTACCTCTGTTGCGCCACGAGGGACTGTCTGCGTGCCTGAGTTGACTAACTTCCTTGTACGAAGTATTGCTATAATATTTTGTTTCACATGGCGATGCACACCACACCATTCTAGGTGGTGTATACAACTGACCCCGCCACCTCTACTTCCACACGCCGCAGTGGTAGTTTAGATGGAGGCGGCAGACACCTCCTATGCGATTGCAATGTCTTCCTCGTGGTGGTTCGTGAGCGTCTTCTTCAGGCCAAGTGGTATGCCAAGCGCTACTACGACAATCGCCATCATGAACACGTGTTCGCGGTGGGTGATTGGGTGTGGCTCTGTCTCCACCGACCAATGCACTCGCTGGAGTCCTGGCACAAGGGCAAGCTCGGGCCATGTTGTGCCAACCCCTTTCTAGGTGCTAGAGCATGTCGGGTAGGTGGCTTGTCGCATTCATCTTCTAGAGGGTGCTCGTCTCCATGATGTGTTCCATGTGGGGCTACTATAGCCATTCCCGGGGACTCTTCGACGACTCCACCGCCTTGATGCCCATACAGGACGGCTGATATCCTGTGCTAGAATGTGTTATGCGTAATGTGCCCAACTACGTTGGGCGCCTAGCATGTTCTCATTCAATGGTGTGGCGTGTCCAGTGACGACACCACTTGGGAGCCACTTTATCACTTCAAAGACCTCTACCTTGATGTTCAGCTATAGGATAAGCTGTTCGAATAGGTGGGAAGATGTTATGATCGGTGTCATCTATATGTGTTAGAGTTGTGCCAGTGGCTAGGCCACGCTAACATTTAAGGGTGAAATGCCAAGAATTTTTATTCCTTAGGTATTTTACATTGCTTCCATAAAAATAGAATCATGAATGATTCTTGTTAGGAGAGGATAAATACAACAATAATATAACCTTTTGTTCCAAGTAAGTTGGGGTAGGCTAGAGATGAAACCCACAAGAAACAAGGATACAACCAATGCAGTCGTGGTAGGATTTTGGATCCTATCAATAGTGGGGAATCAGTTAAATTTTTACTTGATTATGTTATAATTGATTATTAATTACTACTTCCCCAAGAGAATTATAATATATATGAACTAAAACAAGTTGTATCGAATTATTGATGACCGCAGCCAGCGATTGATTGGTGCAGTAAATGGAGTTCTGGTAGTCGGCATCCTAGCATCCTTCACTTCTCTTGTTGTAAGTGCTAATGCTATCAAATATGCACCAAAGTTGCCTGGTGGATTTTACATTCAAGAAACTTGTTATAAATATTTTTAAAATATCTCATGGGAAGAACATGCACGGCAGTTAAATGACAAAGTAATAAAACAACACAAGGCATTTTTCAAAATATAATATTATATCAGGAGGGAGGGAATCATCGTAGTTCAAGTATACACAGGTACAAAGAACGGCCTGAGTAAAACATTTCATAAGCTCAATACTTATATGCAGATAGGTTCTTTTGACAAGAAACATGATCATTTTTTATAATGATGTGATTATCATCCTTTTTATATGCTTCTATTTGGACATAAAGTATGCCCTTGTTACAAATTGATCATCAGACAACTTGGAAACTCCTTTGGCACAGATAGCAACTTTCCATATGTGGTTTACACAGGTAGTGGCAAGTGGAAACCTACAGTGGAGTTCTCTTCTTGAAGCGAATTTTGCTGCTGCTCCACAAAGTATACCAATAATTGCTCTTTCATTTGTATACCAGGTAATCCTGTATACCATCCAGGCATCCATATTACTTGAATAAAATTGTCTTCTTGACACTAAACTGAATATTTTCCCTAACAGAATGTGGTTCCTGTTCTCTGTACAAATTTGGAGGGAGACCTGTCAAAAGTACGGTACGATTTCCAAGGATAACTTTGTTCGTAAATGCTAACACCTAATTAAGTACAGAAGTTGTGATTCGTGCTAGTTAAAAGTGTTACGGATATTTTTTTTCTCGAATACGTAGGAGGGCTGCGTATCATTATATTAAAGCAGAGGAAAAAAGGCCTGAGGCCTGGGACAATCAGCACACAACACACACACAAAACACCAGACTCACACAAAAAACACACACACACCAAACACACACAACACAGACACATACCAGTCACATGACACACCACCACCCTAGCCTACCAAGAGGCTACAAGACTTTCCTTTATCTAACCGGGGTCAAAAAGGGAGCGCATGCTCCTGGCTCTAGCAGAAAACCACAGTCCCATCTCATCTTTAAATCCATCCTCTAAGGTAGAAAGGCAGGGTCGAGCTCCGTCAAAAACACACCTATTTCTCTGTTTCCAAAGACTCCAAGCCCCAAGGATTATCATACTATTAAACCCCTTTCCTTTGCTTTTAGGAATCCTAGTTGAAGCCTTTCTCCACCATTCAGCAAAATCTGAATCTCTTCTCTTAGGACCCATAGAAGAGAGACCAATTGGAGTTAAAATATTATGTCAAAACTGTCTTGTGAAGACGCAATTAGATAGAATATATTGCACAGTTTCATCTTCTTGATCACATAGAACACAATTTTCAGGATGATCGAGCCCCCCTTTTTGAGTCTGTCGGTTGTCCAACATCTGTTGTTTATGGCCAGCCAAACAAAGACCTTACACTTAGGGGCCGCCCAGCTCTTCTAAATTCTTTTCTAGGGCTCAAAGGATTCTGCTCCAATGAAAAAAGCTATGTAGGCAGATTTGGAGGTGTACAGACCATTGCTTCTAAATAGCCACACATGTTGATCATTTGAATTTTGAAGCTGAAAAGTTTCAAGAACCTCCCATAATTGTAGATATGGCTCAATCGCAGCCAGGGAGAGATTCCTCTGGATATCATGAACCCAGAAGTATGAGGTAAGGGCCTGCTGCACAGTCCTTACATCTCTAATCTTCTTCGGAACTGCAGCCATAATAAGGGGAGCTAAATCCACAATAGAACACCCATGAATCCACTTATCTTTCCAAAAGAAGGTTGAAATAGCATTTCCAAAAGTGTTACGGATATTGTCGGTCATGCAACAACAGAGCTATTTATACAACACTGCAACACTTCTCCAACTAAATAAACATTCTGAATCTCTGCTAAATTGACTATATCAAATGGTCATATATTGGTAAATTTTAGAAGTATAAGCATATCCTTTATGGGTTTTGCAGAACAGCTATTGTGGCGGGTACTGCCATACCCCTGGCTCTGTTCCTAGTATGGGATGGAGTAATACTGGGGACACTTCCAGACCTTGCAGGGAGCAGCACTGTTTCTGACCCCTTGGAACTACTTAGATCGAGTAATGGGATAGTGGGGGTAAGTATTTTCAAGTCTTCGTACAGATTACCTCTGGAACACAAAAACTGATTCCAACATGCCTACTGGTTTGCAGCCTATTGTTGAGGCGTTCTCATTTCTCGCTATAGCCACATCATACATTGGATTTGTTCTAGGAATCTCGGACTTCCTTGCAGACTGTAAGTATCTTTACTCCATAGCAGTCATATTTCTCATCTAAGTCTGATGGGGCAACAATTTATTGTCATGATTCTGGACTGGTGCTTAAACTCTTCTTTCTCTTCTGTTATGTAAACTTCACAGTGCTTAAACTACCAAGTGGCCAGAACAAACCGCTGCCATACGTATTGACTCTGTTTCCTCCACTTGTTCTGTCACTGCTTGATCCGGAGATATTTTTCAAGGCATTGGACTTTGCAGGAACTTATGGAGGCAAGGGCTCTTTTACTGTATGCTAAACTTTGTTGTTTCACAGTTTGTTATCCTCACAAACATGTGGCAGAATGAGACAATACTGACAGTACAAGTACATCACTTTTTTTTCCCTTTGGATTTGATATCTTCAAATGAACACCATATTGATATGAATTTTCACCTTAAGCAGATCAATGTTTTACCATGCTATGCTTTTTATGATTGGTATTTGGGAGTTCAAAACTCTTGGCTTAGGTTCAAAACACAAGGTCAATAAGGCAAGGGTTAGAAAAAAGTACAAACCCAGTACTAGCGGCTCCCACATGATCAGGGTATGAAAAAAATAAGTTTGCCTTATTATATTGACCCAAATGAAAACTAATCCTTATGGCTATGAAATCTTAAAACGATATCACATGAATAGAAATTTCATAATCCATATGATTATATTGTATCTGTGATCATCTATAATCTATTCCACTGTTCCAGTAAGATGTTATAAATAGAAATAAGTACAGGACATTCATCTGACTAATGACTGCATATATCTCTTACTTCAGTAGAATGAACTGATACCCTGCATGTACTCTTTTCAGTTCTAGTGCTGTTTGGAGTTTTTCCTGCCGCTATGTCTTGGTCAGAGAGATATTCGGATGAGTTGGAAGCTCCAGTACCCCCTATAGTCCCCGGAGGGAAATTTACTCTCTCGGCTGTCATGGGAGGTGCATTGCTTGTGATTGTTCCAGAGTTAATCAAGGATGTAATGCAACTACAAGGACTACACTGACAATCGGTGCAAGTGAAAGGACATATAACAGTTACAGTAAAACGGTCCTTGAGATTTTTGTTGCAGTAACAAGTACATGTAGCAAAAGCAAAGGCAAAACTCGAAAGCAATCAAGTGCAGAGATTGCAGTTTCATCGAGCATCGACGTTGGAGTTGAATTGTTTTTTATGAGATTAGCACGGGGTTCAGAACTTCGGTTAAATTTCTGCAACCGAAAGAAAAATCTAAAATTCCGTATTACACTAATATATGTGCTTTGTTGTGAATATATAACTTTGTACTTATACTTTCTATTGTTTATGTTACATAAAATTCTTCTTTTCATTAGATGTTTGGTCATATGTTCGACACCAAAAAGAGAGGACGGACGGTCCGCGCGTGCGCAGAACAGATTAGGGTTCCGAGTTTTTTGCTGTGTTTGTTGGCTAGATTCTCGGAATTAGCTCGGAAAGTTTGTTTGTAAAGGGCAGGGGCGAAGCTACTATGTAGCCGGTGGGTGCAAGTGCACCCCCTAAAATTTCAAAAGTCAGTTATAGTGTTCAATTTTTCACCATATATGCACCACCCACATGGCCACATCTCATCTTTATGCATCCACAAGGGAGGTGCACCCTCTTCATGTTTGCTCTAGCTTCGCCACTGGTAAAGGGTCCAGCCCCCCTCCTCTATAAATAGAGAGGTATACGGCCGATTTGTAATCATCAATCGAATCAATACAACTTCTATTTCGCATTTATTTCCAGTACAATTAGGAGTAGTTCTAGTCTAGTTCTAGTTTAGCCTCTCGATCCCCAAATTCTCTGCTTCTCTTCGACTCTATGTCGATTAGAGGAGTCTAGGTCGGCCGGCCCGAGCCTAGACAACTCCTAGGATTTCTCCTCCCCGACGGGGTCCCTCCCGGGAGCGAGATCCAGGCGTCGTCGGCGATCTTCCGTCGCCCCTGCGTACGCGCGGACCGTCCGGCCGTCAGGCAGGAGCCCTAGCCTTGTACCAGGCCGCGGACCGTCCGGCCCCTGCGCGCGGATCGTCCGCCCCTGTGCAGAGAGCACCACCGCGCCTCGCACCAGGCCGCGGACCGTCCGGCCCTTGCGCGCGGACCGTCTGCCCCTGTGCAGAGGGCACCGCCACGGTTCTTGTTGAGTGTTTGGCGCTCCAAAAAGGCGTCAACATACTTTTTGGCGACTCCGCTGGGGACAGCGAATATAGACGCATCAAATCGGCCCTCAATGGCCGGTTCAAAGGATAGCTCTGAAGTTTCCACCAGCAATATCATCACACTGACATGGGAAACCTTGTCGGCTGAAGAACAGCTCCTGTTCGAGGAGCGCCAGGAGCAGCTGATCCAAGAAGCAAAGGCGAAGTTCCTGGCTGACTTCAAAGTGGACAGGAACAACAAAGTCGTTCGGCAACGGGCGACAGATCTGGCTTCGCTCCGACCTACTACGATTGCCCTCAATGTAAGTAGCACCAACGAACTCCAATCTCTTAAAACTTACATAGACGAACAGCGAGAACAGTTACAACGTATTGTAGGGGATATACAAAATGATCATAAAAGGCTAGTGCGTGTGCTTGATAAGTCTACTATGGCAAATCTTCCTTCGCACGAGGTTGAATTGAGGGAATACACACATAATTCATCGGCTACAGGTTGTCACGACCAGTCATAACCCCTTTATGGGATGCTGATGGACATGTACCCTAGGCAACGACAGCCTCCCACGCACATCGACGATAAATTTGCCGATCTGCGCATGTCCGGACCGTCCGCACGTAGGCGCGGACCGTCCGTGCCAGCGGCGGCCGATTCCATTTTTAAAAGCGAATTACCGAGACCTACACCCAAGCCGCCACATGCCGTGCAAACCCTAGATAGCCCATTCGGACCGTCTGCGTATGGCGCCACACAGTCCGAATATAATGTCAGACGGTCCGGCCACATGGCCGGACAGTCCGTGCACGGGGCCGGACGGTCCGCGTATTTAACCGGACGGTCTGGCATAGAGTTTTTTAAGGAGGATGGATATCCAACTCCGTATCCGTCCCAGCTAGACTCCCCATCTCACCATATGACACACCAACACCATAATATAATCTATCAAACCCATGAGAGTGAGTACTTTTCGGCCCCTAGAAGGCTAGAAAGGAATGGCCAGTCCTATGAACCTCATAGGGCATGCATTAACGCGCTGCAAAACCCAAACCAATTGGGAGGAAAACAACATACCAACATCCGAACAAACTCACCCATATTGGATCAAAGAGCCGGTGGTCTCCCACCGGCTGCCATCGATATAGTAAGGGAGGAAATAGCTGGGGCGTTTCGAGATAAGCTCAGAGTTAGTATAGTCCCCGGGGGGGCAGTCATATCGGAGACCTTATGATAGCCAGTTTGACCGGCTCCCATACCCACAAGGGACCAAAATACCTGAATTCGCAAAGTTTTCGGGTGACCAAGAAAAGAGCACGCGTGAGCACATAGACCAGTTCTTAGCACAATTAGGAGAATTGGCCGACACGGAAGCATTCCGTGTACGTTTATTTTCATTATCTTTAACAGAAACTACATTCACATGGTATGCCACGCTCCCTCCTAACTCCATTTTGTCGTGGGGAGATTTAGAACAAAAATTTCATGAACATTTCTTCTCTGTCGATTATGAGCTAGATTTAGTAGACTTAGTAGCCCTACGACAAGAAAAAGATGAATCAGTTAGTGATTACATCCGGAGATTTCGGGATACGAGAAACCGATGCTTTCAAATTCATTTAACAGATAAATAACTGGCGAGAATAGCCTTTGATGGATTGCGCTATTATTTAAAAGAGAAATTAGAAGGCATCCAGTTATTTACGCTGGCACAATTACATCAGAGAGCTTCGGCTTGTGAAAGCCGAAGCAAAGAACTAGTCAAAACGGTTCATCATAATGTCCATATAGTAGAACATAGTCAAAGTAGTTCGGACGGTGAACCAAAGGAAATTTACACTGTCGAAATAGTTTGGCCTGAGCAGGCCAAATCTTCGGCTTGCTCCTCCTTGCAGCCAGTTCAAAAGAAACGGCAGGAGGAGATTAAGTTTACATTTAATGTTGGCAGATGTGATAAGATATTCGATGAATTACTAAAAAATGGTAACATTAAGATTGATTATATCGTTCCACCTGCCGACGAACTAAAGCGTCGCGCATATTGCAAGTGGCACAACTCATTTTCACATGCCACTAATGATTGTAATGTGTTCCGACGACAAATCCAATCGGCCATTAATGAGGGACGACTGAAATTTCAGGAGGACACGGAGCCCTTTCCAATGAATATGATCGACTTCAATGGCAAAAAGGTCCTAATTCGACCCAGCACAGCCGATAAGGGCAAAGACAAAGAAGTCATCATCGACAACGCACGGGAGGCCGATGGAAACAACAAAATTGCTTGCAGGAAAGTGATGGCCGAGAAGACTCCTAATGGAGGGGAGACACTGAAGGTGACCATCACAAACTCCGGCACTGGAGGGCAAGTGCAGACAAGGGGACATGCGCAAGAACCCATACTACGCATCACGGACGGTCCGATGCCCAGGCGCGGATGGTCCGTGACATCGCCAGACGGTCCAGAGCGTTCGAGCGGACGGTCCGGCAACGCCGAAGAACCAAGGCGACCACGTACCTTCAAACCACGACGACCAGAAATAGGTACGTGGAAAACTAACACGTTCAAGGCAACTGGTCGGTTGGTAAAATCTAGCCCGACCTTTGATCAATTATTGTCTAAATATGTGAAAAAGAAGGCTGGTCCCAGCGACCGGCCACCAAAGCGACCTCGCTTACCCATCCAGGTGCGACGGCAGGTTAGGCCGATTGGACCACCACACCAATCGGAAAGGACGGGAGGTCATAATGTTCAATTAAGACCTAACGTACCTGCATGGACACCTCCACCACCATATCCACCTATACCATATCCATACACATACATACCTCCACCATATGTCCCAAATCAAATGTGGGGCATGCCACCATTCCCATTTGGGATGCCACAGTACCCCGCTTGGGGGGGCACCCCAAACATCTGTATTCAATAGGTTGACACCTCCAGGACAAGACCGATTGAGAGCCCCTCAATCTGGTCCACGAGCACAGGCCCACCAAGATTGCCGAACAACTCGGCCCCAAAGGCTGACTAATCCGGCAGGGGGGCATACAACTACAACCTCCAACAGTACGAAAAAAGGAGACGTCATTAAAATAGGAACGACAGATGTCGTCGTACAACAAAATAACGAAGGGCCGGTGATTTTTGGTGAATCAGGCAACACAAACAAAAAAGAAGGAACGACTGTCGACAAAACAGCCGATCCAAAATACTCCATGCCCCGATGGTGCCCATCGGGATTGACACGATCGCAAAAGCGAAAATTACAGTGCCTTAGAGCAAAGGAGAATCATGAGAAGGAGGCGGAAAAAATATTCAATGACACACATTGAAAGGGAATTAGGCTTACACCTAGTTCCTAAATAATTTTGGTGGTTGAATTGCCCAACACAAATATTGGACTAACTAGTTTTCTCTAGTGCATAAGTTATACAGGTGCTAAAGGTTCACACTTAGCCAATAAAAAGACAAAGTATTGGGTTCAACCAAAGAGCAAAGGGACAACCGAAGGCACCTCTGGTCTGGCGCACCGGACTGTCCGGTGTGCCACCGGACATGTCCGGTGCACCAGAGGACTCCAACTCCGAACTGCTCACCTTCGGGAACTTCCAGAGGCGACTCCGCTATAATTCACCGGGCTGTCCGGTGTACACCGGACATGTCCGGTGCTCCAAGGAAGAGCGGCCTCCGGAACTCGCCAGCCTCGGGTTTTCACTTCAGCTGCTCCGCTAAAATTCACCGAACTGTCCGGTGTACACCGGACTGTCCGGTGTAACGGCGGGGCAACAGCTATTTCGGCGCCAACAGCTACCTGCGGCGCATTAAATGCGCGCGCTGTGCGCGCAGAGGTCAGGCACGCCCATGCTGGCGCACCGGACAATCTACAGTGCATGTCCGGTGCGCCACCGGACATCCAGGCGGGCCCAGAAGACAGTGCTCCAACGGTCGACCCAACGGCTTTTTGGTGACGTGGCTGTCGCACCGGACAATCACCCACCATTCATTGCATCCAAGTTTTCCACTTCCTAACTACTTACAAGAGCTCTAGCATTCAATTCTAGACACACCAAAGAGATCAAATCCTCTCCAATCTCCACTCAACGCCCTAGTGACTAGTGAGAGAGATTTGCTTGTGTTCTTTCGAGCTCTTGCGCTTGGATTGCTTTCTTCTTTCTTGATTCTTTCTTGCGTTCAAGAACTCACTTGTAATTGAGGCAAGAGACACCAAACTTGTGGTGGTCCTTGTGGGAACTTTGTGTTCCAAGTGATTGAGAAGAGAAAGCTCACTCGGTCCGGGGGACCGTTTGAGAGAGGGTAAGGGTTGAAAGAGACCCGGCCTTTGTGGCCTCCTCAACAGGGAGTAGGTTTGAGAGAACCGAACCTCGGTAAAACAAATCCACGTGTTTCACTTCATTATTCGCTTGCGATTTGTTTTGCGCCCTCTCTCGCGGACTCGATTATATTTCTAACGCTAACCCGGCTTGTAGTTGTGATTATTTTTGAGAATTTCAGTTTCGCCCTATTCACCCCCCCCTCTAGGCGACTTTCACACATCCGCAGTATCCACCACCGCAAAAGAGATAGAGACCAAAGGCCGTTGAGGAAAATCAAACAGCCACAAAGATAGAAAATAAAACAACAACTGTGCAGCTCTTTGTAGGTATGGCAGACAGTCTGGCTATAAAAACCGGACCAACCGTACAGGAAGCGGACTGTCCGACCCCTAAGGCCGAATCATCCGCAATACACCATGACACCTGCAACGACGTACCAACACCCATGGAGGAAGACGACCTGCAAGGAGAAGACCTGGTCGACTACGAGGCTACGCCAGAACATTTAGAAAATTAGGAAAGCAATGTGACGAATTGGTCAGGACCAGTATGACGATCGGTGGTGTTGGGACTGACAATTCGATCAAAGCTAAAGAGGCCACGTTCGTTGAGTCAACCATCAGGACCAAGGCCACTGCGTACCATCCTAGTGAAAGTCGCCTAGAGGGGGGGTGAATAGGGCGAAACTGAAAATCTCAAAAAATAATCACAACTACAAGCCGGGTTAGCGTTGGAAATATAATAGAGTCCGCGAGAGAGGGTGCAAAACAAATCGCAAGCGAATAATAAAGTGAGACACGCGGATTTGTTTTACCGAGGTTCGGTTCTCTCAAACCTACTCCCCGTTGAGGAGGCCACAAAGGCCGGGTCTCTTTCAACCCTTCCCTCTCTCAAACGGTCCCTCGGACCGAGTGAGCTTCTCTTTCTTAAATCACTTGGGAATCAAACTTCCCGCAAGGACCACCACACAATTGGTGTCACTTGCCTCAATTACAAGTGAGTGTTTGATCACAAGAAAGAATGCCAAAGAAGAAGAAGCGATCCAAGCGCAAGAGCTCAAATGAACACTACAAATCACTCTCTCTAGTCACTAGGGCTTTGTGTGGAGTTGGGAGAGGATTTGATCTCTTTTGGTGTGCTTTGCAATGAATGCTAGCTCTTGTATAGTAGTTGGAAGCTGGAAAACTTGGATGCAATGAATGGTGGGGTGGTTGGGGTATTTATAGCCCCAACCACCAAAAGTGGCCGTTGGGAGGCTGTCTGTTCGATGTCGCACCGGACAGTCCGGTGCACACCGGACATGTCCGGTGCCCCCGCCACGTCATCAATGCCGTTGGATTCTGACCGTTGGAGCTTCTGACTTCTGGGCCCGCCTGGATGTCCGGTGCACACCGGACATCTCCTGTTCATTGTCCGGTGCGCCAGTATGGGCGCGCCTGACTTCTGCGCGCGCAGAGCGCGCATTGAATGCACCGCAGGTAGCCGTTGGCGCCGAAATAGCCGTTGCTCCGTGGTTACACCGGACATGTCCGGTGAATTATAGCGGAGCGGCTGCTGCGCGATCCCGAGGTTGGCGAGTTGCGGAGGCCGCGCTTCCTTGGAGCACCGGACACTGTCCGGTGTACACCGGACAGTCTGGTGAATTATAGCGGAGCGGCTTGAGAAATTCCCGAAGGTGGCGAGTTCGAGTTGGAGTCCTCTGGTGCACCGGACACTATCCGGTGGCGCACCGGACACTGTCCGGTGTACACCGGACAGTCCGGTGCCTCCAGACCAGAGGTGCCTTCGGTTGCCTCTTTGCTCCTTTGTTGAATCCAAAACTTGATCTTTTTATTTGCTGAGTGTGAACCTTTTGCACCTGTATAACTTATACACTAGAGCAAACTAGTTAGTCCAATATTTGTGTTGGGCAATTCAACCACCAAAATTATTTAGGGACTAGGTGTAAGCCTAATTCCCTTTCAATCTCCCACTTTTTGGTGATTGATGCCAACACAAACCAAAGCAAATATAGAAGTGCATAATTGAACTAGTTCGCATAATGTAAGTGCAAAGGTTGCTTGGAATTGAGCCAATATAAATGCTTACATGATGCGCATGGATTGTTTTCTTTGTTTTTGACATATTGGACCATATTTGCACCACAAGTTTTGTTTTTGCAAACTCTTTTGTAAATTCTTTTCAAAGTCCTTTTGCAAGATAGTCAAAGGTAAATGAATAAGATTTTGCAAAGCATTTTCAAGTTTTGAAATTTTCTTCCTTTGTTCCAAATGCTTTTCCTTTGACTAAACAAAACTCCCCCTCAAATGAAGTCTCCTCTTAGTGTTCAAGAGGGTTTTAAGACATCAATTTTGAAAATACTACTTGCTCCTCCTTTAGAGCACAAAGAGATACTAATTTTGAAAATTTTTTATCCGATTGACAAACAATAGTTTTAAAATTAGGGTGGTGGTGCGGTCCTTTTGCTTTGGACTCATATTTTCTCTCCCTTTGGCATGAATCGCCAAAAACGGAATTATTAGAGCCCTTAGAAGTACTTTCTCCTCCTTTGGTCATAAAATAAATGAGTGAAGATTATACCAACGTTGGAGAGTGATGCGGAGCGATGGCGAAGGATGAGTAGTAGACCGGAGTGGAAGCCTTTTGTCTTCGCCGAAGACTCCAATTCCCTTTCAATATACCTATGACTTGGTTTGGAATACACTTGAAAACACATTAGTCATAGCATATAAAAGAGACATGATCAAAGGTATTCTTATGAGCTATGTGTGCAAGTTTAGCAAAAGAAATTCCTAGAATCAAGAATATTAAGCTCATGCCTAAGTCTGGTAAAAGATTGTTCATCAAGTGGCTTGGTAAAGATATCGGCTAATTGATCTTTAGTGTTAATGTATGAAATCTCGATATCCCCCTTTTGTTGGTGATCCCGAAGAAAATGATACCGAATGGCTATGTGTTTAGTGCGGCTATGCTCAACGGATTATCCGCCATGCGGATTGCACTCTCATTATCACATAGAAGAGGAACTTTGGTTAATTTATAACCGTAGTCCCGCAGGGTTTGCCTCATCCAAAGCAATTGCGCGCAACAATGGCCTGCGGCAATATACTCGGCTTCGGCGGTAGAAAGAGCGACCGAATTTTGCTTCTTTGAAGCCCATGACACCAAGGATCTTCCCAAGAACTGGCAAGTCCCCGATGTGCTCTTCCTATTAATCTTACACCCCGCCCAATCGGCATCCGAATAACCAATCAAATCAAAAGTGGATCCCCGAGGGTACCAAAGCCCAAACTTAGGAGTATAAGCCAAATATCTCAAGATTCGTTTTACGGCCGTAAGGTGTGATTCCTTAGGGTCGGCTTGGAATCTTGCACACATGCATACGGAAAGCATAATGTCCGGTCGAGATGCACATAGATAAAGCAATGAACCAATCATCGACCGGTATACCTTTTGATCCACGGACTTACCTCCCGTGTCGAGGTCGAGATGCCCATTTGTTCCCATGGGAGTCTTGATGGGCTTGGCATCCTTCATTCCAAACTTGCTTAGAATGTCTTGAGTATACTTTGTTTGGCAAATGAATGTGCCCTCTTGGAGTTGTTTGACTTGAAATCCTAGAAAATACTTCAACTCCCCCATCATAGACATCTCGAATTTCTGTGTCATGATCCTACTAAATTCTTCACATGTAGATTTGTTAGTAGACCCAAATATAATATCATCAACATAAATTTGGCATACAAACAAATCATTGTCAAGTGTTTTGGTGAATAAAGTAGGATCGGCTTTGCCAACTTTGAAGCCATTTGCAATAAGGAAATCTCTAAGGCATTCATACCATGCTCTTGGGGCTTGCTTGAGCCCATAAAGCGCCTTAGAGAGCCTATAAACATGGTTAGGGTACTCACTGTCTTCAAAGCCGGGAGGTTGCTCAACATAGACCTCCTCCTTGATTGGTCCATTGAGGAAAGCACCCTTCACGTCCATTTGATAAAGCTTGAAGCCATGGTAAGTAGCATAGGCCAATAATATGCGAATTGACTCAAGCCTAGCTACGGGTGCATAGGTTTCACCAAAATCCAAACCTTCGACTTGTGAATACCCCTTGGCCACGAGTCGAGCTTTGTTCCTTGTCACCACACCATGCTCGTCTTGCTTGTTGCGGAAGACCCACTTGGTTCCTACAACATTTTGATTAGGACGTGGAACTAATTGCCATACCTCATTTCTTGTGAAATTGTTGAGCTCCTCTTGCATCGCCATCACCCAATCCGAATCTTGAAGTGCTTCCTCTACCCTGTGTGGCTCAATAGAGGAAACAAAAGAGTAATGTTCACAAAAATGTGCAACACGAGATCGAGTAGTTACCCCCTTATGAATGTCGCCGAGGATGGTGTCGACGGGGTGATCTCGTTGTATTGCTTGGTGGACTCTTGGGTGTGGCGGCCTTGGTTGCTCATCCTCCTTGTCTTCATCATTTGCATCTCCCCCTTGATCGTTGCCGTCATTTTGAGGTGGCTCATCTTCTTGATCTTCTTGTTCAACATCTTGAGCCTCATCCTCAATTTGAGTTGGTGGAGATGCTTGCATGGAGGAGGATGGTTGATCTTGTGCATGTGGAGGCTCTTTGGATTCCTTAGGACACACATCCCCAATGGATATGTTCCTTAACGCTATGCATGGAGCATGTTCTTCACCTATCTCATCAAGATCAACTTGCTCTATTTGAGAGCCGTTAGTCTCATCAAACACAACGTCACAAGAAACTTCAACAAGTCCTGAGGACTTGTTAAAGACTCTATATGCCCTTGTGTTTGAGTCATATCCTAGTAAAAAGCCTTCTACAGTTTTAGGAGCAAATTTAGATTTTCTACCTCTTTTAACAAGTATAAAACATTTGCTACCAAAAACCTTAAAATATGAAATATTTGGCTTTTTACCGGTTAGGAGTTCATAGGATGTCTTCTTGAGGATTTGGTGAAGATATAACCGGTTGATGGCGTAGCAAGCGGTGTTGACCACCTCGGCCCAAAACCGATCCGGTGTCTTGTACTCATCAAGCATGGTTCTTGCCATGTCCAATAGAGTTCGATTCTTCCTTTCCACTACACCATTTTGTTGTGGAGTGTAGGGAGAAGAGAACTCATGCTTGATGCCCTCCTCCTCAAGGAAGCCTTCAATTTGAGAGTTCTTGAACTCCGTCCCATTGTCGCTTCTAATTTTCTTGATCCTTAAGCCGAACTCATTTTGAGCCCGTCTCAAGAATCCCTTTATTAATGTCTCTTGGGTATGAGATTTGTCCTGCAAAAAGAACACCCAAGTGAAGCGAGAATAATCATCCACAATAACTAGACAGTACTTACTCCCGCCGATGCTTATGTAAGCGATCGGGCCGAATAGATCCATGTGTAGGAGTTCCAGTGGCCTGTCACTAGTCATGATGTTCTTGTGTGGATGATGAGTGCCAACTTGCTTCCCGGCTTGGCATGCGCTACAAATCCTGTCTTTCTCAAAATGAATATTTGTTAGTCCTAAAATGTGTTCTCCCTTTAGAAGCTTATGAAGATTCTTCATTCCAACATGGGCTAGTCGGCGGTGCCAGAGCCAACCCAAGTTAGTCTTAGCAATCAAGCAAGTGTCGAGTTCCGCTCTATCAAAATCTACCAAGTATAGCTGACCCTCTAACACTCCCTTGAATGCTATTGAATCATCACTTCTTCTAAAGACAGTGACACCTACATCAGTAAATAGACAGTTGTAGCCCATTTGACATAATTGAGATACGGAAAGCAAATTGTAATCTAAAGAATCTACAAGAAAAACATTGGAAATAGTATGGTCAGGTGATATAGCAATTTTACCCAATCCTTTGACCAAACCTTGATTTCTATCCCCGAATGTGATAGCTCGTTGGGGATCTTGGTTTTTCTCATATGAGGAGAACATCTTTTTCTCCCCTGTCATGTGGTTTGTGCACCCGCTGTCGAGTATCCAACTTGAGCCCCCGGATGCATAAACCTGCAAAACAATTTTAGTTCTTGATTTTAGGTACCCAAACGGTTTTGGGTCCTTTGGCATTAGAAACAAGAACTTTGGGTACCCAAACACAAGTCTTAGAGCCCCTGTGTTTGCCCCCAACAAACTTGGCAACTATTTTGCCGGATTTGTTAGTCAAAACATAAGATGCATCAAAAGTTTTGAATGAAATGCTATGATCATTTGATGCATTAGGAGTTTTCTTTCTAGGCAACTTAGCACGGGTTGGTTGCCTAGAACTAGACGTTTCACCCTTATACATAAAAGCATGGTTGGGGCCAGAGTGAGACTTCCTAGAATGAATTTTCTTGATTTTGCTCTCGGGATAACTGGCAGGGTACAAAATGTAACCCTCGTTATCCTGAGGCAAAGGAGCCTTGCCCTTAACAAAGTTAGACAAGTTCTTAGGAGGGGCATTAAGTTTGACATTGTCTCCCCTTTGGAAGCCAATGCCATCCTTGATGCCAGGGCGTCTCCCATTATAGAGCATACTTCTGGCAAATTTAAACTTTTCATTTTCTAAGTTATGCTCGGCAATTTTAGCGTCTAATAATGTTATATGATCATTTTGTTGTTTAATTAAAGCCATGTGATCATGAATAGCATTGATATCAACATCTCTACATCTAGTGCAAATAGAAGTGTGCTCAACGGTAGATGTAGATGGTTTGCAAGATTTTAATTCTACAACCTTAGCATGCAACATATCATTCTTGGTTCTAAGGTCGGAAATTGTAACATTGCAAACATCTAATTCTTTAGCCTTAGCAATTAATTTCTCATTCTCATTTCTAAGGCTAGCAATAGAAACATTCAACTCATCAATCCTAGCAAGCAAATCAACATTATCATTTCTAGGATAGGAAGTTGAATCAATACAAACATGAGAATCAACCTTAGCAATTAATCTAGCATTTTCATTTCTAAGGTTGTTAATGGTCTCATGGCAAGTGCTTAGCTCACTAGACAATTTTTCACATTTTTCTACCTCTAGAGCATAAGCGTTTTTAACCTTAACATGTTTCTTGTTTTCCTTGATTAGGAAATCCTCTTGGGAGTCCAAGAGATCATCCTTTTCATGGATAGCACTAATTAGCTCATTTAATTTTTCTTTTTGTTCCATGTTAAGGTTGGCAAAAAGGTTATGCAAATTGTCTTCCTCACCACTAGCATTATCATCACTAGAAGATTCATATTTAGTGGAGGATTTAGATTTAACCTTCTTCCTTTTGTCGTCCTTTGCCATGAGGCACTTGTGGCCGACGTTGGGGAAGAGGAGTCCCTTGGTGACGGCGATGTTGGCGGCGTCCTCGTCGGAGGAGGACTCGGTGGAGCTCTCGTCGGAGTCCCATTCCCGGCAAACATGGGCATTGCCGCCCTTCTTCTTGTAGTACTTCTTCTTTTCTCTCCTCTTTCCCTTCTTGTCGTCGCCCCTGTCACTGTCACTAGACATAGGACATTTTGCAATAAAATGACCGGGCTTACCACATTTGTAGCACACTTTCTTGGAGCGGGGTTTGTAGTCCTTCCCCCTCCGTTGCTTGAGGATTTGGCGAAAGCTTTTTATGATTAAAGCCATCTCCTCATTGTCGAGCTTGGAGGCGTCAATTGGTTGTCTACTTGGTGTAGACTCCTCCTTCTTCTCTTATGTTGCCTTGAAGGCCACCGGTTGCGCCTCGGACGTGGAGGGATCATCAAGCTCGTTGATCTTCTTTGAGCCCTTGATCATACATTCAAAGCTCACAAAATTCCCGATAACTTCCTCGGGGGTCATTAGTGGATATCTAGGATTACCACGAATTAATTGAACTTGAGTAGGGTTAAGGAAAATAAGAGCTCTTAAAATAACCTTAACCACCTCGTGGTCGTCCCACTTTTTGCTCCCGAGGTTGCGCACTTGGTTCACCAAAGTTTTGAGCTGGTTGTACATATCTTGTGGCTCCTCCCCTTGGCGAAGACGAAAGCGACCGAGCTCCCCCTCGATCGTTTCCCGCTTGGTGATCTTGGTGAGTTCATCACCCTCGTGCGCTGTCTTGAGTAGGTCCCAAATCTCCTTTGCATTCTTCAACCCTTACACTTTGTTGTATTCCTCCTTGCTTAGAGAGGCGAGGAGAATGGTTGTGGCTTGGGAGTTGAAGTGCTCGATTTGGGCCACTTCGTCCGTATCATAATCCTCATCCCCTATCGATGGTACCTGTGCTCCAAACTCAACAACATTCCATATACTTTTGTGGAGCGAGGTTAGATGAAATTTCATTAAATCACTCCACCTAGCATAATCTTCGCCATCAAAAGTTGGTGGTTTGTCTAATGGAACGGAAAGTAAAGGAGTATGTCTAGATGTACGGGGATAGTGTAAGGGGATCTTACTAAACTTCTTGCGCTCTTGGCGCTTAGAAGTTACGGACGGCGTATCGGAGTCGGAGGTGGATGTTGATGAAGTGTCGGTCTCGTAGTAGACCACCTTCCTCATTCTCTTGTGCTTGTCGCCTTTCCGATGCGACTTGTGAGAAGAAGATTTTTCCTTCTTCTCTTTGTGGTGAGAAGAGGAAGATCTTTTCTCCTTCCGTTTGGAGGAGTCCTTCTTCTTTTCCCTCCTCTTGGTGCGGGACTCTTCCGATGAAGTGCTCCCTTGGCTTGTAGTGGGCTTGTCGCCGGTCTCCATCTCCCTCTTGGTGTGATCTCCCGACATTACTTCGAGCGGTTAGGCTCTAATGAAGCACCGTGCTCTGATACCAATTGAAAGTCGCCTAGAGGGGGGGTGAATAGGGCGAAACTGAAAATCTCAAAAAATAATCACAACTACAAGCCGGGTTAGCGTTGGAAATATAATAGAGTCCGCGAGAGATGGTGCAAAACAAATCGCAAGCGAATAATAAAGTGAGACACGCGGATTTGTTTTACCGAGGTTCGGTTCTCTCAAACCTACTCCCCGTTGAGGAGGCCACAAAGGCCGGGTCTCTTTCAACCCTTCCCTCTCTCAAACGGTCCCTCGGACCGAGTGAGCTTCTCTTTCTTAAATCACTTGGGAATCAAACTTCCCGCAAGGACCACCACACAATTGGTGTCACTTGCCTCAATTACAAGTGAGTGTTTGATCACAAGAAAGAATGCCAAAGAAGAAGAAGCGATCCAAGCGCAAGAGCTCAAATGAACACTACAAATCACTCTCTCTAGTCACTAGGGCTTTGTGTGGAGTTGGGAGAGGATTTGATCTCTTTTGGTGTGCTTTGCAATGAATGCTAGCTCTTGTATAGTAGTTGGAAGCTGGAAAACTTGGATGCAATGAATGGTGGGGTGGTTGGGGTATTTATAGCCCCAACCACCAAAAGTGGCCGTTGGGAGGCTGTCTGTTCGATGGCGCACCGGACAGTCCGGTGCACACTGGACATGTCCGGTGCCCCCGCCACGTCATCAATGCCGTTGGATTCTGACCGTTGGAGCTTCTGACTTCTGGGCCCGCCTGGATGTCCGGTGCACACCGGACATCTCCTGTTCATTGTCCGGTGCGCCAGTATGGGCGCACCTGACTTCTGCGCGCGCAGAGCGCGCATTGAATGCGCCGCAGGTAGCCGTTGGCGCCGAAATAGCCGTTGCTCCGTGGTTACACCGGACAGTCCGGTGCACACCGGACATGTCCGGTGAATTATAGCGGAGCGGCTGCTGCACGATCCCGAGGCTGGCGAGTTGCGGAGGCCGCGCTTCCTTGGAGCACCGGACACTGTCCGGTGTACACCGGACAGTCCGGTGAATTATAGCGGAGCGGCTTGAGAAATTCCCGAAGGTGGCGAGTTCGAGTTGGAGTCCTCTGGTGCACCGGACACTATCCGGTGGCGCACCGGACACTGTCCGGTGTACACCGGACAGTCCGGTGCCTCCAGACCAGAGGTGCCTTCGGTTGCCTCTTTGCTCCTTTGTTGAATCCAAAACTTGATCTTTTTATTTGCTGAGTGTGAACCTTTTGCACCTGTATAACTTATACACTAGAGCAAACTAGTTAGTCCAATATTTGTGTTGGGCAATTCAACCACCAAAATTATTTAGGGACTAGGTGTAAGCCTAATTCCCTTTCACCTAGTAAGTGGCAAGATGCCTAAGAAAACCGATGTGATACATCGAGTTAGTTGCTTTTGGTTCGCTCAGCTCCACCAAAAGGCAGGGGGCATATGTTCGACACCAAAAAGAGAGGGCGGACGGTCCGGCGCTGAGGTCGGACGGTCCGCGGTCCGGACGGTCCGCGCCTGTGGACCGGACGGTCCGCGCGTGCGCTGAACAGATTAGGGTTCCGAGTTTTTTGCTGTGTTTGTTGGCTAGATTCTCAGAATTAGCTCGGGAAGTTTGTTTGTAAAGGGTCCAGCCCCCCTCCTCTATAAATAGAGAGGTATACGACCGATTTGTAATCATCAATCGAATCAATACAACTTCTATTTCGCATTTATTTATGAAAGGGAATTAGGCTTACACCTAGTTCCTAAATAATTTTGGTGGTTGAATTGCCCAACACAAATATTGGACTAACTAGTTTGCTCTAGTATATAAGTTATTCAGGTGCAAAAGGTTCACACTCAGCCAATAAAAAGATCAAGTTTTGGATTCAACAAAGGAGCAAAGAGGCAACCGAGGGCACCTCTGGCTGGAGGCACCGGACTGTCCGGTGTGCACCGGACAGTGTCCGGTGCGCCCAGAGGACTCCAACTCAATCTCTTCGCCCTCGGGAATTCTTGGAAGCCGGCGCGCTATAATTCACCGGACTGTCCGGTGTGCACCGGACATGTCCGGTGCTCCAAGGAAGCGCGGTCTCCGGAACTAGCCAGCCTCGGGTTCGCGCGGCAGCCGCTCCGCTAAAATTCACCGGACTGTCCGGTGTGCACCGGACTGTCCGGTGTGCCAGCGGAGCAACGGCTATTTCGGCGCCAACGGCTACCTGCGGTGCATTTAATGCGCGCGCAGCGCGCGCAGGCGTCAGGATCGCCCATACCGGTGCACCGGACATCAAACAGTACATGTCCGGTGTGCACCGGACACCCAGGAGGGCCCAGAAATCAGAAGCTCCAACGGTCAGAATCCAACGGCAATGGTGACGTGGCGGGGGCACCGGACTGTCCGGTGTGCACTGGACTGTCCGGTGTGCCATCGAACAGACAGCTTCCAGCAACGGTCACTTTTGGTGGTTGGGGCTATAAATACCCCAACCACCCCACCATTCATTGCATCCAAGTTTTCCAACTCTCAACCACTTACAAGAGCTAGGCATTAAATTCTAGACACATACAAAGAGATCAAATCCTCTCCAATTCCACTCAAGCCTTTAGTGACTAGCGAGAGAGATTTGCCGTGTTCTTTTGAGCTCTTGCGCTTGGATCGCTTTCTTTCTTTCTCACTTGTTCTTGTGATCAAAACTCAATTGTAACCAAGGCAAGAGGCACCAATTGTGTGGTGGCCCTTGCGGGGAAGTTTTGTTCCCGTTTGATTGAGAAGAAGAAAAGCTCACTCGGTCCGAGGGACCGTTTGAGAGAGGGAAGGGTTGAAAGAGACCCGGCCTTTGTGGCCTCCTCAACGGGGAGTAGGTTTGCGAGAACCGAACCTCGGTAAAACAAATCCACGTGTCTCACTCTTCATTTGCTTGCGATTTGTTTTGCACCCTCTCTCGCGGACTCGTTTATATTTCTAACGCTAACCCGGCTTGTAGTTGAGATTATTTTTTGTGATTTTCAGTTTCGCCCTATTCACCCCCCCTCTAGGCGACTTTCAATTGGTATCAGAGCCCGGTGCTTCATTAGAGCCTAACCGCTCGAAGTGATGTCGGGAGATCACACCAAGAGGGAGATGGAGACCGGCGATAACAAGCCCACTACAAGCCAAGGGAGCACTTCATCGGAAGAGTCCCGCACCAAGAGAAGGGAGAAGAAGAAGAACTCCTCCAAGCGGAAGGAGAAAAGATCTTCCTCTTCTCACCACAAGGAGAAGAAGGAAAAGTCTTCTTCTCACAAGCCGCATCGGAGTGGGGACAAGCACAAGAGGATGAGGAAGGTGGTCTACTACGAGACCGACACTTCATCGACATCCACCTCCGGCTCCGACGCGGCATCCGTCACTTCTAAACGCCAAGAGCGTAAGAAGTATAGTAAGATTCCCCTACGCTACCCTCGCATTCCTAAACATACACCTTTACTTTCCGTCCCATTAGGCAAACCACCAACTTTTAATGGTGAAGATTATGCTATGTGGAGTAATTTAATGCGATTTCATCTAACCTCTCTCCACAAAAGTATATGGGATGTTGTTGAGTATGGTGTACAGGTACCATCTGTAGGGGATGAGGACTATGACACGGATGAAGTGGCCCAAATCGAGCACTTCAACTCCCAAGCCGCAACCATTCTCCTTGCCTCACTAAGCAAGGAGGAATACAACAAAGTGCAAGGGTTGAAGAACGCAAAGGAGATTTGGGACCTACTCAAGACGGCGCACGAGGGTGATGAACTCACCAAGATCACCAAGCGGGAAACGATCGAGGGGGAGCTCGGTCGCTTCCGTCTTCGCCAAGGGGAGGAGCCTCAAGATATGTACAACCGGCTCAAGACCTTGGTGAACCAAGTGCGCAACCTCGGGAGCGCAAAATGGGATGACCACGAAGTGGTTAAGGTTATTCTAAGAGCCCTTATTTTCCTTAACCCCACACAAGTTCAATTAATTCGTGGTAATCCTAGATACCCACTAATGACCCCCGAGGAAGTTATCGGGAATTTTGTAAGCTTTGAATGCATGATTAAGGGCTCAAAGAAGGTAAACGAGCTTGACGAGCCTTCCACATCCGAGGCGCAACCGGTGGCCTTCAAGGCAACGGAGGAGAAGAAGGAGGAGTCTACACCAAGTAGACAACCAATTGACGCCTCCAAGCTCGACAACGAGGAGATGGCCCTAATCATCAAGAGCTTTCGGCAAATCCTCAAGCAACGGAAGGGGAAAGATTACAAATCCCGTTCCAAGAAGGTTTGCTACAAGTGTGGTAAGCCCGGTCATTTTATTGCAAAATGTCCTATGTCTAGTGACAGTGACAGGGGCGACGACAAGAAGGGAAAGAGGAGAGAAAAGAAGAAGTACTACAAGAAGAAGGGCGGCGATGCCCATGTTTGTCGGGAGTGGGACTCCGACGAAAGCTCAAGCGACTCCTCCGACGACGAGGACGCCGCCAACATCGCCGTCACCAAGGGACTCCTCTTCCCCAACGTCGGCCACAAGTGTCTCATGGCCAAGGATGGCAAAAAGAAGGTAAAATCAAGGTCCTCCACTAAATATGAAACATCTAGTGATGAGGATGATGATAAAAATGAGGAGGATAATTTGCGTATTCTTTTTGCCAACCTTAACATGGAACAAAAGGAAAAATTAAATGAGCTAATTAGTGCCATCCATGAAAAGGATGATCTCTTGGACTCCCAAGAGGACTTCCTAATCAAGGAAAACAAGAAACATGTTAAGGTTAAAAATGCTTATGCTCTAGAGGTAGAAAAATGTAACAAATTATCTAGTGAGCTAAGTACTTGCCATGACACTATTGCCAACCTTAGAAAAGAGAATGAAAAATTAAATGCTAAGGTTGACTCTCATGTTTGTATTGGTTCAGCTTCCAATTCTAAAGATGATAATATTGATTTACTTGCTAGAATTGATGAGTTGAATGTTTCTCTTGCTAGCCTTAGAGATGAAAAAGAAAAATTGCTTGCTAAGGCTAGAGATTTTGATGTTTGCATTTCTAACCTTAGAGATGAGAATGATATACTACATGCTAAGGTTATAGAATTTAAAACTTGCAAACCCTCTACATCTACTGAGCATATTTCCATTTGTACTAGGTGTAGAGATATTAATGTTGATGCTATCCATGATCACCTAGACTTAATTAAAAAACAAAATGATCACATAGCACAACTTAATGCTAAGATTAGAGAGCATGACTTAGAAAATGAAAAATTTAAACTTGCTAGAAGCATGCTCTATAATGGGAGACGCCCTGGCATTAAGGACGGCATTGGCTTCCAAAAGGGTGACAATGTCAAAATTAATGCCCCTCCAAAGAACTTATCTAACTTTGTTAAGGGCAAGGCTCCCATGCCTCAGGATAACGAGGGTTACATTTTGTACCCTGCCGGCTATTCTGAGAGCAAGATTAGGAAAATTCATTCTAGGAAGTCTCACTCTGGCCCTAATCATGCTTTTATGTATAAGGGTGAGACATCTAGATCTAGGCAACCAACCCATGCCAAGTTGCCTAGAAAGAAAACTACTAATGCATCAAATGATCATAGCATTTCATTTAAAACTTTTGATGCATCTTATATTTTGACTAACAAATCCGGCAAGGTAGTTGCCAAGATTGTTGGGGGCAAACACAAGGGCTCCAAGACTTGTGTTTGGGTACCCAAGGTTCTTGTTTCTAATGCTAAAGGACCCAAAACCGTTTGGGTACCTAAAATCAAGAACTAAATTTGTTTTGTAGGTTTATGCATCCGGGGGCTCAAGTTGGATACTCGACAGCGGGTGCACAAACCATATGACAGGGGAGAAAAGGATGTTCTCCTCATATGAGAAAAACCAAGATCTCCAACGAGCTATCACATTCGGGGATGGAAATCAAGGTTTGGTCAAAGGTTTGGGTAAAATTGCTATATCTCCTGACCATACTATTTCCAATGTTTTTCTTGTAGACTCTCTAGATTACAATTTGCTTTCTGTATCCCAATTATGTCAAATGGGCTACAACTGTCTTTTCACTGATATAGGTGTTACTGTCTTTAGAAGAAGTGATGATTCAATAGCATTTAAGGGAGTGTTAGAGGGTCAGCTATACCTGGTTGATTTTGATAGAGCTGAACTCAACACTTGCTTGATTGCTAAGACTAACTTGGGTTGGCTCTGGCACCGCCGACTAGCCCATGTTGGAATGAAGAATCTTCACAAGCTTCTAAAGGGAGAGCACGTTTTAGGACTAACCAATGTTCATTTTGAGAAAGACAGGATTTGTAGCGCATGTCAAGCTGGGAAGCAAGTTGGTGTCCATCATCCACACAAAAATGTCATGACTACCGACAGCCCGCTGGAGCTCCTACACATGGATTTATTCGGCCCGATCGCTTACATAAGCATCGGCGGTAGTAAGTATTGCCTTGTAATTGTGGATGATTATTCTCGCTTCACTTGGGTATTCTTTTTACAGGAAAAATCACAAACCCAAGAGACCTTAAAAGGATTCTTGAGACGAGCTCAAAATGAGTTCGGCTTAAGGATCAAGAAAATTAGAAGCGACAACGGGACGGAGTTCAAGAACTCTCAAATTGAAGGCTTTCTTGAGGAGGAGGGCATCAAGCATGAGTTCTCTTCTCCCTACACTCCACAACAAAATGGTGTAGTGGAGAGGAAGAATCGAACTCTATTGGACATGGCAAGAACCATGCTTGATGAGTACAAGACACCGGATCGGTTTTGGGCCGAGGCGGTCAACACCGCCTGCTACGCCATCAACCGGTTATATCTTCATCAAATCCTCAAGAAGACATCTTATGAACTCCTAACCGGTAAAAAGCCAAATATTTCATATTTTAGAGTTTTTGGTAGCAAATGTTTTATTCTTGTCAAAAGAGGTAGAAAATCTAAATTTGCTCCTAAAACTGTAGAAGGCTTTTTACTAGGATATGACTCAAACACAAGGGCATATAGAGTCTTTAACAAGTCCTCAGGACTTGTTGAAGTTTCTTGTGACGTTGTGTTTGATGAGACTAACGGCTCTCAAGTAGAGCAAGTTGATCTTGATGAAACAGGTGAAGAACAGGCTCCATGTATAGCGCTAAGGAACATGTCCATTGGGGATGTGTGTCCTAAGGAATCCGAAGAGCCTTCACAAGCACAAGATCAACCATCCTCCTCCGTGCAAGCATCTCCACCAACTCAAGTTGAGGATCAGGCTCAAGATGTTGAACAAGAAGATCAAGAAGATGAGCCACCTCAAAATGACGTCAACGATCAAGGGGGAGATGCAAATGATGAAGACAAGGAGAATGAACAACCAAGACCGCCACACCCAAGAGTCCACCAAGCAATACAACGAGATCACCCCGTCGACACCATCCTCGGCGATATTCATAAGGGGGTAACTACTCGATCTCGTGTTGCACATTTTTGTGAACATTACTCTTTTGTTTCCTCTATTGAGCCACACAGGGTAGAGGAAGCACTTCAAGATTCGGATTGGGTGATGGCGATGCAAGAGGAGCTCAACAATTTCACGAGGAACGAGGTATGGAACTTAGTTCCACGTCCTAACCAAAATGTTGTAGGAACCAAGTGGGTTTTCCGCAACAAGCAAGACGAGCATGGTGTGGTGACTAGGAACAAAGCTCGACTCGTGGCCAAGGGGTATTCACAAGTCGAAGGTTTGGATTTTGGTGAAACCTATGCACCCGTAGCTAGGCTTGAGTCAATTCGTATATTATTAGCCTATGCTACTTACCATGGCTTCAAGCTCTACCAAATGGACGTGAAGAGTGCCTTCCTCAATGGACCAATCAAGGAGGAGGTCTATGTTGAGCAACCTCCCGGCTTTGAAGATAGTGAGTACCCTAACCATGTTTATAGGCTCTCTAAGGCGCTTTATGGGCTCAAGCAAGCCCCAAGAGCATGGTATGAATGCCTTAGAGATTTCCTTATTGCTAATGGCTTCAAAGTCGGCAAGGCCGATCCTACTTTATTCACTAAGACTCTTGACAATGATTTGTTTGTATGCCAAATTTATGTTGATGATATCATATTTGGGTCTACTAACAAATCTACATGTGAAGAATTTAGTAGGATCATGACACAAAAATTCGAGATGTCGATGATGGGGGAGTTGAAGTATTTTCTAGGATTCCAAGTCAAGCAAAGAGGGCACCTTCATCAGCCAAACAAAGTATACTCAAGATATTCTAAGCAAGTTTGGAATGAAGGATGCCAAGCCCATCAAGACACCCATGGGAACCAATGGGCATCTCGACCTCGACACGGGAGGTAAGTCCGTGGATCAAAAGGTATACCGGTCGATGATTGGTTCATTGCTTTATTTATGTGCATCTCGACCGGACATTATGCTTTCCGTATGCATGTGTGCAAGATTCCAAGCCGACCCTAAGGAATCACACCTTACGGCCGTAAAACGAATCTTGAGATATTTAGCTTATACTCCTAAGTTTGGGCTTTGGTACCCTCGGGGATCCACTTTTGATTTGATTGGGTATTCGGATGCCGATTGGGCGGGGTGTAGGATTAATAGGAAGAGCACATCGGGGACTTGCCAGTTCTTGGGAAGATCCTTGGTGTCATGGGCTTCAAAGAAGCAAAATTCGGTCGCTCTTTCTACTGCCGAAGCCGAGTATATTGCCGCAGGCCATTGTTGCGCGCAATTGCTTTGGATGAGGCAAACCCTGCGGGACTACGGTTACAAATTAACCAAAGTCCCTTTGCTATGTGACAATGAAAGTGCAATCAAAATGGCCGACAATCCCGTTGAGCATAGCCGCACTAAGCACATAGCTATTCGGTATCATTTTCTTCGGGATCACCAACAAAAGGGGGATATCGAGATTTCATACATTAACACTAAAGATCAATTAGGCGATATCTTTACCAAGCCACTTGATGAACAATCTTTTACCAGACTTAGGCATGAGCTCAATATTCTTGATTCTAGGAATTTCTTTTGCTAGTCTTGCACACATAGCTCATAAATATACCTTTGATCATGTCTCTTTTATATATGCTATGACTAATGTGTTTTCAAGTGTATTTCAAACCAAGTCATAGGTATATTGAAAGGGAATTGGAGTCTTCGGCGAAGACAAGGCTTCCACTCCACTCTACTACTCATTCTTCACCGTCGCTCCGCATAATCTCTCCAACTTTGGTATAATCTTCACTCATTCGTTTCATGACCAAAGGGGGAGAAAGTACTTCATTGGGCTCTAATGATTCCGTTTTTGGCGATTCATGCCAAAGGGGGAGAAAATATGAGCCCAAAGCAAAAGGACCGCACCACCACCTATTTTTATAAATTTGATGATTTTATATTGGTAAATTTCAAAATTGGTATCTCTTTGTGTTCTAAAGGGGGAGCAACTAGTATTTTCAAAATTGATGTCTTAAAACCCTCTTGAACACTAAGAGGAGACCTTATTTGAGGGGGAGTTTTGTTTACTCAAAGGAAAAGCATTTGAACAAAGGAAGAAAATTTCAAATCTTGAAAATGCTTTGCAAAATCTTATTCATTTACCTTTGACTATCTTGCAAAAGGACTTTGAAAAGAATTTACAAAAGAATTTGCAAAAACAAAACTCTTGGTGTAAATGTCAAAAACAAAGAAACCATCCATGTGCATCACATAAATATTTATATTGGCTCAATTCCAAGCAACCTTTGCACTTACATTATGCAAACTAGTTTAATTATGCACTTCTATATTTGCTTTGGTTTGTGTTGGCATCAATCACCAAAAAGGGGGAGATTGAAAGGGAATTAGGCTTACACCTAGTTCCTAAATAATTTTGGTGGTTGAATTGCCCAACACAAATATTGGACTAACTAGTTTGCTCTAGTATATAAGTTATTCAGGTGCAAAAGGTTCACACTCAGCCAATAAAAAGATCAAGTTTTGGATTCAACAAAGGAGCAAAGAGGCAACCGAGGGCACCTCTGGCTGGAGGCACCGGACTGTCCGGTGTGCACCGGACAGTGTCCGGTGCGCCCAGAGGACTCCAACTCAATCTCTTCGCCCTCGGGAATTCTTGGAAGCCGGCGCGCTATAATTCACCGGACTGTCCGGTGTGCACCGGACATGTCCGGTGCTCCAAGGAAGCGCGGTCTCCGGAACTAGCCAGCCTCGGGTTCGCGCGGCAGCCGCTCCGCTAAAATTCACCGGACTGTCCGGTGTGCACCGGACTGTCCGGTGTACCAGCGGAGCAACGGCTATTTCGGCGCCAACGGCTACCTGCGGTGCATTTAATGCGCGCGCAGCGCGCGCAGGCGTCAGGATCGCCCATACCGGTGCACCGGACATCAAACAGTACATGTCCGATGTGCACCGGACACCCAGGAGGGCCCAGAAATCAGAAGCTCCAACGGTCAGAATCCAACGGCAATGGTGATGTGGCGGGGGCACCGGACTGTCCGGTGTGCACCGGACTGTCCGGTGTGCCATCGAACAGACAGCTTCCAGCAACGGTCACTTTTGGTGGTTGGGGCTATAAATACCCCAACCACCCCACCATTCATTGCATCCAAGTTTTCCAACTCTCAACCACTTACAAGAGCTAGGCATTAAATTCTAGACACATACAAAGAGATCAAATCCTCTCCAATTCCACTCAAGCCTTTAGTGACTAGCGAGAGAGATTTGCCGTGTTCTTTTGAGCTCTTGCGCTTGGATCGCTTTCTTTCTTTCTCACTTGTTCTTGTGATCAAAACTCAATTGTAACCAAGGCAAGAGGCACCAATTGTGTGGTGGCCCTTGCGGGGAAGTTTTGTTCCCGTTTGATTGAGAAGAAGAAAAGCTCACTCGGTCCGAGGGACCGTTTGAGAGAGGGAAGGGTTGAAAGAGACCCGGCCTTTGTGGCCTCCTCAACGGGGAGTAGGTTTGCGAGAACCGAACCTCGGTAAAACAAATCCACGTGTCTCACTCTTCATTTGCTTGCGATTTGTTTTGCACCCTCTCTCGCGGACTCGTTTATATTTCTAACGCTAACCCGGCTTGTAGTTGAGATTATTTTTTGTGATTTTCAGTTTCGCCCTATTCACCCCCCCTCTAGGCGACTTTCAATTTCCAATACAATTAGGAGTAGTTCTAGTCTAGTTCTAGTTTAGCCTCTCGATCCCCAAATTATCCGCTTCTCTTCGACTATACGTCGATTAGAGGAGTCTAGGTCGGTCGGCCCGAGCCTAGACAACTCCTAGGATCTCTCCTCCCCGACGGGGTCCCTCCCGGGAGCGAGATCCAGGCGCCGCCGGCGATCTTCCGCCGCCCCTGCGTACGCGCGAACCGTCTGGCCCCAGGGCGTGGACCGTCCGGCAGGAGCCCTAGCCTTGTACCAGGCCGCGAACCGTCCGCCTCTGCGTACGCGCAGACCGTCCGGCCCCAGGGCGCGGACCGTCCGGCCCCAGGGCGCGGACCGTCCGGCCGTCAGGCAGGAGCCCTAGCCTTGTACCAGGCCGCGGACCGTCCGGCCCCTGCGCGCGGACCGTCCGCCCCTGTGCAGAGAGCACCGCCGCGCCTCGCACCAGGCCGCGGACCGTCCGGCCCCTGCGCGCGGACCGTCCGCCCCTGTGCAGAGGGCGCCACCACGGTTCTTGTTGAGTGTTTGGCGCTCCAAAAAGGCGTCAACACCATAAATCATACTAATTAGGTCTAAAAACTTTAGAAAATCATACTTTATGTTTAAGATCATGTTTGGGAAACCTTCATTTCAAAAATTTCATGTTTATTTGAGTTTCTTCTATCCAAACAGGTCTAGCTCCACGAGCTCTAGTTTAAAAAAAAGGTGAAACTAGAGACCGGTTTTATGAAATTTTTGAAGCTTCTCAAAGGATGCTTCAAAAACATTATTTTCATACATCCTCATGAAGTTGCACAAAACTACTCACCATGTTATTGGTTACATGACCTATCGATTTATGTCTCTTCCTCCACCCGCTAATTATCAAGGTTAATTAAGAAAACTCGCACAAATTAATTGTATTATAGAATGTGGAGTCTATATGCAAATCAAATACTCTTGAACTATGTCTTACCAATCTATCAAAGTCGTTTCATGGTGAAGCTAGAAACCGATTAACCGAAGTTGCAATTCTTGAAATGAAATTCTCCCAAATAGGGCCTAAGTCTCTAAAAGATTTTCGGTAAAACTTCAGCTGAATTTTGGTATTTTCTGTGGTAGCCAAAAATCTAATTAAAAGAGAACATAGCATATGCAATCACTTATTTAGTGCAAGGACAATCAAGCAATTTGGTGCATGCATCCAATCAAAATTTGATGATAACTTTTATTTTACCTTTAATCTCTTTGACCTGAAGCCCAATGCCTATTTTACGGTTAACTCTTTCGTATGAAATCTAAATTGATTGATTTCGTATGAACCAAATGAGTGATTTCACACGACTGTCCCCAAATTGAAAAACCCAAGGTACGATCGAACACGAGTGGTCTCCCTTTATATTACTAAGGTATGTTTGACAACAATATTTCTCGTTATAGTTTTTTGCTAGCTCCAAAAATACCATAATTTTAAAACACTATTTAGATACAACATTGTAAATCATATTATATAGGCAAAAACTAGCCATGTCAAAAACTTTGGATTGGAATGACAGGCTTGCTCAGAAAATCTGGCAACTTCAATACATTAGATTAGAACATCAGCCTCTTGCTCTAAAAAAACCTTGACCCCAGAATTTGGCCGGTTTGAGCATAAACGCGATTTACACGTCAGGTCATTGTTTGATTCATCGTTATTACTACACCGAGTATAGATTTGAAAACCCACAACGTCATTTAACACTCTGGTATAGATTTGAAGACTCGAACTTTAGACTCAGAACCATTGCAAACTCATTAACTTTAGACAAAAAAACATCAGTACCGCTGTTTTTAAGATAAATGTATATTGAAAAAAACTGGCACCACTCAACAATAAACTCATACCAAGATGTTTATAATAGACTCAGCTCCGAACAACATTTCTGTAATAGACTAGAAGGGATAAACTGGCATCCCAGCACAAACTTGACGAGCTGAGCCGCTGCCGTTGCCCAATCTCAGAAACTGAACTCTAGATCTTGTTGAAAGCCACAATGTCGCAACTCTGGACGTACTCATTGATGGGCTCTTGCGTAAGGTGGTCCTCAATTAGAGTGTCGATGGACACAAGATCGTCGACAATTGTCAACATGATAGTCATCTTCTTGATGCCGTATCCAACAGGCACAAGCTTTGCTGTATTACAAGTTTATGTCAAATGGTTAATACATACACAAGCGTTGTTGTATTACAAGTTTATGTCAAATGGTTAAATACAGGAAAATCTGTAGCATTGAAAGTGACTTACATGCTCCCCAAGTCAGACCCTCCATCTGGACACTGCGGACAGCCTCCTCCAGCTTCTTCATATCAGTCTCATCGTCCCATGGTTTGACATCCATAAGGACGGAGGATTTACCACCTGTAAATATATGCAAAGCCATTAATAACTATCAAGACCTAAAAGTCAAGTTTCTGCAAGAAAAAGTGATTATAAGAAACACTAACAAGACCTAAACAGGTTCTACATAAAATCCAAATGATTATAAGAGACAATGTAGGTTAACACTCCTAAATGAAAATTATGCATACTTTCTTTCTTTTTAGAAGAGGCCTTGGCAGCGGCGGCACGCTCATCAGCTGCCTTCTTGTCCTCCTCAGTTTCATCACCAAAAAGATCAAGGTCATCATCATCCTCAGCCTGTCGAGAATTAAAAGCTTACTACAACAAGGACAACAGCAATGAAATTCAAGACTATGACAAACTCGGTTAATGTTTTCAGTTAGTTCAGATTCATCAGCAGAAGACAGTGACAACAAAAAAGAAGCATTGATATAAAGCATACTTGGCATGCAATTAATCACACAACGACAAATAGGTTGATATTTAATGGAATAAAAAATAAGAAGCATAGATCAACTGGAATTTCTTCCCCATTGTTTGACCAATCAATGAAAAATTGTACCATGCTAAATCAAACAGAACAGCACTGCCCCATTGTTTGACCAATAAGACAGATTAATGTAAACAAATAAAAAAGAGATGTGGCAGTATGGCTTGGGATGGGGAGAACAAACCTCATCCGCAGGAGCAGCTGCCGCAGGAGCTGATCCCGCAGGCAGATTTACACCAACAGCCTTACCAGGGAATCTGCAACCAGTGAAAGGCGTCAATCTACGACACTTACAAATGTGCAATCAGTGAAATAAATAAAACCTGCGGCCAGTGAAAGACATCAACCCACTACACCTATAAATTTGCAATTAGAGAAACAAATCGAACCTTGAGGCTACAGCCGCAGAGACGGTCTCGTACCAGCGGGCGGCATTAGGAAACTCAGCGCCAGGCTTCGACGGCACCGCGGCGAAGACCTTAATGTCATCCTTAGTAATGGAGTCACTGCACAGGCAGCAGCACAAGCACAAGCACTATAAGGAAACGCAACCCGATCGACATCACAAGAGAAATTTGCCATTTGGAGCGAAAAACGACAAGATCCCATATCACGGTCATCATCATATCGATGCGAATCAGCAGATCTAGCAACAAGTCTAACAGCGCTCACCCAGACACATAGGTTTTGCCGGCGAGGTGAGCCTCGAGGGACTTGAGGCCGTCGGCGGTGTGGAGGTCGGAGAAGACGGCCATCGTATCGATCGGCGAGGAGCAGGCGTCTTCTCGAGGGATGTGAGATGAGCAGCGGCGGCGGCTAAAATCAAAAACCCTAGAGAGACAGAGAGGAGTCCAAAGACGCGACCGCCGCTTATATATATAGTGGCGCTCTAGAGGGTGGGGCCCACCTGCCAGAGTCGTACACTGAGGACACCGAGCGCCCGTGCGATTAGGCATCTACGGTGAGGATATTCCTTGTGCATCACGTGGGGCCGTAGGAGCCGTTGGATCGGCATATTCGATCAACGGACGATGCAAATCTATCATCTTTCTTTGGATAGCGCCTCCTCGTCCTCTCCGGTGTCATCCCGCCGCCCACTCCCATGGCCTCCCTCGCCATCCCGGCCTTGCGCCCGGCGGGAGCCAAGCTCACCGGCAATATCACACCCACGAATCCCTGGAGGCCCGCTCGCCAATGCGCTTGCGCGTCCGGTGGCCATGTCGGGGAGTTGTCAGCTCTGGCCCCGGAGGCTGAGGCAGAGCAGGCGGTGGTGAGCGAGGTCAAGCCAAGGTTTAGGTGGGACGCGTTCGGGTCCGACCTGACTGGGCCGCAGCAGCGGGCGTTCCGGGGCCTGTCTCCGAAGCTGCCCAACCGCTGCAAGGCCCTGGTGGCGCGCGTGGTGTGCCTGAGCCCCGGGGACGAGAGGCTTGGCGCGCTCCTCGCGTACTGGGTGAAGGCGATGAAGCCTAAGAGAGCGGATTGGTTGCTGGTTCTCAAGGAACTGAAGGCTATGGAGAGCCCGCTGCTTGCTGAGGTCAGTGACGAAGAGCAAATCCCCTGCCTGTCGTCTGCTAGAAATTCTGAACTTCTGAATCGTCGTGTGCTGTTACTGTTCCGCCCAAGTCCGGCAAGGTGGTTGCCAGAGTTAAGAACGACACACACGCGCGCGATTCTGGAATGCACAAGCTTTTGGTGCAGTTGTTCACTGCGTTTTCTGGACTCTGTCTTACAGTTACAGACTCAATTAACTTGACGCGTGAATCACTGACTGAACCCTCCTCACAACCGCGCCAAGTCCAGCCATCGTGCCCACTCACTCTACCACTATCTCCTAGAAACGCGCTGAGCCATTGACCAAGCTCAACAAACTCGGCTACATCCGAGGACACGACTCAAACTGAACAAAACAGAAAGGAATACAGATAGACTGACGAAACTGAATGGCTAACAAACAGACTCCGACGAACTGACGAAACTGAAGAATCTCAAACGATGGAATGGTGTCTGCATCTCACTGTCAGTTACAGTTCCTAGAGGTGCTTGCTGAAGTTCTGATAAAAAAAAGAAGGAACTATGAAATTGACAAGTATGAAATGGTCATTGCTGCGACGTGCCCACAATCTACTCACTGGCTGTAATATGCTGATTTCTGATTTCTAGGGTGATGAGAGTGTAGTTAGTTAGTAGGCTTTTGAGTCTAGTTTAGCATGACCAGTTGGCGAGTCAAGTAATTTAACGAAGGTTCGATATGCTTGGTAGGTACTGGAGCATGCATTGCTGGAAGATTCTTTCGAGGCAAACGTTCGTGACTACACCAAGTTGATCCACATCTACGGCAAGCAGAAGCGACTGCAGAAAGCCGAGGACGCATTTGCCGCCATGAAAGGCAGAGGTTTCCCTTGCGATCAGGTCATGCTGACCGCACTGATGGACATGCACAGCAAGGCTGGAGATCTGGCCCGTGCAAAGGAAATATTCGGGGAAATCGTGCTGCTCGGTCTCCCACTGGATAAGCGCGCGTACGGCTCGATGGTCATGGCCTACATCAGGGCCGACATGCTGCCGGAAGCAGAGGATCTGGTCAAAGAAACGGAGGAGCAGCAGGTGTTCGCCGGGAAGGAGGTTTACAAGGCATTGCTGAGAGCCTATTCATACAGAGGCAATCCAGACGGGGCGCAGCGGGTCTTCGATGCAGTACAGTTTGCGGGGATAGTGCCTGACACGAAGCTGTGCGCGCTACTGGTGAATGCCTACTGTCTCTCCGATCGGATCGAGGAAGCTGTCTGTGTGATCCGCAATATGAGAAGCGCGGGAGTGGAGCCCTGTGACAAATGTGTTGCCTTGGTGTTGGGTGCTTGTGAGAAGGTGAACATGCTAGAAACAGCGCTGGGGTTTCTGACAGAGCTTGAAGAGAACGGTGTTTCGATTGGCCAAGAGCCCTCTCAGTTGCTTGCTGCCTGGTTCAGGAAGCTTGGGGTGGTTCGTGAGGTCGACCAGGTTCTGAAGGACCTCTCGTCAGAGGACATGACGAGTAGACCAAGCTTTGCAGTTTCTTTAGAACAACAGTAGCGATCTATTGGTGATTTTGTTAAAAGTTTTGGCTCTGTATATCCAAGCAAATAACACTCTTGGATATTCACTGGCCAGAAGCTGAGCCATCTGATGTACTGTACATCCATTAGGATCATTTCAGACCATTTAGATGTGTGGTAAGTTTCTGTCCAATGCTTCTTTGTTCCTCTGTCCGAGTCCGAGATACTTTTCTCAAGTTAATTGACATCCTGAATTTCAAAAGATAAATAAATGTTGCAAGCCTGCAACAGCTATGTTCACTAAGCACCAATTTCCACGGTTCTACAATTATGGTTTGTCACATTTTTCTTCCTGCTTTATACAAAATAAGATAATTTATGTACAAATAGAAATTTGAACCTTGTTTGTTGGCTCCACATTTAATCTACCTAACCAACAGAGCACGAATGATTCTTTCTTTGTTTTATTAAAACAAAGTTTATCCATGTAATATATAGAAACCGTATCATGATATCATGAGCATCTAAGTCATCTATGAATGTGACTGCAACAGTTAATACCATCAATTTTCATGAACCATTGTCTCTTTACACTGTAAAAAACACAGCATTTACCATACGTGAAAAGCTTACTTGAGGCCCAATTAATGTACATAAATCAGATTGATGATTAACGTCCTCAAATACCCGCTTAAATTTGAGATTCTAAATTATTACTAGTCATTGTCCTCGGTTTTAGACTTTCTCTTTTTCTTCTTCATCTCTTAAGTGGCTGACTTAGAGGATGTTTGGGACTACTTTAGGTTCTAGCTTCAATGTAAATCTATAGTTTACAGTTTAAATTTAAATAGTTTTACAAATATTTTTAATCTAAATGTCTTTTAAAGGTTCATAATTCTAGCTCTACGAATTTCTAGAGCACATAATGATCTGCTCCACCAAATCCTTCAAATAGGCTCAACATCCTCAAATGGTTCACGGTTCTTCGTTTTTCTTCTTTGGAGTCTCGTCTTGTTTGACATCATCACTGAGTGGCTCCCTGGCCACCTCTTTCTTCTTCTCAGTCTGAGGTTCATCTTGTCCACGAGCAATCTTATCAACACCACCTCTTTCTTCTTCTCAGTTTGAGGTTCATCTTGTCCACGAGCAATCTTATCAACATCTATTGCTTCACCTTCAGCCTGGACTTTAGACTTCCTTTTTCTTGCCTTTCAAACACTTCGTTGTTCTCATTACCTGCAAAAAAAATGGATAAGTGTAAATTACTTAGATATGGTTATTAGAAATATATGAATTCAATTTGAGTGTTTATGGAACCGAGGAAGGTCTAAACCCTTGCCATCAACATCCTCGGAAACCACATTAATACCCTCACAACATGGTTCTATCGAGGTGCGACCTTATCACCTCAGCTTGTTCACGCAGATTCTGTCAATTGACTTTGGTTCTGTGGAGTGATTCTAAAAAATTGGACCTCAACCTCATTTAATTAATAGTTTTGGTGTTTGATAATCAATAAAATCATTTATACTAATGTATTTGCTAGCGTTTATGTTTATAATTCAGACGGTGTAACATGAACTTGATCTAAGGCAATGAGAAGATCAACACCTCAAAGAAAACATTGGAATACTTTTTATCAAAATCATGTAAGAGTCTAAGACACGAAACAGACAAAGCCTAAAAAACATAAAAAAAACAAATGAAATCAAGATGCACAATTCCAATGGCACATCGAATAGGTGTGAAGAACTAAGTGCACCAGCGTGTCAGATATCACATCCGATACGACTTACGGAGAGGTCTGTAGAAGGGACATGGATGCCTACAAGACACCATACCTGTCTGGTGGCACATCGAAGATCGTACTGGATACGGCACTCGTAGAGGGTGCAAACGCACTCGAGCCAAATATAAGACACCTAACATGTCAGGTGTGGCATCGGTGGTACACCGGAGCTAGAATCTCAACAGTCGACAACACCGGATACCTTTCACACGTGACACACGACGTACGAAACTGAAGTTTTAAAGTAATAGAGAAATAATATCATTAGACTAAGTTCTTTTATATCTCAAGTGATTCTATCTATTCGGGTTTTAAAGGCGGATAACCGAATATGAACTTGTATCTTGAAATATATAACATATAGAAACCGAACCCAAACGCCAAACTCGAAAAAACAAATAGTATTCAAGTTCAGTTTGAGTTTTTGTTTTTAAAATGCCCACTCCTGCCCATATAGGGTTTTAGACAGACTTCAATTAAGGCAAACGTGGTGACTGTTTAACTAGGAAGTGCTTCACGAGGGTAAATACTAAATAGGCACTTTAGCAGTGTTGGAGCATAGTGGTAACGACAGAATGACTGTTGTCTTTATTGCAGGGAAGACAGTGCTTATATATACAGGCGAACTAGTGCCTCCCCAAGGGGTGCGTCCCTTGGGGAGAAACTGTCGCACCCCATGGAGGGGATTGAACACACATATTGTAACACTCCCCTTGATCAATCCAAGTCCATTTAATCATCTGCAAGCTGTCTTCCAATATATTATCTCCTCAAAAACCCTGTGGGAAAAATAAGGAGTACACAATGCTTTTGGATCATGAGTGAAAGTCGCCTAGAGGGGAGGTGAATAGGGCGAAACTGAAATTTACAAATATAAACACAACTACAAGTCGGGTTAGCGTTACAAATAATAATGAGTCCAAGAGAGAGGGCACAAAACAAATCGCAAGCGAATGAAGAGTGTGACACGTGGATTTGTTTTACCGAGGTTCGGTTCTCGCAAACCTACTCCCCGTTGAGGAGGCCACAAAGGCCGGGTCTCTTTCAACCCTTTACCCTCTCTCAAACGGTCTCTCAGACCGAGTGAGCTTCTCTTCTCAAATCAAACCGGGAACAAAGCTTCCCCGCAAGGACCACCACACAATTGGTGTCTCTTGCCTCGGTTACAATTGAGTTTTGATCACAAGAACAAATGAGAAAGAAAGAAGCAATCCAAGCGCAAGAGCTCAAAAGAACACGACAAATCTCTCTCGCTAGTCACTAAAGCTTTGTGTGGAATTGGAGAGGATTTGATCACTTGAGTGTGTCTAGAATTGAATGCCTAGCTCTTATAAGTGGTTGAGAAGTGGAAAACTTGGATGACTTGAATGTGGGGTGGTTGGGGTATTTATAGCCCCAACCACCAAACTAGCCGTTTGGTGGAAGCTGTCTGTCGTATGGTGCACCGGACAGTCCGGTGCACACCGGACATGTCCGGTGCGACAGCCACGTCACCAGGCCGTTAGGGTTCCGACCGTTGGAGCGCTGACTGCTGGGCCCGCCTGGATGTCCGGTGGCGCACCGGACATGCACTGTAGAGTGTCCGGTGCGCCAGCATGGGCGTGTCTGACTTCTGCGCGCGCTGGCGCGCATTTAATGCGCTTGCAGGTAGCCGTTGGCGCCGAAGTAGCCGTTGCTCCGCAGCTACACCGGACAATCCGGTGTACACCAGACATGTCCGGTGAATTATAGCGGAGCAGCCAATGCGAATTCCCGAAGCTGGCGAGTTCAGAGCCGCGACCTCTTGGAGCACCGGACACTGTCCTGTGCACACCGGACAGTCCGGTGAATTATAGCGCGCCGGCTCTAAGAATTCCCGAAGGCGCGAAGTTCAGCTTGAAGTTCCCTGGTGCACCGGATACTGTCCGGTGGCACACCGGACAGTCCGGTGTGCCAGACCAGGGTGCCTTCGGTTGTCCCTTTGCTCCTTTGTTTGAACCCTTTCTCTTGGTCTTTTTATTGGCTTATTGTGAACCTTTGGTACCTGTAGAACTTATAAACTAGAGCAAACTAGTTAGTCCAATTTATTTGTGTTGGGCAATTCAACCACCAAAATTAGTTTAGAAAATAGGTGTAAGCCTAATTCCCTTTCAGTGAGTAAAACTCATATTGAACTCCAAAAGAAAAATATGCTTGTAATCATCATGCATAAAAACCCTGTGGGAAAAAGATAATGATGAAGCATATAGCTTAGTTGATATTACCTTGTTAAAAAATTGGATGAGAAAACCTTAACAAGGCAAAACTCATAAAGAAAAGAGTGTAATATGATGGTACAAAACAGGTCAAATATCATGGAGAATTACTCCCCTTGATCCTTGCAAGCACTTAAGTCTTCTCATACCAATCACCTCAACACATTTCTGAAAACGTTGAGTATGATAGAGATTTTGTGAATAGATCAGCAAGATTATCACAAGACTTTGTTTGCAAGATGGATAATACGATTTAGGAGCAATATGCTTATTAATGTTGCTCCTGATATAACTTGTTTCCATCTGAACAACACAAGCTCAATTATCCTTATAGATAATTGTCGGTGGTTCAATTGAACCATGGTATGCCATTGTTCTCCCATGGACCTCTAGCCCAAAGAACAATAACATGTCTATAGTCATCATCTCAAAAACCCCAGTAGGGAAAATAAATGATGAGACATATAACTCAGGCTAATATTTTTCCAAGATAATCTAGTCAGAAAATCTGAGAAATCAACATATGATCTGAGTCTCCTTAAAAACCCAATGGGAAAAATAAGGAGAATAATCACGATATATTGTTGATCATTTAAACTCTTATGAGATAAACTCATAACCTAGTTCAAATACAACAATAGCTATGTCATAATGTATCATCCTCGAAAACCTCTATGGGAAAAATAGATGACACGACATAAGCCTTGTGTTGATGTTGCCTCGTTAAAAACTTTGAATGAGAAACCCAAACGGGGAAAACTCATGTGAAGAAAAGAGTACAACATGATGTATAAACAAGTTCTTCCGATCAAAAGGGAAACTCCCCCTGATCTTTGCAAATCACTAAGTCATCCCATATATACTTTAAAACACATTTAAAATGTGGAGTAAGGTAGAGACTTAGTTTGTAACTTGTTTTTCATCTAAACAACACAAAGTAATATTATCTTCATATATAATAAGGTCAATGATATTAAAATCATGACCACCACATACCCTCAGTATGTAGTATATCATTCTATACAATCCCACGAAGTGTGCTACAGAATGATTAGTGTAAGTGACCATTAATCTCTGTTGATCGACATTTATCAAACAGTAGGTCCAACTTACCAGAAGTATGTCATTGATCTTGTACCTGGGGATCTTCTATAGATATCCAAGATCAGTATATCCAAATATAAGGAGAGCATGAGTACACCTGGAGATCATAACTCGATCTCATGTGTTGTTAGCTAGCAAATCATTGCAAAGCAATATCCGACTGGATGCTCTTGCAAGATGCAATAGCACATCTCATGATCTGAAAGAATCAAATAACTATGATTCCATTATATTGAATTTCTTCAATATATGTTGGATATAAACAACTTTGTATCCAAGATACTCAAGATAGTTTACTTTGAATTGAAAATCTGTTTCAATTCATATCCTCTATCTCGAACTCCATCGATAAGTAATGTATGTTTAAAATATGTTGCACATATTTACACTGAACATACCATTCTTTGTGTATCCCTTCAGAAGGAAGGATTCACTAGGTCGAATGTACCATATTTGACCAGGATGCTCTAAGTCACAAAGACTTTCCAAGCATTGCAAATTTGTGATTGGTGATTATGTATTTGGAATCCTTCAAGACTTCACAAATACCATAATTCAGTGACCACATATGCATATGTTGTCACTACATCTATCAACTGCACAAATAGATGATTTACTACCCATAATATTGTATCGGAATTTTACTACTCATAGTAGATGAGAATTTATAGCATTAAAAGAATGCTTGGGTTTACGTATAAACCCAATTGCTACTAGCCATGCTTTCTCACCACCTCATTGTTTCCAAGTCCATGAAAACAAACTTGTATCCACAGTAAGATACCATGAAGTGGAAATAATTGAACACTTCTTTCTGGTGAGCAAGGCTATCTCTACAACATTATATCGCTGAACAAGATCCAATTTGGGCATACTCATGCTCTGCTATGGCCATAGTCTTTTGGATCACTTGGAGCGCATATACAATTGCTGAGATGTATGTGTTGACACTTGTAGCTTTGAAATAACACAATTCTCTAGTTGACATAAAGTCATTTTTATGTACCCTTATGATTCCTCGTGAAATTCCAAAACGAGAATCAAGGGCTTCTAATAACCTAGCCTCATCAGTGTGCACTGAGCTAGGTTGTGAATGTCTTTCATTCACAGGATAATCAATATCCTTTAGGTGTCCACCAACACTAGGTTGGTTACCAACGAATAGATGGTATGCATTTACTATCTCAGAAGGTCTAGCCTTCAGCTGCTTGCAAGCATCTTAATCCCAATTTATGTCCATACTTCTCCCCCTCTTATTTACAACATCATTGTAATAGGGAGTTAAGTGGTTTTCCATGTAACCACTCTTTCTGGCACTTCCTCGTAGGATTAATTTGAGTGACACCTCATAGTAAATGCACATGGCAGTCAATTTGCAACTTCTTGCAAACCATTCGAACCCAAAGGTTCAGTTTTAGTACGTGATCCTGAGCCTGAATGCTTACTGCATTCATTATGATTTCCTGACATTCATTTTGGTACTCAAAATCTCCCCCTAATGCCTGGAAAAGCTCATGATTCAAGCAAGCGTATGGGCCATAAATAGATTCTCATGAAGAGATTCTAAAACTTAATGATCGACGGAGAATGGATTCTCACATAGAACCCCAGTTTCTGTGTGCCCATATATGTACGCTGCAGTGGTGAGTTTGGGAACATACCCAATGTACGCATGGGAAATCTTTCACAGATTCCCACGTACTAAAAACCATAGGGGAACTTGTACATGCAGTTAATCACAAGTCAGGAGCGTGCAAAACTTCCTGATTCCAACCATAACCAGTTGGAAATGACAATTCATTACTGATGGTCATTAATGATCTGAAATTTTTGAATATACCACAGATTCATCATATCTTTAATGGATATCATTCTGAATACCAAGACAAACAATCATCATTGTAAGCACATTTGGCAAATTCAGTAGTGTGGAGGCTAATGTGCTCAAGCTGGAGACATTATTACTTAATGGTCTCATGTTGTCCGAAGGACACACTTCAGGTCATCATATAGATGCACCATAGAACCATATAAAGCCTTCAATGTCCATACAATCTCTGTAATGGACCACACTCGTTCTTTAGAAACAATTCAAAGAACTTAATTCAGATTAGATTTTAAGATAAGAGGGACTTAAAATCTTATTCCCGATGATACTCATCAAGTATCCATCTTATGGGAAAAACATGACCAATAGAATTGTTCATAACTTTTCATTTTATCCCAACAATGGGATGACCAATTCAATCTTACCCAGCATGGTAAGTATCATCACATGCATGGTAAGTATCATCACATGAAAAATTATAATAAATGCAACACATTGTACGGGAGGATGTATTTCGAATACAATCCATAAGAAATGTTTCCGAGAAACACATGCAATATCCATCACTATCACCTTTGTTTCCATATGATAGAAATTATATGGATATCTCTATAATATGGTAAGATAACAATTAGGATATATCAACACATCCTTGATACATCCAATACCAAAGGGGATATGATAATAACATATCATGATATCGCATGAAGCGATTGTCAAAATATTTATTTCCTCTTTCCGAAGGAATATGAGAATATTTTGTTTCCCCATATATAGAGTTTGTGGTTCAATTCTCCACATTGTATGTGAAAGGGAAATGTGCCTTTGGGCCATTTCTATAATGTTTTGGTGATTAAGTGCCCAACACATAATCTTTAAGTTGTTAGGTGCCAAACAAGCAAGAAGTGCAAATCATGTAACAAGGTACGTTTCTAGACTTAGTATATTGTTTTGAGTACTAATATATTCTGTTAAAGTGCTAGAAACAGCGAGAAAAGAATTGCAAAAAGTCTTGGCTCGGTGCAGCCAAAACTCTGCTCAGTCTAGCACACCGGACTGTTCGGTGGTGCACCGGACAGTGTCCGGTGCGCCAGGCCGAACTCCGGTGAACAGGCCACTCTCGGGAAAAGTTTGGCGGCGTACGACTATAATTCACCGGACTGTCCGGTGGTACACCGGACTGTCCGGTGAGCCAACGGTCGCCAGCGCAACGATCGGCCGCGCAATCCGCGGGCGACGCGTGGCCCGCGCCAACGGTCGGTGGGGGGCACCGGACTGTCCGGTGTGCACCGGACAGTGTCCGGTGCGCTAACCGGCCTGGAGCTGCAACGGTCACCTGCGCCAGAAAAGGAAGGAGATCGGCACCGTACTGTCTACAGTGATTGTCCGGTGGCGCACCGGACTGTCCGGTGCGCCACTCGACAGAAGGCAAGGATAGCCTTCATTGTTGGTCTTCAACAGCTCCTAGCTACCTTGGGGCTATAAAAGAGACCCCTAGGCACATGGAGGAGCTACCCAAGCATTCACTAAGCATCCTAAGGCATCTAGACTCTGTTCCCGCGCATTCGTTTCAATGTACTAAGTCTAGAAACGTACCTTGTTACATGATTTGCACTTCTTGCTTGTTTGGCACCTAACAACTTAAAGATTATGTGTTGGGCACTTAATCACCAAAACATTATAGAAATGGCCCAAAGGCACATTTCCCTTTCAATCTCCCCCTTTTTGGTGATTTATGCCAACACCTCAAAAAGCAACTAAAATAAGGGCAATATCAATGCAAATGAGGACCAAAATGTTTTTGACTCTAATTTGGCATATTTGGATCATTCTTTGCCACCACTTGGTTTGTTTTTGTAAATCAAATTCATTTTTCTATCTCTAAGTCAAACACACTTGTTTGGGCACAAAGAGAGATAATGCAAGAGTGAAATTGATCAAGTGCCAAAAACTCCCCTTTTTCCCATAATCATGAATTCTCCCCATAAGAGACCAAATTTTACAATAAGAGTATTTTGGTCAAATCAAAAGTTCTAACTCTATTGTTTTCAAAATTCACAAGTGGTAGCTGATCCATTTGCTTTGGCCTTAACTTCTCCCCCTTTGGCATTAAGCACCAAAACGGGATCATTCTTGGCCCTTTAACCCCATTGCCACACCAAAATTGTCAATTAAGAGCAAAAAGGCAATAAGAGCATAGATATGAACTTGGAGTTAATTACACTAGTAGCAGAGTGCAGTGGAAGTCTTTGCATGGTCCAAGGTCACCTTTCCCTTTCAATGCACCTTTGAGACTACATAAGGTATACTCAAACACAAAGGTTAGGCTCAAAGGGTCAAGTTGTAGCACATCTCCCCCTAAATATGTGCATCATTCACACATGGACTTGTGAGGTCCGGGGATCCCTTGCACAACTTGAGCACCATCAATAAGCAACAAATTACATAAATGCATGAAGTAACATGGTCAAAGGCATGGAACACATGTATGCTATAGATCAATCCAAGTTACGCGAATCTAAGACATTTAGCTCACTACGCAACCTGCAAAACCTTTTCTCATCTAAAGGCTTGGTTAAGATATCGGCTAGCTGGTTCTCGGTGTTAATATGGTGCACCTCGATATCTCCCTTTTGCTGGTGGTCTCTCAGGAAGTTTTGCATTTGGATCCCAACTTTCTAGCAACTACTTTTTCTTTCTTACATAAAAAGAGCAAATGAAGTATTGCAAGCATGGTAAATGATAGTAGACTCATTGCACATTTTCCTAGGCACATGATGAGCAACATTACCTTTTCTAGGCCTACTTCTACCATGCACAAAAGTAGAGCTTGAAGCAATCATAGCATGTGAATCTGAAGCATCATGATCATAACTCCTATTATAATTGGAATGACTAGCAATTTTCCTATTATACATGAAAGCGTGATTCCTTTGAATGCTACTAGCCATAGGGGCCTTCCCTTTCTCCTTGGCGAGAATGGGAGCCTTTTGGCTTGTTAAGTTCTTGGTTTCCTTTCGAAAATCAAGTCCATCCTTAATAGAGGGGTGTCTACCAATTGTGTAGGCATCCCTGGCAAATTTTAATTTATCAAAATCAATTTTGCAAGTCTTAAGTTGAGCATTGAGACTTGCCACTTCATCATTCAATTTTGTAATAGCAATAAGATGTTCATTACAAACATTAACATCAAAGTCCTTACATCTATTACAAATACTAACATGCTCTACACATGAATTAGATTTATTAGCTTCCTCTAGCTTAGCATTTAAATCATCATTTAAACTCTTTAAACTAGATATAGTTTCATGGTAACCAGATAACTCAGAAGATAGTATTTCATTCCTTTTGGTTTCTAAAGCAAGAGATTTTTGTACACTAACAAATTTGTCATGTTCTTCATATAAAATGTCCTCTTGCTTCTCTAGCAATCTATCTTTTTCATTTAGAGCATCAATTAACTCATTAATTTTATCTATTTTAGCTCTATCTAAACCCTTAAATAAATCATTATAATCTACTTTATCATCACTAGAATCATCATCGCTTGAAGTAGTATACTTAGGGGTTTCTCGAACACTTACCTTCTTTTCCTTGGCCATGAGGCAAGTGTGGCGTTCGTTGGGGAAGAGAGAAGACTTGTTGAAGGCTGAGGCTGCCAGTCCTTCATCGTCGGATGAAGAGCAGTCCGAGTCCTATTCTTTGCCAAGGTGTGCCTCGCCCTTCGCCTTCTTGTAAACCTTATTCTTCTCCCTCTTCCCATGCTTTTCTTGTTCCTGGTCATTTTCATTATCGGGGCATTGTGCTATAAAATGACCAGTCTTACCGCATTTGAAGCAGGAGCGCTTCCCCTTTGCTTGTTGCTTTGAGGGCAACGGTTTGAGGCTCGTGGACGGGTAGTGGACCGTTTAGAGCATCGTCCACATATCGGGCCTCCTTCACCATCTTGCCCCCGCTCACAAACTTCCCAAGAATCTCCTCGGGCGTCATCTTGGTGTACCTGGGATTCTCACGAATAAGGTTAACAAGATGGGGGTCAATTACCATGAATGACCTTAGCATAAGTCGGACGACGTCGTGGTCCATCCATCTTGTGCTTCCATAGCTTCTAATCTTGTTAACCAGGGTCTTGAGCCTATTGTATGTTTGTGTTGGCTCCTCTCCCCTGACCATCGTGAACCTTCCCAGCTCGCCTTCCACCAACTCCATTTTGGTGATCATGGTGGCGTCGTTCCCCTCATGAGATATCTTGAGGGTGTCCCAGATTTGCTTGGCGTTGTCCAAGCCGCTCACCTTGTTGTACTCATCCCTGCACAAAGATGCTAGCAATACAATGGTAGCTTGTGCATTCTTATGAATTTGCTCGTTAATAAACACAGGGTTATCCGTACTATCAAAATGCATTCCATTTTCAACTATCTCCCAAATACTAGGATGGAGAGAAAATAAGTGACTACGCATTTTGTGACTCCAAAAACAGTAGTCTTCTCCATCAAAATGTGGAGGTTTACCAAGTGGAATTGATAGCAAATGAGCATTAGAATTGAATGGAATACGAGAATAATCAAATGAATAGTTTTGATTAACCGATTTCTTTTAGACGAGTCATCATTGTCGTCGTCTCTTGGTGAAGAAGAAGATTCATCGTTGTCGTAGTAGACGATCTTCTTGATGCGCCTCTTCTTCTTCCCGTCCTTCTTCTTATGACTCGAGCTAGAGTCAGTGGGCTTGTCATCTCTTGGCTCGTTGAAGATGGACTCCTTCTCCTTATCGTTGACCACCATCCTCTTTCCCTTAGGATCCATCTCTTCGGGCGATTAGTCCCTTATGTGAAGAGAACGGCTCTGATACCTATTCGAGTCGAGAACTCCTCGTGTTGTCCTTTGAGCTCAATTCTTCTCTTGTGTGTGTGGGTGTGCTGCAATTTGAGTCTTGTGTGTTGCACTTCCCAACCTTACTCTTGTGTGTTCTTTGTGATCAATCTTGTAAGGGCGAGAGGCTCCAACTTGTGGAGATTCCTTGCAAACGGGAAGAAAACTATAAGGAAGAACATCGTGGTATTCAAGTTGATCATTGGATCACTTGAAAGGGGTTGAGTGCAACCCTCGTCCATTGGGACGCCACAACGTGGAAGTAGGCAAGTGTTACTTGGCCGAACCACGGGATAAAATCGTGTGTCTCTTGTGTTGCTTCTCTCTTGTTTGTCTGTGTTCACAAGAGCTCACCTCATTGACTTGATTAACTCATGCTAACATCTATTTGATCAAGCTTGTTGGAATTTAGTGTTGAATTTTGCAGGATCACCTATTCACCCCCCTCTAGGTGCTCACAGCATGTTTCTTCCTTAATTGGAAGAATCCTCGTACAAGTTTGCACAACTCAAATCGATGAGTCTTCAACTCCCTTGATGAGTTGGTTCAACTCTAATCGATAAGTTTGTTCAACTCAAATCACATGAGTGATCAACTCCAATCGATGAGTTTGTTTAACTCAAATTCATATGAGTTTTTACACTCAAATCACATGAGTGTGTTCAACTCACATCGCATGAGTTGAACCTATCACAACATCATTTTTTTGAGATTATACCAAATCTCATGCATCATTTGTATAGTACTCAAAAGCAAATCATCTAACAAAGTAGTCCTCTTAGAAAAGGAAGTGTTGTTACAAGATTAGTCCAAATCACGATTTACACAACTAACCACTGTTATTATGTCAGATGGAAGATTGAAGTACAATCCATATCTTAGCTTTCATGAGTAGTATGCATTTATTGGGATTTCATATACAAGATTAGATGTCTGGGCATACAACACTATATCACATATAGTGTAATGACAAAAGAGTTTGTCATACTCATTGCCCTTCCTTTTTAATGTGCTTATATATTTGCTTTCAAGCAAAATATATGAATACAAAGTGTTAGTCTACAACATAATGTAGACACATACTCATAAGTCCACAAATCTTATGATTCTCTTTGCTATTCATTTTGGGCTTGCACATCAAGCCACAAAAGCACATTTGTTCTTTTTATAAGAACCGTAAGAGAAAGAGAGCATCTCATTTCCTCCAAAATGAAGAGGTGGATTCTCATATCATGCAAAAAATGAAATGAACATATACAATGAACATTAAGGATAATTAAGCCTATTAGGCGAGTTCATCAAACTCTATTAAATTATTATCATTCAAATGGCTTAACCATTTTATCTTGCCGCAAAATATATCATATCTTTATATGTTGGAGAATTCTAGGTATCACATAAAGTGTACCAAAGATTTTTGAAAATTGGTGTACACAACGTAGATAATCTCCATGTAATGAAACAATGGAGTAGATCTCTCAGTAGTGGGCAAAAATTTTGCTGCCTGAAAGCATGGTCTCTGGGCTGATATATTCAAAGAACATACCGCAGCCAATGCTTAGGACTCCACTACCCTGTGCTTGACCAAAATTTTAAAAATAAAATGGAAATCACCATAAAGGTGAATAACAAACATCATATTTCCAACATATCTACTTGGGAGAACACATAGGTAATCATCATGATCATATGATGTAGACCTCTTACTGATGGGCAAATAATATTTTGCTGTCTAAAAGCTTGGTCTCAGGGCAAATAAATTCCAGGAACTTATTGCAGCCAAAGCCTAGATCTCCATCATGTGTTGAATAATCCCAAGTTTAATATATGTATCATATTTTGCAGGAATTCTTCGTTTATTTAAATAGTACTTAATTAAAAGTATTCTTTTAGCAGTCAGCATGACTGCAGCGTCCAGCCGGGCTCCATAGCCCGCGACGCCTGTGTGGTCCTCGATCTTTTTGGGTTAGCACGTATAGGTAATCATCTCGAAAGATGTTGACCTCATAGTGATAGGCATTTCAAATACGGCCTAAAGCACGGTCTCTAGGCTACTAAACTCTATAAAGAATTTAGTGCAGCTAGTGCTTAGGACTCCATCACCCTATGCTTTTCCAAAAAATGCAATATCATTTTGCATGAGGACCATTTGTTTCGACTTAATTATGTGCTATATTTTCCATGTAAACATAAAAGAATGCAAAAACAAAAGCAACTCGAAAAATTATGAATTATAAATATAAATAAAATATAATTCACTAATAAGTCTGCATTTTTTATAATAAAAACAGACAACTATCACAATTACATATATCATCAGTAGTCTAAATATTCAAATTTAGATACTAAATACTGATTAATATAGTAACTATTTATAAATAAAGTCATATGTCTGAAATTAAAGAAAAATAAAAAGAGTAATTTTACCCTAGCTAGACATGTGACCGAACAACCCATCTAAACCAGGCGCGCCAGGTGCGGCCCATGCGCTAGCCTTCTGCCGAGGCGGCTGTCAGCCCAAACACGCCCCAGGCGGTTAGCCAGCCCAGTAGCCTACCGAGGTGGCCCATTAGCGGCAGCCCAGTTATAAGGATGGTTAGGGTTGGTCCATTTTTCTCCCTGTAGCCGCCGCCATGGTGATGGCCAGCCATGGCGGCTCTGATCCGGGATCCTCCGGCGTGGGCGGGCACGCGGCCACCCGGTGCATGACATGGGCGTGGCCCTGGCCGCCCGGCGCGCGGACGCGGCGCCTCGGCACACGGTGCGGACGCGCGGTCCTCCGAGGCGGCGGGCGAGCGTGGCACCCTAGCGAGCACAGGCGCGGCCTCCCCGGCGGTGTAGCCCGGCTAGGCGTGCGGGTGCGGCATGACGGCGCGACCCCTCAGCGTAGGCAGGCACCACCCCTGCGTCCCTGGCCCCGGCGCGGGTGCGCGGCCCCGGACAGGTGTCGGCGTGGTCTTGCCGCGGCCTCGTTCTTGGCCCCATGGTGGATGCGGCTTCCAGCCCCAGCCCCGGTGGCGGCGCGACCTCTAACCACGGCCCAGGCGACGTGAGCGCGGCTCTTCTGTGTGGGCGCATGGCGCGGCGGCCTAAGCCCCGGCAGCCCGACCAGCGTGGTCTAGCGGTGGCGCGGGCGCGGCGCCCTGGCACACAGCGCGGGCGCGCGGTCCTCTACGGCGGCGGGCGAGCGCGGCACCCCGGCGAGCACGGGCGTGGCCTCCCCGATGGTGCAGCCCGGCTAGGCGCGCGGGTGCGGCATGACGACGCAACCCCTCAGCACGTGCAGGCGCGACCCCGACGTCCCCGGCCCCGGCCACGGCGCGGGTGCGCGGCCCCGGACAGGTGCCGGCGTGGTCTCGCCGCGGCCTCGGCCTCGGCCCCATGGCGGACGTGGCTCCCAGCCCCGGCCCCGGTGGTGGCGCGGCCTCTAACTGCGACCCAGGCGGCACGGAGCGCGACTCTTCTGCGCGGGCGCATGGCGTGGCGGCCTAAGCCCCGGTAGCCCGGCCAGCGTGGTCTGGCGGTGGCGCGAGCGCTCGTCCCACGGCGTGCACGGGCGAGGACCCCTCGGTGCGCGCTGGTGAGTCCCCCTGGCGGCGTTGGCGCGCAACCTCGACGGCGCGCGGCCATTGGCACGACGGTCTGGCCCGATCTGCACGCACGACCGCATCCTCAGCACGCGACGACGGAGCCCCGGTGTGTTGTAACGGCCCGGTGGCATGTGCCATGGACGTGCCTTCGGCGACACGACGCGAGCGTGACGTCCGTGTGCACGCAGGCACAGGTGCGTGGGTGTGCATTCCCTGCACAGCTGCTCCGCCAGCTGTCGGTGTTTCGGGCCTGACCGCGCACCGGGGTTGCCCCTCAAGGTGCTTTTTGGAGTAGGATGGTGTCAACAACTGTAGCTCAATGGTTCGTGCCAGATGCACGAGAAACAGTGGACGATCTTGTACAGGTTCGGGCCGCTTTGAGATGCGTAATACCCTACGTCCTGGAGTGGATTTTTTGTGTCGTAGGTTACAAGAGAGTTCTCTAGTATGAAGGATACCAGAGAGTTGAGTGTAGGGCTAAAGGGTGAGATGTCTTCTGAGGGGTGCTCCCTAGGCCATATATATTCGACCGTAGGGTGTTACATGCGGATATGATAACCACGTGTTCCTAAGTAATAATGAACTGACTGAGTTTATCTTCCTATAATCTCGCCGACTCATAGTCCTTCGGCTCCGATGTCTGAGGGCGTTGTGCGGAAAAGTCGGATCAATGCTGCAGATAGCGTTTAAGCTCGGCAAACCGCATGGGCTCAAGTTGATCCGTCCTTGTGTTGATCCGTTCTGTTGAGAGTTCCTCCCCTGGCCCACGAAGGGACGGCCTCGTGGAGTAATGGGCCTAGGGTCTTCCGTGAGGCCTTCTTGCCTTCTAGTGGACCCGGGGGGTATCTGTCCCCCACAAGCCCCAATCTTTGTGTTGATTTTGAAATAATCGGCCCAAAGATTCCAGGTCCAGCTTACGATTTTGAAACATGTCTGCTAAGTCGTTACCTCCAGCTCTGAGTAACTTGGTAAAAATGATCTTCTGTCATCTTTTTCTGGCTTCATTCTTCAGTCTTTTGCTTTTAATCTTCAGTAATTAGTACTCTGTTTATGCCTTAGAGGTCGACGCTCTGCTCTTAGGGGTTAAGGATTCATTGGGTGCACGCCCTTGAGCTTTGAGTGGATTACTAAAAATAATCCATTCAAAGGTCCTTATCTCATACTTCTTTAGGGATCGTAGTTTCCGACTTAGACAGATGCTTTAGAAATCAGCATTTTGCCACCAGCCTATGCTTTAGAGGTCAACATTTTGTTCTTTGGGATCACATGATTCATTGGGTGCACCGGAGGTGCACCCAATGTGTGTAGCCCCCGAGCTTTGAGTGGATTACTGAAAATAATCCACTCAAAGGTCTTCATTCCATGCTTTTTTAGAAACCACTGTCTTTGACTTAGACTCATGCCTTAGAGATCAACATTGTCTCTTCAGTTTATGCTTTAGAGATCAGCATATAGTTGTCTTTTTGTGATCATCAATACGGTCTGCCCATGCACCAGCTTGAAATTTATTTGATCAGCGACGGATTGGACATCCGGTAGATGGCCCTTGGCTGGTCATTATTTCGCTTTGTGCTTCAATGCTTCTGTTGATTAGACTTGTACCTCATCGGCTATTTTTGGCTTTCCTTTGATCTCCGTCGATATCTTCCTTCTGTCTTGACGTATTCATTACGTATACTGTATGGATGTGACTGCTTGGGAAAATCTATTGAAAATTCCTGGACGTCCCCCCAATGGGTGTGGGCAAGGGATGGCTTGGTGCGCTGAGCGAATAGCAAACTGCTCCTGAGTAGTAACTTGACGTGATCGCGGGTGTAATCATATCGTCCAAGCAGTTTGACTTGAGTCCTAATGGGAGTGACCTTGATGATGCTGATCCCAATGGGTGCAATCCGGTTAGAGCTGTCCCCAATGGGTGTGCTGTTCGTATTATTGATGAGGATGAGGAAGAGGAGGAGGAAGTCCCCTTAATTCGAAAAAACAGTCGGCGTTATATAGTCAGTGGGGAGAGTAGTGATATTCCTTTTCCAGCTTTGTCTGCTCTCGTTGGTCTGCAAGAATTGTCTCTAGCAAATTTTGATCAGGCTCTCGAGGATGTAGTCCCTGAAGATCTGCTGTCCGAGCCGACAGATGGTGGTGGTATGATGGACGTTTGCGCTGACATGCTTGATGTGGGATTAGAGTTATCCCGAGCAGCGTCTCGTGCCTCGTCGACCTTGGAGTGCGGTCTTCAGAGTCAAGAAGCTGGTCTAGGTTGCTCTACTCCTATGGAGGTGGCTAAGAATCCTTCAGCCTTAGAGGTGGCTGCTGTAGAGAACCTAGCTTCCAAGGATGGTGCCAGCGGTTACCCAGCCCCCGAGGGTGTTGCCGGTAATGGTCCGGCTCAGGTGGGTAGCGTGAGCTGCAACCCAGCCCCCGAGGGTGTTGCCGGTGGTGATCCGGCTCCATTGGGCAGTGCAGGCTGCGACCCAGCCCCCTAGGGTGTCCGAGTGGGCTCCTCTTCTCATACCTCCATGAATGTCCACGTGGGGTCTTCTCCCCCACGTTCTGATTGTATGGCGGCGGCACGTGCTTTAAATCAGGAAATCGCCTTAGAGGTCGGTGCACCTAACGCTAGAGTTTTGATTCCTGCTGGTGACGTTGAGTTGATCCCCAATGATGCTCCTAAGATTGCCTTGGTTGATAATCCTTCGTTAAGTCACCAACCGACTTGTCCTGATTTGGGGCTTCCTTCGTTCTTCTCTAATCTCCTTGTAATTCGGCTCTTTCCCGACCTGGCTATGTTCTGTGTGAAATACTGTCTTTACACTCATTTGTTTTCAATGTCAGGCTTTGGTTGACGAGATGGCTGGTCAGCTGAGATCGCAGGGTGCTTCTATCCCGGATAGAGCTTTGTCTCTGTCGCATTGGAATCCGATGCTGCTTCAGAGGTGAATATCTGAGTTGGAAATGACAAATGCTAGTTAGCGCCTTTTGTTTCCTCCTTGGCTACTTGATTAATCTGCTTTCTGACCGAATATCCTTGTTTAACCATTTCTTGCTAGATATGGCCCAGCGGTACTCTGATCTTGAGAAGAAATATTCTCAAGGTCAGATGGACTTGGCTCGGGTTTCTGCTTCTCTAAATGATGCCAATATGTTGAATTCCTCTCTCAGTGCTCAGCTTGACTCTGAAAGGGCGACCGATGAAGCAAGCTTACTTGACTTTCTCTGCTGTGTTCTCACTGCTTGCTTGATGTTTGAGAGCTAATTCTTGTTTGTAGGAAGAAAAGCGTGCCCTTGCAGCTTCTCACGATAACCTTGATAGGTTGTATCGTGACGCCAATAATTCTTTGACCATCTTGGAGAGGAGCCATCGCTTTACCATGGCAGACTTGGATAATCATCGTTACAAGCTGCAAGAGTCCCTGGATGAACTCATTCGTGTTAGGCAATTGGTGTCAAGCAAAGACTCTGTCATCAAGGATCTGCGCGCTTCCAAAAGATCAGTCGTTCAGGAGCTAGAAGCTGCTCGGTTGGCTGTTAAGGCTGCTAAAGACACTTCTACCACTTTGAAGGCTCAGCGCGACAAGGCTATGGATAAGGCCATTCGCGCGGGGCGGATCTTGATGAGAAGGCCCGGTGTGATTGTTCCTGACGACATAGTTGCGGATGTCAATGCTGCTCCTGATTCTTCGAGTCGCCCTTCTTCATCGGTCGCTCCTGAGAAAAACATTACCAAGTAGAAAACACTGAATGCATTGAGTGTGTGGTTAGTGTGCTCGAATATTCTGTCTGAAAGTGTTTTCAGTACTGAATGCCATTATTATTTTTCTGTTGTTTGAATTCAACAGTTGTTACGATTGCAGAAATAAGTGCAGTGTGATGGTTTTGAAACTTCTTTTTTATTCCACGAGGCATAGAGATCACCCCAAGATGAGTAATCACAAGCAAGCTTATGCCGGATCGAGTAGACGTGAGCATGCCATGCCGATTTAAGTTACTACCGACTTAAACCGACTGCTCTGTTAGTAGGGTATAGTGGTGACCCTGAATTAAGTAAGCGTGAGCATGCCACACCATCTTAAGTCATTGTTGACTTAAGCCGATTGCTCCGTTAGTAGGGTATAGTGGTCACCCTGGATTAAGTAAGCATGAGCATGTCACACCGTCTTAAGTCATTGCCGACTTAAGCCGATTGCTCCATTAGTAGGGTATAGTGGTCACCCTGGATTAAGTAAGCGTGAGCATGTCACACCGTCTTAAGTCATTGCTGACTTAAGCCGATTGCTTCGTTAGTAAGGTATAGTGGTCACCCTGGATTAAGTAAGCGTGAACATGTCACACCGTCTTAAGTCATTGTCGACTTAAGCCGATTGCTCCGTTAGTAGGGTATAGTGGTCACCCTGAGTCGAGTAAGTATGCAAATTAACAATAAACAACTTGAGTGCCTTTGGGAATGAAGTCTTTTTATTGATGATGTGTTTCCCAATTTACAGAATACAATGTCGTCCCAATAGCTCTTGAAATCTAGCTAGGGATAGAATTTCCTGAGATGTTCTATATTCCATGAGTTCCCAATTTTCGTGCCGTCCATTTGAGTAATACGATATGACCCAGGCCGAGTGACCTCTGCTACTATGAATGGTCCTTCCCATAGTGGCGACAATTTGTGTTGTCCCTCTCCCGTTAGAATTCGGCGGAGGACAAGATCTCCCACTATGAAGGATCGATGTCGTACGACTTTATCATGGTAGCGCCTCAAAGTTTGCTGATAACTGGCTGACTGAATCACTATGTTCAATCGTTCTTCTTCTAATATATCAACATCCTCCAGTCTAGTAGCTTCAGCTTCAGCTATGTTTTCAAAGGTTAATCTTGGTGCCCCAAACTTGAGATCAGCAGGTAGCACTGCCTCCGAACCATAGACCATAAAGAAGGGAGTATTTCCATGCAAAGCTCGGCTAGGTTGAGTTCTTAAGCTCCAAACCACATACGGAAACTCTCTGATCCACTTTCCTGCGAACTTTTCATTCTTGTTGAAGACCTTCTTTCTGAGTGCTTCCAATATCATTCCATTGGCTCTTTCTACCTGCCCGTTGGCTCTTGGATGCGCTACCGAGGCATATTTGATCTGAATGCTTTTTTGTTCACAGAAATCGAAGAACTCTGAACTAGTGAAATTGGATCCCTGATCAGTTATGATGTTGTTCGGTATTCCGAACTTTAATATTATATCTTGTATGAATTCCACTGCCTTAGCTGAGGTTAGAGAAGCAATGGGCTTGTACTCTATCCACTTACGCCCGGTTTGGATCATTAGAATTGAATTCCATTCTAATAATAATAATTTAGACATATATCAATTAGGATAATTCGGTTTTATATAAAAATATATTTGTATACTATTTTTAGCAAGATGTCAGAGATATTTATGTGCTACGTTTTTACTATAAAGGAGTGTGACGAAGAGTGACATGTAAGTTACAGAGTAGAAACAAATTCTACTAATGCATAAAACTATTTCTCACCCTCCACCCCATGAATTTGGGATAGGCTTATATATCAACTTTGGAAAGTGGTGGAATGTTAAATTCCAAACTAAATAAGTTACTTTATTGAGTGAATTTCAATTCCTCTAAAATGAAGGGATCCAAACGGCCCGTTAGTGAATTTGTCAATAGCAACCAGAACATGAGTGTATCTTCCTTGAGCTTTCTTGAAGGGTCCAATCATATCCAGTCCCCAGCACGCGAATGGCCATGTTATAGGTATGGTTTGCAGTTGCTGTGCTGGTAGATGCTGCTATTTTGATAAGTACTGATAGGCTTCACATCTCTGGACCAACTCGGCGGCGTCACTCTTTGTCGTTGGCCAGTAGAAACCAGACCTGAAGACCTTCCCAACCAAAGTCCTAGATGCCGCATGTATTCTGCATTACCTAGCGTGGATTTCATCTAGCAGTTGCTTCCCAGTAGCCGAAAGAATGCACTTCATGAGGACTCCTGTCGCGCCCCTTCTGTACAGTGTTTCCCCGATGAGAGTATAATGAGCTGACTGCCTTGCAATGCGCTCTGCTGCATTTCTGTCATCCGGTTCTTCCTCGTTCCTTATGTATCTGATGATTGGTTCCCTTCAGTCATCAGAATCAGACTCTGGTTGGCTCAGGATATTGCACTCTTTTGCCTGATCTAATGAAATGCTCGGGCGTAGAATTTCTTGGACAAAAACTCCAGGCGGGACTTGAGCCCGACTGGATCCCAGTTTTGACAACGCGTCTGCCGCCGTGTTGCGATCTCTTTCCACATGATGGAATTCCAGCCCTTCGAATTTGTCTTCTAGTTTTCAGACAGTCATGCAGTACCTGCCCATGGAGTCATTCGAGCAATCCCACTCTTTGTTTATCTGACTTATGACCACCAGTGAATCTCCATATACCATCAGTCTCTTGATGCCCAGTGATATGGCGATGTTCAGCCCATGAATCAAAGCCTCATATTCTGCTGCATTGTTGGACGCTGAGAATAGTAACCGAAGAGCATATTTGAGTTGTTCACATCCGGGTGCCATGAAGTGGATTCCTGTGCCTGCCCCCTGCAGCTTCAGCGAGCCATCAAAATACATCCGCCATACTTCTGCAGTCTCTGGGTTATCCGGCACTTGTTGCTCGGTCCATTCTGATACGAAATCCACCAGTGCTTGAGTCTTGATGGCGGTACGAGGTCGAAACTCAATGTCATGAGCTCCCAGCTCGCAGGCCCACTTAGCTATCCTTCCGATGGCTTCTTTGTTGTGGAGAATATCCCCTATTGGGAATCCAGTGACTATTATGACTTTGTGGTCGTCCAAGTAGTGACGGAGCTTGCGTGCAGTTAGAAGTACTGCATATAATAGTTTTTGAACTTGAGGATATTTCTTCTTCAAGGGTCCCAGAACTTCACTGATAAAATAGACGGGATACTGTACTAGATAGGCATGTCCTTCTTCTGCTCGCTCGACTACCAACGCGGTGCTCACCACGTGAGTCGTGCAAGAGATATATAACAGTAGGTCTTCGGCCGGTTGACTCGATGTGCCTCGGCGCGGTGGCTTTAGCACTGGTGGTGTTGTCAAGAATTTCTTTAGTGCATCTAGGGCTTCCTGAGCCTCTGAGGTCCACTGGAATTTGTCCACCTTTTTGAGCAACTTGTAGAACGGCAGTCCCTTTTCTCCCAACCTTGATATGAACCTGCTTAGAACCGCCATGCATCCAGTAAGTCTTTGTACTTTCTTCTGTGACTGTGGTGCTTCCATCCTCATGATAGCCTCGATCTTTTCTGGGTTAGCTTCAATTCCTCGGTGGCTGACAATAAATCCGAGCAATTTTCCAGCTGGTACTCTGAAGACACATTTTTCAGGATTGAGCTTCCATCGATATCGTCGCAGACTGTTGAAGACCAACTGTAAATCTTCAATGAAATTTTCTGAGTTCTGTGTCTTGATCACCACATCATCCACATAAGCTTCCACACGCTTGCCCCAGTGGTCGGCTAAGCATGTCTAAATGGCTCTTTGGTAAGTTGCTCCAGCGTTCTTGAGACCAAACGACATGGAGGTATAGCAAAAAGCTCCAAATGGGGTGATGAATGCTGTTTTTTCCTCGTCTTCTTTTGTCAGGCTGATCTGATGATACCCGGAGTAGCAATCCAAGAAAGACAACATAGAGCACCCGGCGGTTGAATCTACCACCTGGTCTATTCTAGGAAGTCCAAAGGAATCCTTCGGACAGTGTTTGTTGAGATCTGTATAGTCGACTCACATGCGCCAATCCACTTTATTCTTTTTGAGTACAAGAATAGGATTTGCTAACCACTCGGGATGTAGTACTTCTCTAATGAATCCTGCCGCGACCAAGCGAGCCAGTTCTGCATGGATGGCTTCTCTCTTGTCGGGCGTGAAACGTCGAAATTTTTGTCGGATCGGCCTCGCCTGGTGTCAGGTACCGTAATTAGGGGTACCCCCAACACTCCTAAACACGGCTGGTAAACACCTTCAAAGCAAACCATGAAGACTGACAGTTCGGGTCAAAGTCAAAGCTTTGTCTACCAAGGGACGTGATCTCGTCTCAGCCAAGCCCGGCCTCGGGCGGGAACAGTGGTCCTGGACGAATTCATGTCTCGCCCGAGGGTCTCCTTAGGCAGTGAGCACACCTCGGCTCAGCCAAAGGCAAGCCTTGTCGTGCAAGCGACCCTGGCCAAACCGCCTTATCAGCCGACCGTATTGCATGTGCATTTAATGCTGGGATCACCTGACACCTTATCCTGACACGCGTGCCTCAGTCGACAAGGTCGAAGTGACCGTAGTCACTTCGCCCTTTCACTGACTGATCTGACAGGAAAACAGCACCGCCTGCCCCGCTCCGGCTGCTGTGCCAACCACCCGGGTGAAACCGACAACAGCCAAGTTCAGCCTCGGGCGCAACAGGAAGCTCTGCCTCGCCTGACCTCAGGCCTCGGCCTCGGGAGGAGATCTCTGCCTCGCCCGACCCTAGGGCTCGGCCTCAGCCTCGACCTCGGGGAGAGTCATGTCCTCGCCTGACCCTGGGCCTTGGCCTCAGCCTCGGCCTCGGAGGATCCGCCGCCTCGCCCGACCTCAGGCTCAGATTGACCGCGCCACAGGGGATACATCATTACTCTACTCCTAGCTAGCTCAGGCTACGAAGGAACAAGACTGGCGTCCCATCTAGCTTACCCCGGTAACAGGCAATGATGGTTCCCCGCGTGTGTCCATGACATCGGTGGTTCTCAAGCCCCCTATAGAAGCAAGGAGACGTCAGCAGGATCCATGCAGCGCCAACAGCTGTGCTTCTATAGGGCTCATGCACTTCTCCAACGGACACGTTAACACATGCATAGCGACCAGGCACTTCCCCGCTGGCCATGTAGCACATAGCTACACCCCCATTGTACAGCTAGGCCATCTCCTTATGTCTATAAAAGGGGATGTCCAGGAGCACAAAAAAGAGAGGAGAGACACATGGGAGGAGGACGAGTAGACGCACGACAAAAGGGACGGGAGAAGACGGACAGGGCCTGACCCTCTCTCTCTCGCTCTCTCCTACTCGCTCTCTCGCTCTCGCTCTCTCGCAACGCTTGTAACCCCTACTACGAGAACCCTAGTGCAGGATAATACAAGGCTCATTTTCCCCTTGTGTTCCATCTCGCACCAACCCATCTAGGCAGGGACACGCAGCGACAAAATTTACTAGTCGGTCCAGGGACCCCCTGGGTCCGAAACACCGACAGTTGGCGCGCCAGGTAGGGGCCTGCTGCGTGTTAACGAAAACTTTCCCGTTGAGTTCCAGATGGGTAGACTTCAACAACCTCTTCATCCCGGGACGGTGCTCTGCTTTGGGAATCTTGAGTTCATGTCCCTCGACGGCAGCTACGACATGGTACTCCTCCCCTCGCAGCACGACGACAACGATAGTCGGCTCGCCCGGCAGCGGCGAACTCGACGATGGCATCCCCCCGCGGCAGAGGAGGAACACTCGGGTTGTCCCCGCCACCCTCCTCGCTGGAGGAGACGGAGACGGGGCAACCGTGGCCACGCAGGAGGCGGCACCTTATCGGCTGTCGAACCAGAGCGAGTCGACGATGCCGGCACTCCTCCGGGGGACATGTCGGGTGTTGTCCTCATGCCTGAGACAATGTAACACCCTGAATTTGGGGGTTTAAAATTTCTTTTCTAATATCCACCAAATTCAGGTGTTACTCCCTCAGTTCTTCGCTTTCCTTTCTCTTTTTTACTAAAAATGGAGAATTATTTTGTTTTATATAAGTTTAAGCCTAGTAAAGTAAAACCCTAAAAAGGGGTCCTTGATTGTTGCATAGCATGTCGGGGCATGTTTTTCCTTTGTGATGGTGCATTTATTCAAATTTAGGAATCATGTTTGAATTTGAATTCAAAACTAAAATGTGTTTTCAAAAAGAACAAAAGAAAGAGAGATGAAGAGAAATAAATAAATGGAAAACTCCCTCAGCTCCTCTCTTGGCGGCCCGGCTCCCTCGGCCCAGCTGTCCCCTGTGCCCCCTCCTTTTCCCCCTGGCCCAGCTCGGCTTTTCCCCTAGCCGGCCCACGTCGCGAGCGCCCCAGCCAGCCTTTCTCGCGGCCCAGGCGTAGCAAGCCGCGCGCAGCCCACCCCGCGCCCTAGCGCGCGCAGCGCTCAAGCCGCCCTCTGCACAGCCGCCACGCCCAGCGTGCTCTCGGCCACCGACGCGCCCCACGTCGCCCCCATCTTCTCCCAACCGCCCATGCCGCTCCCTCTTCTTCTCCCTTTGTCCCTCTTCCTCTCTGGCTGCTCCCTCCCTCCCCACGCGTTCTTCCCCTCCCCACTGTGCTCGGCCAGCACGGTGGCTTGCCCCTTGCCGCGACTCCTAACCCACGCCCGCCCTGCTCAGCGAGCCCAGAGGCTCCGGCGAGCTCGTCCCAGACCCCTCCCATGGCCCCTGCCGCGGCTCCAATCCCCCTGCCTTGCCCCCTTCCGCGAGCGCGGCGCGTTGCCAGCGTGCGGCCTGGCCTGCTCTAGGCTGGCGCGGCCAGCACCCCCTCCCAGTGCGCTCGCCCGGCCGCCTCCTGTGCGCGCGTGAGCTCCACGGTTCGGCCGGCCATGGTGCAGCCAAGCCTGGTGGCCCAGTGCGGCATTGTGGCCATCCCCGGCAACAACTTCACCGCTGTCCAGCCCTGGCCGCGGCTTCCCGGCTCCTGCGTGCACTCATGGCGGCTCTCTAGCCTCGGCTGCGCGTCCGACCCGCAGCCCGCCCATGCGCAGGAAGCCCAGAGCCGTTGTTTCGAGGAAGAAGGAAGCTCGTTTCGCGAAAATGTCCTCGACTGTGTAGGTAATAAACGTCCAGATTTATGAGTTCGCATAAATAATTTGCTATACTTGAAAGTCTGCATTTATTTATGCACAAGTCTGCGATATCGTGCACACATTAGAATTATTATATTGTCACGTCGCAAGTTTTAATTATTTAATTAGTGGTTTATTCAATACTTATGACCTTCTAATTAAAACTAGATTATAGTTCACCCCGTGCGTCGTTTGTACTGATTCCGCGTCGCGCGTTTTGCGCGCATTATTATTATTTCTCGCGTAAAGTCGACTAGGTTGGTTAATTAATTATACATTAACCGCGTAGCGATCTTGTGTGCACGTTAAATATATATCGCCGTCATTCGTCACGCGTCGCCAGCCAGCAGCACCCCCCGTCTACCCCCTGCGTGTGCGCGCGTTCGCGCCGTTCGCATGTGTCGTTGTTGCCTTTCGCGTGCGCGGTCTGTGCGCGTCGTCACTGTCCGTTCGCGCTGTGTCGCGCACGCGATCCGCGCACATTAGTTAGTTGTTTCGCTATAATCGTTTGTGCTTAGTAGTTAATTGAATAATTGATAATAGCTTACGCAAATAATTTATGCTAACTAAAATCAACTTAGAAAATATAGTATTGCCTCATCATATCCCCTATTTTAATTAGTTATTTACTTATTCATTCAATGCCTAGCAGGTTGTCGCACTAGTTAAAACTAAATTATAAGCTATAGTTATCAACCCGAGCTTTTTACAAATAGATGTCAACCCAAAATAATGTAATGTTGTTTTTAATATTTATTTGGTAATTAGTATAAGCACGACATGTAGTTAGTGATTCTCGCGTACCGCACACACGGTTTTGCACGTGGTTACGTGTTGATCCGCGTGTCGTTCGCGCTCGTCGTTTTCGTTGTTTCGCGCAGTCGCGCGCGTTATTAAATCCGTTACGATCCTTTTCGCGTTACGTTAATTTCATAACAATATCGTCAACATGTTAATAATGTTAGTTCATCACGTCACAAGTTTATATTATTTGATTAGCTATTAATTCTGTTTTATAGTTCCTAACTCGCGCTTTTATAAATAAGGGCTAACTTGATTAATACAAACTTAAATGCTTCTTCCTTTAATTCGTGTCTAGTATAGTCACGTTATCTGTTAGCAAGTATCGCGCGTTGTCGTGCACATTATTTCGTGTATTAGTCGTGCGCCGTGTGCGCGTCACCGTGCTATTTTTGCCGTAGCGGTGTCGCGCGTGCTGTTCCGCACGTGGTGGCGTGCTGATTCGCGCGTGCTGTTTCGGGTGTTGTCAGCGTGCTGTGTCGCGCGTGTCCGCGCGTCGTTTTCACGTTATCGTGTTATTTTGTGTATCGTAAGTTCGCCTTGCGTAGAATCTCTCGTGTTAATTAAATTACTTATTTGACTAACATTCATTAGCATAGCGGATTAATTGAACTAAATTATAGATATTACTTATATTTGACAATATCGAATTAGATATTATGATTAATACTTGTTTAGTGTAAACGCGATATTTTCTTGATCGTCTTCGAGTTCAGCATTTCTTTTTCCTCGCGTGACCGTAGTAACGCGCTCTATTTCGTTTTGCATGTTTTACTATGTTTGTATTTCTATGGTGTAATGTTCTTATGCATATATGTGTTTGCTTGCTTGTGTCTGTTTGTCTTCGTTTCGCGTTGCAATTAGAGTGCAATCCATCTCCAAGCTTCAAGGAATCGACGGCCAAGCTTCGACGACCAAGTGATCAAGCACTCTGAGTTCTATGAGGTTGAAGATCCTGAGCATCTGTTTGGTGAAGGCAAGTGTCCTCTGACCCATTATGTCCCATTTACTTTATAATTCACGGTCCCGCATACTATGAAACCTAAGGATTGACTAGCTTTGTATTTACCTTTTACTTGATTACCTATTGGGTTACTATGGTTAGTTTCATGCTATTGCTTTAACTTAATCAACGGACATGATGTGAATATTTATGATACGATGATGCTGTCCCGATGATCTTGTGATATTTTAGGGGACTCGGGTTGTTCCCCGAGTACCTCTCCGTAAGGACCTGTTCGTTGAGAGACCACCCGGGATAATAGTGCAACCATGAGGGTGAAATGGGGCACCCTTAGCTAATTAATTAGAGGAACTAGAGGTGTAGTTGCTTCGCCGTCGTGTCGTCAATGGGGTCCAGGCACAGTGCTTGCTCTGCCGAGGCTGGGTGCCGAGGTTTTTTCGATTTGCTTTTGTTAGTCACCCTCCTACGGGGAGAGGTACTGTGTTTATCAAACTGGAGAAACCTAACGGGCGGCTATGACCTCTAGGGAATCTTTGTAAAAGCTACGTAGTGATACCCTGCCGGACCACCTAGGAAGTGATCAATGGGGAGTCATGATCCCCGGGCAAAACGGGAATCATGGCTCATGGGTAAAGTGTGCGACCTCTGCAGAGGGTAATGAAACTGATATATCAGCCGTGCTCACGGTTATGAGCGGCCTTGGGATCCTCTTTGATTAGAGATACAGCTGGTTCGAGACTCAATGGTTCTATTAATGTTTTTGGTTCGATGATGATCATGATGTTCCTCGAGGAGGAAGCTGTTCACGGGTTGGCTATTACTAAAACTTGGCTTCCACTAATAATAAATACCTGACCAACTAAAAGCAACTGCTTGAGCTTAACTCCACATAAAGCTAGTCCACCTCAGCCAAACGGGACATTTGCTGAGTACGTTGATGTGTACTCACCCTTGCTTTCACAAAACACCAGGTTGCCTTTGGTGCAATCTATGCTCAGGTAAAGAAGAAGGCGTCGAGGCGGACCTCCAGGAGTTCCAGGACGTTGATGATTTCGAGGATTAGGCTAGCGACCTCCCCCAGTCAGCTGCCTGTGGTGGGTTGTTTACGTTGGCTACATTTCGATTCTGCGTACTTTGATTTATATTATGTAAATGACTCTAGTCTGTAATATTATTACTTACTCTTTATTGTAATTCGAAGCATTGTGCTATGATGAGTCATTTATGTAATCGCTATGTACGTGAATTTCTGATCCTGGCACGTACATGGTTCGCATTCGGTTTACCTTCAAAACCGGGTGTGACATAAGTGGTATCAAAGCCGTGTTGACTGTAGGACCGCTGACCTAGAGTAGCATTGGCCGTTTTAAGGACTTATCGATTATTACTTCATCTCATCCTTGATTCTGCTTCAAAATATTAGTCACCTCGACTAATTCTATATTGTGCTCCTATATGCCCCTTGCCAAAAAGTATTTTATTCTAGTATGGTCTATACTTTTCTCAATCTATTAGATCTGATCTCATCTTGTGCTTGCGACATCTTTGTAGATGCCCCCTGACCATAGCCTTTAGTCTTTCAGTACTCTTTCCTCATCCATTATTAAAATTGCTACTATTTGACCATCTCTATTCTATTTTGTTATTGACATGCTCGTATCCTTGCATTTTTAATACCCTTATCCCTTAATCTAAAGTACTTACCCTTTTACCTCTATTGCCTATTTAAACAGTTCAGTTTATGTGTCCATGACCTTCTTGTCTTCCGAGATCATTTCTTATTCTGTTGTTAAGTCGCTATCTTTCGGCAATTTCTATGCCCTTGGATTAGTATGCTCGTATCCTTGGAATCTTGCACACTCTTATATTCTTATGTATGCTTATTTTCATACCCCAAAAACTGTTCAAGACATTTCAGTTAACATGTGCTTGACCACCCCTGTTTCTTAACGGTCCATGAGCGATCATTTTATGTTGCCCATCCTTGGTGATCTCGTTGTTCTTTATAACTTCTCTCGATAATGAGTTCTTCAACCATTCTATTGCACCCTCACCTATCTTACCGTTGATTGTTTTCTCCACTTCGCCACTACGCGAGTCTTCCCTTAACTCTATCATTTGTCATGACTTTTGTTATTATCGCCTTCACCTTAGGCATCTCTATATCTTACTTGAGGTTTATCTTATACCGACATTTAAAATCTTCTCCCTTTCCATCTCAATTTGAGCATTGTACTTTACCTACTTTTCCCTTAGTCGTATCCTCTTCCTCATCGCTTGTGAATCTTCAACTCCATCCTTTGTTGTGCCTCTATTTAGCATTGCCGTGACCTTTCCCATCTCTCGGCCATACCTTGATGATGACATTGTTTCTGTTATCCAAAATCTCCAATCTCCTACCCCAAATTGAGAACGGTGTTTTACTTATCTTATCCTTGGAAATATCCTCTTCTTCACCACGTGTAAGCCTTGACATACCTCCATTCTTTATTGTGCTTATCCCACTGGCTCTTCTACGCCTTCATCTTTTCTCCTATACTCTTGTCTGTTATCGCCTTTGGCCCTTGCGATATTTATGTATTCTACCTAAATGCTTACCTTGAACTTATCCTTTAAAAGCCTCTCCTTTATTTTGAGAAAGTTTGAGAGTTGCGAGTTACCTATCTCTCCCTTGATTTATTTTCACTTCTTGTCGACTTACAAATTCTGTGTTAATTCCATCCCTTGTTGTGTTTTTATTTGCTATCACCCTCACCTTGTCGTCCATCAATCTTGCCTTGATACTCATCTTTATTCCTACTCCTTAAAAATCCCCTCCCTTCCACCTCAATTTGAGAGTGGCAATTTACCTATCTGGCCCTTGGACTTACCCTGTCCTTTTCCATTTACAGGTCCTATCTTAACTCCATCCTTTATGGTACTCATATCCTTTGTTTTATTCCTATTTACCTCCTCTCCTACATCCTCGTCTGTTATCACCTTCAGACCCTTGGGATATCTATTCCCTTGCCTTCCTGCTTACATTGAACCTACCCTTTGAAGTCTCCTCATTTCCATCCCTATCCGGGGATAATGCCTCATCAATTTCATCGTTGACTGCTTCCCCTTCTTTGACACCTTGCAAGTCCTGTTTAAAATACATCCTTATTGTGTATTCGTCCGTTATCACCTTAACCCTTGTCATCCCTCGATCTTTACCTTGATGCTTACCTACATTTTAAAGCCGCCTCTCCCATTTCATTCCAAGAGTGGTGTTTTGCCCATCCCGCTCTTGTCTGTTCCCTTTTCCTCTGTCGCGTTGCAAGTCTTAGCTTTTGCTCGATATCACCCTTACGTCCCTAATACCTAGATCTTTCCATGATGCATATCCTATGCCTACCTTTTGAAATATTATCTTTGTCATGTCGATTTGAGAATGGTGTTTTACCTATCCTGACCTTGGTTGCATTCTCTCCCTGTCGGTTCCAATCCTTGCTTTAGCTCCATCCTTTATTATGCTCATGCCTCTATCCTGCATGTCTTATTATTCTCCTTGCCTTTCGATGGCCTTACAGTAGTTTCCCTTTTGTAAGGGAAGACCACCATCTAGTTAACATTAACGTGTAGCAACAAGATGTTTGTTGTTGTGTGCTCGTGATGTTTGTCTTTGTGTTATGACTGATTTGCTTCTTTGGAATGAGTGTTAATGTGTTGTGGCCCTTGGACCGCAATGGAATCTGTTCACTAGCTGATTGCCATAAAGTAAGGTAGTTGGGTGCTCTCCCTTTTCTCTCTTTAATCCATCTATGCTTACTTTTTTCTATCTATACTCTTCCCTTTTGCACCTGTCTAGTTGACATCCTACAACCTCTCTTAATCAGTCAAGATCAGAGTCGGCAGCATCTTCACCAAGTGCGTATCAACGCTCCTGTTAAGGGGGTTAGCCGCTAACCACAATGAAGACAATGCGACCAACATCAACCAACAAGATCAGAGTGGCGCAGCAGAAGCGTGTGTGGGTCCTAACCCATAGGTCCAGGAGATCCTCAAGAATTGTATCAATTCGTCGTGAACATCTGAAGGTCAAAGAAGCCAGTTCGCAAGTTAAGCTAGTAGAGTCAAAGTCAACTCAAAAAGCCACGGACAACCTATGAACCAACCTAGTCGTTCTTGCTAGCCTCTTCTTGAATCTCGAGGGCGAGATTCTGTTAAGGGGGTTAGATTTGTAACACCCTGAATTTGGGGGTTTAAAATTTCTTTTCTAATATCCACCAAATTCAGGTGTTACTCCCTCAGTTCTTCGCTTTCCTTTCTCTTTTTTACTAAAAATGGAGAATTATTTTGTTTTATATAAGTTTAAGCCTAGTAAAGTAAAACCCTAAAAAGGGGTCCTTGATTGTTGCATAGCATGTCTGGGCATGTTTTTCCTTTGTGATGGTGCATTTATTCAAATTTAGGAATCATGTTTGAATTTGAATTCAAAACTAAAATGTGTTTTCAAAAAGAACAAAAGAAAGAGTGAAGAGAAATAAATAAATGGAAAACTCCCTCAGCTCCTCTCTTGGCGGCCCGGCTCCCTCGGCCCAGCTGTCCCCTGTGCCCCCTCCTTTTCCCCCTGGCCCAGCTCGGCTTTTCCCCTAGCCGGCCCACGTCGCGAGCGCCCCAGCCAGCCTTTCTCGCGGCCCAGGCGTAGCAAGCCGCGCGCAGCCCACCCCGCGCCCTAGCGCGCGCAGCGCTCAAGCCGCCCCCTGCACAGCCGCCACGCCCAGCGTGCTCTCGGCCACCGACGCGCCCCACGTCGCCCCCATCTTCTCCCAACCGCCCATGCCGCTCCCTCTTCTTCTCCCTTTGTCCCTCTTCCTCTCTGGCTGCTCCCTCCCTCCCCACGCGTTCTTCCCCTCCCCTCTGTGCTCGGCCAGCACGGCGGCTTGCCCCTTGCCGCGACTCCTAACCCACGCCCGCCCTGCTCAGCGAGCCCAGAGGCTCCGGCGAGCTCGTCCCAGACCTCTCCCATGGCCCCTGCCGCGGCTCCAATCCCCCTGCCTTGCCCCCTTCTGCGAGCGCGGCGCGTTGCCAGCGTGCGGCCTGGCCTGCTCTAGGCTGGCGCGGCCAGCACCCCCTCCCAGTGCGCTCGCCCGGCCGCCTCCTGTGCGCGCGCGAGCTCCATGGTTCGGCCGGCCATGGTGCGGCCAAGCCTGGTGGCCCAGTGCGGCATTGTGGCCATCCCCGGCAACAACTTCACCGCTGTCCAGCCCTGGCCGCGGCTTCCCGGCTCCTGCGTGCACTCATGGCGGCTCTCTAGCCTCGGCTGCGCGTTCCGACCCGCAGCCCGCCCATGCGCAGGAAGCCCAGAGCCGTTGTTTCGAGGAAGAAGGAAGCTCGTTTCGCGAAAATGTCCTCGACTGTGTAGGTAATAAACGTCCAGATTTATGAGTTCGCATAAATAATTTGCTATACTTGAAAGTCTGCATTTATTTATGCACAAGTCTGCGATATCGTGCACACATTAGAATTATTATATTGTCACGTCGCAAGTTTTAATTATTTAATTAGTGGTTTATTCAATACTTATGACCTTCTAATTAAAACTAGATTATAGTTCACCCCGTGCGTCGTTTGTACTGATTCCGCGTCGCGCGTTTTGCGCGCATTATTATTATTTCTCGCGTAAAGTCGACTAGGTTGGTTAATTAATTATACATTAACCGTGTAGCGATCTTGTGTGCACGTTAAATATATATCGCCGTCATTCGTCACGCGTCGCCAGCCAGCAGCACCCCCCGTCTACCCCCCTGCGTGTGCGCGCGTTCGCGCCGTTCGCATGTGTCGTTGTTGCCTTTCGCGTGCGCGGTCTGTGCGCGTCGTCACTGTCCGTTCGCGCTGCGTCGCGCACGCGATCCGCGCACATTAGTTAGTTGTTTCGCTATAATCGTTTGTGCTTAGTAGTTAATTGAATAATTGATAATAGCTTACGCAAATAATTTATGCTAACTAAAATCAACTTAGAAAATATAGTATTGCCTCATCATATCCCCTATTTTAATTAGTTATTTACTTATTCATTCAATGCCTAGCAGGTTGTCGCACTAGTTAAAACTAAATTATAAGCTATAGTTATCAACCCGAGCTTTTTACAAATAGATGTCAACCCAAAATAATGTAATGTTGTTTTTAATATTTATTTGGTAATTAGTATAAGCACGACATGTAGTTAGTGATTCTCGCGTACCGCACACACGGTTTTGCACGTGGTTACGTGTTGATCCGCGTGTCGTTCGCGCTCGTCGTTTTCGTTGTTTCGCGCAGTCGCGCGCGTTATTAAATCCGTTACGATCCTTTTCGCGTTACGTTAATTTCATAACAATATCGTCAACATGTTAATAATGTTAGTTCATCACGTCACAAGTTTATATTATTTGATTAGCTATTAATTCTGTTTTATAGTTCCTAACTCGCGCTTTTATAAATAAGGGCTAACTTGATTAATACAAACTTAAATGCTTCTTCCTTTAATACGTGTCTAGTATAGTCACGTTATCTGTTAGCAAGTATCGCGCGTTGTCGTGCACATTATTTCGTGTATTAGTCGTGCGCCGTGTGCGCGTCACCGTGCTATTTTTGCCGTAGCGGTGTCGCGCGTGCTGTTCCGCACGTGGTGGCGTGCTGATTCGCGCGTCATTCACGTTGGTCGCGCGCGCTGTTTCGGGTGTTGTCAGCGTGCTGTGTCGCGCGTGTCCGCGCGTCGTTTTCACGTTATCGTGTTATTTTGTGTATCGTAAGTTCGCCTTGCGTAGAATCTCTCGTGTTAATTAAATTACTTATTTGACTAACATTCATTAGCATAGCGGATTAATTGAACTAAATTATAGATATTACTTATATTTGACAATATCGAATTAGATATTATGATTAATACTTGTTTAGTGTAAACGCGATATTTTCTTGATCGTCTTCGAGTTCAGCATTTCTTTTTCCTCGCGTGACCGTAGTAACGCGCTCTATTTCGTTTTGCATGTTTTACTATGTTTGTATTTCTATGGTGTAATGTTCTTATGCATATATGTGTTTGCTTGCTTGTGTCTGTTTGTCTTCGTTTCGCGTTGCAATTAGAGTGCAATCCATCTCCAAGCTTCAAGGAATCGACGGCCAAGCTTCGACGACCAAGTGATCAAGCACTCTGAGTTCTATGAGGTTGAAGATCCTGAGCATCTGTTTGGTGAAGGCAAGTGTCCTCTGACCCATTATGTCCCATTTACTTTATAATTCACGGTCCCGCATACTATGAAACCTAAGGATTGACTAGCTTTGTATTTACCTTTTACTTGATTACCTATTGGGTTACTATGGTTAGTTTCATGCTATTGCTTTAACTTAATCAACGAACATGATGTGAATATTTATGATACGATGATGCTGTCCCGATGATCTTGTGATATTTTAGGGGACTCGGGTTGTTCCCCGAGTACCTCTCCGTAAGGACCTGTTCGTTGAGAGACCACCCGGGATAATAGTGCAACCATGAGGGTGAAATGGGGCGCCCTTAGCTAATTAATTAGAGGAACTAGAGGTGTAGTTGCTTCGCCGTCGTGCCGTCAATGGGGTCCAGGCACAGTGCTTGCTCTGCCGAGGCTGGGTGCCGAGGTTTTTTTCGATTTGCTTTTGTTAGTCACCCTCCTACGGGGAGAGGTACTGTGTTTATCAAACTGGAGAAACCTAACGGGCGACTATGACCTCTAGGGAATCTTTGTAAAAGCTACGTAGTGATACCCTGCCGGACCACCTAGGAAGTGATCAATGGGGAGTCATGATCCCCGGGCAAAACGAGAATCACGGCTCATGGGTAAAGTGTGCGACCTCTGCAGAGGGTAATGAAACTGATATATCAGCCGTGCTCACGGTTATGAGAGGCCTTGGGATCCTCTTTGATTAGAGATACAGCTGGTTCGAGACTCAATGGTTCTATTAATGTTTTTGGTTCGATGATGATCATGATGTTCCTCGAGGAGGAAGCTGTTCACGGGTTGGCTATTACTAAAACTTGGCTTCCACTAATAATAAATACCTGACCAACTAAAAGCAACTGCTTGAGCTTAACTCCACATAAAGCTAGTCCACCTCAGCCAAACGGGACATTTGCTGAGTACGTTGATGTGTACTCACCCTTGCTTTCACAAAACACCAGGTTGCCTTTGGTGCAATCTATGCTCAGGTAAAGAAGAAGGCGTCGAGGCGGACCTCCAGGAGTTCCAGGACGTTGATGATTTCGAGGATTAGGCTAGCGACCTCCCCCAGTCAGCTGCCTGTGGTGGGTTGTTTACGTTGGCTACGTTTCGATTCTGCGTACTTTGATTTATATTATGTAAATGACTCTAGTCTGTAATATTATTACTTACTCTTTATTGTAATTCGAAGCATTGTGCTATGATGAGTCATTTATGTAATCGCTATGTATGTGAATTTCTGATCCTGGCACGTACATGGTTCGCATTCGGTTTACCTTCAAAACCGGGTGTGACAGACAACAACGAGCGCTGCTTCCCCGCAACATGCCAGCCCCAAGCGGATTGATGATGCCAGCACCCTCGCAAAGGACCTGCTGGGCGTCACCCTTGTACCTGAGATGACGGTGTGTTCCGTCCTCGACGCGACTTCACCACCATCCATCGACCAAGAGGTACCGTCCGTATTCCACCCTGTTCCCTTTCGATTTAGCTTCGATCCACCTAGCGACCCCGCTTCGGTGAGCGCTTTTGCAAGGGCGTATCGAGACCCCTCGGGGTACCATATGTGGTCAACCTGGGACCGATTGACAGCTGTCTCAACCTCTGGACCGACGGGTTCCTAGGAAGAGGACGACCCCGACTTTGGTTGGGATTTCTCTGGCCTCGGTGATTCCGGTGCCATGCGGGACTTCATGTCCGCATGTGACCACTGCCTCTCCGGTTGATCTGACGATGGCCACGACCTTGACGACGAGGGTTATGGCCTGAGTCGCGAATGTTTCCACGTCGATCAGGGAGATAACAACGAGGGCAACCACCTCGGCATGCCGAAGGTTGGCGATCCCCCTGGGCCCGCATCTCACATTGACATCCCATGGGAGCTAGATGTGGTCCCAGTCCCTATGGGGGGTCAGGACACACAGCTCGAGCAAGTCTGCGAGATGCAGGCCAAGGTCGACGAGGAAGCAGGGCGACTTGTGCAGCTCCGACAGAACATCGAGCAGGAGTGGGCAGGCCGAACACTCGCCGGAGGAGCCCATCATCGGGCCCGGGACGTCCAGCGCCGTATCGTCGACAATGCCAGGGCAGTGCTGCCCCCGGCCGTCAGCGGGTCCGGCCAGGACCTAGCTGCAGCGGTGATGCTACTTTGAACCATGCCGGAGCCATCCACCACCGAGGGACGGCGTATCTAGGGCGAACTCAAGGATCTCCTGGAAGGTGCCGCAGTTTGACGAGCCGAGAGCTCTGCCTCCCGAAGGTGAGCTGACCCCTCGGAGCATCACGCGGCGTCCTCCCGACGCATGCAGGAGGTCTCGGTCCATCCCGAGCGCGCACAGGACGAGACACCTACCGCCTAGGATCGCCTTGGCAACGAGCAACACCGTCGCGATCATCGAGCCCGCCTCGAGGAGAAGGTGCGCCGAGGCTACCACCCCAGGCGCGGGGGACGCTGCGACAGTGAGGAGGATCGGAGTCCCTCGCCCGAGCCACCCGGTCCGCGAGTCTTCAGCCGGGCCATACGACGAGCGCCGTTCCCCGCCCGGTTCCGAGCCCCGAATACCATCACCAAGTACTCAGGGGAGACGAGGCCGGAGTTGTGGCTCGCGGATTACCGGCTGGCATGCTAGTTGGGAGGGGCAGACGATGACAACCTCATCATCCGCAACCTCCCCCTTTTCCTCTCTGACGCTGCCCGGGCCTGGCTGGAGCATCTGCCTCCTGCGCAGATCTCCGATTGGGACGACCTGGTCAAGGCTTTCGCAGGAAATTTCCAAGGCACGTACGTGCGCCCTGGGAACTCATGGGATCTTCGAAGCTGCCGCCAGCAGCCAGGGGAATCCCTCCGAGAGTACATCTGGCGGTTTTCGAAGCAGCGCACTGAGCTGCCCAACATTACCGACTCGGATGTCATCGAGGCTTTCCTCACCGGCACCACTTGCCGAGACCTGGTGAGCAAACTGGGGCACAAGACTCCCACCAAGGCGAGCGAATTGATGGACGTCGCCACCAAGTTCGCCTCGGATCAGGAGGCGGTCGAAGCCATCTTTCGAAGAGACAAGCAGCCTCAAGGAGAGCTGAAGGAAGACGCCCTCGAGGCATCCGCCCAGCGTGGCACGAAGAAGAAGACCAGAAAGAAGGCGCAAGCAAAGCACGACGCTGCTGACGCGAATCTCGTCGCTGCTGCCGAGCATAGGAACCCTCGGAAGCTTCCTGGAGGGGCCGGGGCGTTCAACAAGATGCTCAAGGAGCTGTGCCCCTATCACCAGGGTCCCGTCAAGCACACCCTTGAAGAATGTGTCATGCTCCGACGCTACTTCCATAAGGCCGGGCCCCCAGCGGAAGATGGCAAGGGCCAAGGCAACAACAAGAAGGAGGGTGACAAGGAAGAGGAGTTCCCGGAGGTTCACAACTGCTTCATGATCTACGGCGGGCAGGTGGCGAACGCCTCAGCTTGGCACCGCAAGCAGGAGCGCCAAGAGGTCTGCTTGGTGAAGGTGGCAGCGCCAATCTACCTAGACTGGTCCGACAAGCCTATCACCTTCGACCGAGGTGACCACCCCGACTTCGTGCCAAGCCTAGGGAGGTACCCACTCGTCGTCAATCCGATCATCGGCAACGTTAGGCTCTCCAAGGTCCTCATGGACGGAGGCAGCAACCTCAACATCATCTACGCCGAGACCCTGGAACTCTTGGGGGTTGATCGGTCCGAGGTCCGGGCCGGTGTGGCACCCTTCCACGGGATAGCACTCGGAAAGCGTATTCTGCCCCTCGGGCAGATTGACCTACCCGTCTGCTTTGGAACTCCCTCTAACTTCCGAAAGGAAACCCTCACCTTCGAGGTAGTTGGGTTCCGAGGGACATACCACGCGGTGTTGGGAAGACTGTGCTATGCCAAGTTCATGGCCGTCCCCAACTACACCTACCTCAAGCTCAAGATGTCGAGCCCCAACGGGATCATCACCGTCGGCTCCACGTACCGCCACGCGTACGAATGCGACGTGGAATGTGTGGAGCACGCTGAAGCCCTCGCCGAGTCCGAGGCCCTCATTGTCGACCTGGAACGCCTCTCCAAGGAGGCGCCCGATGCAAAGCGCCACACCGACAACTTCGAACCAGCTGAGGCAGTTAAGTCCGTCCCTCTCGACCCCAGCAACGACGCTAGCAAGAAAGTCCGGATCGGCTCCGAGCTCGACCCCAAATAGGAAGCAGTGCTCGTCGACTTTCTCCGCGCAAACGCTAAAGTTTTTGCGTGGAGTCCCTCAGACATGCCAGGCATACCAAGGGAGGTCGCCGAGCACTCACTAGACATCAGAGTTGGAGCCCGACCTGTGAAGCAGTCCCTATGCCGTTTTGATGAAGAAAAGCGCAGGGCCATAGGCGAGGAGGTCCACAAGCTACTGGCTGCAGGGTTCATCAAAGAGGTATTCCATCCCGAATGGATAGCTAACCCTGTTCTTGTAAAGAAAAAGGGTGGGAAATTGAGGATGTGCGTAGACTACACTGGTCTAAACAAAGCATGTCCGAAGGTTCCCTACCCTCTACCCCGCATCGACCAAATTGTGGACTCCACTGCTAGGTGCGAAACCCTGTCTTTCCTCGATGCCTACTCAGGCTATCACCAAATCAAGATGAAAGAGTCCGACCAGCTCGCGACTTCTTTTATCACACCTTTTGGCATGTATTGTTATACTACAATGCCATTTGGCTTAAGGAATGCAGGTGCCACCTACCAGAGGTGCATGAACCATGTGTTCGGAGAGCACATCGGCAGAACGGTCGAGGCTTACATCGATGACATCATTGTTAAGACAAAGAAAGCCTCCGACCTCCTCTCTGACCTTGAGACGACATTCAAGTGTCTGAGAGCGAAAGGCGTGAAACTCAATCCCGAGAAGTGTGTCTTTGGAGTCCCCCGAGGCATGCTCCTGGGATTCATTGTCTCCGAGCGAGGAATAGAGGCCAACTCGGAGAAAATTGCGGTCATCACCAACATGGGACCAATCAAAGATTTAAAAGGAGTACAGAGAGTCATGGGATGCCTTGCGGCTCTGAGCCGCTTCATCTCACGCCTTGGCGAAAAAGGATTGCCCCTATACTGCCTCTTAAGGAAGGCTGAGCGCTTCACTTGGACCCTCGAGGCTGAGGAAGCCCTCGGAAACTTAAAGGCACTCCTTGCCAATGCACCCATCTTGGTGCCCCCCTCTCCGGAAGAAGTCCTCTTAATTTATGTCACCGCAACCACTCAGGTGGTCAGCGCCGCGGTCGTAGTCGAGAGACGAGAAGAAGGGCACGCACTGCTCGTCCAGAGGCTAGTCTACTTCATCAGTGAAGTGCTATCCGAGACCAAAGTCTGCTACCCGCAGATCCAGAAGCTGCTCTACGTAGTGATTCTGACACGACGAAAGTTGCGACACTACTTCGAGTCTCATCCGGTGACTGTGGTGTCATCCTTCCCCCTGGGAGAGATCATCCAGTCCCGAGAAGCCTCAGGTAGGATAGCAAAATGGGCAGTGGAACTCATGGGCGAAACACTTTCATTTGCCCCTCGGAAGGCCATAAAATCCCAAGTCTTGGCCGACTTTCTAGTTGAATGGACTGACACCCAGTTACCGACGGCCCCAATACAGCCTGAACTTTGGACCATGTACTTCGACGGGTCGCTGATGAAAACCGGAGCAGGCGTGGGCTTGCTCTTCATCTCACCCCTTGGAGAACATGTTCGTTACGTGCTGCGCCTTCATTTCCCAGCGTCAAACAACATGGCCGAGTACGAAGCCTTGGTTAATGGCCTGTGCATCGCCGTCGAGCTAGGGGTTCGGCGCCTCGACGCACGTGGCGACTCGCAGCTCATCATTGACCAGGTCATGAAGAACTCCCACTGCCGCGATCGAAAAATGGAGGCCTACTGCGATGAAGTTTGGCGCTTGGAAGATAAGTTCTACGCGCTGGAACTCAACCATGTTGCTCGATGGTACAACAAAACCGCAAATGAGCTGGCAAAAATAGCCTCGGGGCGAACGACAGTTCCACCGGACGTTTTCTCCAAGGATATATATCAGCCATCCGTCAAAGTCGACGACGCGCCCGAGCCCGAGGAGGCCTTGGCCTAGCCCACAAGGTACCCTCGGCCACCGAGGGTGAGGCCTTGCGTGTTGAGGGGGAGCGGAATGGGGTAACACTGGTCCCGAACTGGCAGACCCCGTACCTGGAATATCTCCTCTGAGGAGAGCTGCCCCTCGACAAGGCCGAAGCTCAGCGACTGGCTCGGCACGCCAAGTCGTTCGTTTTGCTGGGTGATGAAAAGGAGTTGTACCACCGCAGCCCCTCAGGCATTCTCCAACTATGCATATCCATCGCCCAAGGACAAAAGCTGTTACAAGAAATACACTCGGGGGCTTGCGGTCACCATGCAGCACCTTGAGCCCTCGTGGGAAATGCTTTCCGATAAGGTTTCTACTGGCCAACCGCAGTGGCTGATGCCACTATGATTGTACGCTCCTGCCGGGGGTGTCAGTTCTACGCGAGACAGACGCACCAACCCGCTCAGGCCCTGCAGACAATACCCATCACTTGGTCGTTTGCCGTTTGGGGTCTGGACCTCGTCGGTCCCTTACAGAAGGCACCCGGGGGCTTCAAGCACCTGCTGGTCGCCATCGACAAATTCTCCAAGTGGATCAAGGTCTGACCCTTAACCAGCATCAAGTCCGAGCAGGCAGTAGCATTCTTCACAAATATCATCCATCGCTTTGGGGTCCCAAACTCCATCATCACCGACAATGGCATGCAGTTCACTGGGAAAAAGTTCCTGGACTTCTGCGAGGACCACCACGTCCGTGTGGATTGGGCCGACGTAGCTCACACGATGACAAACGGGCAGGTGGAGCGCGCCAATGGTATGATTTTGCAGGGACTAAAACTGAGGATCTACAACGACCTCAACAAGTTTGGCAAGCGGTGGATGAAAGAGCTACCCTCGGTGGTCTGGGGTCTGAGGACGACGCCGAGCCAGGCCACAGGCTTCACGCTGTTTTTCCTAGTCTATGGGGCCGAGGCCATCTTACCCACGGACTTGGAATACGGTTCCCCGAGGACAAAGGCGTACGACGACCGAGGCAACCAGACCAACCGAGAAGATTCCGTTGGAAGAGGCTCGGGATGTGGCCTTACTACACTCAGCGCGGTATCAGCAGTCTCTGCGATGCTACCACGCCCGAAGGGTTCGGCCCCGAGGCTTCCAAGTGGGAGACTTGGTACTTCGGCTGCGACAAGACGCCCAAGGACGCCACAAGCTTACTCCTCCCTGGGAAGGGCCGTTCATCATCGCCAAGATTTTGAAGCCCGGGACATACAAGCTGGCCAACGATCAAGGCGAGGTCTACGACAACGCTTGGAACATCGAACAGCTACGTCGCTTCTACCCTTAAAATGTTTCAAGTCGATTATGTTCCTCGTTTTTCTTTACATACATAAATAAAGTCTAACCGTCAAGGAAGGATCAGCCTTGCCTCGGCAAGGCCCGACCCTCCCTCGGGGGCTAGAAGGGGGGAACCCCCTCTGCGTCAAAATTTTCTTCGGAAAAGTTTTCTACCAAAACAACTTTCGTGCCTTCGACTATATCGATAGCAGGATCCTACAAATGAGTGAGAGAGCACGTAAACGGCAAGGCCGACCGAGCCGAGGGACTCCTACGCCTCTGGGATACGGATACCTCACTCATCACCTTCCGCGAAAAGTAACTCTCGCTCAATAAAGCGATTCTGCTACCGACAAACAAGTCCGAATGCTTGAAACGAGAGGAAAGAAAACGCAACTTTATAATCCAAACGCTAAATATGTTTAGGCCTCAGCGGCCGCAAAAAACATACGCATGCTTCGGACAAACTGTTCCTGCAGGAATCAGACATCGGCAGGGGGAGGAGCGGCGCCCTCGGGGTCGTTTCCACCCTCGGCGGAATCTGGCCTGGCCTCAGACGGCGACTTGAGCGAGAGGATCTCCACCTCGAAGGAGGACGCCAGCACCACGCTTGGGCCCGCGACGGCCGCGTCAAGCCTCTAGACCTCGGCTAAGGCAGCCTCATCTTCGTCGGGTAAGCAGTACCCCTCGCTGACCCGCTCTAGATCCACGTCCTAGTGGGAAGCGAGCACAGTGAAGGCCCGCCTAACGTCGTGGTGCAGCGCCCCGCGGAGTCTGTCGCGCATGTGGCCGCCCAGGGCCCGCATGTGACTCTGGGGGGAGCTACCCGAGGGGACGTCATCGAGGCCGAAGGCCCGGCAAAAGGCCGAGATAGCCTCGGACATGGCCACGCGGTCGGCCTCCTTCTGCTCAGCCGCCTGGGCAAGCACCTTGCAATTCTTGACGGACTCGCTAAGAGTCGTCTCCAACCCTGCAGACAGCCAAACAAAATTCTTCAAACACGAGGTGAAGAATGAAGCTAAGTCGAAGCTACAAAGCGGGCGACACATACCTTTGGCCCGAGCGGACACCTCGGCTAGCCGCCCCGTAGCCTCAGCTAGCTGACCCTTAAGGGCCTCAGCCCGGCTCGTAGCCTCGGCAGCTTGGCTCCGAGATTGGTCTAGCTCGCCGAGGACCTGGCCGAGCTCCAGCCGCCGCTGCTGCATCTCTTCGGCCTAGGAAGCCACCTGCTCCCGGGCGGACGCCGCCTCTGCCCGTGTCGCCGCTCCCACCGACTTTAGCTCATCACAGAGCAGCCGAAGGTCCACCACCTCGATGCTCTGTTGGGTGAGCCGCTTATTGGCCTCGGCAAGCACGGTCCTCTAGGACCACAGCAAATCCCAGACGTCTCTCTCGTGGCGGAGGAACAGTGACTTGGCGGTGCTCACGTCCGCAAGTTCCTGAGGAAGGAAAACAGGGTATTACAAAGAGTGCCCTGGTCACGCAAAGTCTATGCCTAAATCCTTACCTAGAAGACCCTGGGAACGTCCCTGGAAAGGGTCTCCATGGCCGATCGAAGCGACCTCGTCGCCGCCTCGATATACTCATGGAAATTATCCCGAGTCCTCTCCTCCAGCTCATCGTCGAGGGAGAGGAGGGCCTCTGAGTCCGAGGTGGCATGGCTCTAGAACCGGAGCGGCCGCCCACACCACTCATTGAGGTTGAGCCGCGCAGAGATAAGGCCGCTGCTCCCCAGGATGGGCCACGGTTCTGCGTGCCCCTCGACCAAGGCATCGGGTCCCCCAGCAGCCAATGCTTCGAGTACCGCCACAATCGACGTGCTGGGCCTCTCCTCGGCTAAGTAAGCAGGCCTCCGATCGCCGACCTCGGCGACGACGGCCACCTTCCCCTCATGGCCGAGAACGGGGAGGTCGGGGACGACCACGAGCGGCGGTGCCTCGGCCATCCCGACATCAGCGGTGACGGACAGCTCCACGGATGAATCAGCAACGGCCCCAGCGGGAGTCGATGTCGGCACCGGCAACAAGTCAGCCGGGCTTGAGGCCGCGGCCGCGTCAATGGCCTCCCCCGGCATGATGGCCGCCCTGATAGAGGGGTCAGCCTAGGAGGCTTGCCCCATGGCAACTCGTGCTGCTTGGGTCCCCCGCTCGAGGGCGCCTTGTGCGGAGGCCAGCCAACCGGCATGGCGTGCCACGACACCGGCTGCGGAGGCTAGCCCCGTCTTAAGGGCCTTCCTGGGGGCCAAACCAGCCGAGCCCTGCCTCTGCTTGCTGAAAGATGGAGATAGAGAGCAAGATCAAGACACACAGGGAAAAAACCAAAACAGAGGTATTCTCAGATCCCTACCCGCTCTGGACCAAGGCCAGTCGTGTCTGCGGGGAGGCCCCTCGGGCCCCGGTCCCCTCAGGCGCTGCCGAGGGTTGCCCTGCCGCCAGCTTCGGCGTCGCTTCCGCCTCGGACGCCCGAGGCACCGAAGGGGCAGCCTGCCCAGGCGTCGTCACGGCCAGGGGGCCAACCTCCTGTACAGCCGGCACGGGCACTTGCTCTTGGAGGACAGGCAGATCGGCCTGACTCCCCGGAGTCACCCCAGTTACCTCGGCCAAGGGGTCAAGTACCCCCTCGGCCTGCTCTGCTCCTCGGACTGGGACCTCGGTGTCTCGGCCCCAGGCACTGATGGCGCCAGCCCACTTGGAGGCTGGCTCGGCGACCCTTGGCCTAGCCTCGGGTCCGGGCTGAGGCCAAGTCGGGCTGCCATGTCATCATCCTCGTCGTCATCATCATCATTGTCGTCGTCGTCAGGCGTCTCCGGCGATGGCTCCCTCGGGAGCACGTCCCTCGCCTGCCTCCGACGAAGCTTCTCCAAGGCATCCCGGGCCCGCATCCGCTCGCGAGCCCGGGCCTTTTTCGCGTCCTTCTTCTCCTTTTCCTTCTCCACGGCGACCCTCCGCGCGGCTCGGCCCACCACGTCCTCCGGGACCGGTGGCCGGATGGGTTTATAAATCCTCAACCCTTGGGGACAAACAAAAATCCCTATAGTAAGGATCAAAGGCATGAAGAACTCGGCGCAAAATAGAAGAAGGATCGGACACTTACTAGGGACACATACCCACGGTCGGGGCGCATCAAGGGCTGGGTAAGGGCGCCAATGTCCTGCTTTCCTACCGTACCTGCTAACCGCTTGAGGAGGTCGTCAGCAGAGAGGGAGGTCGAGGACATCTGTGAGCCCTCCAAATCGACCCCCGCAGTGGTAAGGCCCCCATCTCGTAACTTCTGCAAGGCCTGCAGAATAGGCTGGAGCTTCTCCTGTTTCTTACGCGTGGCCCCCCAGCGCCAGTTAACGCCGACGGCGGTCACCACTCGTTGAGAAAATGATGGAAGCCTCCTGTTGTCGTTGCAGAGATAAAACCACCGGTTCTGCCACCCCTTGCTCGAAGACGCGAGGGAGGCAGGGATGTACTGCTGCACGTGCCCTAGCCTCAGCTGGAGGGTGCAGCCACCGGCCCGCACCGCCATACGGACCTTCTTTGCCTCCGTCGTTGCGGCAAAGAACTCCGCGGTGAAGAGATGGAGCCACAGATCCTATGAAGGGTCAATCCCCAGAAAACCCTCACAAACCGCCGCGAAGATGGCCGCTTGCGCAATTGAGTTGGGGTTGAAGTTGTGCAGCTCCACCCCGTAGTAGTGCAGGAGCGCCCGCATGAAGCGGCTCGCTGGCACGCCAAACCCCCGCTCATGAAAGGGGATAAAGCTGACCACGTACCCTGGCGGCGGAGTCGGGCCGACCCCACTCCCGGGGGCCATCCACTCCGGCTGCGGCTCACCAGAGAGGGGACGCAGCAAACCATCGGTGACAAGGGCCTCTAGGTCCCCCACAGAAACAGTAGAAAAAGGCCACGGGTCGCGAGGCAGAACAACGGTCACCTTGTCAGCCATCACCGAGCGAAAGCGATGGCGGCGGAGGGGATGAGGTGCGCGGTTTTCTTTTCTCTGGCTATTCTCTTAGGTTGTGGAAACCGAAGCAGAAGGCAAGCACAAACGGCAGGGTAAAGAACCACCGTCGGCCCCTCTTCCGGGTATATAAAGGCCTGGGCAAGGTCCATTCAAAACTTCGCCCGAACCCACCGCGAAATTCAAACCCGGAGGTGAAATGGTCTTTCCGTTCCTCGAACAACTCATGCACGCACAACAGATGCCCCGCGAATCGCCCGTCCTGTCGCATTAACTCCTTGGCAGAGCAAGCGACACCTTTGGTAGGCGAAGCGGGCAATGTTTCACCTCCGTCATGATGACCGCGTCAAAAAAGGTGCACCACGTTATTTAAATTCATATCCTTTTCCATTTCCTCTCTCTCTTGCCACAGGGACCGGGAAAGGGGATATGCCGAAAAGGATCCTTCTCAACGAAGGAAACAGGCCCCCGAGCCCTCCTACTGATCAGGGGTTCGAAGGTTGCGCCCTGTGGGGTCCAGCAGCTGCCCCAGAGCACTCGGGCCCCCGAGCCCTCCTACTGATCAGGGGTTCGAAGGCTACACCCTATGGGGTCCAGCAGCCGCCCCAGAGCACTCGGGCCCCCGAGCCCTCCTACTGATCAGGGGTTCGAAGGCTGCGCCCTGCGGGGTCCAGCAGCCGCCCCAGAGCACTCGGCCCCCCGAGCCCTTCTACTGATCAGGGGTTCGAAGGCTGCGCCCTGCGGGGCCCAACAGCCGCCCTAGAGCACACGAGCCCCCGAGCCCTCCTACTGATCAGGGGTTCGAAGGCTGCGCCCTGCGGGGTCCAGTAGCCGCCCCAGAGCACTCGGGCCCCCGAGCCCTCCGACCAATCAGGGGTTCGAAGGTTGCGTCCTGCGGGGTCCAGCAGCCGCCCGAGAGCACTCGGGGCCCCGAGCCCTCCTACTGATCAGGGGTTCGAAGGCTGCACCCTGCAGGGTCCAGCAGCCGCCCCAAACCACTCGGGCCCCCGAGCCCTCCTACTGATCAGGGGTTCGAAGGTTGCACCTTGTGCGGTCCAGCAGCCGCCCCAGACCACTCGGGCCCTCGAGCCCTCCTACTGATCAGGGGTTCGAAGGTTGCGCCCTGCGAGGTCCAGCAGCCGCCCTAGAGCACTCGGGCCCACGAGCCCTCCTACTGATCAGGGGTTCGAAAGTTGTGCCCTGCGGGGTCCAGCAACCGCCCTAGAGCACTCAGGCCCCGCGCCCACTACTGATCAGGGGTTCAAAGGCTGGCCCCTCAGAAGGGTTCGACAGCCGCCCCAGAGCACTCAGGCTCCGCGCCCATTACTGATCAGGGGTTCGAAGGCTGGCCCCTCGAAAGGGTTCGACAGCCGCCCCAGAGCACACAGAGTGGGGGATGACCCTGGGTACGTCCGTTACATGGCCGAGGCTCGGGCTACGCTCCCGAGGTACCCTAGGACATTTCTGAGACCAGCGAAAACGATTTGTAATGGAATCCCACCGGAGGAAGGCACCGAGCCCTCGGACCCTATCGAAATGGGTCCGGGTCCAGCAAATCCCCTACAGGTACTTTTGGAGCGCGCCTCTGGGCCACTAGCCGACCCTTAACGAACGGGGCACGGGCATCCACTCGGATCACCCGTTAGCAACTCACTGGAAACACCATGATCGGTGCCCTCCGAGGGTAACGTGGCGCTTTCCCCCCCCCCCTTCCTCCTTGCGAAAAGGCGATGAAAGGGGCGTATAATAAAAGTCGAGACAGTCCTTGATCGTCCTCTCGCTCTGTGCAGAGGCTCGGGGGCTACCCTCGCACCCGGCTGTGGCCTAAACTGTTGACAGCGTCAACAAACCAGCTCAAAAAACTCGGAGCCTGACCATGCACTCGAGCTGCGACCAGGCCGCATGAGGGAACAACCAGGTCGACCGAGGCATCACAGCAAGAATTAAGACCTCAGAGGAGTCAAACCACTCCTCCGAGGCCTCGGAGGCTACACCTAGCGGGTGCGCTCGCGCGCACCCACCGGAACGAAACATAACCGAGAAAGCCTGGTCCCCTCGCAAAAATCCGGCAGAACCACCAACAGAGTGCCTACACTCCCTTCGAGGCTCGGGGGCTACTGTCGGGTACCGTAATTAGGGGTACCCCCAACACTCCTAAACATGGCTGGTAAACACCTTCAAAGCAAACCATGAAGACTGACATTTCGGGTCAAAGTCAAAGCTTTGTCTACCAAGGGACGCGATCTCGCCTTGGCCAAGCCCGGCCTCGGGTGGGAACAGTGGTCCCGGACGAATTCACTTCTCGCCCAAGGGTCTCCTCAGGCAGTGAGCACACCCTCGGCTCAGCCAAAGGCAAGCCTTGTCGTGCAAGTGACCCTGGCCAAATCGCCTTATCAGCCGACCGTATTGCATGTGCATTTAATGCTGGGATCGCCTGACACCTTATCCTGACACGCGTGCCTCAGTCGACAAGGTCGAAGTGACCGCAGTCACTTTGCCCTTTCACTGACCGATCTGATAGGAAAACAGCGCTGCCCGCCCCGCTCCGGCTGCTGTGCCAACCACCCAGGTGAAACCGACAACAGCCAAGTTCAGCCTCGGGCGCAACAGGAAGCTCCTCCTTGCCCGACCTCAGGCCTCAGCCTCGGGAGGAGATCACTGCCTTGCCCGACCCTAGGGCTCAGCCTCAGCCTCGGCCTCGGGGAGAGTCACGTCCTCGCCCGACCTTGGGCCTTAGCCTCAGCCTCGGCCTCGAAGGATCCACCGCCTCGCCCGACCTTAGGCTCAGATCGACCGCGCCACAGGGGATACATCATTACCCTACTCCTAGCTAGCTCAGGCTAAGAAGGAACAAGACCGGCGTCCCATCTAGCTTACCCTGGTAACAGGCAATGATGGTTCCCCGCGTGCGTCCATGACGTCGGTGGTTCTCAAGCCCCCTACAGAAGCAAGGAGACGTCAGCAGGATCCATGCAGCGCCAACAGCTGTGCTTCTACAGGGCTCTTGCACTTCTCCAATGGACACATTAACACGTGCATAGCGACCGGGCACTTCCCCGCTGGCCACGTAGCACATAGCTACACCCCCATTGTATAGCTGGGCCATCTCCTTATGTCTATAAAAGGGGATGTCCAGGAGCACAAAAAAGAGAGGAGAGACACACGGGAGGAGGATGAGTAGACGCACGACAAAAGGGATGGGAGAAGACGGGCAGGGCCTGACCCTCTCTCTCTCTCGCTCTCTCCTACTCGCTCTCCTGCTCTCGCTCTCTCGCAACGCTTGTAACCCCTACTACGAGCACCCTGGTGCAGGATAATACAAGGCTCATTTTCCCCTTGTGTTCCATCTCGCACCAACCCATCTGGGCAGGGACACGCAACGACAAAATTTACTAGTCGGTCTAGGGACCCCCCGGGTCCGAAACACCGACACCTGGGGATAGACCTTCAGTTTGTGCTCGGCCAGTTCTCTCGGGACTCCCGGCATATCCGTAGGTTTCCATGCGAATACGTCTCGGTTATCTTGCAGGAACTGGACGAGCGCGCCTTCCTATTTGTCATCTAAGCTAGAGCTGATGATGGCAGTTTTGCATTCATCAGCGAACCCGAGGTTGATTCTCCTGGTTTCTTCAGTCGGCCGCATAGAGGTCACAACTTGAGCTTCATTCGCGAGCACCGCGAGGTCTTTCTCAGGCTTTGAGTTTGCCTGCGCAGAATAGGTCGCCGATGGTTTGGTGGTGAGGGCCGCCTGAATGGCCACTCGGAAACACTCTGCGGCGCCTTAGAAGTCAGCGCGCACAATCATGATTCCTTGTGGTCCTGGCATCTTCAATATCATGTACGTGTAATGTGGGATGGCCATGAACTTTGCCAATCCAGGCCTGCCGATGATGGCGTTGTATCCACAGTCGAAGTTCGCCACCTCGAACCTTATGTTCTCGGTTCGATAGTTCTCCGGAGTTTCGAAGGTGACCGACATGTAGATGTGCCCGAGTGGATATTCTCCTTCAGTCGGCACAATGCCAAAGAAACGAATGTCTGACTCGTGGAGCTCTTTGAGGGTGACTCCCAAGCCTTGAAGCGTCCAGGGGAAAGTGACGTTGATGCTGCTTCCCCCATCCACCAAAACCTTCTTCACCTGGCTTTCTCGGATCACCAGATCGACAAGGAGCGGGTACTTGCCCAGGTGATTGAAGTTGAGCCACTGATCCGCCCGAGTGAAGGTGATCGGGTGCTCGGACCATCGATACGGAGCGGGAGGACCGATGGTCGCCACCAGTATCTGACGGTCGTTGAGCTTCTGTTGCCTCTTGCTTTCATGTGACCCATGTCCACTGAAGATGACGTTGAGTTCCCCGTCGACGTATGGGAATGCTCCACATCCTCCCCCTTCCTGTTGTTGGGGCTATCGAGGTTCTCCGGGTGCTCCTCAAGGTGGGGGAGGTGGTAGAGGTTGGAAGGGTCGGCCGTTCCCAACAGAGTGCTTGAAGTCCCTGCAGTTCCAGAGGGTGTGGCGCATGTCCTTGTGGTACAGGCACTAGGCGTCGAGGATGTCGTCCAGTGTCCGTTTGCCTCCACGAGGTCCTCCTCAGGCGCGAGAGGCGTGCGGTCCGGCGGTGTGGACTTCTTCACGAGGCCTCTTCTCCCAACGTTTGTCGGGTTGTTGGTTCGTGTCGCGTCGCGGTGTCGCTGGTGCAGGCTTTGCTCCTCCGATGAGGTCCTGAGCTCGTTCGTCAGCGGTGATGTAGAGGTCGGCTTCCCAAAACAGCTGCTCGGAGGTAATCAGCGCCTTCTGCAGTATGGCTCGGACGAAGGCCAAGTCATTAGATCCCCGGTAGAAGTCCTCGATCACTGTTGCTTCCACAACCTCGGGGATCCGATTCCTCATGGTCTGAAATCTTTTGAGGTACGATCGAAGAGTCTCATCCCCTTGGTGCTTGATGGTCTTGAGGTCCCATGGCTGCACCGGCTTGTCGGAGAGGGATTAGAAGTTGGTGATGAAGCGCCGGCTGAAGTCGCTCTAGTCGTCGATGCAGTGTTGGAGTAGGTGTCGTAGCCACTGCAGTACATCTTGCCCGAGGATGATGGGCAGGTATGTAGTCATCACGTCTTCAGTTGCCCCAGCGGCCCGGGCAGCGGTGGTGTAGACGATGAAAGGGAAATAGGGTCAAACCTTTTCCATATGAATTTTGGTGGTTGAATTGCCCAACACAAATTATTGGACTAACTAGTTTGATCTAGATTATGAGTTCTACAGGTGCCAAAGGTTCACAATAAACCAATACAAGTCAAAAGAAAGGGTTCAAAACTAAGGAGCAAATTGTACCGAAGGCAGCCCTGGTCTGGCGCACCGGACTGTCCGGTGTGCCACCGGACAGTGTCCGGTGCACCAGGGAGATCGACGCTGAACTTGCCAGCTTCGGGAATTTGGGAGGCCGCTCCGCTATAATTCACCGGACTGTCCGGTGTAACACCAGACTGTCTGGTGTGCCAGTGGAGCAACGGCTACTTCGCGCCAACGGTCGTCTGCAGAAGGCATTAAATACGCTACAGTGTGTGCCTGCGCGCGCAGAAATCAGAGCAGGCGCCAGAAGGCGCACCGGACAGTCTACAGGACATGTCCGGTGCACCACCGGACTGTCCGGTGGCCCCACAAGTCAGAGCTCCAACGGTCGAACCCTAACGGTTGGGTGACATGGCTAGCGCACCGGACTGTCCGGTGCGCCCGTCGACAGAAGCCATCCTCAACGGCCATTTTGGTGATTGGGGCTATAAATACCCCCAACCACCCCACATTCATTGCATCCAAGTTTTCAGCCTTCACACCTCATATAAAAGCTATAGAATTCAATACAAGATACAAACAAAGAGATCAAATCCTCTCACAAGTCTGGAATCACTCCAAACAAATTAGTGACTAGAGAGAGAGAGACATTTGTGTTCTTTTGAGCTCTTGCGCTTTGATTGCTTTTCTTCTTCCTCATTCTTGTTTTCACAACACTTGTAATCAAAACAAGAGACACCAATTGTGTGGTGGTCCTTGTAGTGGACTTAGTGTCCCATTTGATTGAGAAGAGAAGCTCACTCGGTCTAGGTGATCGTTTGAGAGAGGGAAAGGGTTGAAAGAGACCCGGTCTTTGTGACCACCTCAACGGGGAGTAGGTTTGCAAGAACCGAATATCGGTAAAACAAATCACCGTGTCATCCGCTCTATTTCCTTGGTTGATTTGTTTTGCGCCCTCTCTTTTGGACTCGTTTATATTTCTAACGCTAACCCCGACTTGTAGTTGTGCTTAAGTTTATAATTTTCAGATTTCGCCTATTCACCCCCCCTCTAGGCGACTTTCAATTGGTATCAGAGCTCGGTGCTTCATTAGAGCCTAACCGCTCAAAGTGATGTCAGGAGATCACGCCAAGAAGGAGATGGTGACCGGCGAGAAGCCCGTTACAAGCCACGGGAAGGCTCCATCGGGAGAGTCCCACAACAAGGGGAAGGAGAAGGAATCCCCTTCACACAAGTCGCATCGGAGTGGTGAAAAGAAAAAGAAGATGAGGAAGGTGGTCTACTACGAGACCGACTCTTCGTCGCCATCCACCTCCGGCTCCGACGCGCCGTCCGTAACTTCTAAGCGCCATGAGCACAAGAAGTTTAGTAAGTTTCCCCTACACTACCCTCGCATTTCTAAACGTACTCCATTACTTTCCGTTCTATTAGGCAAACCACCGGTTTTTGACGGTGAATATTATAACATGTGGAGTGATAAAATGAGACATCACCTAACCTCACTCCACACTAGTATTTGGAACGTTGTTGAGTTTGGTGTACAGGTACCATCCGTAGGGGATGAGGACTATGATTCGGACGAAGTTGTCCAAATACGGCACTTCAACTCACAAGCCACCACAATACTCCTCGCCTCTCTAAGTCGAGAGGAGTATAACAAGGTGCAAGGATTGAAGAGGGCCAAGGAGATTTGGGATGTTCTCAAAACGGCGCACGAAGGAGACAAAGTAACAAAGATCACCAAGAGGGAAACGATCGAGGGGGAGCTCGGTCGCTTCATGCTCAACCAAGGAGAAGACCCGCAAGCCATGTACAACCGGCTAAAAACCTTGGTGAACCAAGTGCGCAACCTCGGAAGCACCAAATGGGATGACCATGAGATGGTCAAGGTTATTCTTAGATCACTCGTATTTCTTAACCCTATTCAAGTTCAATTAATTCGTGGTGATCCAAGATATAAACTAATGTCTCCCGAGGAAGTGATAGGTAAATTTGTGAGCTTTGAACTAATGATCAAAGGCTCCAAAAAGATCATCGAGCAAGGCGCATCCTCCTCCGTACCCGAAGCACAACCCGTTGCATTCAAGGCAACGGAGGAGAAGAAAGAAGACTCTATACCGAGTAGAGTCCCCATCGACGCCTCCAAGCTCGACAATGAGGAGATGGCACTCATCATCAAGAGCTTCCGCCAAATCCTCAAACAAAGGAAGGGGAAAGATTACAAGCCCCGTTCCAAGAAGGTTTGCTACAAGTGTGGTAAGCCCGATCATTTCATTGCTAAATGTCCATTATCTAGTGATAGTGACAGGGGCGACGACAAGAAGGGTAAGAGGAGAGAAAAGAAAAGGTACTACAAGAAGAAGGGCGGCGATGCCCATGTTTGCTGGGAGTGGGACTCCGACGAGAGCTCCACCGACTCCTCCTCCGACGAGGACGCCGCCAACATCGCCGTCAACAAAGGGCTCCTCTTCCCCAACGTCGGCCACAAATGCCTCATGGCAAAGGACAGCAAGAATAAGAAGGTAAAATCCAAATCCTCCACTAAGTATGCAACATCTAGTGATGGGGCTAATTCTAGTGATGATGAGGATGATTTGTTTACTCTCTTTGCCAACTTAAACATGCAATAAAAGGAAAAATTAAATGAATTGATTAGCGCTATTCATGAGAAGGATGAACTCTTGGATAGCCAAGAGGATTTCCTAATTAAAGAAAACAAAAAACATGTTAAAGTTAAAAATGCTTATGCTCAGGAGGTAGAGAAAAATGAAAAATTAACTAGTGAGCTAAGCACTTGCCATGACATTGTTTCCAACCTTAGAAATGAAAATGCAAAATTAATTGCTAAGGTTGAAAAGTTTGATGTTTGTGATGATTCAATTGTTAGTCTTAGAAATGATAATGTCAATTTAATTGCTAAGATTGACAAATTGAATGCTTCTCTTTCTAGCCTTAAAATTGAGAATGAAAAATTAATTGCTAAAGCTAAGGATTTAGATGTTTGCAATGCTTCTATTTCCAATCTTAGAGATGAGAATGATATTTTGCATGCTAAGATTGTTGAGTTAAATACTTGCAAACCCTCTACATCTATCGTTGAACATGTTTCTATTTGCACTAGATGTAGAGATATTAATGTTGATGCTATTAATGATCACCTAGCTTTAATTAAACAACAAAATGATCACATAGCTCAACTTAGTGCCAAAATTAATGAGCATGACTTAGAAAATAAGAAATTTAAATTTGCTAGAAGCATGCTCTATAGTGGGAGACACCCTGGTATTATGGATGGCATTGGTTTCCAACAGGGAGACAATGTCAAGCTTAATGTCCCGCCTAAAAGATTGTCTAATTTTGTTAAGGGCAAGGCTCCCATGGTTCAGGATAACGAGAGTTACATTTTATACCCTGCCGGTTATCCCGAACACAAAATTAGGAGAATTCACTCTAGGAAGTTTCACTCTGGCCCTAATCATGCTTTTATGTATAAGAGTGGGGCATCTAGTTCTAGGCAATCAACCCATGCTAAATTGCCTAAGAAGAAAACTCCTAAAGCATCAAATGATCATAATGTTTCTTTAAAAACTTTTGATGCTTCTTATGTGCTAACTAACAAATCAGGCAAAGTAGTTGCCAAATATGTTGGGGGCAAACACAAGGGCTCCAAGACTTGTGTTTGGGTACCCAAAGTTCTTGTATCTAATGTCAAAGGACCCAAAACTATTTGGGTACCTAAAATCAAGAACTAAATCTGTTTTGTAGGTTTATGCATCCGGGGGCTCAAGTTGGATCATCGACAGTGGGTGCACAAACCATATGACTGGGGAGAAAAGAATGTTCTCCTCCTACGAGAAAAACCAAGATCCTCAAAGAGCGATCACATTCGGGGATGGAAATCAAGGTTTGGTCAAAGGTTTGGATAAATTGCTATATCACCTGACCATTCTATTTCTAATGTTTTTCTTGTAGATTCTTTATATTACAACTTGCTTTCTGTTTCTCAATTATGCAAAATGGGTTACAACTGTCTTTTTACGGATACAGGTGTCACTGTCTTTAGAAGAAGTGATGATTCAGTAGCCTTCAAGGGAGTGTTAGAGGGTCAGCTATACTTAGTTGATTTCAATAGAGCTGAACTCGACACTTGCTTGATTGCTAAGACTAACATGGGTTGGCTCTGGCACCACCGACTAGCCCATGTTGGGATGAAGAATCTTCACAAGCTTCTAAAGGGAGAGCACATTTTGGGACTAACAAATGTTCATTTTGAGAAAGACAGGATTTGTAGCGCATGCCAAGTAGGGAAGCAAGTTGGTGTTCATCATCCACACAAGAACATCATGATGACTGACAGGCCACTGGAACTCCTCCATATGGACCTATTCGGCCCGATAGCTTACATAAGCATCGGCGGGAGTAAGTACTGTCTAGTTATTGTGGATGATTATTCTCGCTTTACTTGGGTATTCTTTTTACAGGATAAATCTCAAACCCAAGAAACTTTGAAAGGATTCTTGAGACGGGCTCAAAATGAGTTCGGCTTAAGGATCAAGAAAATAAGAAGCGACAACGGGACGAAGTTCAAGAATTCACAAATTGAAGGCTTCCTTGAGGAGGAGGGCATCAAGCATGAGTTCTCTTCTCCCTACACGCCACAACAAAATGGTGTAGTGGAGAGGAAGAATAGAACTCTATTGGACATGGCAAGAACCATGCTTGATGAATACAAAACTTTGGATCGGTTTTGGGCCGAGGCGGTCAACACCGCTTGCTATGCCATCAACCGATTATATCTACACCGAATCCTCAAGAAGACATCATACGAACTCCTCACCGGTAAAAAGCTCAATGTTTCATATTTTAGAGTCTTTGGTAGCAAATGCTTTATACTTGTTAAAAGAGGTAGAAAATCTAAATTTGCTCCTAAGGCTGTAGAAGGCTTTTTACTAGGATATGATTCAAACACAAGGGCATATAGAGTCTTTAACAAGTCCACTGGACTAGTTGAAGTTTCTTGTGACATTGTGTTTGATGAGAATAACGGCTCTCAAGTAGAGCAAGTTGATCTTGATGAATTAGATTATTGTAACACCACAAAAGCCATCAACTAAAAATAATGAATTTAGTTATTATGGTAATTAGGATAATAATCATTTTCTCTGTATTTAATTGTTTATTTGCATTTTGATCATTTTCTCTGTATGCGCTAATCGGACACGGATAGCGTCGGTAACGAATAGTCGTGTAAGACACCATTCCACACATATCGTAGTTGTAATCATTTAGCCCCTCTTTAGTCCAAACATTTTTGAGGATTATATGTGCACATATGCTACACCTCCATAAAATTCCATGAATTTCTAAGGCTATTTTGAGTATTATTAATTTCTTTATGTAGAAAATCATTAAAATGCAATTAAATTCATAAAATATTGATAACTATGATATGTGGTTTCATGTGTTATTATGTTATGTGGTTTCACTTATTATTATGGTGGTTTCACATGTAATCATTACGAGTTTCATAGATAAGTGGAAATGAAATAAAATAATTGATGACATCTTGTGGTTTTTATGGTTCAAACATTTTTGAGGATGCTATATGGACATATGTTACTCATATGCCAAATTTCGTGAATTTCTGAGACTATTTGTGTATTATTAATTTCTTTTTGCAGAAAATCATCAAAATGCATTTAAATCCATAAAATATTATTGTATCGACCAAAAATTGCAAAAAGTTATCAAGACTAATAAACATTCCATAAGAAGATAACCTCAAGTCCCTACATGAAAATGAGAAAGTGAAGTAAAGGTTATGTTGAAACTTGGATACTTAAGCTGATTTTACGTGTAACTCACACAACAAGTGTAAGAAAATGAAAAGAATCACTGGCATCTTATGGACTTTATGGCCCAAACATTTTTTAGAATTTTATGTAGACAAATATTAACCCTTCGTCAAATCTTATGAATTTCTAAGGCTATTTGTGTATTATTGATTTCTTTCTACAAAAAATTATCAAAATATAATTAAAATCATAAAATAATCTAGTGTCTACCAAAAATTGCAAATAAGTTACCAGGACCAATAAACATTCTATTAAAGATAATATGAAGTCCCTATGTGAAAATGATAAAGTGAAGTATTGATTATGTTGAAACTTGGATAACTATGGTGATTTTACATGTAATTCACGCAATAAGTGGAAGTGAAATGAAAGAATCCCTAGCACATTATGGAATTTATGGTCCAAACATTTTTTAGAATTCAATGTGTACATATGTTACCCCTCTGTCAAATTTCATGATTTTTTAGGCTATTTGTGTATTATTATTTTCTTTCAGTAGAAAATCATTAAAATGCAATTAAATCCATAAAATATTATAATGTCGACCGCAAATGGCAAATAATTACCAAAACTAATAAACATCATATAAAAAGATAACCTCAAATCCTCGTGTGAAAATGATAAAGTGAAGTATTGATTATGTTAAAATTTAGATATTTAAGGTGATATCACATGTAACTCACATAACAAGTGAAAGTGAATTGAAAGAAACACTAGCAATCTTTAGATTTTATGGCCCAAACATTTTTGAGTTTGCTATATGGGCATATATTGCTCCTCCGTCAAATTTCATGATTTTTTGAGACTATTTGTGTATTGTTATAATTTTTCTATAGAAAATTATCAAAATGCATTTAAATTCATAAAATATTCCACTATCGACCGAAAATTGCAAATATGTTACCAAAATCAATAAACATTATATAAGAACATACCCTCAAATCCCCATATGAAAATGATAAAGTGAAGTATTGATTATGTTGAAACTTGGATATTTAGGGCGATTCCACATGTAACTATCTGAATATCTGAAATCTGAAATCTAGTAAGATATCTGGGTAGATGTCCGGATATCCGAAATATGAAATCCGAACAGTTATCCGAGAAGATATCCGGATATCCGAAATTCGACGGATATCAGTCATCTCATATCCGTATCCGATATCTGAACTATACTATTCGAATTCGAATCCGAAATCCGAAAATTCTGCGGATATCCGAAAAAAACTATCCAGCCAAATAATTAGCCTCTTCGGACGGTCGGATGGTCGGATAATATCCGTACCATTTACACCCCTAGTTAGTACACCGTGATATTTCATGTTAGTCGTGGCGTTGATTTTTGGATTAGAAAAATATGACATAGATTTAGTAGTCACATGTTGGTGATAAAAGCAATAGATAGGAATTTTTGTAGTTAAATTTGGTCACAATAAACTTTAGAAACTATTTGGAGTATTATAGTTATAGGTGCATTTTATTGGATTTGGAAAATGGTATAGAACTCATGTCATATGAATAATATAGGATTTCTAGATAATTTGTCTAATTATTTTAATAACATTTTATTTTTATAAAGAAAGGAGAAAATATCATTAGTAGGATGGAAAATAGATTTTTGCTAGTCAAATAAACATGTTCGCAAATTGAGCACTTGAATTTTTAGAGTAAGCAAAATACTAGTTTATGTCAAAATAACCTCACTTGTGTTATAAAAAGTTCAATTAGTATTTATAGGGATTTTTAGAATGTTTAATTCATTTTTGCTATACTCAATAATTTGAGTTAGAAATAAAAAAGGATAAAAACTATTAATTTATCTATTAGTATTAAAGACGATAATAATCATTTAATTTCATTGATGATGTTAAAATATATTAATACTAGTTAAAACTGTATTTATTGCACCCATTCATAAATTCATCATTTAGGACTCACAATAATAACTATAATTGAATTAATGAGTATTTACGCGTTTAGGACATATTTAAGGTGTGATAAGTGCAATATGTGTTTATTTGTGTAATGGTGTATATTTATGTAATGATGCATGTTTATTTATTGGTGTATGCTTTCTTTTTGTATGGCGACGTGTAACGTTAATAGAGGCTGACGGTGTGGTAGACGAACCAAATTCGTTCGAAGACGAACTGCAGGACGCATTTGAGCAAGACAAGTGGATTCTCCCTCTGCATATTCTTTTTGTACCCACTCATTGCATATAATAATGTTTACTTTTTGATATATTGCATAATTTGATGGGTTTACCTAATTAAGGATTCCCTAGATTTACCAACTGTAATCCTTGTTTACCCTGGGAAATAATTAAGCTTTGCAAAATTTATGCTACCGCTCAACTTAATGATTTTTGATGTCACTCATTAATTGGTTTTAATGTTCCAAAAATTTAATTGGCAATTATGACATTAACCAGATGGTTAAAACAGCATTATTTCAAATTAATTGGAACATGGAGTGACCACCCAAGATAACAGTGCAACCACGAGTGCTATCATGGCTCTGGCTTTGGTAATTAGCTTTATATGCTTAGTGTCTGGCAACCTTACCTAAAATATGGGCAAGAGGGGGAGCGGTAGGTGCTGGCAGTCCACGTTAACATGGGGACGTATTCTTGGCTAAGGTACCTCACCCAGGGGGCCACCACCATCGTATTTAGAAACCTTAGCGGGTTGCTTCGTATTAAGTGTATTTTGTGAAAGCCTCATAATGGATCCCTAGCCATTCACCTCGGCGGTGTTTAAGGGTCCGATCAACCTAGGCTAGGTGGGATACATGGCTTGTGGGTAAAGTTGTACCACCTCTACAGAGTGTAAAACTGATATATCAGCCGTGCTCCCGGTTATGAGCGACCTGGAATCCTCACATGATAATTGAACTTGAAGATGGAATTAAATTGAGATCCGATGATCTGCCAATAATTTGCTTAAGTGGTTTCACTTAAGTGTTTTTGTTATACTCATATTACTTTGTTTAAATGGGATATTTGGGATTCACACTTATTAGTAAGACAGGTGTTGTTAATAAAATATTGACCAACTAAAATGCTTATTGCTCAATCTTAGCCTCACCTTGTTATACCTGCATTAATTTTTCCCCCACCTGCTGAGCCCCGACCATAAGTGAGCTCACCCTTGCTAATATTTTGATCAAAGGGTGATGCTGGAGGCTTTGATGGAGATTTTGACGATGAGGAATTCTAAGTCTAACGATACGCCGGTCATCTTCCTGTGGGAAATTGCCTCTTTTATTTATTTCCGCTTTACTTTGATGTGGTACTTGTTAAAGATACAATGTTTCAGATGATGTAATAAAGTATTCTACTCTTTTTACACCTTTATTGCATTGTCTTTTGATATATTACACTTGTGACATCAACATATGTGTGGAAATGGATCCTGGCACACATATGGTATGCGCTCGGTTCTGCCCCCTGGAACCCGGTGTGACAGAAGTGGTACCAAAGATATGCTGACCCTAGGTTGTTAGATTAGTTAGAAATGGAAAGCCTGGTTTCTTCAAAACCTGCTAATTTCACTCTTATAAATTATTTTATCAGTCTTACCTCTTTAAAATTTCAACTAAGTTGACTCTTCTCTTGTAGATGGTTCGTACTCTCCAAACTACCTGCATCAACACCAGCTACGCCCCTCAGCCCCGGCAGATCCCGGTCTACCCAGTGATAGTCTAGGAAGTTCCGGTGGATCTCCCTCCCATCCGAGTGGAGAATGTAATCAACCTGGAGGACAGCTCGGAGGAACAGCTACCGACCCCCACCCCGTTGGCAGAGTCCCTGGCCTTCGCAGCTAGGTCATCGACGTCAGCACCGCCTGCATCAGCCGTCCAAGCACCTGCACCCGGAGGCGACAACCCCGACGACTCCGGAGACGATGATGACGAGGATGACGACGACGAAGAAGGTGGAGATGAACACGTCCACGAGGAAGCTGACTACGCCCAGCAGGATTACTTCATGGGGTTTGGTCCTGTTGTCGAACATTACACATCAATGTTCGAGACGGGGCACTTCCCCAACCTGCTGCAAGAAGTGTTGCACGCGCTAGGCACCTACGTCCACCCCCTGTATGAAACAAGGCGAGTGAGCGAGCCTCCCTGGGCTTGCTACTACATCACTCACATCCACATCAGGGTGATGGATGCAGGGGATAGGGGATTCAGGACTCTGTCTGCTCATGAGTCCCTGACACCACTGTCCACCTACACTGTCTCTGTCAGCGACGCTGCCCGTCGGACCTTGTGGTCGCTCAGCCACACCTACCGGCAGCAGCTGCAAAACACGAGGTTCAGGCATCTTCCTCAGCGTTTGCGTGGAGGAAGTCAGACCAGCATCGTCCCAGGTGAAGCTGGTGAGGATCGCCTCAACACCCTAGCTGGTGTAGTGGTCGGTCTCAACACCGACCTGGACAGTGCCACCCTGGATCTCTCTATGGTGCATTTGGAGCTAGAGAATGCCCATGCCAGGATTGCAGCCCTGGAAGCCCAACTGCAAGGACTGGATCCGCCCGAAGCTCAGGTCCCCGCCATGGCATTGTCTCCTCCCCGCAAGAGGCTGCGCTATGGAGAGCCCGGATCCGTCACTAGGCTGCTTTAGGTGTTTTGAGACATGATGTAATAAGTTATGCTTCGCGTTAGACGATGATACTCTTTTGAGTTATCCTATTAATAAATACCAACCATGTGATGGTGATTGATTGAAATGTTTGATTTGGATCTTTGTTTGAGTGCAATGGTCTTATGGAATGATGGCCATAAGAACATATAAAAATTTTAAAACATAAACTATTTCCCCTCTAGAATCTTTTCTACTCTGCTCTCCTCTAAGATGTTCACTTTCTAACCAATCAGATGGTGAACGCACGTCAAGGACCTAACAACAATCAGAACCAGCATGGTCAACAAGTACCACCACCACCCCTGAATCCCAATATGGAGCAGTTCATTGCCGCCCAGATGTAGATTCTGCAAGGACTCACTGCGGTTGTTCAGCAAATTCAACAGAACCAGTAGAATCAGCAGCAACAGCAGTATGCACCCCCTGCCAGAGATAAGCACCGGGATTTCATGAGTCATCACCCGCCGACATTTTCTCATGCGGATGATCCCCTGGATGCCGATGACTGGCTCAAAGTCATTGGAAAGAAGCTTGACATAACCCAGTGCAACGGCCGGGAGAAGGTCTTGTACGCCTCGGGAAGACTCGAGGGTTCCGTGTCCGACTGGTGGGATGCCTTCACAGCGGCACATCCCAACGTGGATACTATAACCTGGCAGGAGTTTCAAGAGAACTTCCGTGCTCATCACATCCCCTCAGGAATCATGAAGTTGAAGAAGAAAGAATTCCTTTCCCTTACTCAAGGGAATATGACCATCAACGAGTATCGTGATCGCTTCACTCAGCTTTCACGCTATGCCCCTGAAGAAGTGGACACAGATGAGAAGCGCCAAGAGCATTTCTTGGAAGGACTAATTGGACCTCTGAACTATCAACTTCAGAGTCATACATTCACCAATTTCCAGACACTGTTGAACAAGGCAATTGGCCTTGAAAGCAAAAGAAAGGAATTATCTGACCACAAAAGAAAATTCCAAGGCCAGTCAAGTAGGAACACCCGTCCGAACAACGCTCAAGGTTCGCAGTTCCGCTCTGGAAATCAAGGCAGAAACAGTTATCAAGTGCAACGCTCTGGACAGCAAAGCCAGAGAAATAATCAGAGTCAGAACCAACAAAGGAGCAACTCTCAGACCAACCATAGGTCTGGTGGGAGTTCACAGAACCGTCAAGGTGGCGCCAGTAACACGCAGGCCAGGAGCAACAACGCACCAGTCCAACCCAATGGTTGTTTCAAGTGTGGTGAGCTAGACCACTATGCCAACAACTACCCAAGGCGCAACCAGCAGACACCCCAGAAAAACAATAACCAAAGAAATGACCAGAACACCCCCGCTCGTGGATCTGCTCAGAACAAGACTCCGCAGAATCAGAGCAGAGGAAGGGTCAATCACGTCACCGCAGAATCAGTGCCAGAGGATGCCGACATAGTGTATGGTATGTTCCTCGTTAACTCCATACCTGCATCAGTTTTATTTGACTCTGGAGCATCGCATTCTTTTATAACTGAGTCATTTGTGGAAAAACACAACATACCTAAGTACCCCCTTAAGAAGATGTTACACATTAGTTCACCGGGAGGTGACATGAAGGCCACACACTCATGCCCCATGTTAATCTCAAGATTCAAGGAATAGATTTTTCAGTCAACCCAGTGGTCCTAGGATCCAACGGTATTGATGTGATTCTTGGATGCGATTGGTTGAAAAGTTGTGATGGAGTGATACAGTGTGCCAATGGAACAATTATGTTGACAAGTCCGCAAGGTGAAAGAATCCAAGTTAACATAGACAAGTCAAAAGATGAAAAAGGGAAAACAGTGATCAATCACTTGGAAGAAAAGCCCTTGGAAAATATTAAAGTAGTGTGTGAATACCCAGACGTATTTCCGGAGGAATTACCAGGTATGCCACCTGACAGTGATATAGAGTTTTCTATTGAATTAGTACCCGGAACCGCACCTATCTCGAAAAGACCATATAGAATGGATGTCAAAGATTTAGTAGAACTGAAGAAACAAATAGAATAATTACTAGAAAAAGGTTTCATTCGCCCAAGTTCATCCCCTTGGGGAGCCCCAGTGCTATTTGTGAACAAGAAGGATGGTTCGAGGAGAATGTGTGTTGATTATAGAAGTTTGAATGAAGTAACCATCAAAAATAAATACCCATTACCTCGGATTGAAGATTTATTTGATCAGATGAAGGGAGCTAAGATATTCTCGAAGATAGATCTAAGATCGAGATATCATCAGTTAAAGATTCGAGCAGAAGATGTACCGAAGACATCCTTCACGACGAGATATGGATTATATGAGTTTTTGGTCATGTCGTTTGGACTGACTAATGCACCAGCATACTTCATGAACTTGATGAATAAAGTATTCATGGAATATCTTGATCAGTTTGTGGTCGTATTCATTGATGACATACTGATATACTCTCTAAATGAAGAAACACATGAAGATCATCTAAGGCTAGTCCTACAAAAGCTTCGTGACAGCCAATTATATGCGAAGTTCTCGAAATGTGATTTTTGGTTGAAGGAAGTTGCTTTCTTAGGGCATATCGTTACCGATGGTGGAATTAAAGTGGACCCAGGAAAGATAAGTGAGATACTAGATTGGAAGCAACCAAAGGATGCGTCCAAGATCAGAAGTTTTCTTGGATTGGCAGGATACTATAGAAGATTTATTGAAGATTTTTCCAAGTTAGTGAAACCACTTACCTCACTACTGGAGAAAGGTAAAGAGTTCAAATGGGATGAAGCTTGTCAGAATTGTTTTGAAGAACTCAAGAAAAGGTTAACCACTGCACCAATATTGGTAATGCCAGACATCCACAAGGGATTTGATGTGTATTGCGATGCATCACACCTTGGACTTGGATGTGTGCTAATGCAAGAAGGAAAAGTGATAGCTTATGCCTCAAGGCAGTTGAGAAAGCATGAGAAGAATTATCCCACGCATGATTTGGAACTAGCTGCCGTAGTGCATGCTTTGAAGATTTGGAGGCACTATATGATTGGAAACAAGTGCAAAATCTTCACGGATCACAAAAGCTTGAAATATATATTCACTCAGAAAGATCTCAATCTAAGACAGAGAAGATGGCTTGACTTGATTAAGGACTATGATTTGGAGATACAATATTACCCCGGAAAAGCAAATGTAGTAGCTGATGCTTTGAGCCGTAAGGGTCAAGTGAACAACATCACTACTCATTTGATGTCACAAGAATTATGTTGGGAAATGGAACAACTCAACCTTGGATTGCTCATTAATGTAGAAGCAACGGTGATGGAAGTTGAATCTACCTTGGAAGAAGAGATTCGTAAAGGACAAGAGTCCGATGAGAAGATTAAGGAAATTAAAACTTTGATTGGTTTGGGAAAAGCCCCAGATTTGACGGAAGATGATCAAGGAACAGTATGGTTTAAGAAGAGAATCTATGTACCGGAAATCAAACACCTACGCCAACTTATCTTGAGAGAAGCTCATGATTCAGCTTACTCTATTCACCCTAGAAGTACAAAGATGTACCAGGATCTTAAGGAAAAGTATTGGTGGTACGGATTGAAAATAGATGTTGCTACTCATGTTGCATTATGTGATGTGTGTCAGCGAGTTAAAGCCGAACATCAAAGACCAGCAGGATTACTACAACCTCTTAAGGTACCTGAATGGAAATGGGAAGAAATCGGTATGGATTTCATAGTTGGACTACCCCGTACTCGAGATGGCTATGATTCAATATGGGTCATAGTAGACAGGTTGACTAAAGTGGCACACTTTATACCTATGAAGACAACTTACTCGGGAGCCCAGTTAGCAGAGTTATACATGTCGAGGATTGTTTGTCTGCATGGAGTACCAAAGAAGATTGTATCAGATTGAGGAACCCAATTTACCTCGCGCTTTTGGAAAAGACTACATGAGTCCATGGATACCAAGCTAAACTTTAGTTCAGCTTATCATCCACAAACGGATGGGCAAATAGAAAGAACAAACCAAGTGTTGGAGGATATGCTAAGAGCTTGCGCTCTTAAGCATGGTAGAAGCTGGGATAAGAGTTTGCCTTATGCAGAATTTTTGTATAACAACAGTTATTAGGCAAGTCTAAAAATGGCACCATTTGAAGCACTTTATGGACGAAAGTTTAGAACACCGCTTTATTGGAATCAGACTGGAGAAAGTCAAGTATTTGGTCCAGAAATTCTCCAAGAAGCGGAAAAGCAAGTGCAGATTATCAGAGAAAATTTGAAGTCAGCACAGTCAAGACAGAAAAGCTATGCTGATAATAGAAGAAGAGAGTTGATGTTTGAAGTAGGAGACTTTGTATACCTAAAGTTTCACCGATGAGAGGAATGAAACGGTTTAAGGTTAAGGAAAAATTATCACCTCGTTATTTTGGCCCATTCAAGATTTTGGAAAGAAAAGGTGAAGTAGCCTATCAATTAGAGCTACCCAATAGTTTATTGGATGTGCATGATGTATTTCACGTATCACAACTTAAGAAGTGCTTAAGAGTACCAAAAGAACAGTTACCCATGGAAGAACTGAATGTCAATGAAGATTTGACTTATTCGGAGTACCCGGTCAGAATTCTAGAAACATCTCGCAGAATTACATGGAGTAAAGTTATTAACATGTGCAAAGTTCAGTGGAGTCATCATTCGGAAGATGAGGCCACTTGGGAAAGAGAAGGTGAACTCAGAGCAGAATTCCCCCAGTTATTCTCGGAAGTTTTTTAATCTCGAGGACGAGATTCTTTTTAAGAGGGGTAGGTTTGTAACACCACAAAAGCCATCAACTAAAAATAATGAAGTTATTATGGTAATTAGGATAATAATTTTTTAAAGCATTTAATTGTTTATTTGCATTTTGATCATTTTCTCTCTATGCGCTTGATTGATTATTGGATGTTTATTATCAATTCTTTTTAAAGAAAAACCTAGTGATTAATATAATAATTAAATAATATAATAATTATTAGTCTAAAAACAAGTATTTTATTTATAAATAACTTTGGTGAATTTTTATGAAATTTTGAGCTATCTAAAAATGTATTTCGGAATTAGAAAAAAAACTAAACCTAACCCTAACCGGCCCAACTAAGGGCCCATCTATTCTACCCTAGTCGCTTCCCCTGGCTGGCTCTCCCTGCCGCCGCCGCGCCCTGCCCAATTCCCAGCCGACGCCGCCCCTGTACCTCTCTCTCTCCCTATCTCTCTTCTCTCCTCTAATCTCTCTCTACCTGCGTCCCTGCCCACTCGCGGCCGAGTGCGTCCGAGCCGCGCGACCCCAGCTGGCGAGCCGCCCAGGCGCCTGCACCGAACCCGCCAGGACGCTGCGACCGAGCTGGCGCCCTGCGCATTCTCGTGCGCACCCGACGCGCCGCCAGCGCCCGCCGAGCCCACCCCACGCTCCAACCGTGCGACCCCGACCCTGACGTCCAAGCCGCAACCCCGAAGTCCAAGCGCCTGCTGCACCGACCGTTCTTCGTCTCCGAATTCATGGAGCTTCAATGATGATTGTTTCTTCTCCCCATTACCTTCCTCTATTAGTGGAGATACCGACGCTTCAATGGCCCTTGAATATCATCGGCGCCATTAACGATAGCCGACGCTCCACACATTCCCTCCTGGCCGACTCTCCCTCTCCCTCCTGCTCCCTATAAAAGGCAGTAGAGCTCTCTCTCCATTTCCCCCTACCCAAGCTCGCCTCTCTCTAGCTCTCCTCGCTCGCCAGTGCACTGCTCGTCGCCGGAGTTGCCGTTCGTCGTCGGAGTTCACCGGAGCCCGCAGTTCGTCGCCGGAGCCACGCACTCACCATCCGCCGTCCGTAGTCGAGCCCTGCTCTTCACCCGGCCGAAACCCCGTCGAGTCCTCCCCGTTGCACGCACGAACCCAAGGTTGAAGACGACCCAAATTATTTTGTGTATTTTATAAAATACTTTTTGATTCGATTCATGAATTGTATATTTAGTTTGTTGTAATATGAACACGTGTGATCCATAATGTACGTGTATGTGCGTTATGGAATTTTTGGTAGAGATACGCGATCGCTAGTACACCGTGATATTTCATGTTAGTCGTGGCGTTGATTTTTGGATTAGAAAAATATGACATAGATTTAGTAGTCACATGTTGGTGATAAAAACAATAGATAGGAATTTTTGTAGTTAAATTTGGTCACAATAAACTTTAGAAACTATTTGGAGAATTATAGTTATAGGTGCATTTTATTGGATTTGGAAAATGGTATAGAACTCATGTCATATGAATAATATAGGATTTCTAGATAATTTGTCTAATTATTTTAATAACATTTTCTTTTTATAAAGAAAGGAGAAAATATCATTAGTAGGATGGAAAATAGATTTTTGCTAGTCAAATAAACATGTTCGCAAATTGAGCACTTAAATTTTTAGAGTAAGCAAAATACTAGTTTATGTCAAAATAACCTCACTTGTGTTATAAAAAGTTCAATTAGTATTTATAGGGATTTTTAGAATGTTTAGTTCATTTTTGCTATACTCAATAATTTGAGTTAGAAATAAAAAGGATAAAAACTATTAATTTATCTATTAGTATTAAAGACGATAATAATCATTTAATTTCATTGATGATGTTAAAATATATTAATACTAGTTAAAACTGTATTTATTGCATCCATTCATAAATTCATCATTTAGGACTCACAATAATAACTATAATTGAATTAATGAGTATTTACGCGTTTAGGACGTATTTAAGGTGTGATAAGTGCGATGTGTGTTTATTTGTGTAATGGTGTATGTTTATGTAATGGTGTATGTTTATTTATTGGTGTATGCTTTCTTTTTGTATGGCGACGTGTAACGTTAATAGAGGCTGACGGTGTGGTAGACGAACTAAATTCGTTCGAAGACGATCCGCAGGACGCATTTGAGCAAGGCAAGTGGATTCTCCCTCTGCATATTCTTTTTGTACCCACTCATTGCATATAATAATGTTTACTTTTTGATATATTGCATAATTTGATGGGTTTACCTAATTAAGGATTCTCTAGATTTACCAACTGTAATCCTTGTTTACCCTGGGAAATAATTAAGCTTTGCAAAATTTATGCTATCGCTCAACTTAATGATTTTTGATGTCACTCATTAATTGGTTTTAATGTTCCAAAATTTTAATTGGCAATTATGACATTAACCCGATGGTTAAAACAGCATTATTTCAAATTAATTGGAACATGGAGTGACCACCCAGGATAACAGTGCAACCACGAGTGCTATCATGGCTATGGCTTTGGTAATTAGCTTTATATGCTTAGTGTCTGGCAACCTTACCTGAAATATGGGCAAGAGGGGGAGCGGTAGGTGCTGGCAGTCCACGTTAACATGGGGACGTATTCTTGGCTAAGGTACCTCACCCAGGGGGCCACCACCATCGTCTTTAGAAACCTTAGCGGGTTGCTTCGTATTAAGTGTATTTTGTGAAAGCCTCATAATGGATCCCTAGCCATTCACCTCGGCAGTGTTTAAGGGTCCGATCAACCCAAGCTAGATGGGATACATGGCTTGTGGGTAAAGTTGTACCACCTCTGCAAAGTGTAAAACTGATATATCAGTCGTACTCCCGGTTATGAGCGACCTGAAATCCTCACATGATAATTGAACTTGAAGATGGAATTAAATTGAGATCTGATGATCTTCCAATAATTTGCTTAAGTGGTTTCACTTAAGTGTTTTTGTTATACTCATATTCCTTTGTTTAAATGGGATATTTGGGATTCACACTTATTAGTAAGACAGGTGTTGTTAATAAAATATTGACCAACTAAAATGCTTACTGCTCAACCTTAGCCTCACCTTGTTATACCTGCATTAATTTTTCCCCCACTTGCTGAGCCCCGACCATAAGTGAGCTCACCCTTGCTAATATTTTGATCAGAGGGTGATGCTGGAGGCTTTGATGGAGATTTTGACGATGAGGAATTCTAAGTCTAACGATACGCCGATCATCTTCTTGTGGGAGATTGCCCCTGTTATTTATTTCTTCTTTTCTTTGATGTGATACTTGTTAAAGATACAATGTTTCAGATGATGTAATAAAGTATTCTACTCTCTTTACGCCTTTATTGCATTGTCTTTTGATATATTACACTTGTGACGTTAACATATGTGTGGAAATGGGTCCTGGCACATATATGGTATGCGCTCGATTCTGCCCCCTGGAACCGTGTGTGACAATGATGAAGAGGCTTCGTGCGTCGCGCTAAGGAACATGTCCATTGAGGATGTGTGTCCTAAGGAATCCAAAGAGCCCATTCAAACACAAGATCAACCATCTTCCTCCATGCAAGCATCTCCACCAACCCAATATGAGGATGAGGCTCAAGATGATGAAGAAGATCAAGAAGATGAGCCACCTCAAGAGGACGGTAATAATCAAGGGGGAGATGCAAATGATCAAGACAAGGATGATGAACAAGATCCAAGGCCGCCACACCCAAGAGTCCACCAAGCAATACAACGAGATCACCCCGTGAACACCATCCTAGGAGATATTCATAAGGGGGTAACCACTCGATCTCGTGTTGCTCATTTTTGTGAACATTACTCGTTTGTTTCCTCTATTGAGCCACACAGGGTAGAGGAAGCACTTCAAGATTCGGATGGGGTGTTAGCGATGCAAGAGGAGCTCAACAATTTCACAAGGAATGAGGTATGGCATTTGGTTCCACGTCCTAACCAAAATGTTGTAGGAACCAAGTGGGTCTTCCGCAACAAACAAGATGAGCATGGTGTGGTGACAAGGAACAAAGCCTAACTTATGGCCAAGGGATATTCACAAGTCGAAGGTTTGGATTTTGGTGAAACCTATGCACCCGTAGCTAGGCTTAAGTCCATTCGTATATTATTAGCCTATGCTACTTACCATGGCTTTAAGCTTTATCAAATGGACGTGAAGAGTGCCTTCCTCAATGGACCAATCAAGGAAGAGGTCTATGTTGAGCAACCTCCCGGCTTTGAAGACAGTGAGTACCCTAACCATGTTTATAAACTCTCTAAGGCGCTTTATGGGCTCAAGCAAGCCCCAAGAGTAGGCCTGGGCATAAAAACCGAAAACCGAACACCGAAACCGAAAAAACCGGAACCGAAACCGAAAAAACCGGAACCGAACAAACCAAATTACTTTTCGGTTAACAATCTACAGAAACCGAACTAATTTCGGTGTTCGGTTTTTTATTTCGGTTTACACCGAAAACCGAAATCACATGGGCCATGAACCCATCGCCCATCGGCCACTAGCTGAAGTTGGCCCATGAGGCCATCACGCATTCACGCATACACCGATACACGTACACGCATTCACGCCAATACGCCATCGCCCACCGCCGAACCCTAGCTAGCCAACTGCCAAGCGCCGCCAGTCGTCCTGCCGACTGCCGAGTCACTGCCTGTCCGCCTAGGCGTCTGGCGGCCACCGCGCGCCACCTGTTACCAGCCGCAGCTGGTCAGCACCGGCCCACCATCCACGTCCACCAGCCGTCCAGCCGGCACGGCGGCACGCCGGCACCGCTTGCCAGTTGCCACTCGCCACCAGCGGCCAGCCCAGCAGCATGCAGCCGGCACGGCTCGCCACTCGCCAGTGCCGGGCAGTCGGCCATCGCCAGTCTGCCATCGCCACTCGCCAGCGGCCAGCCCAGCAACCTGCAGCCGGCACGGCTCACCACTCGCCAGTTTTTGTATTCGGTTTTTTCGGTTAAACCGAAAACCGAACCGAAATATTCGGTTAACTGAAGATTCGGTTTTCGATTTTCCGCAGAAGGTTTCGGTTACCGTTTTCCAGAAACCGAATTTATAAAAAACCGAAAAAACCGAACCGAAAAACATCGGTTAACCGATTGCCCAGCCCTACCCAAGAGCATGGTATGAATGCCTAAGAGATTTTCTTATTGATAATGGCTTCAAAGTCAGAAAGGCCGATCCTACTTTATTCACTAAAACCATTGAAAATGATTTGTTTGTATGCCAAATTTATGTTGATGATATCATATTTGGGTCTACTAACAAATCTATTTGTGAAGAGTTCAGTAGGATCATGATTCAAAAATTCGAGATGTCTATGATGGGGGAGTTGAAGTATTTTCTAGGATTTCAAGTCAAGCAACTCCAAGAGGGCACCTTCATCAGCCAAACGAAGTACATTCAAGACATACTCACCAAGTTTGGGATGAAGGATGCCAAGCCCATCAAGACACCCATGGGAACCAATGGGCATCTCGACCTCGACACAGGAGGTAAATCCGTAGATCAAAAGGTATACCGGTCGATGATAGGTTCTTTACTCTACTTATGTGCATCTCGACCGGACATTATGCTCTCTGTATGCATGTGTGCAAGATTCCAAGCCGATCCTAAGGAAGTTTACCTTAGGGCTGTAAAACGAATCTTGAGATATTTAGTTTATACTCCTAAGTTTGGCCTTTGGTACCCCAGGGGATCCACTTTTGATTTAATTGGTTATTCAGATGCTGATTGGGCGGGTTGTAAGATCCATAGAAAGAGCACATCAAGGACTTGCCAGTTCTTGGGAAGATCTCTAGTGTCTTGGGCTTCAAAGAAGCAAAATTCTGTAGCTCTTTCTACCGCCGAAGCCGAGTATATTGCTGCAGGCCATTGTTGTGTGCAATTACTTTGGATGAGGCAAACCCTTAGGGACTATGGTTACAAATTAACCAAAGTTCCTCTTCTATGTGATAATGAGAGTGCAATCCGCATGGCGGACAATCCCGTTGAGCATAGCCGCATTAAACACATAGCCATTCGGTATCACTTTTTGAGGGATCACCAACAAAAGGGGGATATCGAGATTTCTTATATAAACACCAAAGATCAATTGGCTGATATCTTTACCAAGCCTTTAGATGAGAAAACCTTTACCAAACTTAGGAATGAGCTGAATATTCTTGATTCTAGGAATTTTGATTGATTCTTTGCACACATTACTCATTTATATACCCTTGATCATATCTCTTTTATGTCTATGACTAATGTGTTTTCAAGTGTCATCCCATGCTTAGTCATAGATATTTAAAGGGAAATGGAGTATTCGGCAACAAAGGCGCTTCCACTCAACTCCAATTGTTTTTGCCGCTACTCCGCATCGTTCTCCACTTATGGTATAATCTTCACTCATATTTTTGTTTACCAAAGGGGGAGAAATTTTGATAAAAGGGCTTATATTTCACTCACAAGTATCCGTTTTTGGCGATTCATGCCAAAGGGGGAGAAAGTATGAGCCCAAAGCAAAAGGACCGCATCATCACCGCCAAATTTCAAAAATGAAGTTTTTTAAGTTGATATCTTATTGTGTTAAAAAGGGGGAGAAAGTAGTATCTTCAAAACTTGCAAAACCCTCTTGAACACTAAGAGGAGAATTTTATTTAGGGGGAGTTTTGTTTTAGTCAAAGGAAAAGTATTTGAAACAGGGGGAGAAAATTTCAAATCTTGAAAATGCTTTCTTCAATCTTATTCATATTGTTGGGGGCCTTCGTCTTTCGAAGGTCCTCAAAAACAAGATTTGACAATGTTTTCCAAGTGAATTATATAAACAGGTATTTTCGGACTCAGATTATGAACATGGAGTACGGTCAGGACGAAGCCTAAGCCAGACGAAGGGGGATTGAGATGAAGGACGGGCTGATTACCATGTTGTACGAAGGATGGTGCACAGCCGAAGCTATGCGCAGGAAAGCTTCATCGCGATAGCAGAAAGGGGAACCGACCTAAAGATGAAAAGACTACTTAGGCCTTGATAGACTCCCATAAGTCATTAGCAAATGTAATGGGCGTGAATGTAATTTTACATGGGCTGCGTCCCACGCCTATAAATAGATGAACAGTACTCCCGTACTGTTCACGTTGATTTGTACTCGCTCGTGCGTCACGCTTGTACTTTTTGCCTTCTATCAAGCCGAAGGTACAAATATGATTCAATATTGTTCTTATTCTTCCATGATTACATAATAAGGACATGTGATAATGCTATGTGATTATTCATGTTATTCTCTCATGTTTCATATGCTTCTCCTTTTATCAATATAAACTGTAATGATGAAGGTATGTCCATCATGACCTTCGTCTGAAGACCGTTATATCCTAAAGGAAATAACGCTTCGAAGGACGAAGGGTATTTACCACTAACTTCTTTCTGTGTTGCCTTGTTCTTAATTCATAGCATTTGAGAACAAGTCCCCAACATTGGCGCCCACTTCCGGTGAACTCACTTCCACTCTTTGAGTTTTTGAACACCTTCAGAAGCCATAAACCTTCGTTATGGCGCCGAAGAAAGCTTCAGCAACTGGGGCTGCAGCCCTGCAACCGCTGGACCCCAATCAGGAGACTCTCTCTCTTCGGGAGGCCCGAAGCCAGAAGAGGAAGGCTGTCAGCCCGACGCCTCAAGAGGATGAGCTAGACCAAGAGATCAGAGATATGGAGATGCTTCATCAGTAGGTGCAGAGGAAGAAGGAAAAGATGGCCAGGCTAGCTGAACTGCAAAGGCAGATAGACGAAGCTTCTGAAGAGGTTCGCCATCTTACTCACGATGAGCAGAACCGAAGGCCTCAACAAAAAGACCTTCATCAGGAGGGTTTCTTCAACGAAGATGACTGGTATGACAATTTCCATCATGGAAGTTTTGTTTTCGATGATGCTTCTCCTCTGTCCGCTGAGCTGCAGGCTACACCCTGCCCTCCGTCCTACAAGCCGCCACAGCTTCCCATATTCGATGGCCATTCAGACCCGAAGCAATTTTTGATGAGCTACGAAGCAACAGTATCTTCGTATGGTGGCAATGCTACAGTCATGGCAAAGTCTTTTGTTATGGCTGTCAGGAGTGTTGCTCAAACCTGGTATTCCTCCCTTCGACCAGGAACGATCACTTCATGGCAAAAACTGAAGGACATGTTGTTAACCAGCTTCCAAGGGTTTCAAACGAAGCCGGTCACTGCTCAGGCCCTGTTTCAGTGCACTCAGGATCACGAAGAATACCTTCAAGCGTATGTCAGAAGGTTCTTGCGTTTGAGGGCGCAGGCACCAACGGTGCCCAACGAAATTGTCATTGAGGCCATGATCAAGGGACTTCGGCCTGGACCTTCAGCTCAGTACTTTGCTAGGAAGCCTCCTCAAACTTTGGAGAAGCTGTTCCAGAAGATGGACGAGTATATTCGTGCCGACAATGATTTTCGCCAAAGAAGGGAGGAGGCTTTCAGGTTTTCTGAAATGACCAGGGGCTTCAGAGGAAGATTCTATCCGAGGCATGTCAGGTCAATCCACAACTCTACTCAAAATGATGATAAGGGGAGTCAGCAGCACAGGCCGTTGTGCTCCTCACAGGCTTCGGGGCAACAGCAAAGCTTCTTCCGGCCACCAGCTCCAAGAGGCAGAGGTGCCAGGGGCTTCGGCGGAAGATTTGGAGATCAACCAAGGAGAATATTTTGCTTGTTCTGTGGTGAAAACAAGGGCCATACCACCAGGATGTGCCATGTTACCATCCAGAAGCAAAAGGAGATAGCCGAAGCTGCAGCACAACAAGCTCAGCCGAAGCAGGTCATGCATACTGCTTCATACCATCAGCCTTACATCCCAGAATACGTAGGCAACCACCCTGCAGTTTCTGTTGCTTCGGCGAGTCAACCTCAAGCTTCCTAGCAGCAGCCTCCGCCTCCACCACCGCTCCAACAAGGCCAACAGCCAGAAGGGAGCCAATATGCTCCACACCAAAGGGACTTCAGAGAACAATCCGAAGCTCGCACAGTCAATAGCACTGTGCCAGAGTCGAAGCACATCTATTGACTAATATCCTACCTTGATAGCAGTCTTTTCCATTCAGTTCTATTTTCTGTGTAATAAAGGACATCTTTTAGTTTTCATGTAATAGTTTCGTTGTTTGCCACAAGGAAAATATATTTTCTCCACGGGCTTAAGTTGCTGAAGCTTAAAGATTTGCGATAACAAGGAGGACCTTCGAATTATCAAAAATCCTTCGAAGTCACAAAAAGCCGTTCCAAAGGGAACGCAGTGTAAGTTTTCTGCTCCAAAGTCGTTCCAAAGGGAATGCAGAGCATACAGCGAAAAGTCAACGCTGATACCGCCTAAGTAAAAGGTGAAGAAGCTCCAAAGTCGTTCCTAAGGGAATGCAGAGCTTACAGCGAAAAGTCAACGCTGATACCGCCTAAGTAAAAGGCGAAGAAGCTCCAAAGTCGTTCCTAAGGGAATGCAGAGCTTACAGCGAAAAGTCAGCGCTGATACAAAAAGATTGTGTGTTTTACGGGGATATGTGCGTATCTTCGGAACAAATGCCATCTACATAACATAACATCATCACATCATTTTGCATAGCATAAGCATCATACATCATGTTGCATATGGCAAAAGAAGGGAACACAGTATCGACCTTCGGAAGGATGCTTTGAGAAAGTGAAAATCGTGCTAAGTCACAAGGGGATACAATAGTGATCTTCGGAATATAGCTTCGGAGAATGTTTTCACGAAGTTTGGATATTCTTCATCAGAGCGCTATGGACGTTGTGATGCATAAAAGTTTTTCTATCTTCACGAAGCATGAAAAGAAGGGAAGGTGTTTTTTCGCCGAAGGCTCAAAAACGGTACGTTTGTAAAGTTTCATGCATCGTAAAGAATCGAATCATTAAAAGCAAATATATTACAGGGTTACAAAATGTTACACATATTTCATTTCAGAAGTTTTTACAATAGTGCTTAATCTTCTCTCAAAACAACTTCTGCAGCTTCGTTCAGGAGTCGGTTAACAACTTCATCCATGATAGCTTCAGCCATCTTTTTAATTTCCTCGTCTCCTTTCGGGTGAGGGCCCGAAGACGCTTTAGTACGATCTGAAGGAGGACAGGGTACGGCCACATTGCTATTACAAATTGCGAACGAAGTTTAAAATCAAAAATTACAACACAATAAAAACCATTAGCTAATACCTATTTGCCCTTCGGGCTCTGAGCTTTTGTCAGCGGCCTTAGCTACTTCTCTAGCGTCGTGAATGCCCTTCTCACTTTTCTGAATAATTTCTCGGGCCATTTCTCGGCCACCATTGTCCCAGACGTCGGTGAAAAATTTTCCACCAGCCTGGCTAGCTTCGGCCGAGGGGTCTTTAATATCTTCAGGGGATAAGCTGGCTTCGGATTGTGCAAGAACCTTAACATGATCGCAGCCTTTTTTCTCCAGCATAGTAGCAATCCCCCTGGCACCCGAGAAGGCGCAAATGTCTCCACGACTGTTTAGAATTTCTTCGAAGGCTTCAGCTTCGTGGCTGATCCATTCGATCGGTCCTTCTGGGTTACCTCTCACGAAATCTTCTTCACTCGAAAATGCGCCAGCACTGGCGAAGCTGGTTTTTATCTTCTTTACACATTCCATGGATTTTTCGTAGCACCTTTTCTTAGAAGACCGAAGCTCTTCAACGGTTCCTTCCAAATGATTGGCCCATTGGTCGCTACATTCCCGCCTCGTTTCTTCAAGTATGCGTTCTTCTTTAGCTCGGGCTAATTGCTTCCGAAGGTCGGCAATCTCGTGTTTTTGAGCTGCAGCTTGTGCTTTAGAGGCAGCTTCGTCCTCCTTTATTTTATCCACCAATGTAACTAGAATTTTATCCTTTTCCATGGCTTCGTTCCTTAGTTTGATAACCTCTGATCGAAGGTTGTTGAAGGCAATTTCATAGCTCTCGTCTTCGGCATTCTTTTGCGCTCTCAGCGCGTTGCTTAGTATTAAACCCTATATATAAAAAGTTAGTATAAGAATAAAACAATAGATTTCAAATCATAAAGTTTCCAAATGCGCAGATCTCGTACCTTCAGGCTATTATACGCAAGGCTGTCCGCAAGATCGTCCTTTGTCATCGCGCAGAGGCCAGCCTCCAGCTTCGGAAACCCCATGCTTCGGGCCATTTCCCGGCAGACAAGTAGTTCTTTGTTATCCGGGAGGCAGTATAGGAAATCTTCTTCATTTGTACCATTGAACACTAGTGCCCCCTTCGGATATTTCAATTCTTTAGCATAATGATTAGCTTCAAAAATTTCTTCTTCTGATAACTTTTTCCCCAAAGCATGTCGAACAATATAATCAAGGACTTTGGGGGATGCTTCGGGGGCAACAGCACTGATTTCTTCAACAAGAATTGGCTCTGTCATTTTTTCTTCTTCTTCAGTTTCCAAGGATTTTACCTTCGTGGGCTCCGAAGGCCCAGCTTCAGCTCCAGTTTCTTGCTCTGGAGCTTTAGTATCAAAAATCTCAGTTTTCGCTTCGGAGGTTTCAACAGTTTTCCTCGGAGTTGTGCTTGAGGACTTAATTGTTTCCAGAACATCTAACACATTAGCCATTCTTTTTCTTTTCGGAGTCACTGCTGACACCTTTTGATTTTTTACTGTCTCAATATTTGCTGCAGGACTCAAAACTTCTGATGTTTTTTCCTCAGTTGGTTTTTTCGCTTCTTCCATTTTTTCTGTGGATGGCGCTTCGGCCATCTCTTTGGTTTCTGATAACAAAATCTTCGGCTCTTCCAATCCCATCTTTGTTGGCGCTTCGGCCATTTCTGCCACTTCTGGCAGCAAGGTTGGTTTGGTTGGCTTTTCAGCTTCGGTGGCCGAAGAAGTTTCTCCGATGAACTCAGGCACCGAAGCTGGTTCAATATAGCGTGGCCGATGTGTGAGGACCTTCATCCTCTTTCTTTTCGGTTCTGGTTTGCTAGGAGCAGTTGCAGCTTCTTCTTTCGCAGAGGTTGTGTTTTTTCTTTTCTGCCCTCGAATGGGATAACGATAGTCAGGGTAGACGAACCCGATTGCATCAAACACCCGGTTCAACCTTTTCTTTTTTCGGCCTCCGAAGGCTGCTGACAGTGCAGTATCTTCGGCCTTCGAATAAGCCCCAAGCAGTTCATCACTTAAATTTTCAATACTCTTTAACCAGTCATCATCTGGCTCAACGAATTTATCTCCGAACTTGAAAGTATACTTCAGCCTGATAAGTCCACCTTCGTCGGCCTCCTTCATGGTTTCTTGCGGCATTTCCCATTTCTCCGCGAGCGGCCATACTCTAAAGGCAATATGTTCTTGTACCAAATCTCTCGTTCCAATAAAAGAACAAATAACTCCGAAGGCTCTCTGGCATTCTTCGACAGCTTCACTCATCTCAACCTTCGGCTTTCGCAGGCCGAAACTTTGCCAAATAGGGCGCATAATTATACCTTTAATATCTTCCCGTGCTTTCAGGTCATTTTTCACATAGAACCATTCTGTCATCCAGTCGCCGGGCCATCTCTTCCGAAATGTTGGCACGGGACAGCTTGACCCAGACCGAGAAACGAAACTGTAGCAGCCAAAATTATTGTGATACTGTTCCTTACCCCAGGGTTTTGTCTCGTATGATAACTCGTGTATGTTGCAGAAACTTTTCGCATCAGGTTCCAGACCTTGGCTTCTTACGGCCCACACGAAGATATTCAGCCTTATAATTGCTTCGGGGGTAAGTTGATGAAGATAGATTTCAAACATTTTCAGCACTTCTACGACGAAGCTGCTCAGGGGAAATCGCAGTCCAGCTTTCAAAAAGCTTCGGAACACTACAACTTCATTTTCTTCAGGGGTCGGGCAAGTTTTCTCTCCTTCGTCGACCCTCACAATGGATAAATCCCGGAAGTATCTTCCCCTCATGTTGACAAGATGATTTTCTTTGATACCTGACTTGCCAAAGACTGAATGGCTTGGTCGCCAGGGGCGATCTTCGGAGTCTTCACCACCACTGTCCACATCATAACTGTCGCTGTCACCAGTATCTTCAGACAAACCTTCCAGAATCTCCTTGGTGATTTTTTCCGTATTGGTCTTCGCCATCGCTATAAGAAACCCCAAGTTCTTCTCTTCGTCGAGACTCAGCTTCATCTCAGCAGCAGCCTTCTTATCTTCAGACATCTTCGGAAACACTAAAAAATTGTTTTCAAAGCCGAAGCTTCAAAACTAAAAGATCAGCAAATCTTAGTGCGCAAGAGCTAAAAATTCAGTGAGCGGGAGCAGATGGCAAGAGAGCGTACCAAATGAGTTTGCGGTATGATCTTATTTATACGCCCAGTGCGTTGAAAATTGAAAGACCCCGCTTGTCAGTGAATGTTGCTATTCTAGCAAAGGGAAGGTGTTTTTTCGGACCTTCGGCTCAAGGCCTTCGTCCATATCGCAATCTGAATTTATCACTAACAAATTAATATTGCGAGGGGCTACTGTTGGGGGCCTTCGTCTTTCGAAGGTCCTCAAAAACAAGATTTGACAATGTTTTCCAAGTGAATTATATAAACAGGTATTTTCGGACTCAGATTATGAACATGGAGTACGGTCAGGACGAAGCCTAAGCCAGACGAAGGGGGATTGAGATGAAGGACAGGCTGATTACCATGCTGTACGAAGGATGGTGCACAGCCGAAGCTATGCGCAGGAAAGCTTCGTCGCGATAGCAGAAAGGGGAACCGACCTAAAGATGAAAAGACTACTTAGGCCTTGATAGACTTCCATAAGTCATTAGCAAATGTAATGGGCATGAATGTAATTTTACATGGGCTGCGTCCCACGCCTATAAATAGATGAACAGTACTCCCGTACTGTTCACGTTGATTTGTACTCGCTCGTGCGTCACGCTTGTACTTTTTGCCTTCTATCAAGCCGAAGGTACAAATATGATTCAATATTGTTCTTATTCTTCCATGATTACATAATAAGGACATGTGATAATGCTATGTGATTATTCATGTTATTCTCTCATGTTTCATATGCTTCTCCTTTTATCAATATAAACTGTAATGATGAAGGTATGTCCATCATGACCTTCGTCTGAAGACCGTTATATCCTAAAGGAAATAACGCTTCGAAGGACGAAGGGTATTTACCACTAACTTCTTTCTGTGTTGCCTTGTTCTTAATTCATAGCATTTGAGAACAAGTCCCCAACATATCTTTGACTATTTGCAAAATGATTTTGAAAATAATTTTACAAAGGATTTGCAAAAACAAAACTCGTGGTGCAAATGTGGTCCAAAATTTTAAATAAGAAAAAAAACATCCATGCACATCTATTGAAATAAGTTTATTGGTTTCAATTCCAAGTAACCTTTGCACTTACTTTATGCAAACTAGTTTAATTCTACACTTCTATATTTGCTTTGGTTTGTGTTGGCATCAATCACCAAAAGGGGGGAGATTGAAAGGGAAATAGGGTCAAACCTTTTCCATATGAATTTTGGTAGTTGAATTGCCCAACACAAATTATTGGACTAACTAGTTTGCTTTAGATTATGAGTTCTACAGGTGCCAAAGGTTCACAATAAACCAATACAAGTCAAAAGAAAGGGTTCAAAACTAAGGAGCAAATTGTACCGAAGGCAGCCCTGGTCTGGCGCACCGGACTGTCCGGTGTGCCACCGGACAGTGTCCGGTGCACCAGGGAGATCGACGCTGAACTTGCCAGCTTCGGGAATTTGGGAGGCCGCTCCGCTATAATTCACCGGACTGTCCGGTGTAACACCAGACTATCTGGTGTGCCAGCAGAGCAACGGCTACTTCGCGCCAACGGTCGTCTGTAGAAGGCATTAAATACGCTACAGTGCGTGCCTGCGCGCGCAGAAATCAGAGCAGGCGCCAGAAGGCGCACCGGACAGTCTACAGGACCTGTCCGGTGCACCACCAGACTATCCGGTGGCCCCACAAGTCAGAGCTCCAACGGCCAAACCCTAACGGTTGGGTGACGTGGCTGGCGCACCGGACTGTCTGGTGCGCCCGTCGACAGAAGCCATCCCCAAAGACCATTTTGGTGGTTAGGGCTATAAATACCCCCAACCACCTCACATTCATTGCATCCAAGTTTTCAGCCTTCACACCTCATACAAGAGCTATAGCATTCAATACAAGATACAAACAAAGAGATCAAATCCTCTCACAAGTCTGGAATCACTCCAAACAAATTAGTGACTAGAGAGAGAGAGACATTTGTGTTCTTTTGAGCTCTTGCGCTTGGATTGCTTTTCTTCTTCCTCATTCTTGTTTTCACAACACTTGTAATCAAAACAAGAGACACCAATTGTGTGGTGGTCCTTGTAGTGGACTTAGTGTCCCATTTGATTGAGAAGAGAAGCTCACTCGGTCTAGATGACCGTTTGAGAGAGGGAAAGGGTTGAAAGAGACACGGTCTTTATGACCACCTCAAGGGGAGTAGGTTTGCAAGAACCGAACCTTGGTAAAACAAATCACCATGTCATCCGCTCTATTTCCTTGGCTGATTTGTTTTGCACCCTCTCTTTCGGACTCGTTTATATTTCTAACGCTAACCCCGGCTTGTAGTTGTGCTTAAGTTTATAATTTTTAGATTCCGCCTATTCACCCCCCCTCTAGGCGACTTTCAGACGGCCAACCAGCCTCCCGGGTCCTGCTTAGGCTCGTACTTGTCGACGTTGGAGACCTTGAAGTTTGGGGGCCACTGAATGGCCCTAAGACGTGGAGTGAGCGCCGACACCCCACACATGTTCTCCTGTCGGTGATGATGATGTCTGTCCCGGGGAGGGGAGTTGTTGTCGTGGTGCCTCGACCGTCCCCAGGTTGTGCCACCGGTTGAAGCTGTTGCCGACTCAACTCTGGTAGCCTGACTCCGCGTAGGGACACCGTGATCCCGATCATATTCTTCTCGGCGCCGGATCTCGTTCTCGTGCCGTCGTTCGCGCGAAGCGTTGATGGAGCTCCGCGCGTCTCACCGATTGTTGATGGCGTGTCGTAGGTCACTCGGTGGATGAGTGAGAGGTAGAAGATGATTAGCCGCCCAAGTGAGCAGTCGCCAATAGCCCTCGGCGTCCGGAGTTCGGGGGAGACCGTCGGCTATCCGAGCCAACACTCCACCGACTTCACTCGGCGTGTTCATGGCTCGGGCGAAGTTGGGGTTCAGGTTCCGTCCGAGAAGAGGATTCTCCCGGCGTTGTCTTGCTTCCTGCTCAGCTTGTTCTTGAGCTTGCCGACGGTCGCATCGTCGGGAATTCCTTTTTTTCCCTACCCATTCTTCTGGAGTTTCGCCCATCTCCGAGACCTCGTCTCGTGATACGGGCTGCACCGGGTCCCGCTCTCCGGCCTCGTGATGTCGCCGAATATTTTGGCGTCGGTTCCTTCGTCGGCGGGATTCCCGCTGAGGAGGTTCTTCCCCGAGCGCAGTTGGTTCATCATCGGAGACGGGGGGCGACTCCACTCTCCCGATGAAGAGGATGTCGGGGTAGAATGGAGCCGTCGTCGTGATGAGCTTCTTTCTGTTCTCCTTTGAGGACGGAGGCACCAGAAGAGCAGTTTGACAATCCTTCACCTTGTTCGCTTCCTTTTTCCTTGTGATCCGTGTCCATTTTTCCGTCGGAGAGGTGGACAACGGAGTTCTCCGGGTAGACGGACCCTCAGCTCCTAGCTTGCTGAAGGTGGTCTTTGCTTGGAGCGCTGGAGGTTGCACTTTTTCCTGCTTCGCTCCGACTTTCCCGGAGATTGTTGAGGAAGACTTTCTCTCCGGCAGATCCGCGATGCGATGCAGAGTTCCTTCCTCGTCTGCTACGGATGAGATGGTTCCGAAGCAGAACACGGATCCGGGGCGGAGGAGGATCTTGTGCTGGAAAGTGACGGCCATTGAGCTAGCTTGGATCAGAAACACACCCCCTACCTGGCGCGCCAGCTGTCGGTGTTTGGGGCCCGACCGCACACCCGGGGTTGCCCCTCAAGGTGCTTTTTGGAGTAGGACGGTGTCACCGACTGTAGCTCGATGGTTCGTGCCAGATGCACGAGAAACAGTGGACGATCTTGTACATGTTCGGGCCGCTTTGAGATGCGTAATACCCTACGTCTTGGAGTGGATCTTTTGTGTGGTAGGTTACAAGAGAGTTCTCTAGTATGAAGGATACCAGAGAGTTGAGTGTAGGGCTGAAGGGTGAGATGTCTTCTGAGGGGGTGCTCCCTAGGCTTTATATATTCGACCATAGGGCGTTACATGCGGATATGATAACCACGTGTTCCTAAGTAATAATGAACCGACTGAGTTTATCTTCCTATAATCTCGTCGACTCATAGTCCTTCGGCTCCGACGTCTGAGGGCGCTATGCGAAAAAGTCGGATCAATGCTGCAGATAGCGTTTAAGCTCGGTGAACCGCATGGGCTCAAGTTGATCCGTCCTTGTGTTGATCCGTTCTGTTGAGAGTTCCTCCCCTGGCCCACGAAGGGACGACCTCGTGGAGTAATGGGCCTGGGGTCTTCCGTGAGACCTTTTTGCCTTCTAGTGGACCCGGGGGTATCTGTCCCCCACACCAACGATCCTCATTCGTACTCAAGCAACATCGTTCTTTAGAAGTCAAAAAGGTACTGTGTGCATCATACATACGTACTATTTTTGGATCGAAGTCTCTCTATTCCTTCTTTCTTTCGAGCGGCATGTTCTTCTTCTTTCTTCAATAGCAACTTCATTTTCAAAACAGCGAGCGATTTGTTTTTTTTCTCTCTGGTCTCGCGAGCACGTGCTGATAACGTGTTGGAGTATAGTGGTAACGAGACTGAGAGATGGTGCAAAATGCCAGAAACAGAATGACTATTATCTTTATTGTAGGGAAGACAGTGCTTATATAAACAGATCTACTGCCTCCCAAAAAGGTGCTTCCCTCGGGAAGAAACTGTCGCACCCTATAAAGTGGAGTGAACACATATCGTAACAAGCAGGGCTAAACTGCCAACAAATGACGTGGAGTAATATAGCGAGAAATCGTTGTATCGTGGGATATTTTAGCTATTGTCAAGAGTATTTTGGGGAACTGGAATATATAGGGATCCAAATAAGCAAATTTGCACTCCCTACGGACCCCTCCGAATCCGAGGGTTCAAGCGACCGACGGCTAACATGGCGGCGGACGGCGGCCCAGCGACGCCAGCGCTGGAAGAGGCCCTCAAGCCCTTCCAGGAAAGAGCCTCCGAGGCTGAGGTTCGCTCGACCCGATTTTTCTCCCGAGCTCCTGACCACTTATTATTCCCAGCGGTTCCTCTTTTAGAGCAGGCGACTCTTAATCGGCAGGCAATCTGTTAGTTCGTTCCCGATTCTTAGGAATTGGCGGGTTTGGTTTCGAAGCAGCTGCTCACTGTTGAGTGCTGACTGGTGTCGTGGGATGCCACTTCTTCGTTCTTTTTTCTTTCTAATTCATGGCGTATGCTGGGGCAGCAGATAAAACAATTTAGTGAGAAATTATGAGCAAATCATGCGGCTTTTCTGGATGGTCTTATTGTTTATAGTCAGAATCTAATCAATAAGACCATGCGCGAGATTTCAGATTTGTGAACCCAAATGATGCGAATGCTTCATAACCCCCCACTTCCACAACTCCTACGGCCCTGCCTATTTGCATATAGAGGTGCAGTATACCAAGGTCATAGAGCGAACCAGGGTAAGCAAAGAACAATTTTACAAGTGTTCTTTTCATAAAAGGGATCAGTTTTACAACGTATTAGCTCTTATTCTTCATTTTTTGCTTGAATTTACAAGATATTGTTGTTTTCATAAAGGGGGGGGGGGTAAATTTTACAAGGCATTAACTCTTATTCTGCATTTCTGCTCGAATTTACAAGATAATGTTATCCCAGGCTTCTAGCTGTAGAGAAAGCCAACTGTTTTGCAAACTTGCTATCTTCATGATATGGGTCACTGGTCGTTCAGAATTCTTAAGGCCGTTTATACTACTGTCATGTTAATGTACCATTGTTTCAGGTGCCACAGATTGCTATGTTCTGTATTTGCTTGCTTTTATTTTGTCCCTGGCAGAGCTCTCACATTTGTCTTCAAAAAAACATCTTGATCCCTTTTTATGTAGTACCGCTTTGAAGATATTCCTAACTTCGTAACTAGCAACCTAGCATGATCTATGACGGCAGGATATACCTATCAGACTAGGAGGGGCTACCACAGACCATTTTCTCTTAAATCTTAATCGCCATTTCACCTACCCAGTGACCAAGCCAGGCTATATGGTCTGTGGATAACTGCTGCTCTAAGCTGTAGTGCTGTACTTTGCGGGTTGCTATCTCGTATTGTATGTTTCTTTACCAGAAGTTATCGCGATGTGATGTATCGACCAGCCACACGGACGCCTGTGGCAATCTTGTCATGCTTGTTCAGAGTGATTACACGAACACTTTAATCTGTACAGTACAGGTGGTTTGTCTCAGTGCTACCTTTCCTTACTAATTTTATGGCTGCTTCCTTCCACCCACACAGATACGCATAGCAAAGCTGGAAGCCTTGCTGTACAACAAAGGTAATTTCATAAGTTTTCACCATTCCAAGCACGCCCTTGTTCATGAGAGGCCAGGGCAGTGGCTAATTTCTTCTTTTACATGATTAATTTGCTAGATGGTCCGAGCGGTGGATCCGAGGCAACTTCCTCTGCCGTGAAGGATCTCCAGTCGAAGCTAGATGCGGTTACTGCAGAATGCTTGACTGAAAAGGAGAAGGTAATCGATCACTTGGCTTTTGAAACCGTCACAGCCATACAACCGTGGGTACCTACCTCGTATATACATAACCACACCACGTCTCATGAACCTTGCAGAACAAGAAGCTGACCATGGAGAACGACAAGCTCCAGTACCGCATGACCCATCTGATCCGTGCGATAAAAGAGGCGGAATCGAGATAGGAGCAGCCCGGCGAGGCCGATTCAAAGCCTGATGTCGAAGTGTTCCCCACCCGCCTTGCTGATCCTACACGTTGTTCCTGCATCTACCTCAAGCTATCATTGTGATCTTGAGATAGAGCTTGGTCACATGTCAAGACTGTATTATCAAACTGTCGATTGAAATGATGATGTGTGCACAGCTTTCTGTCTTCACCTGACCCCATCTCGAAGGGCACATTGGAACACAAAATGTTATCTGAAATGGCAGTTCGTATCTTGAAACATTTCGCCCCACCTCATTTATGCCTAGGGGCATGTTGGTGATCTACTCAGCTGATAATGGAGCCGGATGGTTGAACGCTTGGAGCAAAGGAAAGAAAAAGGAAAGAGGGAGACGGTTTTTTACTGGGTGAAAGCACGCAGCTCTCATGATTTCGTTCATCATGGCTTGTTGATGCGCTATAAGAGAGCACCGTGCAAATCTTGGCACTTCACTTATGTCTCACATAGTCACATTATTACCTCCTTTTGTTGACAATCACAGATGCAAATTCCACTAGAAATAGTAGTCCTCTTGGATCATCTTAGTCAGCTATTCGACAATCAAACAGGTGCATGTACCTGGCAGTGGGTTTGAACAAGTCTATCCTATTTCTTATGAAATCGTAGTTTTGGGGCAAAACTTGAAGCTGTACTGAACTGTTCATCACTCCATCGTCTCAGTACACACGAGACCAGAATCTAGGAATGGGCACTGCAGACTTCGTCTGAAAGGCCAAAATTCTTGCAACTGCTCCATATGTTCCAATGTGTCGGTGACTCTTGGAGCTCCTGCCTTGAGATCTATACTGGGCTTGTTTGCTTGCAAGTTAGAACACATGTCATGTCATCATCTTTTTGTTCGGAACATTTTATCCATTGTTCCGAAACAGTGCAAAACCCAATTAGTTAAATGATATTTTTAGTGGAAATGTAGATACTAGATTTTACTAGGACTACCAACAGTAATTGGATACTCGTTCTGTTCACAGACTCTTCAAGAACTAGCATTCATTTCGTCATTTGTATGCCCGCTGTCTGCTGATCGAAACTGTTCATTTTCTGGAATTTGGAATTGATATTATATACATCAAGCCAAGTAAGGGCAATGGCCATTCTCTCTGTGTCATTCACGTTTGAATGCAGAATTAGCATGCGCTTTGTTTGTGTCAGCCTTTGCCATCAGCCCATCACTATATTAGCCTACAGAATTTGATATCTTTTTGACTCTCCTGTTGAGTTTTTTTTTTGGGAGCTGAAGTTAGGCAAGGCAAACACGTGGTTGCTAACCAAACAGTCGTGCTGTGGTGTTGCGTGAAAGCCAAAATAAGGACAACGGTCATCCATTGTGTGTTATTAACGTGTTGCTGCAGAACAAACATGCGGTTTTTCTTGTCAGCCGGTCAATTTCTTCTTTCTTCGATGACACACTATTTTTCTTTTTTTGGCAGGGATATCCAACATCGTTTATCTATAGGGAAATATACACTGAATGTAGATAAAACTTGTTCCATCATCATCGTCTTGTGTTATCATCCGGATTTGGTTTTCATTATGTTTTTTTTAAGGAAGTATACAGTGAAATGGCGCCAATTGGCTCGTGTGACCATAATCAGGTTAGTTAAATGCCGATAGTCAACAATGGCCAGATACTAGTGCTTATTCCAGTCCATATGCCATTGGAATTTTTGAATGTGCTGACTCAACGGTCCAATACCTGCCTGTCTAATGATGCAGTCGAATCAATCAGATACACACCATACATGCCTGGAGGGGGGACTAGAGAGTAGGCGGCAACGGCAAACGACTGAATTTGCAACGGCTACTGAACTACATATTTCCCGTCGGCCGTATCAAAGACTAACCTAACGCACAGTGCTCAGTACTGGATCATATATTGGCTTATCAGGCAGCAAACAACTCCGACTAAGGGCACGACCAATGTATACATACAGTAGTGTTGGTGGTTTCAGGTCAAGCATCACCAATGTTCACTTTTTCTCTTATTTCTACGGTCCCATTTTCTTTCTCATCATGTTATCTATCTATAATATATAAAGCACCGTTTTCATGGTTTCACGATTTTCAGCGTTGTCGTGCTCTTCCACGATTTTAAACCATGGTTATTGACTCTAAATCCGCATTCATACCCATCTAACCAACATAACATATATATATTTGTGTTTTATACTCTACGCTCAATTATAAATCTCTTATATAAAAGCACTGATTTTTATGTCTCCACAGTTTTCACTGTCGCGCTCTTTACAAATTTAAACCATGGTTGTTGACTCTGAATCCACATTCACACCTACCTAACCAATTGAACATACATATATTTATGTCTTATATTCTATACTTAAACATAAACAAAATTTGTTTTGGTTTACTTACTCGGCATATAAAATGTATTTATGTCAATTACATGGTAGACACGTTGAGATTAGACACAAACAAATCATTGTACAAGTTTGGAATGCGTTTAAACAGCTATCCCTTATAACAAGATCTACTTATATAATACATAAAATCCGTAGCAACATACGCACACCAAATTAGTAAGGCCTCATCTGGAATGGAGAAATTTTAGAAGAATCATACAGAAATTTTATAGAAATCAGTTTATTTTTACAAGAAAAACATAGGAAATGGAAAAAATCCCCGCAAGCCAAAAGAGGCATAAACACACCAGCCTAGTATTTTATATGAAGGGTGGGTGTTAAAAAATCAGACATACCACAAGATTGGTCTATGCTATAGAATAAATGTGCATACATATTTTGAATTTATGAGTACTTTGAATTCTCCACTGGTTTGATAGATACAAAAATTAGGCCTTATTCGATTATTCTTATCTCATGTGGATTAGATGGGATTATAAAAAATCATTAATAAAGATTTTGATTTGTTTGGGATTTAAATCCACTCAATCACACCTAATTCACATAGATTAAGAGTAAAACGAACAAGCTCTTAGAGAGAATCTATGTAAACCAACCCTTAAGGGCTTGTTCGGTTGTACCCCAACCCATATGGATTGAGGGAGTTTCAATCCCTAGTAAGTCAAAACAATTTTCCAATCCGTATCAATCCCCTCCGATCTATATGGATTGAAAATAACCGAACAAGCCCTAAAGGAGAAGTTTGTCAGCAGTTTTTTTTTTCTTCCAGGCATTGACTAGGAATGCAATATCAACGGCAAGTGTTTTAAGCTAGGCAATACCAGTTGTAGCGAGCACACAGTATGTTTGTAGTCACTTAGGCCATCTTCAACCATTCTCTCCACATTTCTCTCCCTATCTATACTTTTTATTATACTTTACTACATCACCCAACCATATATAGCTTCTCGAACCATTCACCCTATGCAGCTCCCCTATATACTATAACTAGGTATATGCCCGTGCTTTGCCACGGAAGTTAAAAATAAGTACAAACTATAAATACGAAAACGAGAAATATCACTATAATATACGTGGTCAATCTTCTCAGTGCAAGAGTTTCTAAGCGCAAGAGTGTGATGGCGTCCATCACCACCACCATCTTCCTCGTTGCCTTCCTACTTGTAGCACTGGCGCGATCCTGCTCACCTGGCGACCTACACGTGTTGCTGAGCTTGAAGCAAATGCTGGCAACCCGGCAACACTGTCGACGTGGATCTCGGTGCCGCCCAACTGATGCGCATAGGACCACCTCCGATGCAACGACGCCGAGCACTTGAACAACGTCTTCATCGATGGCGTGGAAGGTGTGCGCGGCCATATCCCATCCAAGGTGGGTAGGCTCATAGAGCTCATGTCGCTAACCCTGTGACTACATCTATCCCCAATCCATTTTCATTATTGTACACCATTATATGAGGTTAGAGAATTATTCCTTTTTGTTCAAGAAAGATCATGTTTATGATGAAACCATTACCTAGGCGAAAGAAGGCAACTGTATTGGATGTAATTGCACAATGTCAGTGCACAATGCTTACATAAAAACAAAGACCACATATATTATCGACCTCAATGTCTCACAAATTTATTGGCAACAACCAATACAGAACTAAACCAATACAAATCAAACTATACTATAATGCAAATATTAGAAAAAAACAAAGTCTGAAAAGTGAGGATTTCTTTGTTAAAACATTGTAGGCCACCATGACACCTATAATTGCTTACAATACCTTTGCATCAGTTATTAGAAATACCAACTACATAAGGTACAATGGATTATGGCTAATTTCAGCACTAATTACTCCCTACATGGCTGATGTTTTCCACTATTTAGGTTAGCCTATTGCCATACTATTGCAGTACACTACAAGGACAGCAAGAGTTGACCAAATGTCAAACCCTGCTGCAGCAAAATAGAGTGTGAGCACAATCTACATAAAAGTGTATATGACATGCATGTGAAACATAAAACTGTACATACCTAACAGAATGTTAATGAACGGATATTGTCCCAGCTTGAAGATAAGATACATCTTTGAAATGAATATATGTGTTTGCCCTGCTTGAACACCATGCTAATCAAGTTAGCCACATGCAACGTCTCACTTACTATTTGCAAAAAGAAAAAGGAAATGACATTTTGCCTTTTCCAATGGTAGAGCAGAGATGATTTGAAGAAAACACAGAGTTACACATTCTGTAAACGACATCAACTTGTAATCGCTCCATTCCAGAGGTTGGTCGTATTTTCCTTTTATGTCTCCAGTATTGTCTTCATAGCTTCCTGAGATGTTACTGTATCTTGTAATAACAATGGCCCCTCAAATTTGTTTTTTTTGCTTTTATCTAAAACAAATTAGGTTAAAGCAAAACAATCTGCAAGTGAAAAGTAGCAAAAGATCCTTGGACAGTAGGTAAAAAAGCAAAGTTCGCGTAGAGATTGCTGATATCACCATATATAGGCCAAAAAGAAATTGCATGCAGTTTGAGCTGAAAACCTATGGATATAAAACACCTAGCAATCAGCGTAGAAATTTCTATTTTGCCTCTGTTATGATTTTGGCAGACCTTTCTTTGGTATGCTTTAACTCATTCAAAGTACAATGCTTACCTGCTCACTCATAAATCTTCATACTTCTTATTTTTAAAAATTGGAGAAATGTTTTCTTTCATAAGCTCTTACCATTTGGGCACCTTGACACATTTGGTAAATCTACGCAAAGCAGTGACATGGATGCCACTAAACAGATGATGTTGGCACTCCTTGAAGTGGTGGGAGTAACACTGGTGGCTCTAGGACTGGCCTATTTAGAATACTTATTTTAGGTGGTTTGCACAGTACAACTATTGGTCATAATTTAAATTGCATTCATGAGATCTTGTATTTTTGTGTGGGCACTTTGAGATTCGGACCTCAAATTTTCTTACTTCATCCTCATCTGAGCTACTTTCAGAGCTGTTGCTATCAAGCTTAACATGTTTTGAACCATTACCAACTGCTATGACAGGCTTCTTTGAAAGGACAGTGGGCTTTTTTACAGGTTTGTTAGCTCTGCTGGACGACATATGCACTCATCAGAATCGACTCTTCATCACGGTTCGTTATCAATTTATTTTTTTCTAGGCCATCAACTTTGACTTGGGTGACAATGACTTGCTCTATTAAGATTATGACCGGTTGTCATATCCAGAAAATTAAAGTTGCAGTTTTGCATCTATTCCCAATATCATGGTGTGCGTTCATCAAGAAAATTGGGCATAATATGGTTGTGAAGTATAAACATCAGTAAAGATCCAATGAGCATAATGAAATTAGGAGTCAAACAAAGGATAAGAGAGGATAATACTGACCACACCACAATAGAATCATCTCTGATCTCTTTGTAATGCTACCATTTCCTTTCATGGACTCATGGTAGTGCTCGGTTCTACAGTATTGACAATGAAAATATGTGCTCTCACTGCAAAAATAATATTACACATTTCATGTAGAATGGATATTACATACCTCACTGCCCCATAGATATTGAGAGCACCTAGAGGGGGTGAATAGGTGATCCTGTAAAATCAAACACTAAATAGCCACAAAACTTAGTTATAGAAGTGTTAGTGCGACTAAGTAGTTTTGAGGCGAGTTCTTGTGAACAAAAATAATCACAGAGAAAGCAGCACAAGAGACACGCGATTTTATCCCGTGGTTTGACCAAGTAACACTTGCCTACTTCCACGTTGTGGCGTCCCAATGGACGAGAGTTGCACTCAACCCCTTTCAAGTGATCCAATGATCAACTTGAATACCACAGTCTTTTCCTTTAGGGCCCGTTTGTTTGATTGGAATTGGGTTGAATTGGAATTTAATTCTTGGCTGATCTGTTTGGCAAGTTATAGAATTGGAAATTAACTTTCCATCCATTTCTTGGGCTGGAATTAGAAGCCTGCAAAACATTCCTACCCTAAAACGAGGAAACAGATTCCTCTCCTCAGCCCCGAGCACCGCACCAACGTGCATCTCCTCCTGAGCGCGCCCACGCCCGCGCCGCCTCCTCCTTCCCGAGCGTCGCGCCGCCTCCACCTCCCCGAGCGCCCGCGTTGCCTCCTCCTCCCCGAGCACGCCCGCGCCCACGTCGCCTCCTCCTCCACGAGCGCCGCGCCGCACCTCCTCCTCGAGCGCCACGCCTCCTCCTCGGACTTGCCTCCTCCTCAGACTACGCCTCAGGTACTTAGCTCCTTGGCCTACTCACTCCTCTAGGTGTTTAAATTAAATAAAACATCCATGTGATCTTCCCAAGATATTGCTGGAGCTGTTAAACACACACGATGCATAGTGGCATCTGCAGTCACAGGTTGTAGCTCACTTTTAGTGCCGCGAACATTACAGATTTAAGCACACTCCACATGATTTGCAGCCCAATGGTGAGCTAGCTGCTCCCGAGTTGCAGTGCCTCAAGTTGCCAGTGTTAACTCGAGGGAAGACTAACTATGCATGCTTGGTGTTAATTTATTATTGGTCCAAAAAGGAAAAGAGACACTTTGATCTGTCACTGCCTGGTAGCCTTTTTCCATGAACACTGGATTGGTCCTGGACTGTTTAAACTTTTAGATGGGTAGTTATTTGATAGCATGGTTTTAAATCCTAATCGTAGTGATAACACAGCTGAGTCTTACTAGTATTCTTCCAATTTTTTAGTTGTTGTGCTTGGAATGTGTTTCTAATTCTGCAGCAGTACGTGTAGTTATTCATTATATATGCTGATTGATGATCACTAAAAAATAGCTAAGAGCATGTTCCTTTTTTCAAACAGTTGTGCATTCTATCGTACAAACTGTATATGCATGTTTGTTCAAGTGTGCTTATGATGTATGGTTTATCTGTTGTAGATGCCTCACAACAACTTAGCATTGGTTAGAACAAATTTGGGGGAAATGAGAGAGAGGCATAGGAAGAAGAGGCAAAGAGTAGCATCATTATTTGTTGCAACTGTCATGGGTATGATTGCGGACTATTATTATCGAAAAAGACCTAGACATCTTATGGATCCCTCTGAGATGATAGAGAGAGATGTAGCTGGTCGGAAACAAATGCTAAGGAATCTATATCAAGGATCAAATGTTTATTGCTATGACAGTTTGCGTCTAACTAAGAGATCCTTTTCGGACCTATGCACCATCTTACGTGAGAGGTGTGGTATGTGTGACACCTTGAATGTGTCGGTAGAAGAAAATGTTGCTATCTTTTTGCTTGTAGTGGGTCATGGCACTAAGATGAGGATGATTCGTAGCTCATATGGGTAGTCACTTGAATCAACTAGCCGCTATTTCAATGAGGTGTTGAGAGGTGTTCTATCATTATGTCATGAATTTATCAAGCTTCCTAACCCTTTAGCTATACAACCTGAAGATTCTAAGTGGAGGTGGTTTGAAGATTGCCTTGGAGCACTAGATGGTACACACGTTGATGTTTTTGTACCTTTGGCTGATCAAGGGAGGTATAGGAATAGGAAGCAACAAATCACCACCAATGTTTTGGGTGTTTGTGATCGACACATGAAGTTTGTTTATGTTCTAGCTGGATGGGAAGGGTCAGCTTCAGATTCACGTGTGCTACGTGATGCCATGTCTCGGGACGATGCATTTGCTATTCCAAGTGGAAAATATTTCCTAGTAGATGCTGGATACACCAATGTACCAAGCTTTCTTGCTCCATATCGATCCACTCGCTACCACTTGAATGAGTGGGCTACCCAAGGGAATAACCCATCCAATGCCAAGGAATTGTTCAATTTGCGCCATTCAACAAATAGAAATGTGATAGAGAGAATGTTTGGGCTATTGAAGATGAGGTGGGCTATATTAAGGAAAAACTCATATTTTGACTTACGAAATAAGATTAGGATCATCAATGCTTGTTGCATATTACACAACTTTGTAAGAGATAGGCAAAAAGATATGGATGATTTACTTTTAGGCCAAGTTGATCAAGTAATATCTGTTGAATCTCACGATGTTCAAAGTTAAGTGAGTATGATTACCAATGTGCAATCATCAAATCAATGGAGTAACTTCAGGGACACCAAAGCTAACCAAATGTTTGATGATTACCAAGTGAGACGTGGACAATGTATGATAATTTTTTAAAGATTTCTTTTTTTGCAAATATTGTGTTGCTCCTCAATAACTCTACTAACCTTTGTAATTTTTTATTTGTAGGATATGGAGAAGGGTAAGAAGTCAGGCTCGGGCAGGGGGTACATTTCTTGGAATGATGATATGGACAAGGCACTTCTTGACACATTTGTGGAGTATTACAACAAGGGTGACCGATGCCAAAATGGGTGGAAGTCTCATGTCTACACAGCTGCTATCAAGAATGTCCGAGAAAAGTGCAATGTGGAAATCACAAAAGACAACATCATGTCAAGGAACAAGACATTTGACAAGCACCACACTATTATCAATGGTATGCTAGAAACAAGTGGCTTTGGTTGGGATTGGAACAAGAACAAGATATCCGTCGATAGTGATTCTGTATGGGAGGCTTATGTGGCGGTAAGTTTTAGTTTTCTATTGTTACACTATCATCAATGGTATGAGGATGGTTTTCTTAGTCGTTGCATAAATGATGAGTGGGAGGCTGAGAAAAAGTAGAAACAAAAACTGTGAGCATTAGATCTTACTGCCAATCTGGTTTGTACATTGTTGGTTGCTAGTGAAAAAGAGATGTGAAGGTTTTCTAGTTTTTTTACTTGCTGTGTCAGTGCTGATTGTTGCTAGGGAATGTGTCGTGGAAAATACCAGCTGGTGCTATCTGCTATGGGTTCCTTTTCCGGATCACCATTCAATGCTGGTTTTGTAAAAAGAAGAAGAATAGTGCTATGATTGTTGCTGAATCAGCATTGTTGTTGGAATGCTGGTTTTTTTACACTATCATGATTGGTCGGTCTGATCATATGGTTGGGAGCGCATAGTGCTGCGCCACCACTATGGTGACTGGAGATCAGGGCTTTAGCTGCTAAGCTTCTTCGGGGCTTCAGATTTTAGTGGGAGCAGCATATTCTATGCCATTATGAAGAGGTCCGAGGCTTAGGGCCTGTGATATTCTATGCTTTTGCTATGGGCTATTGTTGATTGCTATGGGCTATATTAAGAGCATTTCCGCCACCACTATGGTTTGTTGATTGCTATGGGTTGTTGTTGATTGCTGCTATTTTAGATTTTGTTTGCTGCTTACAGTTTGCATGGTATCATCTAGAGCTCACCTCAAATAGTTTTATGCAGAAAAATAAAGAAGCTAATGGATACAGACACAAGACAATCTTATACTGGGACTTGATCAGCTTGGTGTTTGGAAAAGATCATGCAAATGGTGAAGCGGCAAAGACCCCAACTGATGGTGTGAGAGATATGAGTAAGGAAGAGGGAATCAGTAAAGATCTTACTTCATTAACAACCTCAGGAAGCTTGAAAAGGCAGCGGTCTAGTGATTCCTTCACCTCAATGATGGCGGAGAAATTAGACAAGTTCACTGAAGCTATTAGGGATGAAGCACCAAAAGGGCCAACATCAAAAGAAATTTTTAGCACATTGGAGGAGATAGATGGGTTAGATGAAGACACATTTTTTAGACTTGTTTGATATCTTAACAGGTGATGCGCGCAAGTACGAGTCCTTATTGGCACTTCCCGTGACCCTAAGGAAGAGATGGCTGTTGAAGCAACTTAAAAAGTGAACCGAGTTGTGGTTGGATGAATTCAACTGTTGCTGGGTGTGTTGATGTTTTTGTCTTAGTTTATGTTGGGTGAATTGAACATCACATTGAGTAGCAAGTAATGTGTTCCAATGATATGTAGACATTTGAGACAAATCTGCATTATTATTACTATTCTCGTGATGCATGCTGCTTGATAAATTATAGGGTGAAAACTTGTCTCTAATCTATTGCACATGTATATGACTCATCAAGGCACATGTGCACACAAGAAACATGTGTATTTTGTCGTGTACAAGTTGATGTGGTTACTTCCCTCTAAATATGTAAATTCCATATATAACTATCCAAACAGGATATTGAATTTGATTCATGGAAAATAATTTCATTAGCATCCAAACAAAAAATTTGAATTGAATCAAATTCTAAGGAATTACTTTCTTTAGAAATCTAATATCTAGAATGTTATTCATGGAATGAGTTTCATTTCCAAGGAAACAAACGGCTCTAGCCCTTACAATAGAGATCACAAAGAACGCAGAGAGTAAGGTTGGGAGAAGCAACACATGCAAGACTCAAATACGCAGCACAACCACGCACACAAGTGAAGACTTGAGCTCAAATGACAACTCAGGGAGTGCACAACTCGAATGAAACCCAAATCACTAACACAATGAAGCGAATGCGCGGGAGCGGAGTCTGGATGCTTTAGAATACTTAGATAATGCTTAATGTACTCCTCCATGCACCTAGGGGTCCCTTTTATAGCCCCAAGGCAGCTAGGAGCCGTTGAAGACCAACTTGGAAGGCCAATCTTGCCTTCTGTTGAGTGGTGCACCGGACAGTCCGGTGCACCACCGGACAGCTACTGTTCATGTTCGATGCTTGATTTCTTTCCATATGGAGAGCAGCCGACCGTTGGTCCCCGGGATCAGTTGGCGCACCGGACACAGTCCGGTGTGCCCAACCGACCGTTGGTGAGACCACATGTCGCGCGAAGATTGCGCGATCGATCGTTGACGCTGGCGACCGTTGGCTCACCGGACAGTCCGGTGCACCACCGGATAGTTCAGTGAATTTTTAGCCACGTCGCCTTTCTTCATTCTCGAGAGCGATGAGTTCGCGCGGATGACTCACCGGACAGTCTGGTGCACCACCGGACAGTCCGGTGAATTATAGCCGTACACCGCCGTCGATTCCCGAGAGCAGCACTTTCACCGGAGACCAGCCTGACACACCGAACACTGTCCGGTGTGCCATACCGAGCTGAAGTTTGGCTGCACAGAGCCAAGTCCTTTCCATTTCTTTTCTCCTTCTTTTGTCACTGTTTCTAGCACTTAGACAAACACATTAGCTTTCAAAAACAATGTACTAAGTCTAGAAACATACCTCATGCCTTGATTTGCACTTTTCCACATTTGGCACATTAGGACTTAAAGAATATGTGTTGGGCATCTAATCACCAAAATACTTATAGAAATTATCCAAGGGCATATTTCCCTTTCAATCTCCCCTTTTTTGGTGATTTATGCCAACACATCAAAAAAGCAACAAAAAAAACGTGCAACATCAATTCAAATTGAAGATCCAATTGTTTTTACTATAATTTGACATATTTGGATCACTCTTTGCCACCACTTGGTTTGTTTTTGCAAATCAAATTCTTTTTCCTATCTCTAAGTCAAACACACTTGTTTGGGCAAATCGAGAGATATTTCAAGAGAAAAATTGATCAAGTGCCAAAAGTTCCCCCTTCCATAATCAAAACTCTCCCACATTTGAGATCAAATTTTGCAATAAGAGTATTGAAAGGGAAATAGGCTTACACCTTTTCCTAAATAGATTTTGGTGGTTGAATTGCCCAACACAAATAATTGGACTAACTAGTTTGCTCTAGTCTATAAGTTCTACAGGTGCCAAAGGTTCACATTAGACCAATAAAAAGACCAAGAAAGGGTTCAAACAAAGAGAGCTTAAGAATTCTCAAAGGCACCCTGGTCTGGTGCACCGGACTGTCCGGTGTGCCACCGGACAGTGTCCGGTGCACCAGGGAACTCGACGCTGAACTCCTCACCTTCGGGAAAATCAGAGGGTGCTCCGCTATAATTCACCGGACTGTCCGGTGAGGCACCGGACAGTGTCCGGTGACACACCGGACTGTCCGGTGTGTCAGCGGAGCAACGGCTATTTCAAGCGCAACGGTCGACTGCAACGCATTTAATGTGCGCCTGCGCGCGCAGAGGTCAGAGCACGCGCAGTTGGCGCACCGGATAGTCTACAGGACCTGTCCGGTGCACCACCGGACAGCCCAGAGGCCCCACAAGTCAGAGCTCCAACGGTCGAACCCCAACGGCTGGCTGACGTGGCTGGCGTACCGGACAGTGTCCGGTGGCGCACCAGACTGTCCGGTGCGCCATGCGACAGCAAGCTTCCAACGGCCACATTTTGGTGGTTGGGGCTATAAATACCCCAACCACCCCACATTCAATAGCATCCAAGTTTCTACACTTCTACACCTTACAAGAGCTATAGCATTCAATACAAGACACACCAAAGAGATCAAGTCCACTCCCAACTCCACACAAAGCTTTAGTGATTAGAGAGAGAGATTTTTTGTGTTCATTTGAGCTCTTGCGCTTGGATTGCTTCTTTTCTTTCTCATTCTTTCTTGAGATTGATTCACTTGTAATCGAGGCAAGAGATACCAATTGTGTGGTGGTCCATGCGGGGACTTTGTGTCCTGTGTGATTGAGAAGAGAAGCTCACTCGGTCTAAGTGACCATTTGAGAGAGGGAAAGGGTTGAAAGAGACCCTGTCTTTGTGACCACCTCAACGGGGAGTAGGTTTGCAAGAACCGAACCCCGGTAAAACAAATCCTTGTGTCTCATTCCTTATTTGCTTGCGATTTGTTTTTCACCCTCTCTCTCGGACTCGATTATATTTCTAACGCTAACCCGGCTTGTAGTTGTGATTAACTTTGTAAATTTCAGTTTTGCCCTATTCACCCCCCTCTAGGTGACTTTTAATTGGTATCAGAGCCTGGTGCTTCATTAGAGCCTAACCGCTCAAAGTGATGTCGGGAGATCACGCCAACAAGGAGATGGGGACCGGCGAGAAGCCCATTACAAGCCACGGGGAGGCTTCATCGGAAGAGTCCCGCAACAAAGGGAAGGGGAAGGAGAAGAAATCCCCTTCACACAAGTCGCATCGGAGTGGCGATAAGAAAAAGAAGATGAGGAAGGTGATCTACTACGAGACCGACTCTTCATCACCATCAACCTCCGGCTCCGACGCGCCGTCCATAACTTCTAAGCGCCATGAGCGCAAGAAGTATAGTAAGATCCCCCTATTCTACCCTCGTATTTCCAAACGTACTCCTTTACTCTCCGTTCCATTAGGCAAACCACCGGTTTTTGACGGTGAAGATTATAATATGTGGAGTGACAAAATGAGGCATCATCTAACCTCACTCCACACAAGCATTTGGAATGTTGTTGAGTTTGGTGTACAGGTACCATCCGTAGGGGATGAGGACTATGATTCGGACGAAGTGGCCCAAATCCACCACTTCAACTCCCAAGCCACCACTATACTCCTCGCCTCTCTAAGTCGAGAGGAGTATAATAAGGTGCAAGGGTTGAAGAGCGCAAAGAAGATTTGGGACGTGCTCAAGACCGCGCACGAAGGAGACGAGGTGACAAAGATCACCAAGCGGGAAACGATCGAGGGGGAGCTCGGTCGCTTCATGCTTCACCAAGGGGAGGATCCGCAAGCTATGTACAACCGCTTGAAGACCTTGGTGAACCAAGTGCGCAACCTCGGGAGCACAAAATGGGATGGCCATGAGATGGTCAAGGTTATTCTTAGATCCCTCGTTTTTCTTAACCCTACGCAAGTTCAATTAATTCGAGGTGATCCTAGATACAAGCTAATGTCTCCCGAGGAGGTTATAGGGAAGTTTGTAAGCTTTGAGCTAATGATCAAAGGCTCAAAGAAAATCATCAAGCAAGGCACCTCCTCCACGCCCGAGGCACAACCCATCGCATTCAAGGCAACGGAGGAGAAGAAGGAAGAGTCTACACCAAGTAGGCTCCCCATCGACGCCTCAATGCTCGACAATGAGGAGATGGCTTTAATCATCAAAAGCTTTCGACAAATCCTCAAGCAAAGGACGGGGAAGGACTACAAACCCCGCTCCAAGAAGGTATGCTACAAGTGTGGTAAGCCCGGTCACTTTATTGCCAAATGTCCTATTTCTAGTGACAGTGACAGGGGCGACGACAAGAAGGGGAGAAGAAAGGAAAAGAAGAGGTACCACAAGAAGAAGGGCGGTGATGCCCATGTGTGCCGCGAGTGGGACTCCGACGAGAGCTCCACCAACTCCTCCTCCGATGAGGACGCCGCCAACATCGCCGTCAACAAGGGACTTCTCTTCCCCAACGTCGGCCACAAGTGCCTCATGGCAAAGGACGGCAAAAGAAAGAAGGTTAAATCCAAATCCTCCACTAAATATACATTCTCTAGTGATGAAGACAATTCTAGTAATGAGGAGGATAATTTGCTTACTCTTTTTGCCAACCTTAACATGGAACAAAAAGAAAAATTAAATGAATTGATTAGCGCCATTCATGATAAGGATGAACTCTTGGATAGCCAAGAGGACTTCCTAATTAAGGAAAATAAGAAACATGTTAAGGTTAAGAATGCTTATGCTCTAGAAAGGGAAAAATGTGAAAAATTATCTAGTGAGCTAAGCACTTGTCATGATGTTATTGCCAACCTTAGAAATGAAAATGCTAGATTAATTGCTAAGGTCGATTCAAATGTTTGTGATGATTCATATGTCAATCTTAGAAATGATCATGATATTTCTATTGCTAAGATTGAAAAATTGAATGCCTCTCTTGCTAGCCTTAGATGTGAAAATGAAAAATTGATTGCTAAGGCTAAAGAATTAGATATTTGCAATGCTTCCATTTCCGATCTTAGAAGTTGTTGGAGACTTGTTCTCAAACACTAAGAGTTAAGAACAAGGCAACACAAAAGTGTTAAATGTTAAAGTCCTTCGTCTTTCAAAACATTATTTCCCTTCGGTATAATGAATTTCGGACGAAGGTCATGAAGGACAAACCTTCATGAACACAATAAATGATGAAGAAGGGTTCATACACGAGATAAAAAAGTAATATGAACACAGTTATTATCGATTTATTTTAATTTGCAATTGCTCTATTTACAATGACAGATTATGAATGTACCTTTGGCTCGAAGAAAAGTAAGGGTACAAGCGTGACGTGAGAGCAAACGTCAAGTCAACATGAACAGTACGGGAATACTGTTCATCTATTTATAGGCAAGGGACACAGCCCATGTAAAATTACATCTATGCCCTTTATATTTGCCAATAACACTATAGTATTCCTTCGAGGTCTAATTTGCCTTTTCATCTTTAGGTTGGTTCTCCTTTTCTACTGTCATGCCGAAGCTTTCCTGTATACAGCTTCGTGATCACCTTGTCCTTCGTCATAATCACCCTTCGTCTCGTTCAGGCTTCGTCCTAACCATGCTCTGTATGCTCATGATCCGGATCCGAAGATACCTGTTCACATATTTCACTTGGAAAACATTATCAAATCATGCTTTTGAGGACCTTCGGAAGCCGAAGGCCCCCAACAGTAGCCCCTTGCAATATTAATTTGCTAGAATAATAAATTCAGATTGCGATATGGACGAAGGCTTTAAGCCGAAGGTCCGAAAAAACACCTTCCCTTTGCTAGAATAGCAATAGTCGATGACAAGTAGGGCCCTGCCACTTGCAACGTATTGGGCGTATAAATAAGAACACACCGCTAGCACTTTTAGCACACTTTCTTGCCACCGGCTCCTGCCTTCCTAATTTTTGGCTCTTTGCACACCAACGCCTGCCTGGCTCTTTACATTTTTAAGCTTCGTCTTTGAGAGCATTTTTCCTAGCATTTTCGAAGATGTCTGAAGACAAGAAAACTGTCGCTGAGTCAAAGCTAAGCCTTTCCGAAGAGATGAATCTCGGCTTCCTTGAATCAATAGCAAAGACAAATACAGAGAAGATCACTAGGGAGATTTTAGAGGGTTTGTCTGAAGTCACTGGTGATAGTGACAGCTATGATGTGGAAAGTGTTGGTGAAGATTCCGAAGATCGACCTTGGCGACCAAGCCATACAGTTTTTGGAAAATCAAGCATTAAACAAAGCCATCTTGTCAATATGAGGGGCAGATATTTTCGGGATTTGTCTATTGTAAGGGCTGACGAAGGAGAGAAAACTTGTCCGAGTCCTGAGGAAAATGAAGTCGTAATATTCCGAAGCTTCTTTAAGGCCGGACTTCGATTTCCTTTGAGCAGTTTCGTGGTAGAAGTTTTGAAGATATTTGAAATCTACCTTCATCAAATTACTCCTGAAGCAATCATAAGGATGGGAATCTTCGTGTGGGCCGTAAAGAGCCAAGGTTTGGAACCAAATGCAAAAAGTTTTTGCAATATGCATGAGTTATTGTATGAGACGAAACCATGGGGTAAGGAGCAGTATCACAACAATTTTGGCTGTTATAGCTTCAGTGACCGCTCTGGGTCAAGCTGTCCCGTGCCAACTTTGGCCTGGGGAGTGGATGAAGGAATGGTTTTATGTGAAAAACAACTTGACAACGCGAGAAGATATTAAAGGTGTCGGCGTTTCGAAACCGGGGGGTCCCTAAGCCGACGAGTGAGTGTGCCGCGTGCCCCAGCCCAGATGGGTCGAGCGCGTGGGCGAGCGCGAAGGGGGGAGAGCGAGGTGGCCGGAGCCGGGTCGTGAGGGAGGCGGAGATCCCGCGGCCTTCGTGTTCGTCCCGCGCCCAGGTCGGGTGCGCTTGCAGTAGGGGGTTACAAGCGTCCACGCGGGTGAGGGGAGCGAGCGGCCCCAAGAGAGCGCCTGCCCCTGCCCTCGTTCCCGCGGGGCCAACCCTTTTCTAAGAAGGCCCTGGTCCTTCCTTTTATAGGCGCAAGGAGAGGATCCAGGTGTACAATGGGGATGCAGCGGAGTGCTACGTGTCTAGCGGGGGAGAGCTAGCGCCCTGGGTACATGCCAATGTGGTAGCCGGAGAGAGCTTGGCACCCAGCTGGTGTGGTGTCGTGGCTGTCGGAGGAGTAACGGAGCCTGGTGGAGGGACAGCTGTCGGAATAGTTGGGCTCTTGCTGACGTCCCCCTGCTTCCGTAAGGGAGCTGAGAGCCGCCGTCGTCATGGGTCTAGCGGGGCGCCATCATTGCCTATCTGGCGGAGCTAGCCAGATGGGACGTCGGTCTTGTTCTCTGCGGCCCCAGTCGGCTCGGGGTAGGGTGATGATGGCGCCTCCTGTTGACGTGGCGGACTTGTGCCCTAGGTCGGGCGACGTGGAGGTTCTTCCGAGGCCGAGGTCGAGTCTGTCTTCCATGGCCGAGGCCGAGCCCGAGCTCCTGGGTCGGGCGAAGCGGAGTTCGCCGTCTTCCGGGGCCTTAGCCCGAGTCCGAGCCCTGGGTCGGGCGGAGCGGAGTTCGCCGTCTTCCGGGGCCTTAGCCCGAGTCCGAGCCCTGGGTCGGGCGGAGCGGAGTTCGCCGTCTTCCGGGGCCTTAGCCCGAGTCCGAGCCCTGGGTCGGGCGGAGCGGAGTTCGCCGTCTTCCGGGGCCTTAGCCCGAGTCCGAGCCCTGGGTCGGGCGGAGCGGAGTTCGCCGTCTTCCGGGGCCTTAGCCCGAGTCCGAGCCCTGGGTCGGGCGGAGCGGAGTTCGCCGTCTTTGGCGAGGCCTGGCTGCCTGTCAGTCTCACCCTTTGCGTTGAATGCCCCTGCGACTCGGTCGGTCGGCGCGGTGATCTAGTCAGGGTTGCTTCTTAACGAAGGCAAGGCCTCGGGCGAGCTGGAGATGCGTCTGCCGTAAAAAAGGGGGCCTCGAGCGAGACGGAGACACCTCAGGGTCGGCTGCCCTTGCCCGAGGCTAGGCTCGGGCGAGGCGCGATCGAGTCGCTCGTATGGACTGATCCCTGACTTAATCAAACCCATCAGGCCTCTGCAGCTTTATGCTGATGGGGGTTACCAGCTGAGAATTAGGCGTCTTGAGGGTACCCCTAATTATGGTCCCCGACATTAGCCCCCGAGCCTCGAAGGGAGTGTTAGCACTCGCTTGGAGGCTTTCGTCGCACTTTTTTGCAAGGGGACCAGCCTTTCTTGGTTGCATTTTGTTCCGGTGGGTGCGCGCGAGCGCACCCGCCGGGTGTAGCCCCCGAGGCCTCGGAGGAGTGGTTTCACTCCTTCGAGGTCTTAATGCCTTGCGCAATGCTTCGGCTGGTCTGGTGGTTCCCTCATGCGAACAGGCCGTAGCCCGGGTGCACTGTCGGGGCCCAAGTTCTCGGGCTGGTATGTTGACGCTGTCAACGGTTTGGCCGGAGCCGGGTTTGCGAGAGCAGCCCCCGAGCCTCCGCACAGGGCGAGAGGGCGATCAGGGACAGACTCGACTTTTTTACATACGCCCCTACGTCGCCTTTCCGCAAGGAGGAGGGGGGGAGAGCGCCATGTTACCCTCGATGGGCACCGAACATGGTGTCTCCGGTGAGCTGCAAGCGGGTAATCCGAGTGGACGTCCGTGCCCCGTTCGTTGGGGGTCGGCTAGGGGCCCGGAGGCACGCCCAAAAGTACCTGCGGGTGATCTGCCGGACCCGGTCCCCTGGCGACGGGGTCCGAGGGCTCGTTGCCTCCCTCCGATGGGATTCCGTTACAGGATCGTTCCCGCTGGTCTCGGAAATGTCCTAGGGTACCTCGGGAGCGCAGCCCGAGCCTTGGTTATGTATCGAACGTACCCCTGGTCATCCCTCGCTCGGCGTCTGAGGCGACTGTGAACCCTTCGGGGGGCCAGCCTTCGAACCCCTGATCAGTAATGGGCGCGGAGCCCGAGTAGCCTGAGGCGGCCGTGGAACCTTTCGGGAGGCCGACCTTCGAACCTCTGACCAGTAGTGGGTGTCGGGCCCACGCGATCTGAGGCGGCTGTTGAACCCTTCGGGGGGCCAGCCTTCGAACCCCTGATCAGTATGGAGGCTCGGAGCCTAGTTCCTTCACGGGGAAGGATCCCTTTGGGGGTATCCCCTTTCCTGGTCCCTGTTGCAAGAGATAGAGAAAGAGGAAAAAGGGAAAGAAGGATACGAATTTGAACGACGCGGCGTACCTTTTTCGGCGCGGTCATTTTGGCGAAGGCGAAGCGTCGCCAGCTGCTCCTGCCAGAAGCGCCGCCTGTCCAGCCGTGGAGTTAATGCGCCGGGGTGAGTAGTTGGCGAGGCTGCCGTTGCGTGTGCGCGAGGCGTTCGAGGGACGGGTCACGGGCGCGTCGTCTTCACGCCGTGAGAGGGGGTCCTCTTGCTGCCTCTGGATGGGACGTGAGCTTGGCTGACGGCGTGACCGCCGTTCCCGCGCGCCTGCCACCATCATTACTGCCGGCCCACTTTTGACCGCGTTTGACCGCTGCGTCAGGCTGGCGCTGCTGGGTCGCGCGCTGGGTCACCTCGGGTCGCGGTATCGGTTCCGCAATCGAGGAGGTGCGGTGGTGGCGCAAGTGGTACGGTTGCTTGCATGTAGCATCCGGCGCGCCGGTCGCGCGACGCGTGGGCTTAGGCCTCCGCGCTGGCAGGTTAGGAGTCGGAGAGGCGCGGCCACTTGGTGTGGTTGCATGCCGTCTGCATGGCTGCCTCCCCCTTTCGCCCGTTGGCCTGGGCAAAAGTGGAGGGTTGCTTGTAACCGCTGGGTGGTCGCGTGCGCCGTGCGCGGCGGTTTGGCTTCTTCCGCTCGGAGCCGATCTTGTATGACATGCGGGACCCAGCCCCCGCGCCACAAGGGAGGGCTTTGGAGGCGTGCTGGAGAAGACTCGGCCCGCGACGGTTGGGGGCGCAAGCAGGGAGAGTCGCCTTTAAAAGGAGGGTGACCCCTTCCGTAAGGCGACCATGCCTTCTTCCTCCCTTATGCATCGTGTCTTTCCACCTTTCAAGCCCCCGGATGGGGGAAACCACCGTCTTTTCGCCCCATCGTTGGAGGAACGCAACTCCGTGGGAGTTGGTACCTTTCAGCCATCGTTCGGCTTCAAGGATTTTCATCATGCAGCCCGGCTGGACCCCTCCACCGGTGGTCACCCAAGATGGTGACCTCCAGTTTGATGGTGGGGGAAAGCGAGCCGGGCTGCGGCCTCCGCCCCATCCTCAGCCTCAAGGATTTTCGTCACCCAGACTGAGGTGGAGGATGAGGCGAGTCGGGGGGCTGCCTCCGCGTGGGTCGGTCACCCTTTTCTTCCCCTAGCGTCTGGGGGAGAAAGGCATCCTCAGGCCCCCGCGGAGGCCTCCTCCAGCCATGCCGGGAAAGGCGGACCACCGCCACTCAGCCCGGGCGCAGCATTACGTCCTCCGTTCGGACGATGGCTGCGCCGCGTACCACGAGGGCGGCGCCCATGTTCTGGGTGGTCCCAGCGAGGGCGAAGACCTGCCGGCGCGCTTTGAGGCGTCCGGTGCCTACTGGCGCGGTGTTGAGGCGGCGGCAGCCAGAGAAGGCTTCTCTACCGATGAGGTTGCCAACTCCGCCAGTAGCCCTGGGTCTCCGTCTCCCGGCCTGAATGGCTGGCTCTCGTCCTCGGTGGGCGAGAGTCCTTCTGCCGTAGCACCCGCCCCGAAGCTGCTGCTGAAGCTGCTTCATCGCCCGGGACGGGGGTTGTTGTCGCTGTTGCCGGATCGGGCGGCGGCGAGCCACCCGTCGGCCCTCGATTGCTCCGCGGGTTCCCCAATCTTGTGGGGTTGTTCGTACCCGCGGAGACGGAACCGGAGTTCCGTTTTTGTTCATTTCGGCTTTTGGGGCCTGAACACGTATGTGACGTCGGCACGGAGCCGTGTTTTTTCCTCATTTTCGAGCGTTAAGACTCGCCTGTTGTTTGTCTGAACCGCTTCACCAAGCATGAGTCGCCCCGCATCAAGGTGACGAGTGAGGTATCCATATCCCGGAGGCGTAGGAGTCCCTCGGCTCGGTCGGCCCCGCTGTCCGAGGCTCCTCTAGCTTAGTTAAAGAGACCCCTCGGCCGCTCTTCGTCGAGCCGAGGCCAGGGGTAGCGATATCAGCATGAGCAGAGGCGGAGTTGGCTCGAAAATAGAACCTGGTTGGCCGGAACCTAGCCAGGTTGTCCGTTGGCTGGATCGACGTCGGAGTTGATCAGCCGAGGCTTCGGACCGGGCTAGCGCCCTCGGAAGAGGGTTGGCCGAGGCCCCAGGGGTGACCGGCTGAGCAGCCTGCTCGGGCCGGGTTCTCGGAGAAGTCCCTGGCAGTGATTGCCCGGGCGTGGTGATGACGTTGTCTTCGGAGCGGAGACCCTCGGACCGCGTCGCCGTCCGAGGCTAGGTCGGGCCTCGCCGAAGGTGCCGTCGATGCCGAGGGCGTTGCTGCCCCCTTCCAGCGTCAAGACCCGAGCCTGCAGGATCAGATTGTCTTGTAGTGTGTGCTCTGTGCGGCTGTCGAGGCCGAAACACACACCCTTGTTGCGTGTTAAAGCCGCGTCTCTCTTCCTCTTGTTTCGAGTGTCTGGACTTTTTGTCGGTAACAGGGATGTTTGTGCGAGCGAAAGTTGCTTCTCGCGGAAGGTGAGGAGTGAGGTATCTGTATCCCGGAGGCGTGGGAGTCCCTCGGCTCGGTTGGCCTTGCCGCTTACGCGCACTTTTACTCGTCCATGAGGCCCTATCACCGACTCGGTCGAGAAGACTCGAAGAATCGCTTCGACAGAAGGGCTTCCGAACGTAGAGACTTGTTCGATCCGCGGAGTCTCCTTATCCGAACGCGAGTTACTTATCGCAGAAGGTGACGAGTGAGGTATCCGTATCCCGGAGGCGTAGGAGTCCCTCGGCTCGGTCAGCCTTGACTGCTTACATGTACCCCGTCGTTTCCAGGACCCACTTTTCGAAGTAGTCAAAAAGCACGAAAGATATTCTGGTAAAAGAGATTTTTTCCGAGGAAAATTTTGACGCAGAGGGGGTTTCCCCCCTTTTAGCCCCCGAGGGAGGGTCGGGCTTTGCCGAGGCGAGGCCGACCCTTCCTTGTTGACTAAACTTTGCGGGGGTGCGAGGTATATGAACGACTTGGAAGCATCTTAAGGGTAGAAGCGACGTAGCTGTTGGATGTTCCAAGCGTTGCCGTAGACCTCGCCTTGACTGTTAGCCAGCTTGTACGTTCCGGGCTTCAGAACTTTGGCGATGACGAATGGCCCCTCCCAGGGGGGCGTGAGCTTGTGCCTCCCTCGGGCGTCTTGCCGCAGCCGAAGCACCAGGTCGCCCACCTGGAGGTCTCGGGGTCGGACCCCTCGGGCGTGGTAGCGTCGCAGGGACTGCTGATACCGCGCCGAGTGTAGTAAGGCCCTGTCCCGAGCCTCTTCCAGCTGGTCCAGCGAGTCCTCTCGGCTAGCTTGGTTGCTTTGATCGTCGTAGGCTCTCGTCCTCGGGGAGCCGTATTCCAGGTCCGTGGGCAAGACGGCCTCGGCCCCGTAGACCAGGAAGAACGGCGTGAAACCCGTGGCTCGGTTCGGCGTCGTCCTCAGGCTCCAGACCACCGAGGGGAGTTCCTTCATCCATCGCTTACCGAACTTGTTGAGGTTATTGTAAATCCGAGGCTTGAGCCCTTGTAGAATCATGTCGTTCGCACGCTCTACTTGCCCATTCGACATGGGATGAGCTACGGCAGCCCAGTCCACCCGGATGTTGTGGTCCTCGCAAAAATCTAAGAATTTTTTGCTGGTGAACTGGGTGCCGTTGTCGGTGATGATGGAGTTCGGGACCCCGAAGCGATGGATGATGTTGGTGAAGAACGCCACTGCCCGCTCGGACCTGATGCTGTTCAGGGGTCGGACCTCGATCCACTTGGAGAATTTGTCGACGGCGACCAGCAGGTGCGTGTAGCCCCCGGGCGCCTTCTGTAGAGGGCCGACGAGGTCCAGACCCCACACAGCGAAGGGCCAGGTGATGGGTATCGTCTGCAGAGCCTGAGCGGGCAGGTGGGTCTGCTTCGCATAGAATTGGCACCCCTCGCAGGTGCGGACAATTCCAGTGGCGTCAGCCACCACCGTCGGCCAGTAGAAGCCTTGCCGGAAAGCGTTCCCGACAAGGGCTCGAGGCACCGCGTGATGGCCGCAAGCCCCCGAGTGTATCTCTTGCAGGAGTTCCTGACCTTCGGCGATGGAGATGCACCGCTGGAGGATGCCCGAGGGGCTGCGGTGGTAAAGCTCCTTTTCATCGCCCAGCAAGACGAACGACTTGGCGCGTCGCGCTACCCGCCGTGCCTCGGCCTGGTCGAGGGGTAGCTCTCCTTGGCGGAGATATTGCAGGTACGGTGCCTGCCAATCTCGATCAGGCGTGACCCCGCTCCGCTCCTCTTCGATGCGCAGCGCCTCGTCCTCGGGGGCCGAGGGTTCCTCGGGTTGAACCGAGGATGGCTCGGGCTGGGCCGAGGTCTCCTCGGACGGGGCCGAGGGCGCCTCGGGCTCGGGCGTGTCGCTGATCTTGACGGAGGGTTGGTGCAGATCCCGGGAGAAGACGTCCGGGGGAACCGTCGTTCGCCCCGAGGCTATCTTTGCCAGCTCGTCCGCAATCTCGTTGTAGCGCCGGGCGATGTGGTTAAGCTCGAGCCCGTAGAACTTGTCTTCTAGGCGTCGAACCTCATCACAATAGGCCTCCATCTTCGGGTCGCGGCAGTGGGAGTTCTTCATGACTTGGTCGATGACGAGCTGCGAGTCGCCGCGAGCATCGAGGCGTCGGACCCCTAGCTCGATGGCGATCCGCAATCCGTTGATCAGAGCTTCGTACTCAGCCACATTGTTGGACGCCGGGAAATGGAGGCGTAGCACGTAGCGCAGGTGTTTCCCGAGGGGCGAGACGAAGAGCAGGCCTGCGCCGGCTCCCGTCTTCATCAGCGACCCGTCGAAAAACATGGTCCAGAGCTCCGGTTGGATCGGAGCCGTCGGCAACTGTGTGTCGACCCATTCGGCTACGAAATCCGCCAGTACCTGGGACTTGATGGCCTTCCGAGGGGCGAACGAGATTGTGTCGCCCATAATTTCCACCGCCCACTTCGCGATCCGTCTCGAGGCCTCTCGGCACTGGATGATCTCCCCCAGGGGGAAGGATGACACCACAGTTACCGGATGAGACTCGAAGTAATGCCGCAACTTTCGCCTCGTCAGGATCACTGCATACAGCAGCTTTTGAACTTGTGGGTAGCGGATCTTGGTTTCGGACAGCACCTCGCTGATGAAGTAAACTGGCCTCTGAATGGGCAATGCATGCCCCTCTTCTTGCCTTTCGACCACGATCGCGGCGCTAACCACCTGAGTGGTAGCGGCGACGTAGACCAAGAGGGCTTCTCCATCAGCTGGGGGTACCAAGACGGGCGCCTGGGTGAGGAGCGCCTTCAGGTTCCCGAGAGCTTCCTCGGCCTCGGGAGTCCAAGTGAAGCACTCGGCCTTCCTTAAGAGACGGTACAGAGGCAGGCCTCTTTCGCCGAGGCGCGAGATGAAACGGCTCAAAGCCGCGAGACATCCCATGACCCTCTGTACGCCTTTTAAGTCCTTGATGGGCCCCATGCTGGTGATGGCCGCGATCTTCTCCGGGTTGGCTTCGATGCCCCGCTCGGAGACGATGAATCCCAGGAGCATGCCTCGGGGCACCCCGAAGACACACTTCTCGGGATTGAGCTTGACGCCCTTCGCCTTGAGACACCGGAATGTCACTTCAAGGTCGGAGAGAAGGTCGGAGGCTTTCCTTGTCTTGACTACGATGTCATCGACGTAGGCCTCGACCGTGCGACCAATGTGTTCGCCGAACACATGGTTCATGCACCGCTGGTACGTTGCACCCGCGTTCCTCAAACCGAACGGCATGGTGACATAACAGTACATGCCGAAGGGCGTGATGAAAGAAGTCGCGAGCTGGTCGGACTCTTTCATCTTGATTTGATGATACCCTGAGTAGGCATCGAGGAATGACAGGGTTTCGCACCCAGCAGTGGAATCCACGATTTGATCGATGCGAGGTAGAGGGTAGGGAACCTTCGGACATGCTTTGTTGAGACCAGTGTAGTCTACACACATCCGCCATTTCCCCCCTTTCTTCCTCACAAGCACAGGGTTGGCAAGCCATTCGGGATGGAATACCTCTTTGATGAACCCTGCTGCCATCAGCTTGTGGATCTCCTCGCCTATCACCCTGCGCCTTTCCTCGTCGAATCGGCGCAGAGGCTGTCTGACCGGACGGGCTCCGGCCCGAATATCCAGCGAGTGCTCGGCGACATCCCTCGGTATGCCGGGCATGTCCGAGGGACTCCACGCAAAGACGTCGGCGTTTGCGCGGAGAAAGTCGACGAGCACTGCTTCCTATTTGGGATCGAGCCCGGAACCGATCCGGATCTGCTTGGAGGTGTCGCCACTGGGGTCGAGAGGGACGGCCTTAACCGTCTCCGCTGGCTCGAAGTTGCCGGCATGTCGCTTCACGTCCGGCACCTCTCGGGAGAGGTTTTCCAGGTCGGCGATGAGGGCCTCGGACTCGGCGAGGGCCTCAGCGTACTCCCGCACTCCACATCGCATTCGAACGCGTGTTTGTACGTGGGGCCGACAGTGATGACCCCGTTGGGGCCCGGCATCTTGAGCTTCAGGTAGGTGTAGTTGGGGATGGCCATGAACTTCGCGTAGCATGGCCTTCCCAACACTGCGTGGTAGGTTCCTCGGAACCCGACCACCGCGAATGTCAAAGTCTCCCTTCGGAAGTTGGAGGGTGTTCCGAAGCAGACAGGAAGGTCGAGCTGTCCGAGGGGCTGGACGCGCTTCCCGGGAATGATCCTGTGGAAGGGCGCAGCGCCTGCTCGGACGGAGGACAGATCGACGCGCAGGAGCCTGAGGGTCTCGGCGTAGACGATATTGAGGCAGCTGCCCCCATCCATCAGGACCTTGGTGAGCCTGACGTCGCCGATGATGGGATCGACGACGAGCGGGTACTTCCCCGGGCTCGGCACGTGGTCAGGGTGGTCATCTTGGTCAAAGGTGATGGGCTTGTCGGACCAGTCTAGGTAGACTGGTGCCGCCACCTTCACCGAGCAGACCTCCCGACGCTCTCGCTTGCGGTGCCGAGCCGAGGCATTCGCCGCATGCCCTCCACAAATCATGAAGCAGTCGCGGACCTCGGGGAACTCTCCTGCTTGGTGATCTTCCTTTTTGTCGTCGTCGCGGGCCCTGCCACCCTCTGCGGGTGGCCCGGCCTTGTGGAAGTGGCGCCGAAGCATGACACACTCCTCGAGGGTGTGCTTGACGGGCCCCTGATGGTAAGGGCACGTCTCCTTGAGCATCTTGTCGAAGAGGTTGGCACCTCCGGGGGGCTTTCGAGGGTTCTTGTACTCGGTGGCGGTGACAAGGTCTGCGTCGGCAGCGTCGCGTTTCGCTTGCGACTTCCTCCTGCCTTTCTTCTTGGCGCCGCGCGGAGTAGACGCCTCGGGAGCGTCCTCCAACGGCGGCCCTGGGGCTGCTTGTCCTTTCAGAAGATGGCCTCGACTGCCTCCTGACCGGAGGCGAACTTGGTGGCGATGTCCATCAGCTCGCTCGCCCAAGTGGGGGTCTTGCGACCCAACTTGCTCACCAGGTCACGGCAGGTGGTGCCGGCAAGGAACGCGCCGATGACATCGGAGTCGGTGATGTTGGGCAGTTCGGTGCGCTGCTTCGAGAACCGCCGGATGTAGTCCCGAAGAGACTCTCCCGGCTGTTGCCGGCAGCTTCGGAGGTCCCAGGAATTCCCGGGGCGCACGTACGTGCCCTGGAAGTTGCCGACGAAAGCTTGGACCAAATCCTCCCAGTTGGAAATCTGCCCCGGAGGCAGGTGCTCCAACCAAGCGCGAGCTGTGTCGGAGAGGAACAGGGGGAGGTTGCGGATGATGAGGTTGTCGTCGTCCGTTCCACCCAGTTGACAGGCCAGGCGGTAATCCGCGAGCCACAATTCCGGTCTTGTTTCCCCCGAGTACTTCGTGATAGTAGTCGGGGGTCGGAATCGGGTCGGAAACGGCGCCCGCCGAATGGCCCGACTGAAGACCTGCGGACCGGGTGGTTCGGGCGAGGGACTCCGATCCTCCCCGCTGTCGTAGCGTCCCCCACGCCTGGGGTGATAGCCTCGGCGCACCCTTTCGTCGAGGCGGGCCCGACGGTCGCGATGAGGGTGCTCGTCGCCGAGGTGGCCCGGGGCCGCAGGCGCGGTGTTGCGCGTGCGCCCGGTGTAGACCGAGGCTTCCCGCATGAGTCGGGAAGTCGCGGCACGAGGTTCCGAGGGGTACCCCTGCCTTCGGGAGGCAGAGCTCTCGGCCCGCCGGGCCGCGGCGCCTTCCAGGAGATGCTTGAGCTCTCCCTGGATTCGCCGACCCTCGGTGGTCGATGACTCCGGCATCGCGCGGAGGAGCATCGCCGCGGCTGCCAGGTCCTGACCGGTTCCGCCGGATGCGGGTGGCGGCCTGTTCCTGGCATCGTTGGCGATGCGGTGCTGGAGACCCTGGGGCAGGTGACGTATTTCTCCGGCCGGGGGCTGGCTCGCCCATACCTGCCCGACGTCCCGGTGGATCGACTCGAGCGCTCCTGCCCCCTCGTCGAGCCCGGCCTGCGCCCCGCGGACTTGCTTGAGCTGTGGGTCGTGACCCCCCGCCAGAACGGGGACCACAGCTAGCTCCCGCGGGATGTCGGCGCGAGGCACTGGCCTAGGGAGATCACCATCCTCCGGCATGCTGAGACGGCTGTCTCCGGAGGGATCCCCTAGCTCGACGTGGAAACATTCGCGGCTCGGGCCGCAATCCTTGTCGTCAAGGCTGCGGCTGCCGTCGGAACAGTCGGAGAGGCAGTAGTTGCATGCGGTCATGAAGTCCCGCATGGCACTGGGGTTGCCAGATCCAGAGAAATCCCAGAGGATGCTGGGGTCGTCATCTTCCTCGGACCCAGAGGGCCCGTAGGTCGAGACGCCCGTCAATCGGTCCCAAGGCGACCGCACACGAAACCCCAGAGGGGTTGCACTCGCCTCAACGTGAGTGCCCGCCAGAGCGAGGTCGCTAGGCGGGTTGAGGTCGAGTCGAAATGACGAAGGATGGGGATCAGTCGGTACCTTTTTGTCGACGGGGAGCGACGAAGTCACATCGGGGGCTGATCGCGCCGTCGTCTTGGGTACGAGGGCGACGTTCTGCAGGCCCTCCGTGAGCGTGCTGGCGTCGTCCACCTGCTCGGGGTTGGCGTGTCGCAGGGGGACGGCGCTCGCCTTCGCCTCAGACGCGAGGGTGACGCCCGGCGTGTCCTCCGTTGGGGCACTGGGGATGTCGATTTGCTCAACAGCCGTCGGAGCGCAGCCTCCCGCTCGGCCCTGGTTGCCCCGCCTCCTCCTCCGATGGCGAGGGAGAGGTTGGGGCGAGCTCGAATGCTGTTCTTCCCCCACGCGGGAAAGACATCGTCGATTCCGCCGCCGGCGGGCGGGCTGTCGGCCGCCATTGTCGCCACCGCGCGGCGGTGGAAGGAGTACCATGTCGTAGCCGCCGTCGAAAGACATGAACTCGAGGTTCCCAAAACGGAGCACCGTCCCGGGTTGGAGAGGTCGTTGGAGACTGCCCATCTGGAGCTTGACGGGAAACTGCTCGTCAACACGCAGCAGGCCCCTACCTGGCGCGCCAACTGTCGGCGTTTCGAAACCGGGGGGTCCCTAAGCCGACGAGTGAGTGTGCCGCGTGCCCCAGCCCAGATGGGTCGAGCGCGTGGGCGAGCGCGAAGGGGGGAGAGCGAGGTGGCCGAAGCCGGGTCGTGAGGGAGGCGGAGATCCCGCGGCCTTCGTGTTCGTCCCGCGCCCAGGTCGGGTGCGCTTGAAGTAGGGGGTTACAAGCGTCCACGCGGGTGAGGGGAGCGAGCGGCCCCAAGAGAGCGCCTGCCCCTGCCCTCGTTCCCGCGGGGCCAACCCTTTTCTAAGAAGGCCCTGGTCCTTCCTTTTATAGGCGCAAGGAGAGGATCCAGGTGTACAATGGGGATGCAGCGGAGTGCTACGTGTCTAGCGGGGGAGAGCTAGCGCCCTGGGTACATGCCAATGTGGCAGCCGGAGAGAGCTTGGCACCCAGCTGGTGTGGTGTCGTGGCTGTCGGAGGAGTAACGGAGCCTGGTGGAGGGACAGCTGTCGGAATAGTTGGGCTCTTGCTGACGTCCCCCTGCTTCCGTAAGGGAGCTGAGAGCCGCCGTCGTCATGGGTCTAGCGGGGCGCCATCATTGCCTATCTGGCGGAGCTAGCCAGATGGGACGTCGGTCTTGTTCTCTGCGGCCCCAGTCGGCTCGGGGTAGGGTGATGATGGCGCCTCCTGTTGACGTGGCGGACTTGTGCCCTAGGTCGGGCGACGTGGAGGTTCTTCCGAGGCCGAGGTCGAGTCTGTCTTCCATGGCCGAGGCCGAGCCCGAGCTCCTGGGTCGGGCGAAGCGGAGTTCGCCGTCTTCCGGGGCCTTAGCCCGAGTCCGAGCCCTGGGTCGGGCGGAGCGGAGTTCGCCGTCTTCCGGGGCCTTAGCCCGAGTCCGAGCCCTGGGTCGGGCGGAGCGGAGTTCGCCGCCTTCCGGGGCCTTAGCCCGAGTCCGAGCCCTGGGTCGGGCGGAGCGGAGTTCGCCGTCTTCCGGGGCCTTAGCCCGAGTCCGAGCCCTGGGTCGGGCGGAGCGGAGTTCGCCGTCTTCCGGGGCCTTAGCCCGAGTCCGAGCCCTGGGTTGGGCGGAGCGGAGTTCGCCGTCTTCCGGGGCCTTAGCCCGAGTCCGAGCCCTGGGTCGGGCGGAGCGGAGTTCGCCGTCTTTGGCGAGGCCTGGCTGCCTGTCAGTCTCACCCTTTGCGTTGAATGCCCCTGCGACTCGATTAGTCGGCGCGGTGATCTAGTCAGGATTGCTTCTTAACGAAGGCAAGGCCTCGGGCGAGCCGGAGATGCGTCTGCCGTAAAAAAGGGGGCCTCGGGCGAGACGGAGACACCTCAGGGTCGGCTGCCCTTGCCCGAGGCTAGGCTCGGGCGAGGCGCGATCGAGTCGCTCGTATGGACTGATCCCTGACTTAATCAAACCCATCAGGCCTCTGCAGCTTTATGCTGATGGGGGTTACTAGCTGAGAATTAGGCGTCTTGAGGGTACCCCTAATTATGGTCCCCGACAGTAGCCCCCGAGCCTCGAAGGGAGTGTTAGCACTCGCTTGGAGGCTTTCGTCGCACTTTTTTGCAAGGGGACCAGCCTTTCTCGGTTGCATTTTGTTCCGGTGGGTGCGCGCGAGCGCACCCGCCGGGTGTAGCCCCCGAGGCCTCGGAGGAGTGGTTTCACTCCTTCGAGGTCTTAATGCCTTGCGCAATGCTTCGGCTGGTCTGGCGGTTCCCTCATGCGAACAGGCCGTAGCCCGGGTGCACTGTCGGGGCCCAAGTTCTCGGGCTGGTATGTTGACGCTGTCAACGGTTTGGCCGGAGCCGGGTTTGCGAGAGCAGCCCCCGAGCCTCCGCACAGGGCGAGAGGGCGATCAGGGACAGACTCGGCTTTTTTACATACGCCCCTACGTCGCCTTTCCGCAAGGAGGAGGGGGGAGAGCGCCATGTTACCCTCGATGGGCACCGAACATGGTGTCTCCGGTGAGCTGCAAGCGGGTAATCCGAGTGGACGTCCATGCCCCGTTCGTTGGGGGTCGGCTAGGGGCCCGGAGGCACGCCCAAAAGTACCTGCGGGTGATCTGCCGGACTCGGTCCCCTGGCGACGGGGTCCGAGGGCTCGTTGCCTCCCTCCGATGGGATTCCGTTACAGGATCGTTCCCGCTGGTCTCGGAAATGTCCTAGGGTACCTCGGGAGCGCAGCCCGAGCCTTGGTTATGTATCGAACGTACCCCTGGTCATCCCTCGCTCGGCGTCTGAGGCGACTGTGAACCCTTCGGGGGGCCAGCCTTCGAACCCCTGATCAGTAATGGGCGCGGAGCCCGAGTAGCCTGAGGCGGCCGTGGAACCTTTCGGGAGGCCGACCTTCGAACCTCTGACCAGTAGTGGGTGTCGGGCCCACGCGATCTGAGGCGGCTGTTGAACCCTTCGGGGGGCCAGCCTTCGAACCCCTGATCAGTATGGAGGCTCGGAGCCTAGTTCCTTCACGGGGAAGGATCCCTTTGGGGGTATCCCCTTTCCTGGTCCCTGTTGCAAGAGATAGAGAAAGAGGAAAAAGGGAAAGAAGGATACGAATTTGAACGACGCGGCGTACCTTTTTCGGCGCGGTCATTTTGGCGAAGGCGAAGCGTCGCCAGCTGCTCCTGCCAGAAGCGCCGCCTGTCCAGCCGTGGAGTTAATGCGCCGGGGTGAGTAGTTGGCGAGGCTGCCGTTGCGTGTGCGCGAGGCATTCGAGGGACGGGTCACGGGCGCGTCGTCTTCACGCCGTGAGAGGGGGTCCTCTTGCTGCCTCCGGATGGGACGTGAGCTTGGCTGACGGCGTGACCGCCGTTCCCGCGCGCCTGCCACCGTCATTACTGCCGGCCCACTTTTGACCGCGTTTGACCGCTGCGTCAGGCTGGCGCTGCTGGGTCGCGCGCTGGGTCACCTCGGGTCGCGGTATCGGTTCCGCAATCGAGGAGGTGCGGTGGTGGCGCAAGTGGTACGGTTGCTTGCATGCAGCATCCGGCGCGCCGGTCGCGCGACGCGTGGGCTTAGGCCTCCGCGCTGGCAGGTTAGGAGTCGGAGAGGCGCGACCACTTGGTGTGGTTGCATGCCGTCTGCATGGCTGCCTCCCCCTTTCGCCCGTTGGCCTGGGCAAAAGTGGAGGGTTGCTTGTAACCGCTGGGTGGTCGCGTGCGCCGTGCGCGGCGGTTTGGCTTCTTCCGCTCGGAGCCGATCTTGTATGACATGCGGGACCCAGCCCCCGCGCCACAAGGGAGAGCTTTGGAGGCGTGCTGGAGAAGACTCGGCCCGCGACGGTTGGGGGCGCAAGCAGGGAGAGTCGCCTTTAAAAGGAGGGCGACCCCTTCCGTAAGGCGACCATGCCTTCTTCCTCCCTTATGCATCGTGTCTTTCCACCTTTCAAGCCCCCGGATGGGGGAAACCACCGTCTTTTCGCCCCATCGTTGGAGGAACGCAACTCCGTGGGAGTTGGTACCTTTCAGCCATCGTTCGGCTTCAAGGATTTTCATCATGCAGCCCGGCTGGACCCCTCCACCGGCGGTCACCCAAGATGGTGACCTCCAGTTTGATGGTGGGGGAAAGCGAGCCGGGCTGCGGCCTCCGCCCCATCCTCAACCTCAAGGATTTTCGTCACCCAGACTGAGGTGAAGGATGAGGCGAGTCGGGGGGCTGCCTCCGCGTGGGTCGGTCACCCTTTTCTTCCCCTAGCGTCTGGGGGAGAAAGGCATCCTCAGGCCCCCGCGGAGGCCTCCTCCAGCCATGCCGGGAAAGGCGGACCACCGCCACTCAGCCCGGGCGCAGCATTACGTCCTCCGTTCGGACGATGGCTGCGCCGCGTACCACGAGGGCGGCGCCCATGTTCTGGGTGGTCCCAGCGAGGGCGAAGACCTGCCGGCGCGCTTTGAGGCGTCCGGTGCCTACTGGCGCGGTGTTGAGGCGGCGGCAGCCGGAGAAGGCTTCTCTACCGATGAGGTTGCCAACTCCGCCAGTAGCCCTGGGTCTCCGTCTCCCGGCCTGAATGGCTGGCTCTCGTCCTCGGTGGGCGAGAGTCCTTCTGCCGTAGCACCCGCCCCGAAGCTGCTGCTGAAGCTGCTTCATCGCCCGGGACGGGGGTTGTTGTCGCTGTTGCCGGATCGGGCGGCGGCGAGCCACCCGTCGGCCCTCGATTGCTCCGCGGGTTCCCCAATCTTGTGGGGTTGTTCGTACCCGCGGAGACGGAACCGGAGTTCCGTTTTTGTTCATTTCGGCTTTTGGGGCCTGAACACGTATGTGACGTCGGCACGGAGCCGTGTTTTTTCCTCATTTTCGAGCGTTAAGACTCGCCTGTTGTTTGTCTGAACCGCTTCACCAAGCATGAGTCGCCCCGCATCAAGGTGACGAGTGAGGTATCCATATCCCGGAGGCGTAGGAGTCCCTCGGCTCGGTCGGCCCCGCTGTCCGAGGCTCCTCTAGCTTAGTTAAAGAGACCCCTCGGCCGCTCTTCGTCGAGCCGAGGCCAGGGGTAGCGATATCAGCATGAGCAGAGGCGGAGTTGGCTCGAAAATAGAACCTGGTTGGCCGGAACCTAGCCAGGTTGTCCGTTGGCTGGATCGACGTCGGAGTTGATCAGCCGAGGCTTCGGACCGGGCTAGCGCCCTCGGAAGAGGGTTGGCCGAGGCCCCAGGGGTGACCGGATGAGCAGCCTGCTCGGGCCGGGTTCTCGGAGAAGTCCCTGGCAGTGATTGCCCGGGCGTGGTGATGACGTTGTCTTCGGAGCGGAGACCCTCGGACCGCGTCGCCGTCCGAGGCTAGGTCGGGCCTCGCCGAAGGTGCCGTCGATGCCGAGGGCGTTGCTGCCCCCTTCCAGCGTCAAGACCCGAGCCTGCAGGATCAGATTGTCTTGTAGTGTGTGCTCTGTGCGGCCGTCGAGGCCGAAACACACACCCTTGTTGCGTGTTAAAGCCGCGTCTCTCTTCCTCTTGTTTCGAGTGTCTGGACTTTTTGTCGGTAACAGGGATGTTTGTGCGAGCGAAAGTTGCTTCTCGCGGAAGGTGAGGAGTGAGGTATCTGTATCCCGGAGGCGTGGGAGTCCCTCAGCTCGGTTGGCCTTGCCGCTTACGCGCACTTTTACTCGTCCATGAGGCCCTATCACCGACTCGGTCGAGAAGACTCGAAGAATCACTTCGACAGAAGGGCTTCCGAACATAGAGACTTGTTCGATCCGCGGAGTCTCCTTATCCGAACGCGAGTTACTTATCGCAGAAGGTGACGAGTGAGGTATCCGTATCCCGGAGGCGTAGGAGTCCCTTGGCTCGGTCAGCCTTGACTGCTTACATGTACCCCGTCGTTTCCAGGACCCACTTTTCGAAGTAGTCAAAAAGCACGAAAGATATTCTGGTAAAAGAGATTTTTTCCGAGGAAAATTTTGACGCAGAGGGGGTTTCCCCCCTTTTAGCCCCCGAGGGAGGGTCAGGCTTTGCCGAGGCGAGGCCGACCCTTCCTTGTTGACTAAACTTTGCGGGGGTGCGAGGTATATGAACGACTTGGAAGCATCTTAAGGGTAGAAGCGACGTAGCTGTTGGATGTTCCAAGCGTTGCCGTAGACCTCGCCTTGACTGTTAGCCAGCTTGTACGTTCCGGGCTTCAGAACTTTGGCGATGACGAATGGCCCCTCCCAGGGGGGCGTGAGCTTGTGCCTCCCTCGGGCGTCTTGCCGCAGCCGAAGCACCAGGTCGCCCACCTGGAGGTCTCGGGGTCGGACCCCTCGGGCGTGGTAGCGTCGCAGGGACTGCTGATACCGCGCCGAGTGTAGTAAGGCCCTGTCCCGAGCCTCTTCCAGCTGGTCCAGCGAGTCCTCTCGGCTAGCTTGGTTGCTTTGATCGTCGTAGGCTCTCGTCCTCGGGGAGCCGTATTCCAGGTCCGTGGGCAAGACGGCCTCGACCCCGTAGACCAGGAAGAACGGCGTGAAACCCGTGGCTCGGTTCGGCGTCGTCCTCAGGCTCCAGACCACCGAGGGGAGTTCCTTCATCCATCGCTTGCCGAACTTGTTGAGGTTATTGTAAATCCGAGGCTTGAGCCCTTGTAGAATCATGCCGTTCGCACGCTCTACTTGCCCATTCGACATGGGATGAGCTACGGCAGCCCAGTCCACCCGGATGTTGTGGTCCTCGCAAAAATCTAAGAATTTTTTGCCGGTGAACTGGGTGCCGTTGTCGGTGATGATGGAGTTCGGGACCCCGAAGCGATGGATGATGTTGGTGAAGAACGCCACTGCCCGCTCGGACCTGATGCTGTTCAGGGGTCGGACCTCGATCCACTTGGAGAATTTGTCGACGGCGACCAGCAGGTGCGTGTAGCCCCCGGGCGCCTTCTGCAGAGGGCCGACGAGGTCCAGACCCCACACAGCGAAGGGCCAGGTGATGGGTATCGTCTGCAGAGCCTGAGCGGGCAGGTGGGTCTGCTTCGCATAGAATTGGCACCCCTCGCAGGTGCGGACAATTCCAGTGGCGTCAGCCACCACCGTCGGCCAGTAGAAGCCTTGCCGGAAAGCGTTCCCGACAAGGGCTCGAGGCGCCGCGTGATGGCCGCAAGCCCCCGAGTGTATCTCTTGCAGGAGTTCCTGACCTTCGGCGATGGAGATGCACCGCTGGAGGATGCCCGAGGGGCTGCGGTGGTAAAGCTCCTTTTCATCGCCCAGCAAGAAGAACGACTTGGCGCGTCGCGCTACCCGCCGTGCCTCGGCCTGGTCGAGGGGTAGCTCTCCTTGGCGGAGATATTGCAGGTACGGTGCCTGCCAATCTCGATCAGGCGTGACCCTGCTCCGCTCCTCTTCGATGCGCAGCGCCTCGTCCTCGGGGGCCGAGGGTTCCTCGGGTTGAACCGAGGATGGCTCGGGCTGGGCCGAGGTCTCCTCGGATGGGGCCGAGGGCGCCTCGGGCTCGGGCGTGTCGCTGATCTTGACGGAGGGTTGGTGCAGATCCCGGGAGAAGACGTCCGGGGGAACCGTCGTTCGCCCCGAGGCTATCTTTGCCAGCTCGTCCGCAATCTCGTTGTAGCGCCGGGCGATGTGGTTAAGCTCGAGCCCGTAGAACTTGTCTTCTAGGCGTCGAACCTCATCACAATAGGCCTCCATCTTCGGGTCGCGGCAGTGGGAGTTCTTCATGACTTGGTCGATGACGAGCTGCGAGTCGCCGCGAGCATCGAGGCGTCGGACCCCTAGCTCGATGGCGATCCGCAATCCGTTGATCAGAGCTTCGTACTCAGCCACATTGTTGGACGCCGGGAAATGGAGGCGTAGCACGTAGCGCAGGTGTTTCCCGAGGGGCGAGACGAAGAGCAGGCCTGCGCCGGCTCCCGTCTTCATCAGCGACCCGTCGAAAAACATGGTCCAGAGCTCCGGTTGGATCGGAGCCGTCGGCAACTGTGTGTCGACCCATTCGGCTATGAAATCCACCAGTACCTGGGACTTGATGGCCTTCCGAGGGGCGAACGAGATTGTGTCGCCCATAATTTCCACCGCCCACTTCGCGATCCGTCCCGAGGCCTCTCGGCACTGGATGATCTCCCCCAGGGGGAAGGATGACACCACAGTTACCGGATGAGACTCGAAGTAATGCCGCAACTTTCGCCTCGTCAGGATCACTGCATACAGCAGCTTCTGAACTTGTGGGTAGCGGATCTTGGTTTCGGACAGCACCTCGCTGATGAAGTAAACTGGCCTCTGAATGGGCAATGCATGCCCCTCTTCTTGCCTTTCGACCACGATCGCGGCGCTAACCACCTGAGTGGTAGCGGCGACGTAGACCAAGAGGGCTTCTCCATCAGCTGGGGGTACCAAGACGGGCGCCTGGGTGAGGAGCGCCTTCAGGTTCCCGAGAGCTTCCTCGGCCTCGGGAGTCCAAGTGAAGCACTCGGCCTTCCTTAAGAGACGGTACAGAGGCAGGCCTCTTTCGCCGAGGCGCGAGATGAAACGGCTCAAAGCCGCGAGACATCCCATGACCCTCTGTACGCCTTTTAAGTCCTTGATGGGCCCCATGCTGGTGATGGCCGCGATCTTCTCCGGGTTGGCTTCGATGCCCCGCTCGGAGACGATGAATCCCAGGAGCATGCCTCGGGGCACCCCGAAGACACACTTCTCGGGATTGAGCTTGACGCCCTTCGCCTTGAGACATCGGAATGTCACTTCAAGGTCGGAGAGAAGGTCGGAGGCTTTCCTTGTCTTGACTACGATGTCATCGACGTAGGCCTCGACCGTGCGACCAATGTGTTCGCCGAACACATGGTTCATGCACCGCTGGTACGTTGCACCCGCGTTCCTCAAACCGAACGGCATGGTGACATAACAGTACATGCCAAAGGGCGTGATGAAAGAAGTCGCGAGCTGGTCGGACTCTTTCATCTTGATTTGATGATACCCTGAGTAGGCATCGAGGAATGACAGGGTTTCGCACCCAGCAGTGGAATCCACGATTTGATCGATGCGAGGTAGAGGGTAGGGAACCTTCGGACATGCTTTGTTGAGACCAGTGTAGTCTACACACATCCGCCATTTCCCCCCTTTCTTCCTCACAAGCACAGGGTTGGCAAGCCATTCGGGATGGAATACCTCTTTGATGAACCCTGCTGCCATCAGCTTGTGGATCTCCTCGCCTATCACCCTGCGCCTTTCCTCGTCGAATCGGCGCAGAGGCTGTCTGACCGGACGGGCTCCGGCCCGAATATCCAGCGAGTGCTCGGCGACATCCCTCGGTATGCCGGGCATGTCCGAGGGACTCCACGCAAAGACGTCGGCGTTTGCGCGGAGAAAGTCGACGAGCACTGCTTCCTATTTGGGATCGAGCCCGGAACCGATCCGGATCTGCTTGGAGGTGTCGCCACTGGGGTCGAGAGGGACGGCCTTAACCGTCTCCGCTGGCTCGAAGTTGCCGGCATGTCGCTTCACGTCCGGCACCTCTCGGGAGAGGTTTTCCAGGTCGGCGATGAGGGCCTCGGACTCGGCGAGGGCCTCAGCGTACTCCCGCACTCCACATCGCATTCGAACGCGTGTTTGTACGTGGGGCCGACAGTGATGACCCCGTTGGGGCCCGGCATCTTGAGCTTCAGGTAGGTGTAGTTGGGGATGGCCATGAACTTCGCGTAGCATGGCCTTCCCAACACTGCGTGGTAGGTTCCTCGGAACCCGACCACCGCGAATGTCAAAGTCTCCCTTCGGAAGTTGGAGGGTGTTCCGAAGCAGACAGGAAGGTCGAGCTGTCCGAGGGGCTGGACGCGCTTCCCGGGAATGATCCTGTGGAAGGGCGCAGCGCCTGCTCGGACGGAGGACAGATCGACGCGCAGGAGCCTGAGGGTCTCGGCGTAGACGATATTGAGGCAGCTGCCCCCATCCATCAGGACCTTGGTGAGCCTGACGTCGTCGATGATGGGATCGACGACGAGCGGGTACTTCCCCGGGCTCGGCACATGGTCAGGGTGGTCATCTTGGTCAAAGGTGATGGGCTTGTCGGACCAGTCTAGGTAGACTGGTGCCGCCACCTTCACCGAGCAGACCTCCCGACGCTCTCGCTTGCGGTGCCGAGCCGAGGCATTCGCCGCATGCCCTCCACAGATCATGAAGCAGTCGCGGACCTCGGGGAACTCTCCTGCTTGGTGATCTTCCTTTTTGTCGTCGTCGCGGGCCCTGCCACCCTCTGCGGGTGGCCCGGCCTTGTGGAAGTGGCGCCGAAGCATGACACACTCCTCGAGGGTGTGCTTGACGGGCCCCTGATGGTAAGGGCACGTCTCCTTGAGCATCTTGTCGAAGAGGTTGGCACCTCCGGGGGGCTTCCGAGGGTTCTTGTACTCGGTGGCGGTGACAAGGTCTGCGTCGGCAGCGTCGCGTTTCGCTTGCGACTTCCTCCTGCCTTTCTTCTTGGCGCCGCGCGGAGTAGACGCCTCGGGAGCGTCCTCCGACGGGCGGCCCTGGGGCTGCTTGTCCTTTCAGAAGATGGCCTCGACTGCCTCCTGACCGGAGGCGAACTTGGTGGCGATGTCCATCAGCTCGCTCGCCCTGGTGGGGGTCTTGCGACCCAACTTGCTCACCAGGTCACGGCAGGTGGTGCCGGCAAGGAACGCGCCGATGACATCGGAGTCGGTGATGTTGGGCAGTTCGGTGCGCTGCTTCGAGAACCGCCGGATGTAGTCCCGAAGAGACTCTCCCGGCTGTTGCCGGCAGCTTCGGAGGTCCCAGGAATTCCCGGGGCGCACGTACGTGCCCTGGAAGTTGCCGACGAAAGCTTGGACCAAATCCTCCCAGTTGGAAATCTGCCCCGGAGGCAGGTGCTCCAACCAAGCGCGAGCTGTGTCGGAGAGGAACAGGGGGAGGTTGCGGATGATGAGGTTGTCGTCGTCCGTTCCACCCAGTTGACAGGCCAGGCGGTAATCCGCGAGCCACAATTCCGGTCTTGTTTCCCCCGAGTACTTCGTGATAGTAGTCGGGGGTCGGAATCGGGTCGGAAACGGCGCCCGCCGAATGGCCCGGCTGAAGACCTGCGGACCGGGTGGTTCGGGCGAGGGACTCCGATCCTCCCCGCTGTCGTAGCGTCCCCCACGCCTGGGGTGATAGCCTCGGCGTACCCTTTCGTCGAGGCGGGCCCGACGGTCGCGATGAGGGTGCTCGTCGCCGAGGTGGCCCGGGGCCGCAGGCGCGGTGTTGCGCGTGCGCCCGGTGTAGACCGAGGCTTCCCGCATGAGTCGGGAAGTCACGGCACGAGGTTCCGAGGGGTACCCCTGCCTTCGGGAGGCAGAGCTCTCGGCCCGCCGGGCCGCGGCGCCTTCCAGGAGATGCTTGAGCTCTCCCTGGATTCGCCGACCCTCGGTGGTCGATGACTCCGGCATCGCGCGGAGGAGCATCGCCGCGGCTGCCAGGTCCTGACCGGTTCCGCCGGATGCGGGTGGCGGCCTGTTCCTAGCATCGTTGGCGATGCGGTGCTGGAGACCCTGGGGCAGGTGACGTATTTCTCCGGCCGGGGGCTGGCTCGCCCATACCTGCCCGACGTCCCGGTGGATCGACTCGAGCGCTCCTGCCCCCTCGTCGAGCCCGGCCTGCGCCCCGCGGACTTGCTCGAGCTGTGGGTCGTGACCCCCCGCCAGAACGGGGACCACAGCTAGCTCCCGCGGGATGTCGGCGCGAGGCACTGGCCTAGGGAGATCACCATCCTCCGGCATGCTGAGACGGCTGTCTCCGGAGGGATCCCCTAGCTCGACGTGGAAACATTCGCGGCTCGGGCCGCAATCCTTGTCGTCAAGGCTGCGGCTGCCGTCGGAACAGTCAGAGAGGCAGTAGTTGCATGCGGTCATGAAGTCCCGCATGGCACTGGGGTTGCCAGATCCAGAGAAATCCCAGAGGATGCCGGGGTCGTCATCTTCCTCGGACCCAGAGGGCCCGTAGGTCAAGACGCCCGTCAATCGGTCCCAAGGCGACCGCACACGAAACCCCAGAGGGGTTGCACTCGCCTCAACGTGAGTGCCCGCCAGAGCGAGGTCGCTAGGCGGGTTGAGGTCGAGTCGAAATGACGAAGGATGGGGATCAGTCGGTACCTTTTTGTCGACGGGGAGCGACGAAGTCACATCGGGGGCTGATCGCGCCGTCGTCTTGGGTACGAGGGCGACGTTCTGCAGGCCCTCCGTGAGCGTGCTGGCGTCGTCCACCTGCTCGGGGTTGGCGTGTCGCAGGGGGACGGCGCTCGCCTTCGCCTCAGACGCGAGGGTGACGCCCGGCGTGTCCTCCGTTGGGGCACTGGGGATGTCGATTTGCTCAACAGCCGTCGGAGCGCAGCCTCCCGCTCGGCCCTGGTTGCCCCGCCTCCTCCTCCGATGGCGAGGGAGAGGTTGGGGCGAGCTCGAATGCTGTTCTTCCCCCACGCGGGAAAGACATCGTCGATTCCGCCGCCGGCGGGCGGGCTGTCGGCCGCCATTGTCGCCACCGCGCGGCGGTGGAAGGAGTACCATGTCGTAGCCGCCGTCGAAAGACATGAACTCGAGGTTCCCGAAACGGAGCACCGTCCCGGGTTGGAGAGGTCGTTGGAGACTGCCCATCTGGAGCTTGACGGGAAACTGCTCGTCAACACGCAGCAGGCCCCTACCTGGCGCGCCAACTGTCGGCGTTTCGAAACCGGGGGGTCCCTAAGCCGACGAGTGAGTGTGCCGCGTGCCCCAGCCCAGATGGGTCGAGCGCGTGGGCGAGCGCGAAGGGGGGAGAGCGAGGTGGCCGGAGCCGGGTCGTGAGGGAGGCGGAGATCCCGCGGCCTTCGTGTTCGTCCCGCGCCCAGGTCGGGTGCGCTTGCAGTAGGGGGTTACAAGCGTCCACGCGGGTGAGGGGAGCGAGCGGCCCCAAGAGAGCGCCTGCCCCTGCCCTCGTTCCCGCGGGGCCAACCCTTTTCTAAGAAGGCCCTGGTCCTTCCTTTTATAGGCGCAAGGAGAGGATCCAGGTGTACAATGGGGATGCAGCGGAGTGCTACGTGTCTAGCGGGGGAGAGCTAGCGCCCTGGGTACATGCCAATGTGGCAGCCGGAGAGAGCTTGGCACCCAGCTGGTGTGGTGTCGTGGCTGTCGGAGGAGTAACGGAGCCTGGTGGAGGGACAGCTGTCGGAATAGTTGGGCTCTTGCTGACGTCCCCCTGCTTCCGTAAGGGAGCTGAGAGCCGCCGTCGTCATGGGTCTAGCGGGGCGCCATCATTGCCTATCTGGCGGAGCTAGCCAGATGGGACGTCGGTCTTGTTCTCTGCGGCCCCAGTCGGCTCGAGGTAGGGTGATGATGGCGCCTCCTGTTGACGTGGCGGACTTGTGCCCTAGGTCGGGCGACGTGGAGGTTCTTCCGAGGCCGAGGTCAAGTCTGTCTTCCATGGCCGAGGCCGAGCCCGAGCTCCTGGGTCGGGCGAAGCGGAGTTCGCCGTCTTCCGGGGCCTTAGCCCGAGTCCGAGCCCTGGGTCGGGCGGAGCGGAGTTCGCCGTCTTCCGGGGCCTTAGCCCGAGTCCGAGCCCTGGGTCGGGCGGAGCGGAGTTCGCCGTCTTCCGGGGCCTTAGCCCGAGTCCGAGCCCTGGGTCGGGCGGAGCGGAGTTCGCCGTCTTCCGGGGCCTTAGCCCGAGTCCGAGCCCTGGGTCGGGCGGAGCGGAGTTCGCCGTCTTCCGGGGCCTTAGCCCGAGTCCGAGCCCTGGGTCGGGCGGAGCAGAGTTCGCCGTCTTCCGGGGCCTTAGCCCGAGTCCGAGCCCTGGGTCGGGCGGAGCGGAGTTCGCCGTCTTTGGCGAGGCCTGGCTGCCTGTCAGTCTCACCCTTTGCGTTGAATGCCCCTGCGACTCGGTCGGTCGGCGCGGTGATCTAGTCAGGGTTGCTTCTTAACGAAGGCAAGGCCTCGGGCGAGCCGGAGATGCGTCTGCCGTAAAAAAGGGGGCCTCGAGCGAGACGGAGACACCTCAGGGTCGGCTGCCCTTGCCCGAGGCTAGGCTCGGGCGAGGCGCGATCGAGTCGCTCGTATGGACTGATCCCTGACTTAATCAAACCCATCAGGCCTCTGCAGCTTTATGCTGATGGGGGTTACCAGCTGAGAATTAGGCGTCTTGAGGGTACCCCTAATTATGGTCCCCGACAAAAGGTATCATTATGCGCCCTATCTGGCAGCGCTTCGGCCTTCGAAAGCCGAAGGTGGAAGTTGACGAAGCAGCCGAAGAATGCCGGAGAGCCTTCGGAGTAGTTTGCTCTTTCATCGGAACAAGGGATTTGATCCAAGAACACATTGCCTTCAGAGTATGGCCACTTGCAGATAAGTGGGAAATGCCAAAGGAAACCGTCAGCGAACCTAACGAAGTGTAACGCCCCGAATTTTGGAGTTGAATTTTTTCTTTTCTTCACTCGCCAAATTCGCGCGTTACCCTTTCCTTTTCCCTTTTCTCCTCGCTAAGCCTTGATCTTTTCCAAAGTTATAGCGGGTTTTGGCTTTAGATCTCGTGTAAAGCAAAACCCTAAAATGCTTTATTTTGTTTGCCGCACCATGCCGAACTATGCATTTATTTTGATTTGTTGAAATTGTGGAAATCATTCATCTAAAATTAAAGAAAAAGAAAAAAACCTTTTCCTCTCTCCCCTCCCCCCCTCCTTCCCCATTTCGGCCCAGCTGGCCTCCCCCCTTCCCACGTGGGCCCCGCGGCGGCCCAGCCGCGCCTCCCTCCCCCTTTGGGCCCAAGCGGCCCAGCCGCCCCCTCCCTTTTCTTTTTCCAAAATTTCCCTCCCTGCGGGCCCCACCCATCATTCTCCCTCCCTCTCTCCCTCTCCCTAAACCCTAACCGCCGCCACCGCCCTAGCGCCGCCGCCGCCGCCCCTTCCCCCGCGCCGCCCCTGCCCCGGTGAGGCCTTCCCCCTCCTCCCCTCTCCTTCCCCCTTCTCCCTCCTCCTTCCTCGCCCGCCCGGTCGCCCGGCTCGGCCGCCCCCGGCGTCCCCCGTCCCGCGCCCGGCGGCCCTCGCGCCGTCCTCGGCCGCCCGGCTCGGCCGCCCCCAGCGTCCCCCGTCCCGCGCCCGGCCGCCCCCGCACCGTCCTCGACCGGCCCCGCCGCGCCCGGCCCCGGCTCGGCCGGCCCGCGCCGGCCCCGCCCTGCCCCGTCCCCGACCTCGGCCCCCCCGTCCCCGACCTCGGCCGGCCCCGCCGCGCCGTGCCCCGGCTCGGCCGTCTCCGCTCCACCCCGCCCCGACCCCGGCCGGTCCCGGCGAGCCGCCCCGCCCCGTGCTGTGCCCGGCTCGGCCGCCCCCGGTGAGCCCGCCCCCGTGCCCGGCTCGGCCGCCCCCCCGGCGAGCCCCGCCCCAGCTCGGCCGCGCCGTCCCCGCCCCGGCGTGGTGGCCGGCCGTGTCCTCGCCCCGCCCGTGCCTCGCCCATCGTGATCCGCGGCGTCCTCGCTCGCCCGTGCTCGCTTGCCCCGGTGCGCTTGCCCGCTCGCCCCGCCGTGCCTTGCTCGCGTCGTGACGGCCCCGGCGTGGCCTCGAGCTCGGCCCAGCGTGCCTATGGCGCGCGGCCTTGAGCTCGGCTAACGCGCGACCCCGACGTGCACACGGTTAGTTCGTGGCGTGTGCGTGCGGCCTCGCGCGCGTGCTCGCGTAGTGCGCAGTGCCTTGGCACGACTCGCCGTGCCCCGTCTACCCCCTAGACGTCCCCGTCTACCCCCCCTTTTTATATTTTATGCGCGCTAATCACGTTGCTCATGTTAATAAAATATGAAACTCAGTTTAGAAATCGGTTACGTTAGTTAATTCATATAGTTAATCGTCTATCTCGTTTAATGTTGATTAACTAAAAGTGGCTATGTTTCCATTAGTGCATGTAGCTAATTCTTATCATTGAAGCTAAGTAGAACTAGAGCACGTAATGTTTAGTTATTCGTCTACCCGTAGTGCGCCTCGAGCATAAGCTTTAACCCCTGCGAGACCTTTCCCCGTTTCTTTCTAATCATGGTAAATGCAATATCGCATGTCATTTTCTATGCATGTTTAATCTACTTGTTCTCTTGTATGGTGTACTGTTGGTTTCCTAATTTCAATGGATGGATGTATGTATGTTTGCAACCGCATAGAGAACGATCCGGTCGAAGAGCCCGAGGAACTCGCAGGAGAAGCCCCTGAGCAGCAGTCGGTTGGTGGAGGCAAGTGTCCCTTGACCTATCTCTGTCCTATTCATTCTTTAATTCACCTCCCGCATTACACATTTATGCCTAAGGATTGACTAGCTTTTGTTATCCATGTCCTTGTTTACCTACTTGGGTCGGATTATTATTGGTTAGCTTTATGCTATTGCTTAACATTAATCAATGAACATGATGAGAATTATTTATGATACGTTGTTTTCCCCTCTTTTATTAAGATGTTATACTTGTGACCTTCAAGGGGGCTCGAGCGGTTTCTCGAGTGCCTCTCCATAAGGACCTGTTCGTTGGATGACCGCCCGGGAAAACAGTGCAACCATGAGGGTGGAGTGGGACGCCCTTAGCTGAGTAATTAGAGGAACCGGGGTGTAGTTCGCTTAGCCGTCGTGCCGTCAATGGGGCTCGGTGTATGCGGCTCACTCTGCCAAGGTTGATTTGTCCCTTGGGGAGGAGTGTGGTACATTTAGGAAACCTAACGAGCGGCTACAGCCTCGGGGAATCTTTGTAAAGGCTAAGTAGTGATGCCCTGCTGGACCACCTAGGTAGTGGTCAATGGGGAGTAGCTCTCTCCGGGCAGAAAGGGAATCACGGCTTGTGGGTAAAGTGCACAACCTCTGCAGATTGTTTGAAAACTGATATATCAGCCGTGCTCGCAGTTATGAGCGGCCAAGGGAGCTCCAGTGATTAGTGGTACTTGATCAGAGACATTTTGGTTTGCAGGTGGCAATGAGACTGATGGTTTTGGTTATGTCTATGGTGCTGGTAAGTGGTATTCTTTCCGTTTGGAAAGGGTACATCGGGCTAATAACTTGGGTTAATGTTAAAACCTGGCTTTCTACAAGTAAATAATAATCTGACCAACTAAAAGCAACTGCTTGACTTACCCCCACATAAAGCTAGTCCACCACAGCCAAACAGGATACTTGCTGAGTATGTTGATGTGTACTCACTCTTGCTCTACACACCAAACCCCCCCCCATCCCCAGGTTGTCAGCATTGCAACCCCTGCTCAGGAGAAGATGAAGCCGTGGAAGGAGATTTCCAGGAATTCCAAGACTACGACGAGTTCTAGGTGTGGGTTAGCGGCAACCCCCAGTCGGCTGCCTGTGAAGGCCGTGTTTATCTACGTTTCGTTTTCGCACTTTGATTTATTGTAAAGACTATGTGGATGTCTCAGACACATGATGTAATCGACTAATTATTTCCCTTTTTAATACTATTTGAGCACTGTGTGATGATGTCCATGTTATGTAACTGCTGTGTACGTGAATTGCTGATCCTGGCATGTACATGGTTCGCATTCGGTTTGCCTTCTAAAACCGGGTGTGACACGAAGGCGGACTGGTTAGGTTAAAATTCACCTTCAAATATGGAGATAAGTTCGTCGAGCCAGATGATGACTGGCTGAAAAGTATTGAGGCCGTAAGCGATGAGTTGCTTGGGCCATACTCGAAGGCAGAAGATATTGCTCTATCCGCAGCCTTCGGAGGCCAGAAAAAGAAAAGGCTCAACCGAGTTTTTGATGCCATCGGGTTCGTATATCCTGACTACCGTTACCCAACACGAGGTCAAAAAAGGAAAGATACGGCGTCTACGAAGGAAGCTGCCTCAGCCGCTCTTAGTGAGCCAGCGCCGAAGAGGAAAAAGATAAAGGTTCTTACACACCGTCCACGCTACATTGAACCGGCCACAGTGCCCGAGTTTGTCGGTGAATCCTCTTCGGCCCCCGAAGCCAAAGAGGCGACTCTCCTGAAGAATATTGAAGAGCCGGTCACAATACCGGAAACAAAGAAAATAGAAGAACCGAAGGCTGAAGAAACAAGGACATCTGAAATTTTAAGTCCTTCAGCAAAAGTTGAAATACCGAAAAGCCAAAAGGGTCCAGCATTGACCCCCAAAATAAAAAGGATGGTTAATGTACTGGATGTATTGGAGACAATAAAGTCTTCAAGCAGCACTCCGAAGAAAATTGCCGAAACTCCTGAAGTGCAAATCGAAGCCTTTGAGGCAGAAGCTTCAAAACACCAAGCTGAATCTGAAGCTGGGCCTTCAGAGCCCGCCAAGGTACAATTCTTGGAAACCAAAGAAACAGAAACAACATAACAAATCTTTGTTGAAGAAAGCGACACTGCCGCCCCCGAAGCCTTTTCTGAAGCTTCCGATTATATTTTACGACATGCTTCGGGGAAGAAATTGACAGAAAAAGAGAAGCAGGAGGCTCAGTTCTATGCCCAAAGACTGAAATATCCCAAGGGGGCGTTGATATTCAATGGCAGCGGAGAAGAAGACTTTTTGTATTGTCTCCCTGACAGCAAGGAGATTTCAGTCTGTCGGGAGATGAGCAAAAGCTTCGGATTCCCAACACTAGAAGACGGGCTCTCAGTGTTGTCAAAGAACGAGCTGGCTGACAGCTTAGCGTACAATAGTTTAAAGGTGAAAAAAATGAAATCTTTGCATTTTTTATTGAAACCAAAAAAATTTATTTGCTTAAACTTATTTAACAAACATTTTTCTCCAGGGTCTTATACTTAGCAATGCCCTCAGGGCACAAAAAGATGTTGAAGACGAAGGGTATACCATAGCCTTGAGCAACCTTCGTTCCGAAGTAATTGAACTAAGGAACGAAGGTCTCGAAAAAGATAAAATATTGCACTCGCTATTGAATAAAATAAAAGAAGACGAAGTTGCTTTCAAAACTTAAGCCGAAGCTTAGAAGCGCGAAATCGAAGATCTTCGGAAACAACTAGTCAGAGCTAAAGAAGAATGCACACTTGAAGAAACAAAACGAGAGATTAGTGAACAATGGGCCAATCATTTAGAAAGAAACGTTGAAGAGCTTCGGGCATCCAAGAAAAAGTGTTATGAAAAATCTATAGAATGTGTTAAGAAAATAAGAACCAGCTTCGCCAGCGTCGGCGCATTCTCAAGTGAGGAGGACTTCATAAGGGGTGACCTCGAAGGCCCAATTGGATGGATCATCCATGAAGCTGAAGCTTTTGAAGAAGTTTTGAATAGTCGTGGAGACATATGTGCCTTTACGGGTGCCAGGGGGATTGCCACTATTTTGGAGAGGAAAGGCTGTAACCATGTAAAATTTTTGGCACAATTTTAAGCCGCATTGTCCTCTGTAGATATAAAAGACCCCTCGGCCGAAGCGAGCTTGTTTGGTGGAAAATTTTTCACCGATATCTGGGACAATGGTGGTCGGGAGATGGCCCAAGAAATTATACAAAAGAGCGAAAAAGGTATTCATGACGCTAGAAAAGTAGCAGAGACCGCTGAGAAGAGTGCAGATGCCGAAGTACAAATAGGTACTGACTAGCAGTTTTTGGCTCTGTTGTAATTTTTGATTTCGAACTTGTTTACACTTTGTAACACAGTCGCACTTTCTCGCTCCTCAGAGCGTGCCAAGCCATCAGCGGACCCCCACGCGAAGGGGGACGACGAAATTAGAAAAATGGCTGAAGCTATCATGGATAAAGTTGTTGATCAACTACTGAACGAAGCTACAGAAGTTGTTTTAAGGGAAGACTAGATGTTATTGCAAAAACATTTGGAATGTAATATTCATTGAACACATGTAATATTTTGTAACTTTGAATGTAATATATAAGCTATTTATGGTTCAATTCTTTTACGATGCATGAAACTTTACATACATACCGTTTTTTGAGCCTTCGGCGAAAAAAACACCTTCCCTTCTTTACATGCTTCATAAATAATATCCGTATTTTCATAAAAATGCCCAATCTCCGTAAAATCAATAATGATAAATCTTTTCATTTCGGAGTTTGACGAAGGTATGCTTCTTCAAAATTTACTTTTTTGTACCTTGGCACTGTTTCTTCGAAACAATCTCCAAATATCAACATTGATTCCCTTCTTACGTCTTTGATGCAGTATGATGTATGATGTTATGCTATGCAAATGATGTGATGATGTGATGTTATGCAAAATGATATTTGCCGAAGATCGATGTTTATTTTTCACTTTAAGCCTCCCTTAGGAGCTTCTTCGCCTTTTACTTCAGCGGAATCGGCGTTTATTTTTCGCTGTAAGCCTCCCTTAGGAGCTTCTTCGCCTTTTACTTTCAGCGGTATCAACGTTTATTTTTCGCTGTAAGCCTCCCTTAGGAGCTTCTTCGCCTTTTACTTTCAGCGGAATCAGCGTTTATTTTTCGCTATAGGCTCTGCATTCCCTTCGGAACGACTTTTGAGCAGAAAACTTACGCTGCGCTCCCTTAGGAACGACTTTTTGTTATTTCGAAAATTCCCCTTGCAATCATAAATCTTATGCTTCGGCAACTCTGCTACTCTGTGGAGAAGGTATACTTTTATTGTGGCAAAAAACAAAACTATTACAAGAGGTTTGAAAAACAGCAAAAATACTTAGGCTTTCAATAATTGTTCCTTATTAAAAAAGAAAATGATACTGAATGTAAAAACTGTTGCCGAAGTAGGATATTTGTTAGTAAATATGCTTCGATTCTGGCACAATACTATTGACTGTGCGAGCTTCGGACTCTTCTCTGAAGTCCCGTTGGAGGTGGGGATGCTGACTCCCTTCTGGCTGCTGGCCTTGTTGCATTGGCGGTGGAGGGGGAAGCTGTTGCCAGGATGCCTGAGGTTGGCTTGCCGAAGCGACAGAAGCTGCAGGGTGGTTGCCTACATACTCTGGAATGTATGGCGAATGGTACGAAGCAGTGTGCATAACTTGCTTCGGCTGGCTCTGTTGGGCCGCAGCTTCTGCTATCTCCTTTTGTTTCTGGATGGTAACATGACACATCTTGGTGGTATGGCCCTTGTCCTCACCGCAGAATAGACAATAGATCTTCCTGGGCTGATCCCCAAATCTCCCTCCGAAGCCCCTGGCGCCTCTACCCCTTGGAGCTGGAGGTCGAGGATAGCTCTGCTGCTGCCCCGAAGCCTGAGAGGAATATTGCGGCCTCTACTGCTGGCTTCCCTTGTCGTCATTCTGAGTGGAATGAATCGATCTGACATGTCTGGGATGAAATCTCCCTCCGAAGCCCCTGGCTATTTCGGAGAACCTGTAAGCTTCCTCCCTTCTCTGTCGGAAATCATTGTCAGCGCGGATGTATTCATCCATCTTCTGAAGCAATTTCTCCAGAGTCTGAGGGGGCTTTCTGGCAAAGTATTGGGCTGAAGGTCCCAGCCGAAGCCCCTTAATCATGGCCTCAATGACAATTTCATTGGGCACTGTTGGCGCTTGTGCCCTCAGGCGTAAGAATCTTCGGACATACGCCTGAAGATACTCTTCATGATCTTGGGTGCACTGGAATAAAGCTTGAGCGGTAACCGGCTTCATTTGGAACCCTTGGAAGCTGGTGATCAGCATATCCTTCAGCTTCTGCCATGATGTGATTGTTCCTGGTCGAAGGGAGGAGTACCAGGTTTGTGCAACATTCCTGACAGCCATGACAAAAGATTTCGCCATGACTGCAGTATTGCCACCATAGGAAGATATTGTTGCTTCGTAGCTCATCAGAAACTGCTTCGGGTCTGAATGGCCGTCGTACATGGGTAGTTGAGGTGGCTTGTAAGACGGGGGCCAAGGTGTAGCCTGTAGTTCTACTGATAGAAAAGAAGCATCATCAAAGGCAAAATTTCCATGATGGAAATTCTCATACCAGTCATCTTCATTAAAGAAGCCCTCTTGATGAAGCTCTCTATACTGAGGCCTTCGGTTCTGCTCATCTTGAGTAAGATGACGAACTTCTTCAGAGGCTTCGTCTATCTGCCTTTGCAGTTCAGCCAGCCTAGCCATCTTTTCCTTCTTCCTTTGCACCTGCTGGTGAAGCATCTCCATATTTCTGATCTCTTGGTCCAAGTCGTCCTCCTGAGGCGTTGGACTGATGACCTTCCTTTTCTGGCTTCGGGCCTCCCGAAGAGAGAGGGTGTGTCTTGGTTGGGGTCCAGCGGCTGCAGAGCGACAACCCCTGTTGCTGAAGCTTTCTTTGGCGGCATGACGAAGGTCTACGCTTGCCGAAGGTGTTCGAAACTCAAAAAGTGGAAGTGAGTTCACCGGAGGTGGGCGCCAATGTTGGAGACTTGTTCTCAAACACTAAGAGTTAAGAACAAGGCAACACAAAAGTGTTAAATGTTAAAGTCCTTCATCTTTCAAAACATTATTTCCCTTCGGATATAATGAATTTCGTACGAAGGTCATGAAGGACAAACCTTCATGAACACAATAAATGATGAAGAAGGGTTCATACACGAGATAAAAAAGTAATATGAACACAATTATTATCGATTTATTTTAATTTGCAATTGCTCTATTTACAATGACAGATTATGAATGTACCTTTGGCTCGAAGAAAAGTAAGGGTACAAGCGTGACGTGAGAGCAAACGTCAAGTCAACGTGAACAGTACGGGAATACTGTTCATCTATTTATAGGCAAGGGACGCAGCCCATGTAAAATTACATCTATGCCCTTTATATTTGCCAATAACACTATAGTATTCCTTCGAGGTCTAATTTGCCTTTTCATCTTTAGGTCGGTTCTCCTTTTCTACTGTCATGTCGAAGCTTTCCTGTATACAGCTTCGTGATCACCTTGTCCTTCGTCATAATCACCCTTCGTCTCGTTCAGGCTTCGTCCTAACCATGCTTTGTATGCTCATGATCCGGATCCGAAGATACTTGTTCACATATTTCACTTGGAAAACATTATCAAATCATGCTTTTGAGGACCTTCGGAAGCCGAAGGCCCCCAACAGAAGTGAAAATGATATTTTACATGCTAAGATTGTTGAACTAAAAACTTGCAAACCCTCTACATCTACCGTTGAGCATTTTTCTATTTGCACTAGATGTAGAGATGTTGATATTGATGTTATTCATGATCATATGGTCTTAATTAAACAACAAAATTATCATATAGCAAAATTAGATGCTAAAATTGCCGAGCGTGAACTTGAAAATGAAAATTTTAAATTTGCTCGTAGTATGCTTTATAGTGGGAGACGCCCTGGCATCAAGGATGGCATTGGCTTCCATAACGGAGACAATGTCAAACTTAATGACCCTCCTAAAAAATTATCTAACTTTTTTAAGGACAAGGCTCTCATGCCTCAGAATAACGAGGGTTACATTTTGTACCCTGCCGGATATCCCGAGCACAAAATTAGGAAAATTCACTCTAGAAAGTCTCACTCTGGCCCAAACCATGCTTTTATGTATAAGGGTGAGACATCTAGTTCTAGGCAATCAACTCGTGCTAAATTGCCTAAGAAGAAAGCTCCTAGTGCATCAAATGAACCTAGCATTTCTTTTAAAACTTTTGATGCATCCTATGTTTTGACTAACAAATCTGGCAAAATAGTTGTCAAGTATGTTGGGGACAAACACAAGGGGGCAAAGACTTGTGTTTGGGTACCCAAAGTTCTTGTCTCTAATGTCAAAGGACCCAAAACTGTTTGGGTACCTAAAATCAAGAACTAAACTTGTTTTGTAGGTTTATGCATCCGGGGGCTCAAGTTGGATCATCGATAGCGGGTGCACGAACCACATGACAGGGGAGAAAAAGATGTTCTCCTCATACAAGAAAAACCAAGATCCCCAACGAGCTATCACATTCGGGGATGGAAACCAAGGTTTGGTCAAAGGTTTGGGTAAAATAGCTATATCTCCTGACCATTCCATTTCCAATGTTTTTCTTGTTGATTCATTAGATTACAATTTGCTTTCCGTATCTCAATTATGCAAAATGGGCTACAGCTGTCTATTTACTGATGTAGGTGTCACTATCTTTAGAAGAAGTGATAATTCAGTAGCATTTAAGGGAGTGTTGGAGGGTCAGCTATACTTAGTTGATTTCAATAGAGCTGAACTCGACACTTGCTTAATTGCTAAGACTAACATGGGCTGGCTCTGGCATCGCCGACTAGCACATGTTGGGATGAAGAATCTTCACAAGCTTCTAAAGGGAGAACACATTTTAGGACTAACCAATGTTCATTTTGAGAAAGACAGGATTTGTAGCGCATGCCAAGCCGGGAAGCAAGTTGGTGTTCATCATCCACATAAGAACATCTTGACGACTGACAGGCCACTCGAGCTACTCCATATGGATCTATTCGGCCCGATCGCTTACATAAGCATCGGCGGGAGTAAGTACTGTCTTGTTATTGTGGATGACTATTCTTGCTTCACTTGGGTATTCTTTTTACAGGAAAAATCTCAAACCCAAGAGACTTTAAAGGGATTCTTGAGACAGGCTCAAAATGAGTTCGGCTTGAGGATCAAGAAAATAAGAAGCGATAATGGGACGGAGTTCAAGAATTCACAAATTGAAGGCTTCCTTGAGGAGGAGGGAATCAAGCATGAGTTCTCTTCTCCCTACACGCCACAACAAAATGGTGTAGTGGAGAGGAAGAATAGAACTCTATTGGACATGGCAAGAACCATGCTTGATGAGTACAAGACTTTGGATCGGTTTTGGGCCGAGGCGGTCAACACCGCCTGCTACGGCATCAACCGGTTGTATCTACACCGAATCCTCAAGAAGACATCATACGAACTCCTAACCGGTAAAAAGCCCAATGTTTCATATTTTAGAGTCTTTGGTAGCAAATGTTTTATTCTTGTTAAAAGAGGTAGAAAATCAAAAATTGCTCCTAAGGTTGTAGAAGGCTTTTTACTAGGATATGATTCAAACACAAGGGCATATAGAGTCTTTAACAAGTCCACTGGACTAGTTGAAGTTTCTTGTGACATTGTGTTTGATGAGACTAATGGCTCTCAAGTAGAGCAAGTTGATCTTGATGAATTAGATGATGAAGAGGCTCCGTGCGTCGCGCTAAGGAACATGTCCATTGGGGATGTGTGTCCTAAGGAATCCGAAGAGCCCATTCAAGCACAAGATCAACCATCCTCCTCCATGCAAGCATCTCCACCAACTCAAGATGAGGATGAAGCCCAAGATGATGAAGAAGAAGATCAAGAAGATGAGCCACCTCAAGACGACGGCAATGATCAAGGGGGAGATACAAATGATCAAGACAAGGAGGATGAGCAAGTTGCAAGGCCGCCACACCCAAGAGTCCACCAAGCAATCCAACGAGATCACCCCGTGAACACCATCCTCGGCGACATTCATAAGGGGGTAACCACTAGATCTCGTGTTGCACATTTTTGTGAGCATTACTCTTTTGTTTCCTCTATTGAGCCACACAGGGTAGAGGAAGCACTCCAAGATTCGGATTGGGTGATGGCAATGCAAGAGGAGCTCAACAACTTCACGAGGAATGAGGTATGACATTTAGTTCCACGTCCTAACCAAAATGTTGTAGGAACCAAGTGGGTCTTCCACAACAAGCAAGACGAGCATGGTGTGGTGACAAGGAACAAAGCCCCACTTGTGGCCAAGGGATATTCACAAGTCGAAGGTTTGGATTTTGGTGAAATCTATGCACCTGTAGCTAGGATTGAGTCCATTCGTATATTATTAGCCTATGCTACTTACCATGGCTTCAAGCTCTACAAAATGGATGTGAAGAGTGCCTTCCTCAACGGACCAATCAAGGAAGAGGTCTATGTTGAGCAACCTCCCGGCTTTGAAGATAGTGAGTATCCTAACCATGTCTATAGGCTCTCTAAGGCGCTTTATGGGCTCAAGCAAGCCCTAAGAGCATGGTATGAATGCCTAAGAGATTGCCTTATTGCTAATGGCTTCAAGGTCGGAAAAGCCGATCCTACTTTATTTACTAAAACTCTTGCAAATGATTTATTTGTATGCCAAATTTATGTTGATGATATTATATTTGGGTCTACTAACGAATCTACATGTGAGGAATTTAGTAGGATCATGACACAGTAATTCGAGATGTCAATGATGGGGGAGTTGAAGTATTTTCTAGGATTCCAAGTCAAGCAACTCCAAGAGGGCACCTTCATTAGCCAAACTAAGTACATTCAAGACATTTTGGGATGAAGGACGCCAAGCCCATCAAGACACCCATGGGAACTAATGGGCATCTCGACCTCGACACGGGAGGTAAATCCGTAGATCAAAAGGTATACCGGTCGATGATAGGTTCTTTACTCTATTTATGTGCTTCACGACCGGATATTATGCTTTCCGTATGCATGTGTGCAAGATTCCAAGCCGATCCTAAGGAAGCTCACCTTAGGGCCGTAAAACAAATCTTGAGATATTTAGTTTATACTCCTAAGTTTGGCCTTTGGTACCCCAGGGGATCCACATTTGATTTAATTGGTTATTCCGATGCCGATTGGGCAGGGTGCAAAATTAATAGAAAGAGCACATCGGGGACTTGCCAGTTCTTGGGAAGGTCTCTGGTGTCTTGGGCTTCAAAGAAGCAAAATTATGTGGCTCTTTCAACCGCCAAAGCCGAGTATATTACCGTAGGCCATTGTTGCGCGCAATTGCTTTGGATGAGGCAAACCCTTAGGGACTATGGTTACAAATTAACCAAAGTTCCTCTTCTATGTGGTAATGAGAGTGCAATCCGCATGGCGGATAATCCCGTTGAGCATAGCCGCACTAAACACATAGCCATTCGGTATCATTTTCTAAGGGATCACCAACAAAAGGGGGATATCGAGATTGCATATGTTAGCACCAAAGAACAATTAGCCAATATCTTTACCAAGCCATTGGATGAACAAACTTTTACCAAACTTAGGCATGAGCTAAATATTCTTGATTCTAGAAACTTTTATTGATGTTTTGCACACATAGCTCATATGTATACCTTTGATCATCTCTTTCATGTGCTATGACAAATGTGTTTTTTCAAGTCCATTTCATGCTAAGTCATAGATTGAAAGGGAAAAGGAGTCTTCGGCGAAGACAAGGCTTCCACTCTGCTCCATCGAATCATTCATCCCTCGCCGTCGCTCCGCACAACTCTCCAACTTTGGTATAATCTTCACTCCTTTATTATTGTCCAAAGGGGGAGAGAGTAGTTTAAAAAGGGCTTATATTTCACTCAAATATCCGTTTTTGGCGATTCATGCCAAAGGGGGAGAGAGTATTAGCCCAAAGCAAAAGGACCGCATCACCACCAATTTCAAAAAAATCTTTTATTTGGTATATTAATTGGTGAAGTTTTTTCAATTGGTATCTTATTTTGATACAATTTCAAATTCGTATACCCTCTTCAAATTAATATCTAAAACCCTCTTGAACACTAAGAGGAGGATTTCACTAAGGGGGAGTTTTGTTTAGTCAAAGAAAAAGCATTTGAAACAGGGGGAAAAACTTTCAAATCTTGATAATGCTTTCTTCAATCTTATTCATTTACCTTTGACTAATTGCAAAAGAACTTTGAAAAGAGTTTCCAAAACATTTTGCAAAACAAAACATGTGGTGCAAGCGTGGTCCAAAATGTTAATAAAAAGAAAAGACATCCATGCGCATCTAGTAAGTAATATTTATTGGTTTCATTCCAAGCAACCTTTGCACTTACAATTATGCAAACTAGTTCAAATTCTGCACTTCTACATTTGCTTTGGTTTGTGTTGGCATCAATCACCAAAAAGGGGGAGATTGAAAGGGAAATAGGCTTACACCTTTTCCTAAATAGATTTTGGTGGTTGAATTGCCCAACACAAATAATTGGACTAACTAGTTTGCTCTAGTCTATAAGTTCTACAGGTGCCAAAGGTTCACATTAGACCAATAAAAAGACCAAGAAAGGGTTCAAACAAAGAGAGCTTAAGAATTCCCAAAGGCACCCTGGTCTGGCGCACCGGACTGTCCAGTGTGCCACCGGACAGTGTCCGGTGTACCATCGGACAGTGTCCGGTGCACCAGGGAACTCGACGCTGAACTCCTCACCTTCGGGAAAATCAGAGGGCGCTCCGCTATAATTCACCGGACCATCCGGTGAGGCACCGGACAGTGTCCGGTGACACACCGGACTGTTCGGTGTGCCAGCGGAGCAACGGCTACTTCAAGCGCAACGGTCGACTGCAACACATTTAATGCGCGCCTGCGCGCGCAGAGGTCAGAGCACGCGCAGTTGGCGCACCGAACAGTCTACAGGACCTGTCCGGTGCACCACCGGACAGCCTAGAGGCCCCACAAGTTAGAGATCCAACGGTCAAACCCCAACGGCTGGTTGACGTGGCTAGCGCACCGGACTGTCCGATGCGCCATGCGACAGCAAGCTTCCAACGGCCACATTTTGGTGGTTGGGTCTATAAATACCTCAACCACCCCACATTCAATAGCATCCAAGTTTCTACACTTCTACACCTTACAAGAGCTATAGCATTCAATACAAGACACACCAAAGAGATCAAATCCTCTCCCAACTCCACACAAAGCTTTAGTGATTAGAGAGAGAGATTTTTTGTGTTCATTTGAGCTCTTGCGCTTGGATTGCTTCTTTTCTTTCTCATTCTTTCTTGATATTCATTCACTTGTAATCGAGGCAAGAGACACCAATTGTGTGGTGGTCCTTGCGGGGACTTTGTGTCCCGTGTGATTGAGAAGAGAAGCTCACTCGGTCTAAGTGACCGTTTGAGAGAGGGAAAGAGTTGAAAGAGACCCGGTCTTTGTGACCACCTCAACGGGGAGTAGGTTTACAAGAACCGAACCTCGGTAAAACAAATCCTTGTGTCTCATTCCTTATTTGCTTGCGATTTGTTTTTCACCCTCTCTCTCGGACTCGATTATATTTCTAACGTTAATCTGGCTTGTAGTTGTGATTAACTTTGTAAATTTCAGTTTCACCCTATACACCCTCCCTCTAGGCGACTTTTAAGTATTTTGGACAAATCACAAATTCTAACTCTATTATTTTCAAAATTCACAAGTGATTGGCTGATCCATTTGCTTTGGGTTGGCTGATCCATTTGCTTTGGCCTTAATTTATCCCCCTTTGGCATTAAGCACCAAAACGAGATCATTTTTGGCCCTTTTAACCCCATTGCCTCACCAAAAATGTCAATTAAGAGCAAAAAGGCAATGAGATTGCAAGTATGAACTTGGAAGTAAGTACACTAATACCGGAGTGCAGTGGAAGTCTTTTCATCGTCCAAGTTCACTTTTCCCTTTCAATGCACCTTTGAGACTACATCAAGTGTACTCAAACAAACAGGTTAGTCTCAAAGGGTCAAGTTGTAGCACATCTCCCCCTTAATATGTGCATCATTCGCATATGGACTTGAGAGGTCCGGGGATCACTTGTACAACTTGAGCACCATAAATAACAATAATTGATTGAAATGCATAAAGTAACATGATCAAAGGCATAGAACACATGTATGTTGTCTATCAATCCAAGTTACGCGAATCTAAGACATTTAGCTCACTACGCAACCTACAAAACCTTTTCTCATCTAAAGGTTTGGTGAAGATACCGACTAGCTGGTTCTCGGTGTTAATATGATACACCTCGATATCTCCCTTTTGCTGGTGGTCTCTCAGTAAGTGATGTCAGATGTCTATGTGCTTAGTGCGGCTGTGTTCAACAGGATTATCCGCCATGCAGATTGCACTCTCATTGTCACATAGGAGTGGGACTTTGCTCAGATTGTAGCCAAAGTCTCGGAGGGTTTGCCTCATCCAAAGTAGTTGCGCGCAATACTGTTCTGCGACAACATACTTAGCCTCAACGGTGGATAGGGAAACGGATGTCTGTTTCTTTAAACTCCAGGACACCAGGGACCTTCCTAGAAATTGGCACGTCCCCGATGTGCTCTTCCTATTAACCTTGCACCTGGCATAATCGGAGTCTGAGTATCCAATCAAGTCAAAGGTAGACCCCTTTGGATACCAGATCTCGAAGCAAGGCGTAGAAACTAAGTATCTAAGAATTCGCTTAACGGCCACAAGGTGACATACCTTGGGGTCGGATTGATATCTGGCACACATGCATACACTAAGCATGATGTTCGGTCTACTAGCACATAAATAAAGCAATGAACCTATCATGGACCGGTATGCCTTTTGATCAATGGACTTACCTCTTTTGTTGAGGTCAACATGTCCGTTGGTTCCCATCAGTGTCTTCGCGGGCTTGGCGTCCTTCATCCCAAACCGCTTGAGAAGATCTTGTGTGTACTTCGTTTGAGAGATGAAGGTGCCGTCCTTGAGCTGCTTCACTTGGAACCAAAGGAAGTAGGTCAACTCGCCCATCATCGACATCTCGAACTTTTGTGTCATCACCCTGCTAAACTCCTCACAAGACTTTTGATTAGTAGAACCAAATATTATGTCATCGACATAAATTTGGCACACGAAGAGATCTGAAAGGGAAATGTGCCCTTGGGCCATTTCTAAGTATTTTGGTGATTTAGTGTCCAACACAAGTGCCTAAGTGTAAAAAGGTGGACAAAGTACAAATCAAGGATAAAGGTATGTTTCTCAGACTTAGTACATTGTTTTATGGACTAATGTATTGTGTCTAAGTGCTGGAAACAGGAAAAATCCAATTGGAAATGCCTTGGCTCGAGCAGCCAAGACTTTGCTCAGTCTGGAGCACCGGACTGTCCGGTGGTGCACCGGACAGTGTCCGGTGCGCCAGGCTGACTCTGGCAAACAGGCTGCTCTCGGGACTTCGACGACGGTGTACGGCTATAATTCACCGGACTGTCCGGTGGTGCACCGAACTGTCCGGTGGGCCGTTCACAGGCGAACTCGTCGCTCTCGGGAATTCACCGGCGACGTACGGCTATAATTCACCGGACTGTCCGGTGTGCACCGGACTGTCCGGTGAGCCAACGGTCGGCCGGGCCAACGGTCGGCCGCGCAATCTGCGCGGGACATGTGGCCGAGCCAACGGCTAGAAGAGGGCACCGGACTGTCCGGTGTGCACCGGACATGTCCGGTGCGCCAACGGCTCTCAGGCTACCAACGGTCGACTGCGCCGTTTGTGGAAGGAAATCGGGCACCGGACAGTGCCCGGTGTGCACCGGACTGTCCGGTGCACCATTCGACAGAAGGCAAGATCAGCCTTCCTAGAATGCTCTCAACGGCTCCTAGCTGCCTTGGGGCTATAAAAGGGACCCCTAGGCGCATGGAGGAGCACACCAAGCATCCACTAAGCATTCCTAAGCACTAAGACATCGATTCCGCGCCTTTGATTCTTTGCGATAGCAATTAGAGCTCTAGTTGAGTGGTGAACTCATTGAGTTGTGTTGTGAGCTCTTGTTGCGACTTGTGTGCGTGGTGTTGCTGTGATTTCTTGTCTTGAGTGCGTTGCTAATCCCTCCCTTGCTCCGTGCTTCTTTGTGAACTTCAAGTGTAAGGGCGAGAGGCTCCAAGTTGTGGAGATTCCTCGCAAACGGGATTAAGAAAAGCAAGCAAAACACCATGGTATTCAAGTGGGTCTTTGGACCGCTTGAGAGGGGTTGATTGCAACCCTCGTCCATTGGGACGCCACAACGTGGAGTAGGCAAGCGTTGGTCTTGGCCGAACCACGGGATAACCACCGTGCCATCTCTGTGATTGATCTCTTGTGGTTATTGTGTTTTGACTCCTCTCTAGCCACTTGGCAATTATTGTGCTAACACTTAACCAAGTTTTTGTGGCTTAAGTTTTAAGTTTTACAGGATCACCTATTCACCCCCCCCCCTCTAGGTGCTCTCAATTGGTATCGGAGCCGTTCTCTTCACAAAGGGACTAACCGCCCGAAGAGATGGATCCTAAAGGGAAGGGTATTGTGATCAACGATAAAGAGAAGGAATCTTTCGTCAACGAGCCGAAGGATGACAAGCCTACCGACTCGGGCTCGGGCCATAGACGGAAAGATGGGAAGAAGAAGACGACGAGGCGCATCAAGGAGATCGTCTACTACGACGACAACGATGAGTCTACTTCTTCCCAAAAGGACGACGACCACAACGACTACGAGAGAAGGAAACCGGTCAATTCGAACTTTTCTTTTGACTACTCTCGTATTCCGCAAAGTTCAAATTCACATTTGCTCTCCATTCCTCTCGGCAAGCCTCCACACTTTGATGGGGAGGACTACGGATTTTGGAGCCACAAAATGCGTAGTCACCTATTCTCTCTCCATCCAAGCATATGGGAGATTGTTGAAAATGGAATGAAGTTTGATAGCTCGGATAGTCCCATTTTTATTAATGAACAAATTCATAGAAATGCACAAGCTACTAATGTGTTATTAGCCTCCTTGTGCAGGGACGAGTACCATAAAGTGAGCGGCTTGGACAATGCCAAGCAGATCTGGGACACCCTCAAGATTTCTCATGAGGGGAACGACGTCACCTTGCTCACCAAGATGGAGTTGGTGGAGGGCGAGCTTGGACGATTCGCGATGATAAGGGGCGAGGAGCCGACACAAACATACAATCGGCTCAAGACCCTTATCAACAAAATAAGGAGCTACGGAAGCACGCGATGGACGGACCACGACGTCGTCCGACTGATGCTAAGGTCCTTTACCGTTCTTGATCCTCATTTGGTGAATAATATTCGTGAGAATCCCAGGTACACCAAAATGTCGCCCGAAGAAGTCCTTGGAAAATTCGTAAGCGGGCGAATGATGATCAAGGAGGCGAGGTACGTGGACGACGCTCTGAATGGTCCAATCAATGAGCCTCAACCTGTTGCTCTCAAGGCAACAAGGAGCAAGGAGGCGTTACCTAGCAAGGTAGCACAAATTGAGGCGGCCGGACTTAATGATGAAGAGATGGCCCTCATCATCAAAAGATTCAAGACGGCGCTAAAGGGTCGCAAGGGGCAGCCAAGCAAGACCAAGACAAAGGGGAAGCGCTCATGCTTTAAATGTGGTAAGCTTGGTCATTTTATTGCTAACTGTCCCGACAATGATAGTGATCAGGATCAAGGGAACAAGAGGGAGAAGAAGAAGAACTATAAGAAGGAAAAGGGCGAGGCACATCTTGGCAAGGAGTGGGATTCGAATTGCTCCTCGTCCGACTCCGACAATGAAGGACTCGCCGCCACCGCCTTCAACAAGTCATCCCTCTTCCCCAACGAGCGTCACACATGCCTTATGGCAAGGGAGAAGAAGGTATGTACTCGAAACTCTACTTATGCTTCTTCAAGTGAGGACGAATCTAGTGATGAGGATGAAATAGATTATTCATGTTTATTTAAGGGCCTAGATAGAACCAAGGTAGATAAAATTAATGAATTGATTGATGCCTTGAATGATAAGAATAGGCTTTTAGAAAAACAAGAGGACTTGTTGTATGAAGAACATGACAAATTTGTAGAAGCACAAAAATCTCATGCCTTAGAAGTTAAGAGAAATGAAATGCTTTCTTGTGAATTATCTTCCTGCCATGAGACGATTTCTAGCTTAAGGAGCATTAATGATGATTTGAATGCTAAGTTAGAAATAGCTAGTAAATCAACAACTTGTGTAGAAAATGTTGTTATTTGCAATAGATGTAAAGATTTTGATATTGATGCTTGTAGTGAACACATAGCTTCTATTGCAAAGTTAAAAGATGAAATGGCTAGTCTTAATGCCCAACTTAAGGCTAGCAAAAGTGATTTTGATAAACTAAAATTTGCTAGGGATGCCTACACGATTGGTAGACACCCCTCAATTAAGGATGGGCTTGGCTTCAAGAGGGAAGCCAAGAACTTAACAAGCCATAAGGCTCCCATCTCCGCCAAGGAGAAAGGGAAGGCCCCTATGGCAAGTAGTACTAAAAAGAACCATGCTTTATGTACAATGATAGAAGACAGTCTCATAGGAGTTGTAATGCTTTTGATTCACATGCCTATGATTCTTATGCTATGTTTGCTCCCAGTTCTTCCTATATGCATGGTAGAGATATGCCTAGGAAAAATATTCATCATGTGCCTAGAAAGAATATTGTTCATGTTCCTAGGAAAGTTGTGAATGGACCCTCTACAATTTATCATGCTTTAAATGCTTCCTTTGCTATTTGTAGAAAGGATAGGAAGATAGTTGCTAGGAAATTAGGGGCAAAATGCAAGGGTGATAAAACTTGCATTTGGGTCCCTAAGACAATTGTGACTAACCTTGTAGGACCGAACAAGAGTTGGGTACCTAAGACCCAAGCCTAAATTTGCCTTGCAGGTTTATGCATCCGGGGGTTCAAGCTGGATTATCGACAGCGGATGCACGAACCATATGACGGGGGAAAAGAAGATGTTCACCTCCTACGTCAAGAATAAGGATTCCCAAGATTCAATCATATTCGGTGATGGGAACCAAGGCAAGGTGAAAGGTTTAGGCAAGATTGCAATATCAAATGAGCACTCTATCTCTAATGTGTTTTTAGTTGAGTCTCTTGGATATAATTTACTATCTGTCAGTCAATTATGTAATATGGGATATAATTGTCTATTTACAAATGTAGATGTGTCCGTCTTTAGAAGATGTGATGGTTCACTAGCTTTTAAGGGTGTACTAGACGACAAACTTTATTTAGTTGATTTTGCAAAAGAGGAGGCTGGTCTAGATGCATGCTTAATTGCTAAGACTAGCATGGGCTGGCTGTGGCATCGCCGCTTAGCACATGTGGGGATGAAGAACCTTCACAAGCTTCTAAAGGGAGAACACGTGATAGGTTTGACTAACGTGCAATTCGAAAAAGATAGACCTTGTGCAGCTTGTCAAGCAGATAAACAAGTGGGAGGAGCACATCACAGCAAGAATGTGATGACCACTTCAAGACCTCTGGAGCTGCTGCATATGGACCTCTTCGGACCCGTCACCTATCTGAGCATAGGAGGAAGTAAGTATGGTCTAGTTATTGTTGATGACTTTTCCCGCTTCACTTGGGTGTTCTTTTTGCAGGATAAGTCTGAAACCCAAGGGATCCTCAAGCGCTTCCTAAGGAGAGCTCAAAAATGAGTTTGAGCTCAAGGTGAAGAAGATAAGAAGCGACAACGGGTCTGAATTCAAGAATCTTCAAGTGGAGGAGTTCCTTGAGGAGGAGGGGATCAAGCACGAGTTCTCCGCTCCCTACACACCTCAGCAAAATGGTGTGGTAGAGAGGAAGAACAGGACGCTCATTGATATGGCAAGGACTATGCTTGGAGAGTTCAAGACCCCCGAGCGTTTTTGGTCGGAAGCCGTGAACACGGCTTGCCACGCCATCAACAGGGTCTACCTTCACCGCCTCCTCAAGAAGACTTCTTATGAGCTGCTGACTGGTAACAAACCCAATGTGTCTTATTTTCGTGTATTTGGGAGCAAGTGTTATATTCTTGTGAAGAAAGGTAGAACCTCTAAATTTGCTCCGAAAGCTGTAGAAGGGTTTTTATTAGGTTATGATTCAAATACAAAGGCGTATAGGGTCTTCAACAAGTCATCGGGTTTGGTTGAAGTCTCTAGCGACGTTGTATTTGATGAGACTAATGGCTCTCCAAGAGAGCAAGCTGTTGATCTTGATGATGTAGATGAAGAAGACGTTCCAACGGCCGCGATACGCACCATGGCGATTGGAGATGTGCGGCCTCAGGAACAAATGGAGCAAGATCAACCGTCTTCCTCAACTATGGTGCATCCCCCAACCCAAGATGACGAACAGGTACCTCAAGTGGAGGCGCATGATCAAGGGGGAGCACAGGATGATCAAGTTGAAGAGGAAGAAGCACCTCAGGCACCTCCAACCCAAGTTCGAGCGACGATCCAAAGGGATCATCCCGTCGACCAAATATTGGGTGATATTAGCAAGGGAGTAACTACTCGTTCAAGATTAGTTAATTTCTGTGAGCATTACTCCTTTGTCTCTTCTATTGAGCCTTTCAGGGTAGAAGAGGCCTTGCTAGATCCGGACTGGGTGTTGGCCATGCAGGAGGAACTCAACAATTTCAAGCGCAATGAAGTTTGGACACTGGTGCCTCGTCCCAAGCAAAATGTTGTGGGAACCAAATGGGTGTTTCGCAACAAACAGGACGAGCACGGGGTGGTGACGAGGAACAAGGCTCGACTTGTGGCAAAAGGTTATGCCCAAGTCGCAGGTTTGGACTTTGAGGAGACGTTCGCTCCTGTGGCTAGGCTAGAATCAATTCATATTTTGCTAGCATATGCCGCTCACCATTCTTTTAGGTTGTACCAAATGGATGTGAAGAGCGCTTTCCTCAACGGGCCGATCAAGGAGGAGGTGTACGTGGAGCAACCCCCTGGCTTCGAGGATGAACGGTACCCCGACCATGTGTGTAAGCTCTCTAAGGCGCTCTATGGACTTAAGCAAGCCCCAAGAGCATGGTATGAATGCCTTAGAGACTTTTTAATTGCTAATGCTTTTAAAGTTGGGAAAGCCGATCCAACTCTTTTCACTAAGACTTGCGATGGTGATCTTTTTGTGTGCCAAATTTATGTCGATGACATAATATTTGGTTCTACTAACCAAAAGTCTTGTGAGGAGTTTAGCAGGGTGATGACGCAAAAATTCGAGATGTCGATGATGGGCGAGTTGAACTACTTCCTTGGGTTCCAAGTGAAGCAACTCAAGGACGGCACCTTCATCTCCCAAACGAAGTACACACAAGACTTGCTAAAGCGGTTTTGGATGAAGGACGCCAAGCCCGCAAAGACTCCGATGGGAACCGACGGACACACCGACCTCAACAAAGGAGGTAAGTCCGTTGATCAAAAAGCATACCGGTCCATGATAGGTTCTTTGCTTTATTTATGTGCTAGTAGACCGGATATTATGCTTAGCGTATGCATGTGTGCTAGATTTCAATCCGATCCTAAGGAGTGTCACTTAGTGGCCGTGAAGCGAATTCTTCGATATTTAGTCGCTACGCCTTGCTTCGGGATCTGGTATCCAAAGGGGTCTAACTTTGACTTGATTGTATATTCAGATTCCGACTATGCTGGATGTAAGGTCGATAGGAAGAGTACATCGGGGACGTGCCAATTCTTAGTAAGGTCCCTGGTGTCGTGGAACTCTAAGAAACAAACCTCTGCTGCCCTATCCACCGCTGAGGCCGAGTACGTTGCCGCAGGACAGTGTTGCGCGCAACTACTTTGGATGAGGCAAACCCTCCGGGACTTTGGCTACAATCTGAGCAAAGTCCCACTCCTATGTGACAATGAGAGTGCTATCCGAATAGCGGAAAATTCTGTTGAGCACAGCCGCACAAAGCACATTGACATCCGGCATCACTTTTTGAGAGACCACCAGCAAAAGGGGGATATCGAAGTGTTTCATGTTAGCACCGAGAACCAGCTAGCCGATATCTTCACTAAGCCTTTAGATGAAAAGACCTTTTGCAGGCTGCGTAGTGAGCTAAACGTCCTAGATTCGCGGAACTTGGATTGATTTATAGCATACATGTATTTATGCCTTTGATCATGTTCCTTATGCATTTTGTTGCTTACTATGGTGCTCAAGTTGTACAATCTCTCCCCGGACCTCACAAGTCCTTGTGCAAGTGATGCACATATTTAGGGGGAGTTGTGCTACAACTTGACCCTTTGAGACTAACCATATGCTTGAGTTTGCTTGTTTTAGTCTCAAAGGAGGTTTGAAAGGGAAAAGGTGGACTTGGACCATAAAAGACTTCCACTGCACTCCGATGAGAGGGTAACTTATTCCAAGTTCATCTCATATACTCTTATTGCCTTTGTGTTCTCATTTGAAGATTTTGGTGAGGCAATGGGGTTAAAGGGCCAAGATTGATCCCGTTTTGGTGCTTGATGCCAAAGGGGGAGAAAATAAAGGCCAAAGCAATAGATGGATCAGCTACCACTTGAGAAATTTAGAAAATAGTAGATTAGAGCTTTTGGTTTGTCAAAAGTTGGCTTCTTTGTGGGGAGAAGTGTTGATTATGGGAAAAAGGGGAGTTTTTGAAATCTTGAATCAATTTCTCTTGGAATGACTCTCTTTATGTCTTAACATGTGTGTTTGACTTAGAGATAGAAATTTGAGTTTGATTTGCAAAAACAAACCAAGTGGTGGCGAAGAGTGATCCATATATGTCAAATTTGAATCAAAACAATTTGAGTTCTTGTTTGAATTGATTTTGTATTTGTTCTACTTGCTTTATGATGTGTTGGCATAAATCACCAAAAAGGGGGAGATTGAAAGGGAAATGTGCCCTTGGGCCATTTCTAAGTATTTTGGTGATTTAGTGTCCAACACAAGTGCCTAAGTGTAAAAAGGTGGACAAAGTACAAATCAAGGATAAAGGTATGTTTCTCAGACTTAGTACATTATTTTATGGACTAATGTATTGTGTCTAAGTGCTGGAAACAGGAAAAATCCAATTGGAAATGCCTTGGCTCGAGCAGCCAAGACTCTGCTCAGTCTGGAGCACCGGACTGTCCGGTGGTGCACCGGACAGTGTCCGGTGGTGCACCGGACAGTGTCCGGTGCGCCAGGCTGACTCTGGCAAACAGGCTGTTCTCGGGACTTCGACGATGGTGTACGGCTATAATTCACCGGACTGTCCGGTGGTGCACCGGACTGTCCGATGGGCCGTTCACAGGCGAACTCGTCGCTCTCGGGAATTCACCGGCGACGTACGGCTATAATTCACCGGACTGTCCGGTGAGCCAACGGTCGGCCGGGCCAACGGTCGGCCGCGCAATCTGCGTGGGACATGTGGCCGAGCCAACGGCTAGAAGAGGGCACCGGACTGTCCGGTGTGCACTGGACATGTCCGGTGCGCCAACGGCTCTCAGGCTACCAACGGTCTACTGCGCCATTTGTGGAAGGAAATCAGGCACCGGACAGTGTTCGGTGTGCACCGGACTGTCCGGTGCACCATTCGACAGAAGGCAAGATCAGCCTTCCTAGAATGCTCTCAACGGCTCCTAGCTGCCTTGGGGCTATAAAAGGGACCCCTAGGCGCATGGAGGAGCACACCAAGCATCCACTAAGCATTCCTAAGCACTAAGACATCGATTCCGCGCCTTTGATTCTTTGCGATAGCAATTAGAGCTCTAGTTGAGTGGTGAACTCATTGAGTTGTGTTGTGAGCTCTTGTTGCGACTTGTGTGCGTGGTGTTGCTGTGATTTCTTGTCTTGAGTGCGTTGCTAATCCCTCCCTTGCTCCGTGCTTCTTTGTGAACTTCAAGTGTAAGGGCGAGAGGTTCCAAGTTGTGGAGATTCCTCGCAAACGGGATTAAGAAAAGCAAGCAAAACACCATGGTATTCAAGTGGGTCTTTGGACCGCTTGAGAGGGGTTGATTGCAACCCTCGTCCGTTGGGACGCCACAACGTGGAGTAGGCAAGCGTTGGTCTTGGCCGAACCACGGGATAACCACCGTGCCATCTCTGTGATTGATCTCTTGTGGTTATTGTGTTTTGACTCCTCTCTAGCCACTTGGCAATTATTGTGCTGACACTTAACCAAGTTTTTGTGGCTTAAGTTTTAAGTTTTACAGGATCACCTATTCACCCCCCTCTAGGTGCTCTCAAGATCACCATCACAAGTCTTTGTAAAAAGAGTGAGATCGGCTTTCCCAACCTTGAAAGCATTAGCAATTAAGAAATCTCTAAGGCATTCATACCATGCTCTTGGGGCTTGCTTAAGTCCATAGAGCGCCTTAGAGAGCTTAAACACATGGTCGCGATACCTATCATCCTCAAAGCCAGGGGGTTGTTCCACGTATACCTCCTCCTTGATTGGCCCGTTGAGGAAAGCGCTCTTTACGTTCATTTGAAATAGCCTGAAAGAGTGGTGAGCGGCATAGGCTAATAATATTCGAATAGATTCTAGCCTGGCCACAGGAGCAAAAGTCTACTCAAAATCCAAACCTACGACTTGGGCATAACCTTTTGCCACAAGTCAAGCGTTGTTTTGTGTTACCACCCCGTGCTCGTCTTGCTTGTTGCAGAACACCCACTTGGTTCCCACAACGTTTTGCTTTGGACGCGGCACCAGGCTCCAAACTTCATTTGTTTTGAAGTTGTTGAGCTCTTCCTGCATAGCCAACACCCAGTCCGGATCCTGCAAGGCCTCTTCTACCCTAAAAGGCTCAATAGAAGAGACAAACGAGTAATGCTCACAAAAATTAGCTAAGCGTGAGCGAGTAGTTACTCCCTTGCTGATGTCACCCAGAATCTGATCGACGAGGTGATTTCTTTGGATCGTAGCTCGGACTTGGGTTGGAGGGGCCTGAGGTGCTTCTTCCTCCATCACTTGTCATCAAGATCAACATGCTCTCTTGGAGAGCCATTAGTCTCATCAAATACAACATCGCTAGAGACTTCAACCAAACCCGATGGTTTGTTGAAGACTCTATACGCCTTTGTATTTGAGTCATACCCTAGTAAAAACCCTTCTACTGCTTTGGGAGCAAATTTAGAATGTCTACCTTTCTTCACCAGAATGTAACATTTGCTCCCAAATACACAAAAGTAAGAGACATTGGGTTTGTTACCGGTAGTGAGTTCGTAGGAGGTCTTCTTGAGAAGGCGATGCAGGTAGAGCCGGTTTATGGCGTGACAGGCTGTATTCACAGCTTTCGACCAAAACCACTCGGGCGTCTTGAACTCTCCAAGCATCGTTCTCGCCATGTCGATTAGCGTCCTGTTCTTCCTCTCTACTACACCATTTTGCTGTGGTGTGTAAGGAGCGGAGAACTCATGCTTGACACCTTCCTCCTCAAGATACTCCTCAACTTGCAGATTCTTGAACTCGGACCCGTTGTCGCTCCTTATCTTTTTTACCTTTAGCTCAAATTCGTTTTGAGCCCTCTTTAGGAAGCGTTTTAGGGTCCCTTGGGTTTCTGATTTATCCTACAAAAAGAACACCCAAGTGAAGCGGGAAAAGTCATCAACAATTACAAGACCATACTTACTTCCTCCGATGCTAAGGTAGGCAACGGGTCCAAAGAGGTCCATGTGAAGAAGCTCCAATGGTCTTGATGTTGTCATCACATTCTTGCTGTGATGAGTGCTTCCCACCTGTTTCCCTGCCTGACATGCTGCACAAGGTCTGTTTTTATCGAAACAAACATTGGTTAGTCCTAACACATGTTCTCCCTTTAGAAGTTTATGAAGGTTTCTTCATCCCAACATGTGCTAGACGGTGATGTCAAAGCTAGCCCATACTAGTCTTAGCTATTAAGCGTGCATCTAGATCGGCCTCCTCTTTCAAAAAATCAACTAAGTAGAGTTTGCCGTCTAATACACCCTTAAAAGCTAATGAACCATCACTCCTTCTAAAGACAGATACATCAGTGTTTGTAAAAAGACAATTGTAACCCATGTGACACAATTGACTTACAGACAGAAGGTAGTACCCAAGCGACTTTACTAGAAATACATTCGATATGGAGTGCTCGCTTGTGATGGCTATCTTTCCCAAACCTTTGACCTTGCCTTGATTCCCATCTCCAAAGATAATCGTATCCTGAGAATCCTTGTTCTTGACGTAGGAGGTGAACATCTTCTTCTCTCCCGTCATATGGTTTGTGCATCCGCTGTCGATGATCTAGCTTGAGCCCCCGGATGCATAAACCTGCAAGGAAATTTAATCTTGGGTTTTAGGTACCCAACTCTTGTTGGGTCCTACAAGGTTAGTCACAATAGTTTTTTGAACCCAAATACAAGTTTTGTCTTCCTTGCATTTGGATCCCAACTTCCTAGCAACTACTTTTGCATTTTTACATGAAAGTACAAACGAAGTATTGCAAGCATGATAAATAGTTGAAGGTCCTTTGCACATTCTCCTAGATACATGAGGCACAACTTGATTTTTCCTAGGCCTGCTTCTACCATGAACAAAAGTAGAACTAGAGGCAAATATAGCATGTGAATTATGAGCAGCATGATCATAACTCCTATTGTAATGAGAACGACTAGCAACTTTCCTATCATAAATAAATGCATGGTTCCTTTGAAGACTACTAGCCATAGGGGCCTTCCCTTTCTCCTTGTTGAGAACGGGAGTCCTTTGGCTTGTTAAGTTCTTGGTTTCCTTTTGAAAACCAAGTCCATCCTTAATTGAGGGGTGTCTACCAACAGTGTAGGCATCCATAGCAAATTTTAATTTATCAAAATCAATTTTGTAAGTCTTAAGTTGAGCATTAAGATTTGCCACCTCATCATTTAATTTAGCAATAGAATTAAGATGTTTATCACAGGCATCAACATCAAAGTCCTTACATCTATTACAAATAATGATATGCTCAACACATGATCTAGTTTCATTTGCTTCCTCTAGCTTAGCATTTAATTCATCATTTAAACTTTTTAAACTAGAGATAGATTCATGGCAAGCAGATAACTCAGAAGATAGCATTTCATTTTTCTTAGTTTCTAAAGCAAGAGATTTTTGCACACTAACAAATTTGTCATGTTCCTCATACAAAATGTCCTCTTGCTTTTTTAGCAGTCTATCTTTTTCATTTAGAGCATCAATTAATTCATTAAATTTCTCTACTTTGGCTCTATCTAAACCTTTAAATAAACTAGAGTAATCTACTTCATCATCAGAGGATTCTTCATCACTAGATGAAGTGTACTTGGTGTGTCCCGAACACGTACCTTTTTCTCCTTGGCCATAAGACATGTATGGCGTTCGTTGGGGAAGAGTGAGGATTTGTTGAAGGCCGAGACAGCGAGTCCTTCGTCATCGGAGTCGGAAGAGGAGCAGTCCGAGTCCCATTCCTTTCCAAGGTGCGCCTCGCCCTTTGCCTTCCTATAGTTCTTCATTTTCTCCTTCTTCCCGCTCTTTTCTTGTCCCTGGTCACTATCATTAACTGGACAATTTGCAATAAAGTGACCAGTCTTACCACATTTGAAGCAGTAGCATTTTCCCTTTGTTTTATTCCTGTTGGGGTACTCCTTGCGTCCTTTGAGTGCGGTCTTGAAGCGCTTGATGATAAGCGCCATCTCATCTTCATTGAATCCGGCAGCCTCCACTTGAGGTACCTTGCTTGGTAGCGCCTCCTTGCTGTTCGTTGCTTTGAGAGCAATGGGCTGCGACTCGTAGATAGGTAGTGGACCGTTCAAGGCGTCATCCACGTATCATGCCTCATTTACCATCATGCGCCTGCTTACGAATTTTCTGAGTATCTCCTCGGGCGTCATCTTGGTGTACCTGGGGTTTTCACGAATAAGATTGATAAGATGGGGGTCAATTATAGTAAGTGACCTTAGCATGAGTCGGACGACATCATGATCCATCAATCTTGTGCTTCCATAGCTTCGGATCTTGTTGACCAGGGTCTTGAGCCTGTTGTAGGTCTAAGTTGGCTCCTCTCCCCTGATCATCGCACACCTCCCCAGCTCACCTTCCACTAGTTCCATCTTTGTGATCATAGTGTGGCATCATTTCCCTCATGTGATATCTTGAGGGTATCCCAGATTTGTTTGGCATTGTCCATGCCACTCACTTTATTATACTCGTCCCTGCAAAGAGATGCTAACAACACAGTAGTAGCTTGGGCATTCTTATGGATTTGTTCATTGATATGCACAGAGTTATCCGAACTATCAAAATGCATCCCATTTTCTACAATTTCCCATATGCTAGGATTGAGAGAGAATAAATGACTACACATTTTATGGCTCCAAAACAAATAGTCCTCTCCATCAAAGTGTGGAGGTTTTCCAAGGGGAATTGAAAGAAGATGCGTATTTGAATTATAGGGAATGCGAGAGTAATCAAAAGAATAGTTTTGATTAACCGTTTTCCTTTTTGAAGAGTCGTCATCGTCATCGTCCCTTGGTGAAGAAGAAGATGCATCGCTGTCGTAGTAGATGATCTTCTTGATGCGTCTCTTCTTCTTCCCGTCCTTCTTCTTGTGACTTGAGCCTGAGTCGGTAGGCTTGTCGTCTCTTGGCTCGTTGAGGAGGGACTCCTTCTCCTTGTCATTAATCACCACCCCCTTTCCCTTAGGATCCATCTCTTCGGGCTGTTAGTCCCTTAAGTGAAGAGTACGACTCCGATACCAATTGAGAGCACCTAAAGTGGGGGGTGAATAGGTGATCCTATAAAATCAAACACTAAATAGCCACAAAACTTAGTTATAGAAGTGTTAGTGCGACTAAGTAGTTTTGATGCGAGTTCTTGTGAACAAAAACAATCACGGAGAAAGCAGCACAAGAGACACGCGATTTTATCTCGTGGTTCAGCCAAGTAACACTTGCCTACTTCCACATTGTGGCGTCCCAATAGACGAGGGTTGCACTCAACCCCTTTCAAGTGATCCAATGATCAACTTGAATACCACGGTCTTTTCCTTTAGTGTATTTTCCCGTTTGCGAGGAATCTCCACAACTTGGAATCTCTCGCCCTTACAATAGAGATCACAAAGAAGGCACAAAGTAAGGTTGGGAGAAGAAACACACGCAAGACTCAAATACGCAGCACAACCATGCACACAAGTGAAGACTTGAGCTCAAATGACAACTCAGGGAGTGCACAACTCGAATGAAGCCCAAATCACTAATACAATGAAGCGAATGCGCGAGAGCGGAGTTTGGATGCTTTAGAATACTTAGAGAATGCTTGGTGTACTCCTCCATGCGCATAGGGGTCCCTTTTATAGCCCCAAGGCAGCTAGGAGCTGTTGAAGACCAACTTGGAAGGCCAATCTTGCTTTATGTCGAGTGGTGCACCGGACAGTCCGGTGCACCACCGGACAACTACTGTTCATGTCCGGTGCTTGATTTCTTTCCATATGGAGAGCAGTCAACCGTTGGTCCCCGGGTTCAGTTGGTGCACCGGACACAGTCTAGTGCACACCGGACAGTCCGGTGTGCCCAACCGACCGTTGGCGCGACCACGTGTCGCGCGAAGATTGCGCGGCCGACCGTTGGCTCACCGGACAGTCCGGTGCACCACCGGACAGTCCGGTAAATTTTTAGCCACGTCGCCTTCCTTCATTCCCGAGAGCGATGAGTTCACATGGATGACTCACCGGACAGTCCGGTGAATTATAGTCGTACACCGCCATCGATTCCCGAGAGCAGCACTTTCACCAGAGACCAGCCTGGCGCACCGGACACTGTCTAGTGCATCATCGGACAGTCCGGTGTGCCATACCGAGCTGAAGTTTGGTTGCATAGAGCCAAGTCATTTCCATTTCTTTTCTCCTTCTTTTGTCACTGTTTCTAGCACTTATACAAACACATTAGCTTTTAAAAATAATGTACTAAGTCTAGAAACATACCTCATGCCTTGATTTGCACTTTTCCACATTTGGCACATTAGGACTTAAAGAATATGTGTTGGGCATCTAATCACCAAAATACTTATAGAAATTGTCCAAGGGCATATTTCTCTTTCAGATATGGTCGCCGGAGTCACCGAGGAAATGTGCATCAGGTTGTCTCCCAAATCTAGAGTGATCTGGAAAGAAATCAATTCAAATTTTTAGCAAAGAAAATTGTAATAAATTTGATAGAAGATGTATGCTACGACTGCAAGTTTGTTCCAACTTTATAATCATTTAAAGAAAACGTTTAATTGCACTTTTGCTTCTTCTATGCCAGGAGCAACACTGTCGGAGATCAAGAAATATTTTTGTGACAATTGCAATGCGCTATATGATTGGTCTGACAATGGTGCATCGTATGGCTATTCCTCATGGCGCTGCTCTTAGCTATGCATCAATTTGGCTCTTTAAATATCTGAAGTTAGAGCATGGCAAATCTCCAATGCAAGATTGTTCACTTATTTTTCTTTGTCAGCAAGATAACTAATCTAGCAGTTAAGTTGTTGTATCAATTTTTCCAATTAAAATAGCATCACAATTGCAAATGATAATTCATCAATATTAGGAAAGTAATAGCTGTCAATTTATGCCAAAGGATAAAGATTCGAAAGGTTGTATGCTAATCTTAAAAAATAGCATACCTCCTATGGTTTTGGTAGAATTTACCAAGTTCATAATAGAAAAAATAGACTGCTTCATATCCTCTATAACCTGGAAAGAATAAATTTTCAGCAAAGAAAATTGTGATAAATGTGAGAAGATGTATGCTACAGCTAAAAGTTTGCTCCAACTTTATAATCATTTAAATAAAATGTTTAATTACACATTTGCTTCTTCTATGTTGTACTATTCCAAACAGCAAATATGACTAAGCTTATGGCTAGTACAATGCTCGTGCGTGGCGACGACACACAATCACAGAAACGGGGATATATTTTTTCTGAAACTGCAAGGAAACATATGGTCGCCGTAACATACAAAATAAATGAGAATACAATATGAGCCTTAACTACAGAAGAAACATTAGGAAACAGTAATTAGCTTCTTCAGTGTGAAACCGCAGCTCTCGAAAAGCACATACATGGTTGGGACCACAGTGGAGTGCTTGCAGCTGTTCCCTCTCCTTTTTAGCCTGCATCTGATGCCATGAAGCAAGAACTCACTCAACCGCCAACACAAGACTTCTCATGGGTGTCATATGTTCATCACGGGCACAAAAGACCCTGGAACGATCTTCACAGCTTAAGCACTCGATGGTTTCGCCCAGACCCATTATGATGCAAGCAACGTGGCCAGCATAGCCGAGGCACGATACATGCCTCTAGATTCAATTATTGAAGTGAATTTGCAGTGTTGGGTCTCACTGTTGTCCGAGCACAATGGACATCGGACCTCACAAATACAACTTCGATAGTGGTGGCCATCCAAGATGATGACAACACCGTGAGCACACCGGTGTTACCCTGTAGCAACTGAGAGATCGTGCTGCCGAGGGCGATAGATTACTTCCAGCAGAACACCGAAGCGACAGTCTACCAGATGCTTTGGAAGGTTGTGCATGGCACTGCGTACATCCATTTCGGAAAGCCGGCAAGAAGCATGGAGGCTCCAGGTGCACGGAGAGATTTGAGAAGAAAAAACTGGTGCAACCAAAGGATTTGAAGCTGCATCACCAGACACGAGTGATCTCTCATGTGCTCGATTTATTGTGTGCGCATGCACCCGTTGGGCTACGAGGATTGATCTTGGACTGAATTCAAGAAGAAAAGAAAATGTCCTGGTACTTTCATACCAGACTTCAGAAAATGCAGCGGCAGTCACTCACCTCGACCTTGTCGAGCTTCCCTTTATTGAGCACCTTGAATAGGGAAAACTCAGCTAGGGTTTTGAAGAGCACCAACACCTCTGCCTACAACCAATCCCCATCTAACTCAGCTAAAACAACATATGCCCACCCCTTAATTTGCATCGAATGGACGCCCATCGAACCAAATTAGACAGAGGAACACGTGCGCCAACCAAATTGAGCTGTTGAGAAGGTACAATCCTTCGAACCTAGGGAAGATTAGGCGATGGACAACGCGCGGTGCGATGCGGTTGGTCGTGCCATCGTGGTCCGGAGCAGGATGCTTACCATGGCGAGACAGAGGAGGAATGGAGTCGATGGGCCGGACATATCTCATAGGGCCTTGAGGGAGTCGTACGGCCGCCGCCCTGTTGTCGCCGCCGCGATGAGGGCCTGTCAAAGTCGGAGGCAGAGGCAGAGGCCTAGGCCCTTAGGTCGGTGGCGTTGCCAGTGCACAGCGTGGCGGGGCCGACGGCCTCGATCGAGGCAGAGGCCGAGGCTTAGACCGTTAGACGAAGCAAAGGAGGAGGCTGAGGGAGGATGCCTGGCGGAGGCGTCGAGGAAGTCAGGTAGTCAGGCACAAGGGGAGCGGTTAAGGGAAACGCCTATCCGCGCGAGGAAGTTGGGCAGTCAGACACGAGGGAAGCGGGAGAAGAGACTGCAGGTTGATTTTGCTAAAATGTAAGGGGTTATCTGTAAAATTTTGACGCAGGATAAACGTTGAAACTGATGCTTTAAGTATAGTAAAGATTTAGTTATTTAACATTTTTATCAGTTTTTAAAGTTTTTTAAAAAATCATAGACTATTTATACTGCTGTAATACACGTTGTTATCAAGTTAAATAGCTCAGAAAGGATTAATATGACAAAAATAACATAATTAATATATAGAGAAAGATTAGAGCTCATCCCATATACGAGAGTGTTTTCTCTTTTCCTCTGTATAGAAGGAGTTTTAGGAGAAGCCACTGGAGGGCAATTCCAGGCTGTGTTCGCTGCGACTTAAAGCCGTACTGTTACGGCTGTTTGTACTGCTGCAACTGCAATCAGTAGAGACAAAATACTGTAGAAGCCGCAGCCGCAGCCGGATTAAAGCCGCTTTAAGCCGCAGCGAACACAGCCCCACTCCAAAGCTCCCCTACGGATGGGGGAGCCCTTGGAGAAGGCAGCGTGAGAATGATAATTTTTTTGCCTTGCTCCCCGGTGGTTGTGGGCAGGCTGGTGTTCCATCCATATTTTCTTCTTCCATTTTTTTGAATTGAAATTGATTGATAAAGCAAGGCGCTCACTTCCCATGTCACTTCACGTTTTCCCTCCCAAATCCCATTCCCCTCGTGCAGAGGACTTGGCTAGCGAGTACTAACCGAAAGGACTTGGCGAGTATACCTGCAACTCACAACGCCTCGTCCCCCTGCACGGCCGCATCTTCCTCCTTGCCCTTCCCCTTCCTCTCGCAATCCCGGAAATCCGCGGGCCCCTCGCAACCCCCAACCGCGCGCCGCCGCCGATCTCGCCGCGACCCAGGCCTTAGCGCCCGATCCGCCGCCGCGCTGGCCTCCCCGCGCTCCGCAAACCCTAGGGGTTCCGCGCGCGCGGGAGGGATGGATGCGCTGGTGGGGCGGGCGGTGCGGAAGGCGTTCCCGGGGTTCGGCACCTACGCGGGCGTCGTTGAGTCGTACGACCCCGGCGCGGGCTACTTCCGCGTGCTATACGAGGACGGCGACTCCGAGGAGGTCGACGCCGACGAGATGGCCCAGATTCTCGTCGGACCCGCGATGCCGCGCGCGCAGCAGCAGCGCACCTCGACGCGGGATGCCGCGGGGAGGCGCCCCAAGAAGCGCCGCCGCGGGGACGAGGACGACCCATCCCCGACCTCGACCCCCGACGGCGTCGTGCTGGCCGTTGCCGCCGCCGCGGGCGAGGAGACCGAGCCCGCGACGCCCGTTATGGAGGCGGCGGCGGAGAAGAAGCCGAGGGTTAGCCAGGGGCCAGAGTCGTCCAGGCCGCTGCGGCGGAGCGCGCGCCAGGCGAAGGCGGCCGAGCACGCGGCCGAGATGGAGGCGGCGGTGGCCGTCGCGGCTGCCGCGGAGGCCGAGGAGGAGGCTGCTGCTGCTGCGGCGGCTTCGACGCCGCAGCAGTCTGGGAGGAAGCGGCCCCGCGCGATTGGGAGTGGGCGGTACCGCTCGGTGTCCAGGGACTTGGAGGAGGCCGCCCCTAAGAAACCGCTGCCACCACCACCTAAGCCGGAGCTGCCACCATCATCGCAGGGTCTGGATTTAGGCGGCCTCCCTGTTCTCGATGTCTTTCAAGTTTACTCCTGCTTAAGGTCGTTTAGCAAGCAGTTGTTCCTCAGCCCCTTCTCACTGGAGACATTTGTGGCTGCGTTGCGGAGCACCTATGTCAACCCGTTGATCGACTGGGTGCATTTCACGCTGCTGCGGGCTCTCAAGAGTCATCTGGAGTACTCGGCCAATGAAGGAGACCCGTCGGCGGTACACTGCATTAGGTACCATGTCCTCTATGTGATTGAAAAAAACATGTTTTTAGTTACCCTACCCACTATGTCTTTTTTAGTTACCCTATTCACTATGTCTTTGTAGGAATCTTAACTGGGAGCTGTTAGACCTAGCAACTTGGCCAATCTATCTTGCTGAATACTTGCTAACTAGGGGCTCAGAATTGAGGTATGGTATGAAGCTTACAGATTTAAGTTTGCTGAGTACAGAGTACTATAGGCAGTCTGCAGGGGTAAAACTCGAGCTGCTGCGTTCACTCTCTGATGATGTTCTGGAGATCGGGGCTATACGGTCAAGGTTGTCAGAGTCAGATGGAAACGACGAGGGCTTCAGAAGCACTGGTGTAAGAAGAAAAAAGAGGGGCAGGGGCTCTTCTGCTAAGGTGGCAGTGGGTTCTTCTCAATTTCCAGAAGGATCTGCTGAAGTGGATGATGGAAACAGCGATGAATGTTATCTTTGTGGCATGGATGGCAACTTGTTATGCTGTGATGGCTGTCCAGCTGCATTTCATTCGAAATGTGTTGGGGTGGTGGAGGATCTTTTGCCTGAAGGTGATTGGTATTGTCCTGAATGTTTGATACGGAAGGATGGATCTAGAAATATTGCAAATCCAATGAGAGGAGCAGAGATTCTAGGAACTGATCCACACGGTCGACTATACTTCTTCACTTGCGGCTATCTTTTGGTGTAAGTCACCTTGGACTCCTTACATGTGTATCTCTCTGAACGATCTTTTGGGCTCTGGTGTTTTCTTTTGAATGCCCCTCTGCTATATGCCCTCCTGTATTTTTCAAAAAAAATCTAAATGCGACGATTATGTTACTCTGGTGCACTACCACTCAATTTATCAAGCCACCTAGGATATAGGTAGGATGATGTAAACTGTTGCATTTTTCTCTTGTCTATGAGCTTCACCTAGGATGCTCTATTTGTCTTGTTAGTTCCTTAGAGCAACTCAAAGAAGAAGTCTCATATTTAAGCCCTAAATATCGTTTTAGACTTGATTTGATTTGTTTTAGGACCTTGAATATATCATCATCTCCAACAACTGGGTCTTAAACGCCTGTTTTTCAAATAATTTCACCTTCCCAGGCCACGCGCACGTTGTATCCTGTGCCTTTTCCCTTTGCGCGCCCAGTCTCTTTGGCATATTTAAGCAAGGTGTGGAGTTGTGGACCAAGCTGGCCGCTGGATGTGGGACTCGCGCGACGTGGAAAAAAAAGATATGACTCGGATGGCCGGGTACTATATTTAGGACCCTAGACTTCGAGCCCTAAACCGGTTTGATGAAATTTGGCAAAATAGGACCTCTGTTGGATGCTGTTTTTCTCCCTTGAGCCTTATAATTTTTTTTGAGGGGGAAAGGCTGTAGGGGAAACCCCTACAGCACGCCAGGTTCTCGGATCAATAGGGTGAAGGGTCGAGGAACGGAAACATAGTACATGGTACGGTACTTAAAAAGATTTTATCAGTACGGGGACAAGATTGTTCCTGCTTGGTATGCAGAGAAGTGTACTATTTATATTGCAGAAGTGAGACATGATTTATTTACTTTTGGATCTATCCTGTGTGTATCAAATGATTACTCCTTGCTGCATTAATAAACAAATCACCTTCTGAACTTGCAGGGTTGACTCATGTGATGGTTACTCACCATGCTATTATTATGGTCAGATCGATCTTCATCATCTTGTTGCAGTTTTGAACTCATGTCATCCTTCGTACAGCTCAATGGTTAACACAATTTCTTCATTTTGTGATACTGCAATCAAGTCACCCAATCTTAACAGTCGTTACCAGAGTAGCAGGGAATGTAGTACATCTGATGCTGAGATAGACTCAAAACATTTATCACTATTGAAGCAACCTAGTGATCATGATCAGTTTAAGGTAGAACAAAGTAGCTCCTTTGAACACTTGAATTCTGGAAAAATTTCTACCTCAAATTCTGATGATTTGGATCAAGATTTGTCACAGCATAGCATTAAACTAAGATATTCACTTATGTCTCGAAGTGGAATTGTTGCTGAAGGTGATTTGAATCAAATACCTGAAAATAGATCCTCTAGTGCCAAGAATGATAACTGCAATTCCCCAAAAGATATTGTTTATTCACGTGCTAATGGTTCTCTTGCAAAGAACCAGAAAGATTCACCACCTAAAGAAAAACCAAGAGATTGGCAGCTCCATTCTGATCCTGCTAGGTACATAAACTATTACAGTTTCGGTCAAATAGCAGCTTCAGCTGCTGAAGAGCTAAAACACAAGCTGTCTGAAAACAAGGACATGAAAAAACCTGTTCAGGATGTACTCTCGTTCCATCTGAGAACAATATGTAAAAAGTATGCTAACTTTTTTGCACTAACTGATCAAAAGCTTTCTGCTGAACTGCTTAAAGAAAAATGTGGATGGTGCAATTCCTGCCAAATTAGTGGTGGCGTTGATTGCATTTTCAGATTAACTGATATTAAGTACATGGAAGGCCCTAAGCCACATACTCTTGATCTCGGAGCAGAAAATAATATGGAAAGTCATATCATCCTTGCTATGTATAACATTTTGTCAGTTGAAGAACGGTTGAATGGTTTGCTGAGTGGCCCTTGGCAAAATCCACAATATAGCATTTGTTGGCGCAATGCGGTTCTCAAGGCTTCAGATGTGTCATCACTTAAGCAGCCTCTTCTAATGGTATAAATTATGCTTCATTCAAATATTTTTTTCCAATTATGTATGCCCTATAATGAATTAATGATAATTTTTTTGCTTACACTCTGCAGTTAGAGTCCAGTCTGCGACGTGTTGCCATTAGTACGGAATGGCAGAAAGCGGCGGACTCTGTTGAAGTTGTTGGTTCTGCAGCTCATATTTTGGTCCGCTCGTCTAATAAGTCTCTAAGTCATGTAAGTGCTACTGCTAGAAAGCCAGGGAGAAAGCCGTCTCCTAACGGTGAACTTAAAGTTGACTCTCGTGATGTTGGTGTTTATTGGTGGAGGGGTGGAAAATTATCTCGCCAAGTGTTTCATTGGAAGAGGTTGCCTCAGTCATTGGTCAACAAAGCTGCTCGGCAAGGTTTATCAGCAATCTTCTGTTCATTTCTAGATATGTTTTTTCTACTGTTCTACTTCTATTTGCACTTAACTTTTTTGACCTGGTACTCTTCAGCTGGACGTAGGAGAATTCCCACGATTTCATACACGGATGGTTCACAATTTGCGCGGAGGTTCAAATACATAGCCTGGCGAGCTGCTGTGGAAATGGCAGAAAATGCGGCCCAGCTCATTTTGCAGGTGACATCTTCTTCTTGCTTTGGAAAGCAATAGGTCAAATTTTTTCACTGAATTGTTCTTTGTGGTGTGCACTTCAGATTAAAGAACTTGAATGGAATATCAAGTGGACTGAGATACTGAGCACTCTCCCTTCTAGCCTTATGACCAAAGAAACCCAGAAAATAGCTAGGCTTTTCAAGAAAGTTATAATTCGCAGGAAACGCATTGAAGGAACAAATGTTGAATATCTTCTTGATTTTGGAAAGAGGGAGAACATTCCTCCTGTTATTTCTAAACATGGAACAAAACTTGAGGAATCCTCTAGCGAGAGGAACAGGTACTGGTTGAGTGAAGTTCATGTCCCTTTGAATCTGTTGAAGGCTTATGAAGCCAAAACATTTGCTCGCTTACTGAAAAAGAAAGAAACTGACGAACTATCTAAGAAGACTAAGAAATTGTGTGGCTCAAAACCCGAAATGCCAAGAAAGACAGGCTTTGATTACCTCTTTGAAAAAGCAGAAAAAAGATCCACCATGCTTTGTGGTCATTGTCACAAAGAGGTGATTGCAAGGTATGTCACTGACAATTAGTTTTATACTTACCCCTTTAACAATTCATTTAATTTATTTCTGAAGTACACCATACTCATCTTATCAATTATTTGTAGCTATAGGCAAAGGTTTATTTCATTTCAAACATACTTTTGGACACTACATTTCATACAAGCTGTGAACATTGTAGGTATTAGTTTTATTTTTGTGACATTTTGTTGTGCTGACATCTGTTGCTTCTCACTTTGATGCATGCGAGTGATGTGCTTATGGTAAGGTTTAATACTCCCTGTCACAATGCGTACATGTTAAAGAAATAGTATATGCAGATTAGGGCCTTAGCACAGTGACATATTTAACTCTTCTATGCAAGCCTTATAAATTGATCATCTCTGGATGTTTTCAGTTTGGCTTTCAGATGCAATCATTATACTTGTATTTTCATAACAGTATTTATCGGCCAATATGTGAATAAACTTCTTACATGACTGTACTATGCTGAGTTAGATATTAGTATTTGTTTCTAAATAATCTAGGTGCACAGTTACCAATCAAACTATTGGTGCCATTTCGTAGAAGCCATTCAAATGAGCAAATACTCTGGAAAACTTGTTAGGCTTTACATAAAAACCATGTATTGACATTTTCATTCTTGCAGGCTATTTATTTCTCTAATAAGTTTTTGTAATTATGTTCTCAGTTTGGCTACACACACAATCTCGTTTCTGTTACATTGAAAATTCTTTTGTACTAGTTCTGATTCGTTGTCTGTCTTTTCAACAGTGAAGCTGTTAACTGCCAATATTGTGCAGGTATGTGTTGTTGCAAATAGTCAACCTTTTTTTGTTTTGTATGTGCAACTGTTGGCCTCAATATTGTGTTTTTTATATGCACTTTCTTCTGTGGTATCCTATGTCTGTTGTTGAATAAACAAAAAGTTGTCATTGACTGTTAGTCTCACTCTAGAAGTCTAGATAATCATCAGCTATTGAGTTTTTCCTATTACTTTGGTTATTAGTGTTTAAAATTACATTTGGAGTTGTTGGACAATGTTTGCCACTTACCTTCTTTATCTTATATTCTTATTTGACGCAGCTCTTTTCCATAGAAAACATTTCAAGGTCCCTAGAGGTGCTACAAATGCTGTTTATGTTTGTAATAAGTGCTTAGATGAGAAGGTCCTAAAGGTGGAGTCTCCTCAGAAAAAGACTGCACCAAAGAAGCTGTCTCCCAAAAAGAAGCAGAAGAAACAAAAGAAACAATCACGCAAGATTGAGACCAGGAGGAATCAGATAGTTCTGAAATGCAAAAAGAAAATTGGCAAAAAGGGTAAGCGTGGCCGTCCCAGGAAGAACCCAACAGATCTGTCAAAGAATGAACCATCAAAGATCCATGAAAGTGAACCATCAAATGTTTCTAAAAATGAACCAGTGAAACGTATATCAAAACGATTACATGATAAATACATGAAAAGTAACTCAAATGTATCCGAGAATGCAGCTAGCTCTAGCAAGAGGAAGAGGACTGTTTCACAGTATTCATACTGGTTGAATGGCCTCCGATGGTCGCAAAATCCACATGATGAACGAGCAAGAAGTTTCAGGAAAGAAAGAGTAGTTTTTCCATCAGAAGATGCTGAAATTTCTGAAGTCAGCCCAGTATGCTGCTTGTGTGAAAAATGCTATAATGAAGAGGATATCTATATTGCCTGTGAAAAATGTGAAGGTAAGCATGTTTTACTTGTATGACATATCTTTGATCTTAGATCAACTAGATGTTTTCAGTTAGCAACTGTGTGGGCTAAAACAATCTTCTTATTAGTCTTCTTTTTTGGGGGGCATGCAAATTTATGTGTTCTGTCCTCTTTGGAGTTACTAGCTTGTACCCCTCTTACCTGTTTTTTAGCCATGACACAGGTCTTATGGAAAGTCCACAATTTTCTGTCTCCTCAGTCCTCACTAAAGTTGTCACTTACTACTACTACCTCCATTGCAAGGAGCTTGCCAATTTTGACCAATTTTACATTCTAATTAGACAGCCTTTCTGGGTGCATCATTTTCTGATTTTGCTCTTATGATTAATGGAGATGTGTAGCTGTGCCAGTGTTAATCACCTGTAGTCCAGAGTATGACAGTCCTTTTTAGAGGGAAAAAACCTAAATCTGCAGTAATATTGGCACCAACGAGATGGGTTGTGTGCTTGCACATTTCATGAGAACAGAAGAAAATATTTTCAGCTATCATCTGCTGTTAGTTTGGCCTGCTGTCATGAAGTTTACAGAGCACTCCATGCTAAAATTATCAAATGTTGGTATGTAGTGTTCTGTTCCAAGTTTGAAATGAAACTCATCAGTCTTAGAAGAAAAAAAACAAAAGTTATGGTTTGTGTGCTTGCACATATCCTGAGAACGGAAGAAAGCATGTTTCAGCTGTCACTCCGACTTTTGGGCTGATGTTACATGTGTAAATTTTTCCAACCCAACTGAGTGCCTAAATATGCACGTATTGGTTCAAGTGCCAAAATGTTGCATAAAAGATGGATTTTTTCATTGAGCGATTTTCTTTCTGAAATCACCCATGGTGACTAATGAACAACTAATTGATTGGAAAATATAGCAAGCTTTAAATGGAATGGTTGCAAGTAGCTCTGTCTAAAAATCCTATAATGTCAAACAATAGAAAGCACTTTTGAAGGCGATAAAACAACAAAAATAAAAGAATGATGCGGTAATTTCCTTCTCTTCAGAGCTACTTAAAGTAACTTCTGTTAAGGAGCATCCTTATGTCATCTTACACATTAATTGGAATGAATTGCATAAGTGCATTGTTTGCATAGTACTAGATAGTTGAAAACATGTTTTCAAAATTTGTGGTTTCACTTCATGGAGAGAATAGGAGCACTAGGCGACAACTAATTATTGCAGTTTTACATTTCTTATGTTTATGATTTTACTTTATTGCTTTTTATGTCATGGGTGGCTTTCATACTTTACATCCTATAATATCCTTATTACATTTTCTTTTTCTTTCAGACTGGTTCCATGGGGATATATATTCTGTTAACATTGAGAATGTGAACAATCTCATTGGTTTCAAGTGCCATAGATGCCGCCGGAGAAGTCTACCTGTCTGCCCGTATGCAGAGACTGTAACAGTTGTCAAAGGCCAGTCAGATGAGGATCATCGCATCAAGTTTGTAGATCAATGTGTTGGCAAGTTTGTGGAGGATGAGGATCCCAATTGTCCCAAAGATCTTGGTGCTCCGGGTAGTCTGCAAGAGCTTCATGATCATGAAATTGAGCAGGGGCTCAATGTTCATATTACTGAGATAGAATTCAGTTACGATAACTGTCTAGAGGAGCTGAATGATCATGTCTGTTTGAAAGAGTTTGATGCTCATAGCACTGAGAAAGATCTAGAGGACGATACAAGTTTGAAAAAGGTAGACATCCATAATGAGTTGAGGGCGCTTGACGATCTTGGCTCTGAGAAAGAACCTGATGATCATTGTAATCCGAAAGATCTCAACAGTCACATCAATCTGAAAGATCCTGGCAACTGTAGAAGTGACAAAGAGATGAAGGATAATAATTGTCTAAATGAACTAGATGGAGACAACAATTGGAAAGCACTCGACAGCTATAACAGTTGGAAACTGCTCGACAGCCATAACAGTCAAGAGGAGCTTGACTGTACTACAAATAGCAAGTTTTCTCCTAAAGAAATACCATGTCCTATGGAACTCTACGGTTTTAGTAGCCTGAAGCTTGTCAGTCATAACATCTTGGAAGAACTTGATAATCATAACTGTCTAACAGAGAACGGTAATGAAAATAGTTCTAAAGAGCTGGACAACAATGGAAGTCCAAAAGATTCAGGTGACTGTCTAGCAGAACACTTCAACAGCAGTAGAATATCTGGCAAAGAGGCACTGGTCCTTACACCTGAAACTGATTCAGTAAATGAATCTCTTGGTTTGCAATCCAAGGATGATCCTGGGAAGTCTGTTCCTACTGAGCATGAGATTGATCTTCAGGTGGTGGTGACTTTATAGTGTACTTTGGACAGTCAGAAACCTTCCAGCCTCAGCATTAGTTCCACTGGTCATTTCTTGATGCTGTTCTGGTTGATAATTTTGTTGACCTTGCCTCATTGCCGTAATCTACAATAAGGAAAAAAACTATTCTTTATTTCCTTCGGGAAATATTCTGATCTGACTTGCCAAGCGATAGAATAATTAACTCTTGAGGTTAAGCTATATTATTCTTAATAGGGCTGACATAGGGAATAGTTAGGGTTTCATTTCCTTTCCAAGCTTCACATTGCCTGTCAGAATATGGAGTCATGTCGCCCGCGATTATGCATTGATTTGGATCCCTCTAAGTACAAGTGACTGGTATTTGGCTGCCCTGCAGTAGTATATGATGTTCAAGGTGAGTCTCAATTTCGTGTTACATGTTCATTAGAACATTTGACATGTTTCCCTTAGTCTTTTCCTGTTTTCCCTCCTGTTATGCCCAAACTTCAAATAATCAGTACTGATGGTTCGAAGCAATTTACTAGTGGAGTAATTGTCAGCAACACATTACAAGTATGATGCCCATATTTGCTTTCAGCTTTATCGACCATGTTACCGGTCTATAGTAATGACATGGATATTACCAACTCATCAAATTTGCAAAAGCACACTTCATCAAAGTCTTCTCAGTTGGCACTCATCGTGTTTGTTCTCCATGTAAACAGGGAGATAGCAGCCACAGCCGCCGCGAAGCATGAGGAGGCATTATATTCCATTCCCCATGGTTTCGTTTTGTGGCCCCCTTAGATGTTGCACAAGATCGATGTGCCAAAACCTGATGATTCATTCTTTCAAGTTTCAACTATGCTCCTAACAGTCAGTTGCAATCGTTATCTGTAAAAAATGCTGCAAGGGAACTCGTCTGGACAGGGTTAATTGGATTTTGTATAGGTTTGCGTTATCAGCCTTCCTAGTTACAGAGTTCACTCTAGCATGGAATCGGTTTGGACAATCCTGTTTTGGTCCTCTGGTTACATTCCGCTTCGCGGCATTGCGCGCGTTCTTTTGGTAAAGAGACGCTCTTCTACTCGCTCCAAAAATTCTGTAATTCCATCTGGTGTCTGATCTGTTGCTGTAAAGGGTGGCCATCGAGAAGAATGGTAGAAGAGCTAGAGAGGAGCCAAGGAAGGAGACGAGAGAGTACCTCAGAAAACTAGTTCCTACGAAAACTCCTGTATAATTGGTGGTCTAAGAGCATCTCCAACAACATGATTTATAAAAACAACATGACCTATAAAAATAACTTGTAATTTTAAAAAGATTATTTTATTAAATTTAGGGTACTAATAAAACATTAAATCTAGATTATAGGGTAGCACACTATGGTGTAGTTTATTTGAGACATTTGAGAGGGTGTTTTATAATTTTTTTAAAAAAATTATGAAATGAGACATTGTTGACTAGTTTTTTCTGTGTAAAGTTCTATATTTTAATTTGAGTCACCAATTTAAGGCATTGTTGGAGATGCTCTAATAAAGAGACACTGTCTATTAGAGCATCATCAGTCTATTAGATCTTCAGTCTCAAGGCTCCTCAGTCTCAGGGTCCTCCTCGATCTTCAGGGGCCTTCATGTGGGAAGCCAAGCTCATCGTTGAAAGCTTTATATATGGTTTTGGTAAATGAGACGACTCGATGGACTAATCTATATTTTTAGTGTTGTGAATGAGTTTGGTTGAAGCCCACAAAGACCGAATTTTTTGTTTTTGAGTCCTTTTTGTGTCAAAAATTTCCAATTAGACCCCCAGAAAACTTAAATGCAATTTTGGACCCATTTCTCGGCGCCATGAGCTATGGCGCCGAGTTTACACATCTCGGCGCCATAGATCTTGGCGCCGAGCTACCTGCCGCGCTGTCGTCCACGATCGGCGCCAAGATCTATGGCGCCGAGCTCAAATATATAACCACAAAACTTATCTAGCTCAGTTGGCAGAGCACAAGGCTCTTAACCTTAAGGTCGTGGGTTCGAGCCCCACCGTGAACATATTTTTCTTGTCTTTGTCACTGATTTGTTTTTTATTGTCCAGATTTTTTTTGTTTATGCCGCTGAATTGTCCGTGCTTTTTAATTCGATGCTTCCAGCCTCAGACTCCACTAATTGGTGCACTAGCTAGCTACGTACTAGTGTATTATTTGTAAGCTAGCTGTTCATCCTTTTCCCTCCCTTTTGAATTGAATGAATTCTGATGAACTACTGCTGCAAAACTAGACCATCACTGATCGGTTGATAGCTCTTCCATTCCATCAACTAGTTAGTAGCATCACTCTCCATCTGATCCATGCATATCCATCAGTGTACTGTGCACATGCATGATTTGTGTGTTAGCCCTGCAGTGTCGTCGATCCATGCATCCAGAGAAAAAAAAGCTAATAATTAAGGTTTCTGCAGCCAGCCAGTGCAGATGAGTAAGCATGCATGACGACAGAGACACAACATGCACTAGTAGAAAAGAGCTCATAGCCTGCGGCACCCATAAATTATCACTGGCGGTTTCAGTTATCACGCGCAAGTAAAAAAACAAGGTGGACCCGACTTAGGAACCGCCAGTGGAAATAGGGTATTTACACTGGCGGTTGGTGTAACAGAACCGCCAGTAGAAAGAAATTTCCACTGGCGGTTGGTGTAACAGAACCGCCAGTGTAAATACCCTATTTCCACTGGCGGTTGTGTTAAGATAACCGCCAGTGGAAATAGGTTTTCACTGGCGGTTTTTCAAGCCAACCGCCAGTGAACTGTCTGTTATAAATACCCCTCTTCTTCCCCGCGACAGTGAACTGTATGCTCGCAGCCAGCTTCCATTGGAGGCGATTTTGGAGGTCCAGATTTCACAAAAATATAAGGGGGGAGGTTTTGGTCTTCATTTCTTGGAAGAAGGTGGATAAGAAAGGTTGGTTTATGTTTCTTTGTCAATTTTTGTTCATTCTTGCTCAATTTTAGCCACATTTTGGATCTAGGGTTTTACATGTGAGAGAGAAGAGTATAGCTAGGTAATTTTCTCTATTTCCTCAAATGAGGTTGCATAAGATGGTTAGTTTTTGTCTATTCCCTCTCCTTTTTCATGTTTAGTTCTCAAATAAGTTTATCCATAACACATATTTAGTTGCTTAATGAATGGTGAATGTGTTGTATGGAAGGTTGGTTTAATTATGTTTCAATTGTCAGTTATTGTTTATTTTTGCTCAATTTTAACTACATTTTGAAACTAGGCTTTCACCATGTGTTAAAGATAGGTTTGGGTATTAATTTTTTTGTTTATTAGTTGCTAGGAAAGTTTGGCTTATGTTTCTTTTGCCAAATTTTGTTCATTTTTCCTCCATTTTAGCCACATTTTGGATATAGGGTTTCACCATGTGTTAGAGATAAAGTAGTCTAACTACTTTTATTGGAAGAGATAAAGTAGTCTAACTACATTTTGTTAGCGACAAACCGAAGCATGTAATTTTACACAACTTTCTAGAGAGGAGAGGGAGAGGGAGAGAGAGCTATTGTTGCCAATGCGCTCGGAGCAGGTGCAGCACTTACCGTCCGTGCGGATGCAGCACTTTGCACATCCAGAATGCCCGTTTTTGCACTGATTTTACACAGAGCAGAGCATCATGCTGGAGTCTACCGATCAATATGTACTGTATATATACATGCATGGTAATCTGACTTGCCATGAAAACTTCGGACTGGAAGGGTAGGCAGCAGATGTCGCACTCCAACGCGTCCTTCTCCATGGATAGTGTCACAGTCGCCTCTTCCTCATCCTCCAACCCCGACTCTTCCTCATCCTCCATATGCAGCATGTAATTTTACACGACTTTCTAGAGAGGAGAGGGAGAGGGAGAGAGAGCTATTGTTGCCAATGCGCTCGGAGCAGGTCCAGCACTTACCGTCCGTGCGGATGCAGCACTTTGCACATCCAAAATGCCCGTTCTTGCACTGATTTTACACAGAGCAGAGCATCATGCTAGGGCCTACCGATCAATATGTACTGTATATATACATGCATGGTAATCTGACTTGCCATGAAAACTTCGGACTGGAAGGGTAGGCAGCAGATGTCGCACTCCAGCGCGTCCTTCTCCACGGATAGTGTCACAGTCGCCTCTTCCTCATCCTCCAACCCCGCCTCTTCCTCATCCTCCATGTGCAGCATGTAATTTTACACGACTTTCTAGAGAGGAGAGGGAGAGGGAGAGAGATCTATTGTTGCCAATGCGCTCGGAGCAGGTGCAGCACTTACCGTCCGTGCGGATGCAGCACTTTGCACATCCAGAATGCCCGTTCTTGCACTGATTTTACACAGAGCAGAGCATCATGCTGGAGTCTACCGATCAATATGTACTGTATATATACATGCATGATAATCTGACTTGCCATGAAAACTTCGGACTGGAAGGGTAGGCAGCAGATGTCGCACTCCAACGCGTCCTTCTCCATGGATAGTGTCACAATCGCCTCTTCCTCATCCTCCAACCCCGACTCTTCCTCATCCTCCATGAGAGAGAGAGGAGAGAGAGAGAGGATAGAGAGAGAGAGAGAGAGAGAGAGAGGGTTTCACATTTTAGCCACATTTTTGGATATAGGGTTTCACCATGTGTTTTATGTTACTTTTTTACAGGTGGTGATGGAGAGGACATCCTGGATGTATAACTTATCAAGGCTAGATCCATCATACATATCCGAGGTCCATAGGTTTATTGATGTCGCTACGAACCATGCTTGGAGAACAAAGACAAAACACATATATTGTCCATGCATGGACTGCAAAAATGCTGCTGTATTTAATGACACAGAACAAATCATATCTCATCTGGTATGCCGAGGATTTATGAAGGATTACACAATTTGGACAAAGCATGGAGAGGGTAGCTCTTCGCCTTATACGACTGGAAACCCTGAGAACATCGACGACAGATTTCAGTTCGTTCACGAAACACACCAACCTCTTCCACAGAGCGAACATGTAGTGCAAAATGTTACTGATCATGGTTACGCTGGAGGAAATGAACATGATAGACCTCATGTTCTGCCAAGTGTTATGGATGAGGAAGATGCAGAGTTGCTAGAGGCAATGTTGCGTCGTCATACAGATCAATCGATGTTCTTAATGAAAGGTATGGAGTCCCTGAAGAAGGCAGCAGAAGAGCCTTTGTACGACGAGTCTAAGGGTTGTACCAAAGAGTTCACGACGCTCCGGTCTGTGCTAAAGCTGTTGATGTTAAAAGCTAAATATGGTGTGTCTGATGCTGGCTTCGATGCGTTCTTGAGTATTATCGCAGACATGCTTCCAAAGGAGAACAATGTGCCTGCTAACACGTACTATGCAAAGAAACTAATCAGTCCGCTCACTATGGGTGTGGAGAAGATCCACGCGTGTAGAAATCACTGTATCCTTTATCGAGGTGATGATTATAAAGACTTGGAGAGCTGCCCAAAGTGCGGTGCAAGTAGGTACAAGACGAATAAAGACTATCGAGAGGACGAAGAGTGTGTTGCATCCGTGTCTAAAGGGAAGAAGCGAAAGAAAGCCCAAAAAAAGACTTCAAAATCCACGAGCAAAGAAAAAGAAGAAGTAGACTATTATGCGCTCAAAAAGATTCCTGCTTTGGTGATGTGGTACCTCCCCGTCGTCGATCGATTGAGGTGTTTGTTCGCTAATTCTGAGGATGCCAGACTTATGAGCTGGCATGCTTCTGATGAGCACAAAAACGATGGGAAGCTTCGACATCCAGCCGATGGGAAGCAGTGGCAAGATTTCAATGACAACCATCGAGACTTTGCCGATGAACCGAGAAATGTTAGGTTCGCACTGAGTACTGATGGAATGAACCCATTTGCTGAGAGGAGCAGCAAGCATAGCACATGGCCGGTGATCCTCACCATATACAACCTTCCTCCATGGTTGATGCAGAAACGGAAGTACATTTTGCTAACCATCCTTATTTCTGGACCTACACAACCTGGAGTTGACATGGATGTATTTTTGGAGCCCTTAATGGAGGATATGAAAATATTGTGGGAAACGGGTGTTCAAATGTTGGATGAGTATCGTAAAGGTTCATTCACGCTGAGAGCAATTCTTTTTGTTACGATCAACGATTACCCTGCTCTCTTCACATTATCAGGCCAGTTTAAGGGAAAGGTTGGTTGCACAGTATGCATTGATGGAACTGCTTACGTATCCCTTGCTGCATCTAGGAAGATAGTTTACATGAGGCACAGACGCTTTTTATTGGAAGGACACAGGTACCGCATGCGAAAGATGGATAAGTACTTCGACAATAATGGTGAACTACATTCTACTGCTCCATCGGGTAACAATAGAGGTCATAGAGTTTTTGAAATAGTCAGGAATATCAAGTTTGTTTTCGGGAAGAAGACAAAAGACGGAAAAACAAGGAAGGATGTCAAACCAGCTTCGGGGGCTATATTCAAGAAGAAGTCTATTTTCTTCGAGTACTTGCCTTACTGGAAAGAGTTAGATGTGCGGCATGCGATCGATGGTATGCACGTTCAGAAGAACGTGTTTGAAAGCATAATGGGCACCTTGCTAGACATAAAAGGCAAAACAAAAGAAGGGCTCAATTCACGCATGGACTTGGTAGATTTAGGCATAAAAAAGGAACTACATCCCGTTCTTCAAGAAAATGGGAAGTACCATCTCCCAGCAGCAAGCTACAATCTCAATGTAGATGAGAAACATGCGATGTGTGTTTGGCTCAAGAATTTGAAAGTCCCATCCGGATTCTGCTCTAGCATACGGAGTATTGTGTCAATGAAAGACCTGACAATCACCAACTACAACTCACATGATTGCCATGTCATGCTGACTACATTCCTACCTATTGCCATCAGGGCTATAAATCCTTTGTTTTTAAAGATGGCAATCACACGGTTGTGCTACTTTTTCAACAGGATTTCACAAAAGGTAATTGGTCGTGATGAGTTGGCATCTCTTCAGGAATTCGCAGTGGAGACAATATCACAGTTTGAGATGTGTTTCCCTCCATCGTTCTTTGATATTATGGTGCACCTTGTGGTGCACTTGGTGCCACAAATAGAGGCATTGGGTCCTATGTACTTGCATGAAATGTGGACGTATGAGCGTTTCATGTCAATACTGAATGGCTATGTATCAACCCGTGCTCGTCCCGAGGCATCCATGATAGAGGGGTACTGTACCGAAGAGGCCATTGAGTCCGGAGGTCCATTCTGCAATAGTATCCTAAAAGACCAGGTTGCAATAGGTCCGCCTCCGTCACGACACGAGGGTAGACTGTATGGAAGCGGGAGGATGGGACGGAAATCTTTCATCCCACCGGATTACGATATAGTACTTGAGGCACATCAGAGCATCCTACATCAACTAACGATAATGGAGCCATTTATCCAACAACACATCAATGAGCTTCGCGAGCAAAATCCTGGGCATACGGATGATTGGGTAATGAAGCAACATAAGCAGCGGTTCAACACATGGCTAATGGTGAAGGACATTCCACGTGGAGAAACAATAGAAGAACAAACCATCAAGGGCTTGGCATCTGGACCATCACGCCAGGTCACAACATGGCAAACCTATGACATTAGTGGATTCACATTTTGTACCAAGTCCAAGGACAAAAAGAGCATGTCACAAAACAGTGGTGTTCGATGCGAAGCCATAGATGATGAAACTGGTGAGATTATTACATATTTTGGCTTTATTGAGGACATATGGGAACTAGACTATGGTACATTTCAGATCTTGGTTTTCCGATGTCAATGGGTTGAAGACAAACATGTCACGGTAGACAACTATGGGGTCAGAGTTCTTGATCTAAGTAAGGTAGGTTACAAAGATGACCCATGGATCCTTGCTAATCGTGCTGCACAGGTCTTCTATGCTGAACAGATCATTTCTAACAATGAGAAGAAAAGCACCGACAAACCGAAGCATGTAGTTTTTCCTGGAAAACAACAAGCTATAGGAGTTGATGGTGTATCTGATTTAGAGAATTTTAACCAGTTCAACGACATGTCTCTTTTCATAGACCATCCAACCAAGATAAGGAACGTTGAGCGAAGCATCCCACGCAATTCGTTGCCCTGGGTACGCCACGATGGACAAGGCAGAACAATAGCTTCCTAGATTATATACTTGTCATGTAATTGATTATTGTTAGGACTTGTCATGTAATTGATTATTGTTAGCGACAAACCGAAGCATGTAATTGTCTTCATTCAATTTTCGTGGCTACCATTTACAATTTTACATGACTTTCTATTGACTTTATAGAGAGAGAGGAGAGAGAGGATGGAGAGGGAGAGGAGAGAGAGGATGGAGAGAGAGGAGAGAGAGAGGATGGAGAGAGAGGAGAGAGAGAGGATGGAGAGAGAGGAGAGAGAGAGGGGATGGAGAGAGAGGATGGAGAGGGAGAGGGGAGAGAGAGTGGAGAGGAGAGAGAGGATGGAGAGGGAGAGGGGAGAGAGAGTGGAGAGGAGAGAGAGGATGGAGAGGGAGAGGGGAGAGAGAGGAGAGGGAGAGGAGAGGGAGATGAGAGAGAGGATGGAGAGAGGAGAGAGAGAGGATGGAGAGAGAGGAGAGAGAGGAGAGAGAGAGGAGAGAGAGAGGGGATGGAGAGAGAGGATGGAGAGGGAGAGGGGAGAGAGAGTGGAGAGGAGAGAGAGGATGGAGAGGGAGAGGGGAGAGAGAGTGGAGAGGAGAGAGAGGATGGAGAGGGAGAGGGGAGAGAGAGTGGAGAGGAGAGAGAGGATGGAGAGGGAGAGGGGAGAGAGAGTGGAGAGGAAAGAGAGGAGAGGTAGAGGGAGAGAGAGGATGGAGAGAGAGGAGAGAGAGAGGGGATGGAGAGAGGTAAAAGTATACTAAACAATATATAAAAGTATACTTAATATAATATATAAAAAGTGAAGTAAAACAATATATAAAAAACTATGTTAATAATAATAAAATACTATTTCTACTGGCGGTTCTCACAGAGAACCGCCAGTAGAAATGGCTTCCACAGACTGTAGAAGCCATTTCTACTGGCGGTTCTCTATGAGAACCGCCAGTAGAAATATTTTCTACTGGCGGTTCTCATAGAGAACCGCCAGTAGAAATGGCTTCCACAGTATTTTCTACTGGCGGTTCTCATAGAGAACCGCCAGTAGAAATGGCTTCTACAGTCTGTGGAAGCCATTTCTACTGGCGGTTCTCGTTGTCAACCGCCAGTAGAAATGGCGCCTATATAAGGGTGGCGCGCGGGAGCCGAAAAATTTACAAGTCCCTGGCGCCAGTTCACTTCAAGACGACGCCGTCAGGCTGCTGGATTTCGACCCCGAGGTTTTCGCCGGCGATCGTCCCCGCGCCCGTCCCCACGCCGCCATTCCCGCCCCCGCACCGCCGTCTCCAGGTTCTTTCTCTTTCCCCTAATCTGCCGTACCGCCGCCGTCTACCGCGCCGGCAGCCGCCGCCGCCGCGTTTAGTAAACCCTAGGGCACACGCCGCCGCCGAGAGGGAGGAAGAGAGAGGAAGGAGAGGGAGAGGGAAGAGAGAGGAGGGAGAGGGAGAGGGAAGAGAGAGGAGGGCGCACGCGCCGCCGCCGCCGAGAGGGAGGAAGAGAGAGGAAGGAGAGGGAGAGGGAAGAGAGAGGATGGAGAGGGAGAGGGAGAGAGATAGAGGGAGGGAGAGGAGGGTGAGAGAGAGAGAGGAGGGAGAGGAGAGAGATAGAGAGAGGGAGAGAGATAGAGGGAGAGGAGATAGATAGAGGGAGGGAGAGGAGGGTGAGAGAGAGAGAGGAGGGAGAGGAGAGAGATAGAGAGAGGAGGGAGAGGGAGAGAGGAGAGAGGAGAGAGGAGAGGAGATGAGAGTATTCATACAATACTTATTTTTATTCATATGTGTGTTCATATGTGTTCAAATGTATGTGTTCAATATATATATGTGTTCATATGTGTTCAAATGTATGTGTTCAATTTATATGTGTGTTCATATGTGTTCAAATGTATGTGTTCAATATATATATGTGTGTTCATATGTGTTCAAATGTATGTTGAATATATACATTGTAATTTTATCCGTCACAACTCGATAATATACGTATCCGATCCGATCCGAATTCGATCTGAACTCGATAATTTCCGTACGACTCTCCCTCTCTCCCTCTCTATACGTCCTATGCGACTCTCCCTCTCTCCCTCTCCTCGTCCTATACGACTCTCCCTCTCTCCCTCTCTATACGTAACTCGATAATATCCATACGATTCTCCCTCTCTCCCTCTTTATACGTCCTATGCAATTCTCTCCCCGTCCTACACGATACTATACGACTATACGATACTATATGGTTACGGTTTAGGGTTAGGGTTATGGTTAAGGGTTAGGGTTAGGGTTAAGGGTTATAGTTAGGGTTAGGGTTAGGGTTAAGGGTTAGGGTTTAGGGTTAGGGTTAGGGTTAGGGTTAAGGGTTCGGGTTTTGGGTTAAGGGTTCGGGTTTTGGGTTAAGGGTTCAAGTTTTGGGTTAGGGTTAGGGTTAAGGGTTTAGGGTTAGGGTTAAGGGTTATAGTTAGGGTTAGGGTTAGGGTTAAGGGTTATGGTTAGGGTTAGGGTTAAGGGTTCGGGTTTTGGGTTAAGGGTTCGGGTTTTGGGTTAGGGTTAGGGTTAGGGTTAAGGGTTATAGTTAGGGTTAGGGTTAGGGTTTAGGGTTAAGGGTTCGGGTTTTGGGTTAAGGGTTCGGGTTTTGGGTTAAGGGTTCGGGTTTTGGGTTAGGGTTAGGGTTAAGGGTTTAGGGTTAGGGTTTAGGGTTAGGGTTAGGGTTAAGGGTTTAGTGCCCGAGGATGTATTTAATTATACTATTTGTTAATATGAATTTAATTATTGCTTACGTTAATATGTGTTAATATGTATTTAATTATTGCTTATGTATTTGTATATATATAGCTCAATGAGTTCTCCGATCAAGGACCAAGGATTAGTGCCCGAGCACATGGACAAGAGTGTTGCTCAAGAACAATCCAGCAGTGAAGGATATGAAACGCCTAGCGACCCTTTTCCTACCACTAGCATAGATAGGGCCGCTCTCCGTGAGTTGCAACGTGACCCTACTTATGATCCACGAGAAGCTGAGGTAAAAGTACGCATCTTTAGCTTCGTATGTGTACCCTACTGATTTCACATGCATGATCTCTTGTGCATTTTATTACATGAATAGGAGGTCGTGTCTGAATTTCGTGCGATACTCGAAGAAGCCGTGGCACGAAACGAAGACGTACCGGAGCCGACCCAAGACGCACCGGAACAGACCAAGACAACAACCGAGACGTCAAGGAAAAGGAAGCAGAGCGATCGAAAAAGAGGTGACAGGGGGCTGAACAAGTTTCCCGACAAAACATACAAAATCTCAGACATGAGCCCGAAAGGTCAGCCCCTAGCTCCAGAAGAGGCACTACCTAAGTTCCGGAATGCACTTGGGTTTTTAGTTAGAGATAATCTTGACATAACAATACGACAGTGGAGAGATGTGTCAGATGATGTCAAGAATCAAATATGGAATAAGCTATTAATGAGGTTCGTTCTGCCTCGGGGTTCAGAAGAACTCGTGAAGGAATACACGATGAAGCAGCTTGCAATCAATTTCCGAAACTGGAGGTCTGAGATGAACACAAAGTTTGCAAAGAAAGGTCTGGACCCGACCAAAAAATATAAAATCTCAGCAGGTCAGTGGGCAGTATTTCTAGAGCAGAGGAGCAGCCCTGATTTCATATCTCTAAGTGAGGCAAATTCGGAACTATCAAAGAAGAACAAGTACCACCACCACCTAGGCACATGTGGTTACAAGCGTCAGGTTCCTAAATGGAGACAAGAAGACGCCGAGAAGAAGGCCGCAGGGTTGCCGACGCTGTCCGAGCAACTTGGTGAAAGGGCGGCAAATTGGCTCCGTGCTAGAAAACCAAGGGAAACCGAGACCGGTGTATCTTTTGATGATCCCATTGTCGAAGAAGCGGCAAAAAACATATATACAATGGCAGCTAAGCAGAGCCAAGGAACTTTTAAGCCACAAAGGGAAAGAGACATCCTAACGGCTGGTCTCGGTAACCCTGAGCATCCTGGCCGTGTACGAGGAATCTCGTCTAAGGAAGGATGGAAGGAAGGATTCGGACAACAGTGGGAAGGTCTGTACAGGAAACGTGATCGATACAAGGAAGAGATGGCGGATTATTTTAAGGAGGAGGCCAAGAAAGAGTTCAAAGCCATGATGTCTCAAATGCTATCGAATCCTCCTCCAGAATTGATGCAACAGTTGGCGAGTGCGATGTCTGTTCAACAGATGACCACTCCACAGATACAAATAATTCCAGCAGCTCAACCGCCGGCTTCCACAGATTGTACGACATTACCAAGCTCTGTTGCTTCAACGGGAAATAAGGACCGTTATCCAGTTGATGACATCACAAGGCCTGTGGCGTGCACACTGGTTATAAGATATGGTATTAACAATAAACGTACAAAGAAAGTAGCCACAGGCCTTGCGATCCCAGGACGTAAGTTCCATGGAAACGATATTCCAGATGATTATTGCAAAGTAGAAGTGACGACGGTCGTCCAAGGATCCGAGGACGACATGCTAGACATCCCTGGGCCCGATGGTATCGAGAAACTTGGACAAGCTATCAAGAATTTTATCCTTTGGCCTCGAAGGGATGTCGAATTGCTTGATTGGTCGAATTCGTCGCAGGCGTCGCAGGCCCAACCGTCTCCGCCTTCTCAAATTTTTGTTCCTATTGTACATCCATCATCACCTCCTCAAACTTCACATGCTGCTCCTCATCCTTTTTCTGACCCACCGTCTCCGCCACAAGCATCACCATTCAGGGATCCACCACCTTCTCCTCCCCATCCTCTTGGTGACCCACTGTCTACGCCACCATCAAGGGATCCACCTTCTCCACAACCATCAAAGGATCCAAGGCCATCAAAGAAATCTAAACTTCCTATTCCAAAATTGGTGTCCCTGTATCAGAAAAAGAAGAGTAAAGCTACTACTGCTGGCACAACTCGGTTTTTGAAAGGGATTGGACGGAGCCTCACGTCACAAACTGTTGATTTGGCCAAGCACGAGGAGTCTGCAAAAAAGGCTGAGGCAATGGCCGCAAAGATAAAGAAGCCAACTAAGGCAGATTACAAAAACGTGCCTAAAAAATATGTGCCGGGCAGACCTCTGCTACCTCTTGAGAAACTAAGAAAGGTCCCGGCTGGTGTTAAAAGGTTGCATGACTGGTACATGCGGGCATCATCGGTTGGCATCGACACCATCAGTGTGCATATACCAGACCATGCTTTTATTGGTTCGGACCAAAAGGCCGTTGTTACATTCGAGGACATGTGGTTAATGATGAACCTTCAGAGACTCGACGTGCAACTTGTAACGATGTTTGCATTGTAAGTGTCGCTCATACTTCCACATATGTGTGTTATTATTAGTGAGCTGTATAAAATTTCAATATCTGACATGCACGTGTGACTTGCAGAATGCAACATGATCAGCAGGAGATCCTTTATGGTACCAAGCCCAATGCTAGTGCCAGTAAAAGGGTTGGGTATCTCAACCCAATACTTATATCCGAGGAAAGCCACACTTTTAGAATCGGGAAAGACAACGATGAATTACGGGGAAAGACGGACGAAGAAGTTGAGAAGCGTATAAAGGATATGAAGAAGGATTTTGAAGCTCGATACGCCACCTATATAGGACATGCAATGCTTCAATTTCAAGACAGGGAAGCCATAATGGCCCCGTACAACTTTAAGTAAGTGTGATTTTGCATAAATAAAATTAATAATTTCAATACACATGCATCACAAATTTGATTCGTACAGGGACCACTGGATATGCTTCCTCATTTATCCTAAGGTTGGAAAGGTGCTGGTGCTCGACTCCTTGAACTTCGACCCTTCGACATATGCAGAATTCCTCAGCATCTTAGAGCTGTAAGCCTTTTCTATGCATGCATACTTTTATCGATTAAAATTTGAGAATAACATGGTGATTCTATTTGAGATCACAGGGCTTATAGATTCTATAAGATGAGAGGTGGAAAGTACGACCTGTCGAAAAAAGGCGTGCCACTAGACATCCATCATCACTGGCCGGTAAGTATGTGATTTTATGAATACATATCATACACAATGTTGCAACTAAATAACCAATCTCCCGTTATGTAGTGCCACAAGCAACCACAAGGATCGGTCCTATGTGGATTCTATGCGTGCGAGTTCATGAGAGTGAACGGACGATACATCACGAACCCTGACAAGGTATTATTAGTAATAGTCAAGTATGTATTTATGTCATTAAAGATGCAAATGTGTTATTATTGAGTATAAATAGATGATGTTTATAAAATTCCTTTACAGCAATTTCAACGAGGAAACTCGGAGAACTTGACCGAAGCTGCATTGTATGGCATAGTCGAGGACCTCTGCACATTCATATTGAAAGAGGTCATTCCCGCAGAAGGAAAATATCACGATGCTTCCAGGACATTAGCTTTGCCAGAGTTTAGAATACTAACAGAAATTAGTAGATTATCTCTTAGCCGAGATAGTTATTAGAGCTTAGGTGAAAACTTATGATGTATAGAATGCATGAAGCATATATGGTTGTAAACAGAATACTTTGATGTATATAAATGTATGATAGAATTTAATTTCATGTTGCTTTCAATATCAATATAGATCTATATATATATGTTTGTGTGTGTGTAAATAAATATATATAATTCAGTATTGTTTGAAATTTTGAAAAAAGGCGGGAAAACTTCCACTGGCGGCTAAATAAAGAAAACCGCCAGTGAAAAGTGCATTTCCACTGGCGGTTTGCTTTATAAAACCGCCAGTGGAAATGCATTTTCACTGGCGGTTTTCTTTATTCAGCCGCCAGTGGAAATGCACTTTTCACTGGCGGTTCCTTAAGAAAACCGCCAGTGAAAATGCACTTTTCACTGGCGGTTCCAAAATAACCGCCAGTGGAAATGCTGATTTCCACTGACCCCTAGCACTGGCGGTACTGAAAAACGCCTGTGTAAATAGGTTTAGAACCGCCACTATAGAGCTTCTGTGTACTAGTGATGCATCCAGAGAAAAAAGCTAATAATTAAGGTTTCTGCAGCCAGCCAGTGCAGATGAGTAAGCATGCATGACGACAGAGACACAACACATAATCTAGGAACTGCAGAAAAAAAATATGTTCACGGTGGGGCTCGAACCCACGACCTTAAGGACAACACATAATCTAGGAACTGCAGAAAAAAAATATGTTCATGGTGGGGCTCGAACCCACGACCTTAAGGTTAAGAGCCTTACGCTCTGCCAACTGAGCTAGACAAGCTTTGTGGTTATATATTCGAGCTCGGCGCCATAGATCTTGGCGCCGAGCTCGGTGCCACGTCGATGCCGCGTCAGCTCGTGGACGACAGCGCGGCAGGTAGCTCGGCGCCAAGATCTATGGCGCCGAGATGTGTAAACTCGGCACCATAGCTTATGGCGCCGAGAAATGGGTCCAAAATTGCATTTAAGTTTTCTGGGGGTCTAATTGGAAATTTTTGACACAAAAAGGACTCAAAAACAAAAAATTCGGCCACAAAGATGAATAAGTGCTCTACAAGAAGACGATTAACACAAGTAAGAAAAACGAGGTGCCTGATATTGTTGGATCAGGGGAGGTCATTAATGATGCAAAATCGGAGTCCCGCAGGAAGATGAAAAAGTAAGACAAAATGCAAGAGTATAAGCTAGGTCATTTTTGTTGGTCAAGATACAATATAGTGTATGATCGAATTTACAATAGACATTCATACTATTAAGAAGGGCAAACTTATTTGCATATATGTCGTTTAGTGCTACTTTATGAGATCTAACTATGCGACACACTTAGATGAAATGATGCGGAGAGAAGGGAGTAAAATACGTGTTGAAAAAATGTTTGTGAAAGGATAACAGCAAAGTTGTAGTTTTATCTTTTTTAGATGGGGTAATGCCTGTGAACTTGTAGATAGTTAGTAGGCTAAGTTGAATTCTGTATAGTGTTGTCAATTGTTTTGCTCCAGTGAAATACCATTTTTCTTACCTATACCTTGTTTGTCTTAATCTTCATCTTTTCTTGTCCTAGGATCGACAGCAGGTAGGTGCAGGTAGGAGGACTCTATTCATGGAATGAGGTGAGGCGAGGTGGGTGTTGCGAGTTGGCTGGCTCGACTAACGACAGGGATGGATGAGATGTTGTTGTGTCTCAATTATGCGAGTTGGTTGGTTCCTATATTTTAAGTATTTCTTGATCAATTATGCTCTACACTGTTTAAGTATGCAAAACAAAATGCTTAAAATGGCCCATCTTACTCTAAAAGAGTGTCCGATTTGTGGGTTTAGTGACATACGCACTTGCATCCATAGTATTAACCAATTATTGTTTTAGCTCAGTTGTATTATGTAGGGTGTATTCTGTAGAGAAACAAGTATGTTGAGATTTCCCCCATTTATAGGTCAGAAATTGTTGTAGGCTAGTATCACTCATATCCTGGTTTCGGTTGCTGGCTATCAAGCGTTGATATCAATACTCAGCAGATATTTACTGTGGGAAACCCTAACCCTAACGCAGGGTTGGGTGTTGTATTAATGGACTGAGATAGTTGGGTCTGACCCATTACACAGGGGTGAGAAGTTAATTACACGGGGTAAAACCCAAACCCTAAATGGGTACTCTAACACCCTCCACGCAGTCTCTACTCTATCATGTATAGATGTTGAGACTGAATCGAAAGTCTAAAAATACACTCGATGGTGACCCCTTAGTGAAGATGTCAACGAACTTTTGCGTGGTGGGAACGCTGAGAACCTGAACGTCACCGGCAGAGACGCTCGCAGACGAAGTGCAGGTCGATCTCCACGTACTTCGTGCGCTGATACTGCATGGGATTGGTGGAGAGGTAGACCACGCTAACGTTGTCGTAGTAGACGAGGGTGGCACGTTGTAGGGGGCTATGGAGCTCGTGGAGTAGCTGATGCATACAGGAGGCTTCTACCACGCCGTTGGCCACAACGCGGTACTCGGTATCTGCGTTGGAGTGGGAGACAACGAGCTTCCGCTTGGTGGCCCAGAAGACGAGGTTGGCACCTAGGAACATGGCATAACCGGAAGTGGAGCGGCGCGTGTCGGGCAGTTAGCCCAGTCAGCGTCGGTGTAGACCACAAGCTTCGACGTCGGGGATGGTTGGAGTAGGAGGCCGTAGTCGAGGGAGCCACGGTGGTAGCACAGAATCTGCTTGAGAGCGGTGAGATAAGGCTCCTGCGGGGTATGCATATGCAGGCACACCCGCTGGATGGCGTAGGCGATGTCAGCTTTGGAGATGGTGAGGTATTGGAGCGCGCTAGTTAGGCTCCGTAGGACGTCGCATCACCGTCGCCCGTCGTCGTTAGAGAGTTTCGCCTGAGTGTCGATAGGCGTGGAGCAGGGCTTGCAGTCAGACATGTCAACCTGCTCTAGGATGTCGATGGTGTACTGGCGCTGGTGGAGGAAGAGACCCTAGGACCCGCCCTCGACGGTGATGCTAAGGAAGTGGTGGAGGGGCACCAGGTCCCTCATCGCGAATTCCTGCTAAAGGGTGACGATCGTGCGCTGTAGGAGGTCGGCGGTGGATGGCGTGAGCACAATGTTGTCGACGTAGAGTAGGAGGTAGTCGGTGTCATTGCCGCGTTGGTAGATGAAGAGGGACCTGTCCGACTTGGCTTCGACGAAGCCGATGGAGGCCAAGTAGGAGGCAAAGCGACTGTACCATGCCCGCGGTGCCTGCTTGAGGCCGTATAGGGAGCAGTTAAGCTAGTAGACCAGATTCAGGCGAGTGGCGTCGATGAAGCCGATGGGCTGACAGCAGTAGATAATCTCCGTCAGAGTGCCGTGGAGGAAGGCATTCTTGATGTTGAGCTGGTGGATTGCCTAGTCCTAGGAGAGGGCGAGGGAGAGGACGGCGCGAACGGTGGCGAACTTGACGGCAGGGATGAAGGTCTCGTTGTAGTCCATTTCGGGGCGATGGGTGAAGCCCCGAAGGACCCAATGAGCCTTGTAGTGGTCGAGGAGCCATTCGATGTCAGCTTGTGGCGAAAAAGCCACTTGCCGGTGATCACGTTGGTGCCTGGTGGACACGGCACCAAGTCCTAGTGTGGTTGGTCAGTAGGGCTGCATACTCCTCCATAGCACGACGCCAGTGGGGGTCGGTGAGGGCGGTGCGAACGGAGGAGGGGGCCAACGAGGCATTTGAAGGAGTGGCAGTCGTATCAGCTGCTAGGATCAGCTAGTCGACAGGGCGGAAGTGTTCGGAGGTGTTGGAGCTGCATGTGGCATGGGCAATGGCGCAAGGCGAGGCGTCTGGGCCACACGTGGTGTGGGTAGAGGTGCGAGATGTGGCGTCAGAGCCTGGGGAAGAGCAGTCAGGAGTGACCGGGGTGGAGGGGAAACCAGATCGGACTCAAGGAGGGAGTCGAGATCGGTGGGTGGGGAGGAGCTAGCAAGGGAAAACACATCTTCGTCAAAAACAACGTGATGAGAGATGTGGATGTGGTGTGAGACAAGGTTAAGACAATGATACCCCTTGCGTCAAGGGAGTAGCCAAGGAAGAGGCAGCGAGTGGAGCGAGGAGATAGTTTATGGGGAGTGGTGGCAGAAGTGTTGGAGTAGCAGGCACAACTGAACACATGAAGGTGGTCATAAGAGGGTGTTATGTCGTACAGGGCGAAGTGGGGAGTAGGATGGCTCACCTACCTTCGAGGGAAGGTGGTTGAGGAGGTGTGTGGCGGTGTGTAGGGCCTCTACCCAGTATCTAGTAGGGAGAGATGCTTGGAAGAGAAGGCAACAGATCGTATTGGTGGTGGTGCGAATCTTGTGTTCGGCTCGACCATTCTGGGGAGAGGTGTAGGGGCACAAGAGATGCAACTGGACACCACGAGTGAGGAAGAAAGAGCGGGAGACATGGTTGTCGAACTCGTGAACATTATCACACTGCAGGGCACGGACCGAGCGACGAAACTGGGTGTATACCTAGGCAAAGAAGTGTGTGAGGGTGGTGAATGTGTCGGACTTCAACCGAAGAGGAAAAAGTCCAAATAAAATGGGAAAAATAATCCAAAATCACCATATAATATTTATATCTAGACAAACTGAATACAAGGGAGGTCTAGAGATCACAATGAACCAAATCAAAAGCCTGCTTAGCCCTAGAAAAAGTAGTGAATGGGAGACGAGTATGTCGACCTGCTGACAAGCATGATAGAGACCCTCAAAATGTCTCCTACTACATGAAAGATCTAAACTACTGGTGAGCTTGGTCATGATGTCGGGTCCTAGATGATCGAGACGACGATGCCAAGTGGTATAGGAGGTGGTGGAGACGCGTCGGTGGAGGAAGGTCGAGACATGTAGTTTAGTTGAGATCCTTCACATAAAAACTAGATGGGTCAAACTCAATGGAACAAGAGTTGTCGGTGGTGAACCGATGAACAAAGATAATATTATGAGTGATGTGAGGGGCTACTAGAACATCGTTGGGATGGAACGACCCATGGAGAACTGAGGCACCTACTGAGGTGACTGGCAGAGTGGTACCGTTTCCAACGATGATCGAGGAGGGTGGGAGAAATGGATGGGATGGGACAGAGAGAGCGTGCCTATAGTGGGAGTGGTGTGGTAGGAAGCATCAGAGTTGACCACCTAGTTGGAGAGGGGTGGGGTCATCACCATGGTGCTGAAGACGGCAATGAGGAAGGCAGAGTCCCATCCTCCAGCCAGCAGGGACCAAGGCATCGAGGTGGTGGTCCACGGGGGCGGGATCTAGGGCCGAAGTCGTCGATGGCAATGCCGTAGGGAGGCATCATAGGTACGCCGTTGGGAGGCGCTGTCAGGAGGGCTGGCGCCTGAAGACGAGAGGCACTCCGGGGCCTAGCCCGACCATATGGAGATGTCCCGGTCTAGGGGTTGTAGTGATGACCATGTCTGGCCGCCATCCCGACCAGAGGGACCACCTCGGGTGGAGCCGCCACCCCCACGGCCGCCCTTGCGGGAGCAACGACCACCATCGGCGGTGGAAGCCGGACGAGGAGCCACAAGGACGACGGGTGGAGAGTGGGCAGGAGCCCCGATCGATGGAGGGTGAGGGGTCTGCCTTCCAGAAGGCGTCTGACCGTCAGAAGGAGCTCTGTAGAGTGCTAGGGCCGGAGCAGGGGCCTCAGTCTCCATGGTGAGCTCCTTGAGGAGAAGCTCGTTCCACATGACAATGGAAGGTGGGAAATGGCATGGTTCTCTTGATGAGTGCCTTCAGGTGGCTGTAGCAAGGGTTGAGGCCACACAGAAGGTTCAACACCAAGGTACGGTCGATGATAGGCTTGCCGAGGTCATGAAGAGGGTCCTCCATGCCCTTCATCTAGCGACAGTACTCTCCCACGAAGATACCCCTGAGAGAAGAGGTGGAACTATGCATCGAGATGGAGCACCCGAGCCTCCCAGTTCCTGAGAAACTGGCCCTCAAGAGCAAGCCATGCCTAGCGCGCGGTGTCCACCTGGTCACGAACGATGTCTTGCAGCTCGATGATGGTGCCGTTGAGCCACAAGAGGACCACACTGTCCATCTGGACCCACGAAGGAGACAGCGGGGTGACAGGGTCGTCGAGGACGTGGTCAGCAAGGACGATCCGTTGAAGGGCAAGGATCACCTGAGCATGTTAGCGTGGGTAGTGAGAGGAACCGGGTGTAGCACGATGGACACGAGAGCCCGTGAACCCAGCGGCCTAAGCGTGTAGGGCAGCGATGGTGGCGGCGTCGAGTCCAAAGAGGTGAGGAGACTCAGGGAGCACCAGGGAAGCCTCAAGGACTACCGGAGGAGGCAGTGTGCGACAACCCAGAAGGAGCCGCCGAGCCGTAGCTATCTGAGTGGTCAAGGCCTGACCCTAGCACGCTCCTATTCCCAAATGAGGGATGCGGCACGCTCATGCTCCTGTGAGGCGGCCACGACGGTCTGGACTGTCGAGGATGCGACAATGTCGGTCCACACGGGAGCGTGTCAGGGACCACGGTTGGACGCTGTATGGGCCTTGGGCCTTGGCCTGGTCGAGTTGTATAGGGACCACCGGCGGTGTTATACATAGCACATGAGAACAACAGAGGAGTCATCAAAGAATCATTTGAAGAAACCTAAACTCTCTACCTCTCGACAACTAATGTTCATCTTATCCACCCCTCTCCTCTCCTCTCATGTACCTAGATCCTCTTCCTCCTAGATCACTATAGCTGCTACACTTCTTTCTATTTCCCCTAACTGCTATTCCCCAAACTCTTCTCTGAATTTGTACCAGATTCTTACGCTTAGTGTTCTTCATGCTACTGAATTGAGTTGAGTGACCTAAGTTGCTAACAATTGGTACCAGAGGAGTCGATTCTGATCTAGCTCCAATGGATCCCGCTGCCCTCAAGTTCCTCCTCGACGAGATCAATAGAAGGTTCGACGAGGCAGAAGCCCGTGTCAACCGGCTCTTCGACAAGCTGCAGTAGCCCGCCCACCTTCTGGGGTCATTGCCCTCCGTGTCATTCGACCTCCTAGCCACCCCGCTCAGCGTCGACCACTTCTCCGACGCATCCGCCAGCGTGTCGACCACCCCGGCTGCGGCTGTTGAGGCCATCGTCGTCGTCGACAACTAGGGTGGGTGCTTCGATGACAGAGAGCAATACTATATGGCGCCATCCGTCGTCGCCGATGAAAGTCGCCTAGAGGGGGGGTGAATAGGCGGAATCTGAAAATTATAAACTTAAGCACAATCTACAAGCCGGGGTTAGCGTTATAAATATAAACGAGTCCGAAAGAGAGGGCGAAAACAAATCACAAGCAAATAAGAATGGATGGCACGGTGATTTGTTTTACCGAGGTTCGGTTCTTGCAAACCTACTCCCCGTTGAGGTGGTCACAAAGACCGGGTCTCTTTCAACCCTTTCCCTCTCTCAAACGGTCACTTAGACCGAGTGAGCTTCTCTTCTCAATCAAATGGGACACTAAGTCCACTACAAGGACCACCACACAATTGGTGTCTCTTGTTTTGATTACAAGAGTTGTGGAAACAAGAATGAGAAAGAAGAAAAGCAATCCAAGCGCAAGAGCTCAAAAGAACACAAAAGTCTCTCTCTCTAGTCACTAATTTGTTTGGAGTGATTCCGGACTTGGGAGAGGATTTGATCTCTTTGATTATGTCTTGTATTGAATGCTATAGCTCTTGTATGAGGTTTGAAGGCTGAAAACTTGGATGCCATGAATGTGGGGTGGTTGGGGTTATTTATAGCCCCAACCACCAAAATGCCCGTTGGGGATGGCTTCTGTCGACGGGCGCACCGGACAGTCCGGTGCGCCACCGGACACTGTCCGGTGCGCCAGCCACGTCACCCAACCGTTAGGGTTCGACCGTTGGAGCTCTGACTTGTGGGGCCACCGGACAGGTCCTGTAGACTGTACGGTGCGCCTTCTGGCGCCTGCTCTGACTTCTGCGCGCGCAGGCGCGCACTGTAGCGCATTTAATGCCTTCTGCAGACGACCGTTGGCGCGAAGTAGCATACTGTAGTGGAGTGGCCTCCAAAATTTCCGAAGCTGGCAAGTTCAGCGTCGATCTCCCTGGTGCACCGGACACTGTCCGGTGGCGCACCGGACAGTCCGGTGCGCCAGACCAGGGCTGCCTTCGGTATACTTTGCTCCTTAGTTTTGAACCCTTTCTTTTGACTTGTATTGGTTTGTTGTGAACCTTTGGCACCTGTAGAACATATATTCTAGAGCAAGCTAGTTAGTCCAATAATTTGTGTTGGGCAATTCAACCACCAAAATTCATATGGGAAATGGTTTGACCCTATTTCCCTTTCAATCTCCCCCTTTTTGGTGATTGATGCCAACACAAACCAAAGCAAGTATAAATGTGCAGAATTGAACTAGTTTGCATAATGTAAGTGCACAGGTTGCTTGGAATTGAAACCAATATACTTATTTCAATAGATGTGCATGGATGGTTTTCTTCTTATTTAAAATTTTGGACCACATTTGCACCACGAGTTTTGTTTTTGTAAATCCTTTGTAAAATTCTTTTCAAAATCATTTTGCAAATAGTCGAAGGTATATGAATAAGATTGAAGAAAGCATTTTCAAGATTTGAAATTTTCTCCCTCTGTCTCAAATGCTTTCCCTTTGACTAAGACAAAACTCCCCCTAAATAAAATTCTCCTCTTAGTGTTCAAGAGGGTTTTGCAAGTTTTGAAGATACTATTTTCTCCCCCTTTTGAACATAATAGGATATCAATTTGAAAAACTTCATTTTTAAAATTCGGTGGTGGTGCGGTCCTTTTGCTTTGGGCTCATACTTTCTCCCCCTTTGGCATGAATCGCCAAAAACGGATACTTGTGAGTGAAATATAAGCCCTTTTTCAAACTTTCTCCCCCTTTGGCAAACACAAAAATATGAGTGAAGATTATACCAAAGTGGAGAACGATGCTGAGTACCGGCAAATACAATTGAAGTTGAGTGGAAGCGCCCTCTTTGCCGAATACTTCATTTCCCTTTCAATATCTATGACTAAGCATAATATTATCCTTGAAAACACATTAGTCATAGACATAAAAGAGATATGATCAAAGGTATGTAAATGAGCGATGTGTGCAAAGAATCAATCAAAATTCCTAGAATCAAGGATATTTAGCTCATTCCTAAGTTTGGTAAAGGTTTTCTCATCTAGTGGCTTGGTAAAGATATCGGCCAATTGATCTTTAGTGTTTATATAGGCTATCTCGATATCCCCCTTTTGTTGGTGATCTCTTAGAAAGTGATACCGAATGGCTATGTGCTTAGTGCGGCTGTGTTCAACGGGATTATCCGCCATGTGGATAGCACTCTCATTGTCACATAGGAGAGGGACTTTGCTAAACTTGTAGCCATAGTCCCTAAGGGTTTGCCTCATCCAAAGTAATTGCGCGCAACAATGGCCTGCGGCAATGTACTCGGCTTCGGCGGTAGAAAGAGCTACTGAGTTTTGTTTCTTTGAAGCCCAAGACACCAGGGATCTCCCCAGAAACTGACAAGTCCCTGATGTGCTCTTCCTATCAATCTTACACCCTGCCCAATCAGCATCGGAATATTCTAATAAGTCAAATGAGGATCCCTTGGGGTACTAAAGACCAAACTTAGGTGTTTGAACTAAATATCTCAAGATTCGCTTCACGGCCCTAAGGTGAACTTCCTTAGGGTCGGCTTGGAACCTTGCACACATGCATACGGAAAGCATAATGTCCGGCCGAGATGCACATAAATAGAGTAAAGATCCTATCATCAACCGGTATATACCTTTTGATCTACGGATTTACCTCTCGTGTCGAGGTCGAGATGCCCATTGGTTCCCATGGGTGTCTTGATGGGCTTGGCATCCTTCATTCCAAACTTGGTGAGTATATCTTGAATGTACTTTGTTTGGCTGATGAAGGTGCCCTCTTGGAGTTGCTTCACTTGAAAGCCTAGAAAATACTTCAACTCCCCCATCATAGACATCTCGAATTTTTGAATCATGATCCTACTAAACTCTTCACAAATAGATTTGTTAGTAGACCCAAATATGATATCATCAACATAAATTTGGCATACAAACAAATCATTTTCAATGGTTTTAGTGAATAAAGCAGGATCGGCCTTGCCGACTTTGAAGCCATTAGTGACAAGGAAATCTCTTAGGCATTCATACCATGCTCTTGGGGCTTGCTTGAGCCCATAAAGCGCCTTAGAGAGTTTATAGACATGGTTAGGATACTCACTATCTTCAAAGCCGGGAGGTTGCTCAACATAGACCTCTTCCTTGATAGGTCCGTTGAGGAAGGCACTCTTCACGTCTATTTGGTAAAGCTTAAAGCCATGGTGAGTAGCATAGGCAAGTAATATTTGAATTGATTCAAGCCTAGCTACGGGTGCATAGGTTTCTCCAAAATCCAAACCTTCGACTTGTGAATACCCTTTGGCCACAAGTCGTGCCTTGTTCCTTGTCACCACACCATGCTCATCTTGTTTGTTGCGGAAGACCCACTTGGTTCCTACAACATTTTGGTTAGGACGTGGAACTAAATGCCATACCTCATTCCTTGTGAAATTGTTGAGCTCCTCTTGCATCGCCAGCACCTAATCCGAATCTTAAAGTGCTTCCTCTACCCTGTGTGGCTCAATAGAGGAAACAAAAGAGTAGTGTTCACAAAAATGAGCAACACGAGATCGAGTGGTTACCCCCTTATGAATGTCTCCTAGGATGGTGTTCACGGGGTGATCTGGTTGGATTGCTTGGTGGACTCTTGGGTGTGGCGGTCTTGGGTCTTGTTCATCTTCCTTGTCTTGATCATGGGCATCTCCCCCTTGATCATTGCCCTCCTCTTGAGGTGGCTCATCTTCTTGATCTTCTTCTTCATCATTTTGAGCCTCATCCTCATCTTGAGTTGGTGGAGATGCTTGTGTGGAGGAAGATGGTTGATCTTGTGCTTGAATGGGCTCTTCGGATTCCTTAGGACACACATCCCCAATGGACATGTTCCTTAGCGCGACGTACGGAGCCTCTTCATCATCTAATTCATCAAGATCAACTTGCTCTACTTGAGAGCCGTTAGTCTCATCAAACACAATGTCACAAGAAACTTTAACTAGTCCAATGAACTTGTTAAAGACTCTATATGCCCTTGTGTTTGAATCATATCCTAGTAAAAAGCCTTCTACAGTCTTAGGAGCAAATTTAGATTTTCTACCTCTTTTAACAAGAATAAAGCATTTGCTACCAAAGACTCTAAAATATGAAACATTGGGCTTTTTACCGGTGAGGAGTTCATACGATGTCTTCTTGAGGATTCGGTGTAGATATAACCAGTTGATGGCGTAGCAAGCGGTGTTGACCGCCTCGGCCCAAAACCGATCCGAAGTCTTGTACTCATCAAGCGTGGTTCTTGCCATGTCCAATAGAGTTCTATTCTTCCTCTCCACTACACCATTTTGTTGTGGCGTGTAGGGAGAAGAGAAATCATGCTTGATGCCCTCCTCCTCAAGGAAGCCTTCTATTTGTGAGTTCTTGAACTCCGTCCCATTGTCGCTTTTTATTTTCTTGATCCTCAAGCCGAACTCATTTTGAGCCCATCTCAATAATCCCTTTAAAGTCTCTTGGGTTTGAGATTTGTCCTATAAAAAGAATACCCAAGTGAAGCGAGAATAATCATCCACAATGACTAGACAGTACCTACTCCCGCCGATGCTTATGTAAGAAATCGGGCCGAATAGGTCCATGTGGAGGAGCTCAAGTGGCCTGTCAGTTGTCATGATGTTCTTGTGTGGATGATGGACACCAACTTGCTTCCCTGCTTGGCATGCGCTACAAATCATGTCTTTCACAAAATGAACATTTGTTAGTCCCAAAATGTGCTCTCCCTTTAGAAGCTTGTGAAGATTCTTCATCCCAACATGGGCTAGTCGGCGGTGCCAGAGCCAACCCATGTTAGTCTTAGCAATTAAGCAAGTATCGAGTTCAGCTCTATTGAAATCAACTAAGTATAGCTGACCCTCTAATACTCCCTTAAAAGCTACTAAATCATCACTTCTTCTAAAGACAGTAACACCTGTATCCATAAAAAGACAGTTGTAACCCATTTTACATAATTGAGAGACAGAAAGCAAGTTGTAATCTAAAGAATCTACAAGAAAAACATTGGAAATAGTGTGGTCAGGTGATATAGCAATTTTACCCAATCCTTTGACCAAACCTTGATTTCCATCCCCGAATGTGATAGCTCGTTGGGGGTCTTGGTTTTTCTAGTAGGAGGAGAACATTCTTTTCTCCCCAGTCATATGGTTTGTGCACCTGCTGTCGATGATCCAACTTGAGCCCCCGGATGCATAAACCTACAAAACAGATTTAGTTCTTGATTTTAGGTACCCAAACAGTTTTGGATCCTTTGACATTAGATACAAGAACTTTGGGTACCCAAACACAAGTTTTTGATCCCTTGTGTTCGCCCCCAACATACTTGGCACCTACCTTGCCTGATTTGTTAGTTAGCACATAAGAAGCATCAAAAGTTTTGAAAGAAACTTTATGATCATTTGATGCTTTAGGAGTTCTCTTCTTAGGCAATTTAGCATGGGTTGATTGCCTAGAACTAGATGCCTCACTCTTATACATAAAAGCATGATGAGATCCAGAGTGAGACTTTCTAGAATGAATTCTCCTAATTTTGTGTTCGGGATAGCCGGCAGGGTACAAAATGTAACCCTCGTTATCCTGAACCATGGGAGCTTTGCCCTCAACAAAGTTAGACAATCTTTTAGGAGGGGCATTAAGCTTGATCTTGTCTCCCTTTTGGAAGCCAATCCCATCCTTAATGCCCGGGCGTCTCCCACTATAGAGCATGCTTCTAGCAAATTTAAATTTCTCATTTTCTAAGTGCTCATTAATTTTGGCACTAAGTTGAGCTATGTGATCATTTTGTTGTTTAATTAAAGCTAGGTGATCATGAATACCATCAACATTAATATCTCTACATCTAGTGCAAATAGTAACATGCTCAACGGAAGATGTAGAGGGTTTGCAAGTATTTAATTCAACAATCTTAGCATGTAAAATGCCATTTTCATTTCTAAAATTGGAAATGGAAACATTGGAAACATCTAAGTCTTTAGCCTTAGCAATTAATTTTTCATTTTCAATTTTAAGGCTAGAAAGAGAAGCATTCAATTTGTCAATCTTAGCAATTAAATTGGCACTATCATTTCTAAGACTAACAATTGAATCATCACAAACATCAAACTTTTCAACCTTAGAAATTAATTTGGCATTCTCATTTCTAAGGTTGGAAATAATATCATGGCAAGTGCTTAGCTCATTAGTTAATTTTTCATTTTTCTCTACCTCTTGAGCATAAGCATTTTTAACTTTGTCGGCATTTCAGACCCGGGGGGTCCCTGGACCGACGAGTGAGATTGTCGCTGCTTGCCCCTGCCCAGATGGGTTGGCGCAGGATGGAACACAAGAGGCGGGACAAGCCTTGTATTATCCTGCACCAGGGGTGCCGCTCGTAGTAGGGGTTACAAGCACGTCGCGAGAGGGAGAGAAAGAGAGAGAGGGAGCCTGTTCGTTCGCTCCTTCCCCCGTGCAAACCCCCCTCCAGATGGCCCTGGACCTCCCTTTTATAGACGCAAGGAGAGGGTCCAGTCGTATAATGGGGGGTGTAGCTATGCGCTAACGTGTCCGGCAGAGAAATGCCTAGGCCCTGTGTACATGCCAACGTGGCTGTCGGGGGAGAGCCTGAGCCCTGTACACGTGATAGCATGGCCGTTGGAGAAGTGCCTGAGCCCTGTAGAAGCACAGCTGGCAGCGCGGCAAGGATCCTGCCGACGTCTCCTTGCTACCGTAAGGGGCTGAGAGCCACCGGCGTCATGGCTGCACGCAGGGCACCATCATTACCCGTCGCCGGGGTAAGCCTGATGGGACGCCGGTCTTGTTCCTTGTAGCCTGAGCTGGCTAGTGATAGGGTAATGATGTATCCCCTGTTGGCGCGATCGGTCCGAGCCCAAGGTCGGGCGAGGCGGAGACTTCTCTTGAGGCCGAGGCCGGGGTCGAGCGAGGACGCGATTCCTCCTGAGACCAAGGTCGAGGCCGAGTCTGGGGGTCGGGCGAGGCGGAGACCTCCTCCCGAGGCCGGAGCTTGAGGTCGGGCGAGGCGGAGCTTCCTGTTGCGCCCGAGACCGAACTTGGTGGTTGATTGTGACTTGTTGTCAGCTTCGCCTGGGTGGTTGGCACGTCAGTCGGAGCGGGGCGAGCGGCGCTGTTTTCCCATCATATCGGACAGAAAAAGAGAGGGGCAAAGTGACTGCGGTCACTTTGGCCTGGCCGACTGAGGCGCGTGTGTCAGGATACGGCGTCAGGCGTCCCCTGCATTGAATGCGCCTGCGAAGCGGTCGGTTGGTGAGGCGGTCCGGCCAAGGTTGCTTCACAACGAAGCCTGCCCGAGCCGGGCTTCGGGAGAGCCGAGGAGGTGCCTGCTGCCTGAGGAGGCCCTCGGGCGAGGTGTGAACTCGTCTAGGACTACTGCTCCAGCCCGAGGCTGGGCTCGGGTGAGGTCGCGTCCCTTAGGTAGACGAAGCCTTGACTTGAACCGCGCCCGTCAGTTGGTCTGAGGGTGTTTACCAGCCATGATTAGGAGCGTTGGGGGTACCCCTAATTATGGTACTCGATAGTAGCCCTCGAGCCTCGAAGGGAGTGTTGGTACTCGCTTGGAGGCTTTTGCCACATTTTCGGTGAGGGGACCAGCCTTTCTTGGTTTTTGCTTTGTTCTGGTGGGTGCGCGCGAGCGCACCCGCCGGGTGTAGCCCCCGAGGCCTCGGAGGAGTGGTTTGACTCCTCTGAGGTCTGAATGCCTTTCGTGGTGCCTCGGTCGGTCTGATCGTTCCCTCATGCGGCCTGGCCGTAGCCCGGGTGCATGGTCAGGTTCCCAGTTATCAAGCTGGTAGGTTGACACTGTCAACAGTTTGGCCATAGCCGGGTGCGAGAGCAGCCCCGAGCCTCTGCACAGAACGAGAGGACGATCAAGGACTTTCCTGACTTTTATCATACGCCCCTGCGTCGCCTTTCCGGAAGGAGGGGGGAGGGGGAAAGCGCCATGTTGCCCTCGGAGGGCGCCGAACATGGTGTTTCCAGTGAGCTGCTAACGGGTGATCCGAGTGGATGCCCGTGCCCCGTTCGTTAGGGGTCGGCTGGTGGCCCAGAGGCGTGCTCCAAAAGTACCTGCGGGTGATTCGCCGGACCCGGACCCCTTCGACAGGGTCCGAGGGCTCGATGCCTCCCTCCGGTGGGATTCCGTTACAAATCGTTCCCGCCGGTCTCAGAAATGTCCTAGGGTACCTCGGGAGCGTAGCCCGAGCCTCGGCCATGTATCGGACGTACCCAGAGTCATCCCTCACTCTGCATGCTCTGGGGCGACTGTCGAACCCTTCTGAGGGGCCAGCCTTCGAACCCCTGATCAGTAGTGGGCACGGAGCCTGAGTGCTCTAGGGTGGCTGTCGAACCCTTCCGAGGGGCCAGCCTTCGAACCCCTGATCAGTAATGGGCTTGAAGCCCGAGTGCTCTGGGGCGGCTGTCGAAACCCTTCCGAGGGGCCAGCCTTCGAACTCCTGATCAGTAGGAGGGTTTAGGACCCGCTTCCTTCGCCGAGAAGGATCCTTTCCAAAACGTCCCCTTTCCCGGTCCCTATAGCGAGAGAGAGAGAGGAGGGGAAGGATAAGAATTTAAATAAGGTGGCACACCTTTTTTGACGCGGTCGTCATGGCGGAGGCGAAACGACGCCCGCCTCCCCTGCCAGAGGTGTCGCTTGCTCTGCCGGGGAGTTAATGCGACGGGACGGGTGATCCGTGTGGCGCCCGTTGCGCGTGCGAGTCGTTCGAGGAACGGGACACGGGTGCGTCGTCTTCACGCTGTGGGAGAGGGCTCTCCCATCGCTTCAGGAGGGGACGCGAGCCTGCAGGCGATTTGACCGCTGCTTCCGCTCGCCTGCCGCTGTAATTACTACTGGCCCACTTTTGGCCATACCAACCGTCATGCCTATCCCCGTGGATGACTGTCCCGTGGCCATCGCCTTCAATTGGCTCTGTTGGGTCACGCGCGGGGCCGCCTCGAGTCGTGGTACTGGTTCTGTAGCCGAGGAGGCGTGGCATTGGCGCAGGTGGCGGTGCGGCTCTTTGCACGTCGTAACCAGCGCGCCGGTTACATGACATGCGGGCCCGCTTCCTTTGTGTTGGTCCATCGGATGTGGTCGAAGCCGAAAGGGCGCATAGTTGCGGTGCGGTTGGATGCTTGTCGCGTGGCGGTCCACCCTTTCGGCCACCGATTTCTGCGAAGATGGGAGAGCGCCTGTAACCACGGGGCGGTTGCATGCCTCGCGTGCGGCGGTTTGCCTTCTTCGCGCTTCGGATCAACTTGTATGATGCGTGGGACCTAGCCCCCGTGTCGTAGGGAGAACCCTGGAGCACGTCGTCGAAGACTTCGCCCGTGACGCTAGGGGGTGCAAGCGAGGAGGTCTGCCTATAAAAGGGGATCGATCCCCTGGGCAGTGGCCATGCCTTCATTCTCCCCTCATGCATTGCGCCCTTCCACCTTTCGAGCCCCCAAATGGGGTGCACCAGCGTCGCCTTGCTCTTGCTGTCGTTGGAGGAGCGTGGCCTCGTGGAGATCGGCGCCCTTCAGCCATCGCTCGGCTTCAAGGATTTTCGTCGTGCAGCCCGGCTGCATTCCCTCACCAATGGTCAGTTTGGTGGGGAGAAGCAAGCCGGCCTGCGGCCTCCGCCCCGCCCTCAGCTTCAAGGATCTTCGTCATCCGGGCTGAGGCGGAGGAGCGCACCGAGTGGGGGGTTGCCTCCGCGTGGGTCGGTGACCCTTTTCTTCCCCCAGCGTTCGGGGGAGAAGGGCATCCTCCAGCCCTGCGGAGACGTCCTCTAGCCATGCGGGGGAAGGCGAACTACTACCCCCTTGACAGCGTGCAGCTTTCCGTCTTTTATCCGGGCGGCGGTCGTGCCGCGCGTGGGCCGGCCACGTCCAGGTCCTCCTCGCACCGTCAGCCGCACTGGGGGTCGCTCAACACGTTGTACGCCGCGAGGGCAGTACTCGTGTTATGGGACGGCCTCGGCGAGGACGGGAGTGAGGACCTGCCGGTGCGCTTTGGGGCGGCCGCTGTTCGCCGGCGCGGTGTCGGTGGGTTCGACCCCACAGACGGCGCCCTCCGACTCTTCGGCCTTAACAGCTTGTCCTCGCCCCTCGTGTGGGGTCGTGGGCGAGGGCCCTTTCACAGCAACGTCTGTCCTGAGGTCATCGCTGCTGCTGTTTAGCCGCCCAAGGTGGAGGTCGTTTTCTCTGCTGCTGCAGAGGTCACCGGCGAGCCGCTTGGAGTTTGTTGTCCTGCAGGCCCTCTGGTGTGGAGGTTGTTCATACCCGCGGGAATGGAACCGGAGTCCGTTTGTAAGGGGATATACTGGGTTTTTGCCGGAGCAAAATGTAACCACTTCAAGTACTTAGACATTTGTCGTAGGTCGGGAGAACCGCCGAGGGTTCTACCGATGTCTAAGTCTGTGTAGCATAGTTACCCTAGGTATATGTGTTTGTTCTTTGCGGCTGTCGAGGCCTGAACATTTGGGTATTCGAGTATAAAGCTGCATTTCTTCCTCATTCCGAGCACTGGGACTTGCCTATTGGTTAGCCGAACCACTTAACCGAGCGTGAGTTGCCTTTCGCGGAAGGTGACGAGTGAGGTATCCGTATCCCAGAGGCGTAGGAGTCCCTCGGCTCGGTCGGCCTTGCCGCTCTAGGCCTCTCTCGCCCAGCTTTTTAGAACCCTCGGCTGCTCTACGATGAGCCGGAGCCGGAGGCAGCGGTGTTGGCGCGGACAGAGGCGGAGTTGGCTCGAAAAGAGACTTCATCGGCCCGAGAGCTGGCAGCTTCCTAGGCCGAGGAAGATGTGGCAGCAGTGGGTGGAGCTTGGCCAAAACATCCGCTGGCGCAGTGCTGGTGTCCTCCCTTGGGTGGAGGTCCCTTCGCCCGGGTCGCCGTGCGAGGCCGGGCCAGGTTCCGCCGAGGGTGGAAACGACGCCGAGGGTGCTGCTGCTCCCCCTACCGATGCCTGAACCTGCAGGAACAATTTGTCTATAGCATGCGCATGATTTTCACGGCCGCCGAGGCCTAAACACTTTATCGTCGTGTTAAATAGCTGCGTTTTCTTTCCTCTTGTTTCGAGCATCATGACTTGTCTGTCAGTAGCAGAATCGTTTATCCAAGTGAGAGTTACTTTTCACGGAAGGTGATGAGAGAGGTATCCGTATCCCGGAGGCTTAGGAGTTCCTCGGCTCGGTCGGCCTTGCCGCTTACGTGCACTCTCATTTGGTCGTAGGATTCCGTTATTGATACAGTCGGGAAGGCATGAAAGTCGTTTTCTACCCGAGTGTTTGGACTTGTTCGGTAGCAGGATCGCTTATCCGAGCGTGAGTTACTTCTCACGGAAGGTGATGAGTGAGGTATTCGTATCTCGGAGGCGTAGGAGTTCCTCGGCTCGGTCGGCCTTGCCGCTTACGTGTACTCTCATCGTTTTCAGGATCCCGCTATCGATACGAAAGTCGAAAGCACGAAGGTCGTTTTGGTAGAAAATTTTTTCCGAGGAAAATTTTGACGCAGAGGGGGTTCCCCCCTTCTAGCCCCCGAGGGAGGGTCGGGCTTTGCTGAGGCAAGGCCGACCCTTCCTTGATGGTTAGACTTTGTGTATGTAAAGAAAACGAGGTACATGAACGACTTAAAACATCTTAAGGGTAGAAGTGACGTAGCTGTTGGATGTTCCAAGCGTTGCTGTATACCTCGCCTTGGTCGTTGGCCAGCTTGTATGTTCTGGGCTTCAAAATCTTAGCGATGATGAAGGGCCCTTCCCAGGGAGGAGTGAGCTTGTGGCGCCCTCGGGCGTCCTGCCGCAGACGAAGCACCAAGTCTCCCACTTGGAAGCCTCGGGGCCGAACGCTTCGGGCGTGGTAGCGTCGCAGAGACTACTGGTACCATGCCGAATGAAGTAAGGCAATGTCCCGAGCCTCTTCGAGCTGATCCAGCGAGTCCTCTCGGCTGGTCTGGTTGCTTCGGTCGTCGTACGCTCTGGTCCTCGGGGAGCCGTATTCTAAGTCCGTGGGGAGGACGGCCTCAGCCCCATAGACTAGAAAAAACGGCGAGAAACCCGTGGCACGGCTCAGCGTCGTCCTCAGACTCCAGACCACCGAGGGTAGCTCTTTCATCCACCACTTGCTGAACTTGCTGAGGTCGTTGTAGATCCTCGGTTTGAGTCCCTGCAAAATCATACTGTTGGCACGCTCCACCTGCCCATTCGTCATGGGGTGAGCTTCAGCGGCCCAGTTCACATGGATGTGGTGGTCGTCGCAGAAGTCTAGGAACTTTTTTCTGGTGAACTGCGTGCCATTATCGGTGATGATGGAGTTTGGGACCCCGAATCGATGGATGATGTTGGTGAAGAATGCCACCGCCTGCTCGGACCTGATGCTGGTCAAGGGTCGGACCTCGATCCACTTGGAGAATTTGTCGATGGCGACCAGCAGGTGCGAGAAGCCCCCGAGTGCCTTTTGCAAGGGACCGACGAGGTCTAGACCCCACACAGCAAACGACCAGGTGATGGGTATCGTCTGCAGGGCCTGAGCGGGCAGGCGTGTCTGCTTTGCATAGAATTGACACCCCCGACAGGAGCGAACAATCCTAGTGGCGTCGGCCACCGCGGTTGGCCAGTAGAAACCTTATCGGAAGGCATTCCCGACGAGGGCTCGAGGCGCTGCATGGTGGCCTCAAGCCCCCGAGTGTATTTCTTGCAACAGCTCTTGTCCTTGGCTAATGGATATGCATCGTTGGAGGATGCCCGAGGGGCTGCGGTGGTAGAGCTCCTTTTCATCACTCAGCAAGACGAACGACTTGGCGCACCGAGCCAGTCACCGAGCTTTGGCCTTGTCGAGGGGAAGCTCTCCTCGGAGGAGATATTCCAGGTACGGGGTCTGCCAGTTCGGATCTGGCGCGACCCTATTCTGTTCCCCCTCGACGGGCAAGGCCTCCTCCTCGATGGCCGAGGGTACCTCGGGCTCGGCCGAGGCCTCCTCGGGCTCGGGCGAGGGTACCTCGGGCTGGGCCGAGGCTTCCTCGGGCTCGGGCGTGTCGTCGATCTTGACGGATGGTTGATGTAGGTCTCTGGAGAAGATGTCCGAGGGAACCGTTGTCCGCCCCGAGGCTATCTTCGCTAGCTCATCCGCAGTCTCATTGTACCGTTGGGCGATGTGGTTGAGCTCCAGTCCGTAGAACTTGTCTTCCAGGCACCGGACTTTGTCGCAGTAGGCTTCCATCCTCTGGTCACGGCAGTGGGAGTTCTTCATGACTTGGTCGATGACAAGCTGTGAGTCGCCACGAGCGTCGAGGCGCTGGACCCCTAGCTCGGCGGTGATGCGTGTCACACCCGGTTTTGGAAGGCAAACCGAATGCGAACTATGTACGTGCCAGGATCAGAACTCACGTACACAGCGATTACATAAATGAACATCATCGCACAATGCTCGAATAATAACATAAAAGAGTAAAAACTTATTACATCACAGAGTCATAGACATCCACATAGTCATCGACTTGACAGATAAATCAAAGTGCTAGCGAAACGCAGTAAAGATAAGGCCTTCACAGGCAGCTGACTGGGGGTTGCCGCCAACCCACACCTAGAATTCATCGTAGTCTTGAAACTCCTGGAAGTCTCCTGCCACGGCTTCATCTTCTCCGGAGCAGTGGTTACAATGCGGACAACCTGGTGTGTTGTGGTAAAGCAAGGATGAGTACACATCAACGTACTCAGCAAATGTCCCGTTTGGCTGAAGTGGACTAGCTTTATGTGGGGTTAGGCTCAAGCAGTTGCTTTTAGTTGGTCAGGTATTTATCATTAGTAGAAGCCAGATTTTATCATTAACCAGCCCATGAACCCTTTCCTCATCGAGGAACAACATCATCATATTCGAACCAAAATCATAACATAATCCTTGTATCTCGAACCATTTGTATCTCTAATCAAAGAGGATCCCAAGGTTGCTCTTAACCGTGAGCACGGCTGATATATCAGTTTCACTACCCTCTGCAGAGGTCGCACACTTTACCCATGAGCCATGATGCCCTTTCTGCCCGGGGAGAGCTAATCCCCATTGACCACTACCTAGGTGGTCCAGCAGGGTATCACTACGTAGCTTTTACAAAGATTCCCTAGAGATCATAGCTGCTCGTTAGGTTTCTCCAGTTTGATAAACACAGTACTCCTCCCCGCAGGAGAGTGACTAACAAAAGCGAAACGAAAGAACCTCGGCACTCAGCCTCGGCAGAGCAAGCACTGTGCCTGGACCCCATTGACGGCACGACGGCGAAGCAACTACACCTCTAGTTCCTCTAATTATTTAGCTAAGGGTGCCCCATTTCACCCTCATGGTTGCACTGTTATCCCGGGTGGTCTCTCAACGAACAGGTCCTTACGGAGAGGTACTCAGGAAACAGCCTGAGCCCCCTAGAGTATCACAAGATCATCAACATAACCAGGATAACAGTATCATAAATATTCACATCATGTTCATTGATTAAGTTAAGGCAGTAGCAGAATGCTAACCATAATAGCCCATAAGGTCATCAAGGATAAAGTAAAGTGTAAAGCTAGTCAATCCTTAGGTTTCAAGTAAGTAATGCGGGACAGTGTATTATAAAGTAAATGGGACATAATGGGACTGAGGACACTTGCCTTCACCAAACTGCTGATCAGGGACTTCCTCTGCAACTGCCTCGGGAAACACAGACTGCTCGTTGTCTACGTAAAGCAATCATTCACACTATGCACTTGGGAAAATAACAAACAAAAACAATAAACCAAACATATGCAGCAGAGAGTGGTCACAAGATCATAACAGAAAAGGGATAGGCACTTTGGTGTTCCCTAGGTCTGGGGTAGAGGACTATACAAAATGAGTCATTATCCACTACTCAGGTTTAAGTCAGGGGTGGAATTAAATAATTATCTGGTTTAAGTTCCTAATCTTAAGGGTTTGAGTCCATAAACTTAAGTAACCCAACTTTTATTAAAGTCTACTTATTTCCAATTATCCTAAATGAGGTTTCAATAGTCTTAGTCCTATCCTAGTGATTAGCTATTAATTAATACATGGAAACAGCAGGGAAACATTGCATAAACAGATAGATAATAATATTATGAACATTTTGCAATTTGAAGCACCTAATTTGGAGTTCATATGACAAAGTTATGAATTTTACAAGTTTAGGGGTTAAAAATATGCCCTAAGGACCTATTTTGAATTAAATAAAAGGGCTGAGGACTTAACTGCGAAAAACCAGGGACGGCGGGCGCAAAATCCAGAAATCAGGGGGGCTCTTTAAGAAATTGCGCGAGCGAAGCGGTATCGAGCGCCTACAGCCGTTGGATCTCAAACGGACGATCAGGATTAGATCCTGCGGGCGGGCGCGCGGGCGCGCGGCGGTCTGGGCGGCTGACAGGCGGGGCCTAGCGGGCAGAGAGACGGGGTGAGGGGGAAACGGGCCTGGGCCGTTGGATCTCCGGCGGACGGTTGAGATTGGGTTCGGGTTAATTGAATTCGCGCCGTCCGATCTGAGATAGACGGCGGGGATGGGGCGGCTGACTCCCGTCTCCTTCCCCAGCTGGTTAAGACGGCGGCGCCCGTCCTCGCGGCGAGGAGCTCGCCGGAGACGAGGGAAGCGGGCGACTGGCGGGGCTCTGGGGCAATCCGAGTGGTCGGGGAGGCTAGGGAGGGCACAGGGACTCCATTGGTGGGCTCTGGGTCGGGGCAGAGGCACCGGAGGGGGGCTATTCACGGCGGGGCGGCTCGGCGGCGGGGTTTCTCTACTCCGGCGAGCAATCGAACGCAACAGAGAGCAAGACAAAGGGTGATAGGGGCGGGAGAGGTTCCTTACCTCACGGCGAAACCCAGGGACCTCTCGGCAGCGACGGAGACGCGACGGTGGCCCGAGGCGACGGCGGCGGCTGCACGGCGGACGACGGGTGAGCGCGGGCAGAGAGAATTAGGGAGGGGAAGAGGGAATTGGGGCGCGTTCCGGGTTGCGGACGCCAGAGCGGAGCTCACCGGGGCTACGGGCGCGGCGGAGCTCCACCGGCGACGAGGAACCGAGCTCGGGACGGCGGGGGTTATGGCGGCGGTGCTCTGCGCGCGCGCGCAGCGAGGGGGAGGGCGAGAGAGGGGGCCGGTTGGTGCGCAAATGAGGGAGGGGGCGAGGGCGAGTGGGGCTCGGGGCTCAAGTGGCCGAGGGCGAGGTGGGGTGAGCTCCCCACGCGCGACGTGGGCGCGGAGACCGCGGGCGCGCGCGACTCGGCGGCGGTTACGCGAGGAAGACAGGGCTGACAGCCCGGGCCCGCGAGCAGAGAGAGAGAGGAGAGCGGACGCGGGCGCGAGAGAAGCGGGGCTGACGGGTTGGGTCCACGGGCAGAGAGAGAGCGAGGGAGCGGGCGCGCGCGAGGAAGCGGCAGCGCCGACAGGTGGGGCCGGACGAGCAGTGAGAGAGGGAGGCGGGTGCGCGGAGGGCGGCCGCGCCGACAGGCCGGGCCCGCTGCGCAGAGAGAGGAGGGGGCGGGTGAGCGCGCGCGGAATGGGCCTACTGGGCCGAAAGGCCGAGGGGGCTGCGGGGCTGGGCTGATTTACCTTTTTCTTTTATTCTGAATTGTTTCTCCCTTTTCTTTTATTTATTCTATTTGATTCAAATTCAAATGAGCCCCAAATTCAAATTAGACCTTTTGAGAATTATGCACCAAACAAAAGTGAGATCTAGGGTTCAACATGATGCAACAATTCATACTCCCTTAGGGTTTAACCTATCACACCACTATTACAAATAAAAATAAGCATTTTCTCCTATAGAAATGAGAAAGAAAAGATTGGGGAAGGATGAGAAAAGAAAAGTAACACCTGAATTTGTGAATATGAGCAAAGAAATTTTATACCCCCAAATTCAGGGTGTTACAAACCTATCCCCCTTAAAAGAATCTCGCCCCCGAGATTCAGGGTTGGTCAGCAAAGAGTTCAGGGTATTTGGCTTTCAGGTCATCTTCTCGTTCCCAGGTTGCTTCTTCCTCCGAATGGTGACCCCATCTGACTTTGCACATTCTGATGGTACTCCTCCGGGTGACTCTGTCTGCAAACTCCAGAATCTGCGTTGGCTTCTCTATGTATGTCAGATCCTCCTGGACCTCCAAACCCTCCACTGGCAACTGTTCTTCTGGTACTCGTAGACACTTCTTCAGTTGCGACACGTGGAACACATTGTGTACTGCCGACAAACTTTCTGGTAGGTCGAGTTGATAAGCCACTTCTCCACGCTTTGCTTGAATCTGATATGGTCCAACGTACCGGGGTGCTAACTTGCCTTTGACTCCGAACCTTCTGACTCCCCTGATAGGTGAAACCTTCAGATAGACGAAATCCCCCACTTCGAAACTCAGTTCTCTTCTCCTTCGGTCCGCATAGCTTCGCTGCCTTGATTGTGCTATCTTCAGATTCTCCCGAACCATTTTGATGTTCTCTTCGGCTTCAAGCAAAATGTCGGGGCCAAACACCTGTCTCTCACCAGGCTGGTCCCAATGCAGTGGAGTCCTACAACTCCGTCCATAGAGTGCCTGAAACGGCGACATCTTCAAGCTGGCTTGGTAACTATTGTTGTAGGAGAATTCTGCATAAGGTAACCTTTTATCCCATCCTGACTTGTCTTGCAACGCACAGGCTCTCAGCATATCCTCTAGGATCTGATTAGTTCTTTCAGTCTGACCGTCTGTCTGCGGATGATAAGCCGAGCTGAAGTTCAAATGGGTGCCCAAAGCTTCTTGTAGCTGCTGCCAAAAATGAGAGGTGAACTGCGTTCCTCGATCTGACACTATCTTCTTCGGCACACCATGAAGGCAAACTATCCGTGACATGTATAACTCAGCTAATGTTGCTCCGGTATATGTGGTCTTCACAGGTATGAAATGGGCCACCTTTGTTAAGCGGTCCACAACCACCCAGATGGAATCATAACCGGCCCGGGTACGAGGTAGGCCAACTATAAAATCCATCCCGATCTCATCCCACTTCCACTGAGGAATCCGCAATGGCTGCAACAATCCGGCGGGCCTTTGATGCTCTGCTTTGGTTCTCTGACAGCTATCACAGATGGCAACATATTCTGCGATCTCTCTTTTCATGCCATACCACCAAAACCTCCTCTTTAAATCCTGATACATCTTTTCACTTCCCGGGTGTATGGAGTAGGCTGTCTCATGAGCTTCCTTTAGGATCAGCTCCCGAATAGGTTTGAGGTCGGGGACACACAATCGGTCCTTGAACCATATTACCCCCTCTTCATCCTCTCGAAAGTCTTTGCCTCTTCCTTCTAAGATTAGCTGCCGGATCTTGTTGATGCTTTCATCATCCTTCTGTCCTTCTTTGATCTCCCGCTCTAGGGTGGGCTCTAATTCCACTGTTACTCCTTGCGTGCTGTTCAGGAAACCGAGACTCAGTCTGTCGAACTCCTTGGCTAACTCATATGGCATTGGGTACATGGCCAACATATTGACTTGACTCTTCCTGCTCAAAGCATCTGCAACCACGTTGGCCTTGCCTGGATGGTAATGTATCTCCAACTCATAGTCTTTGATCAATTCCAACCATCTTCGCTGCCTCATGTTTAACTCTGACTGGGTAAATATGTACTTCAGACTTTTATGATCTGTATAAATGTCACACTTCTGCCCATACAGGTAATGTCTCCAGGTCTTCAAAGCATGAACTACTGCTGCCAACTCCAGGTCATGTGTGGGATAATTTTTCTCATGGATCTTCAGCTGTCGAGATGAATATGCTACAACTCTTCCTTCTTGCATTAGCACGCATCCCAATCCGGTGTAAGAAGCATCACAATACACTGAGAATGGCTTGTGAACATCAGGCAGGACTAACACCGGAGCTGTGGTCAATCTATTTTTCAGTTCTTCAAATGCTTCCTGACACTTTTGGGTCCACTTGAACTCAACTTTCTTCGCTAGTAACGCTGTCATTGGTCTTGCAATCTTTGAGAAGCCTTCGATGAAACGCCGGTAATACCCAGCCATTCCAATGAAGCTCTTGATCCCACGAACATCCTTTGGTGCTTTCCAGTTCAGGATATCTGCCACTTTCTTTGGATCCACTGCCAACCCATCTTGATTTATGATGTGACCCAGAAACAAGACTTCATGAATCCAGAACTCGCATTTGCTTAGCTTGGCATACAGCTGTTGCTCTCGTAGCCTTTGCAATACCATCTTCAAATGCTCCACATGCTCTTCCTCACTTTTGGAATATATGAGAATGTCATCGATAAACACTACCACAAACTTGTCCAGATAATCCATGAACACACTGTTCATCAGGTACATAAAGAAAGCTGGCGCATTTGTCAAACCAAAGGACATAACTGTGAATTCATATAACCCATACTTGGTGATGAATGCTGTCTTCGGTATGTCCGAGGGTCGGATTCTGAGTTGATGGTAGCCTGACCTCAGATCTATCTTCGAGAATACGCTGGCACCTCTGAGCTGGTCGAACAAATCTTCTATCCTTGGCAGGGGGTACTTGTTCTTGACAGTGACTTCATTCAAGGCTCTGTAGTCTATGCACATCCTTTTGGTACCATCTTTCTTCTCTACGAACAACACCGGAGCGGCCCAAGGCGAGGTACTTGGTCTGATGTAACCCTTCTCTAACATCTCATCTATCTGCTTCTTGAGTTCCACCAATTCTGGTCCAGACACTCGGTAGGCCCTTTTGGAAATGGGGGCGGTACCAGGGATAAGCTCTATGGCAAACTCAACCTTTCTCTCGGGTGGCATGCCCGTTAGCTCCTCGGGAAATACGTCCGGAAAGTCCGACACTACCTTGATAGTCTCGAGCGGGTTGGGTTCCTTACTATCAACTGAGATCTGGTGACAGACACCCTCCGCTGATTTAGGCATCCTTAGCTCGGCCACTACCTCCTCTCCTGACGGGGACTTTAATGTTACGGTCCTCTTGTCACAGCTAATATTCGCTTCATACTTCATTAACCAATTCATCCCTAGAATAACATCTATCCCAGGGGTGTCTATTACTATTAAGTCACTGGGGAACCCTATCCCCCTTATTTCCACCCTTATATTTGAGCATATTTTATCTGTTTGCACCTTGCCACCAACTGAATTAATCCTCATGGGCGGCATCATTGCCTCTACTGGGATGTTATGCAATTCTACCCAGGTTGCAGTGACAAATGAATGAGTTGCACCAGTATCAAATAGCACTTTCGTGGGATGAGATTCGACTGAAAACATACCTACTGCCACATCTGGTGCATCCTGGATCGCTTCGGCCTCCAAGTGGTTCACCTTTCCACGGTTGTATGCTTGGTTACGATTGCCTGCTACCGGCTGCAGTACACCTTGCCTTGTTGGAGCATTGGGGTTGGTCTGCTGCTGCGCCGCCTTCTTTGGGCATTGCATCGCCCAGTGGCCTTGCTCTCCGCAGTGGAAACATCCTCTGCCTCCTCCTTGTGCTGGGGCTGCCTGGTTGCTCTGGTTTGCTGCTGAGGCAGGAAGGCGAGGTGCCTGGTTGTTCTGCTTCTGATACTGATTACCTCCCTGCTGGCTGTTCTGACGATACTGCTGCTGCTGCTGATACTGCCTCTGAAACTGCTGCTGATGCGGACGCTGGTTCTGATTCTGATATCCTTGTGGGTGACCAGGCCTGCCTTGCTGAGATGAACTGCCTGAGAAACGTGGACGGCTGATGCCTCCGGTCTGGGGTCCACTCATCTTGCGCTTCCGATCTTCCATATCCTTACGCTTCTTCTCAGTCATAATTGCCCTATCGATCAGGTGCTGGAAGGTGGGGAAGGTGTGATTCATCAGCTGGTAATGCAGGGGATCCACCAAACCCCTCATGAACCTGTACTGCCTTTTAGCATCAGTGTTGACATCCTCAGGTGCATAACGAGATAGCTGCAGAAACTTGTCTCTGTATTCACTAACAGACAGGGGTCCCTGCTTCAGAGCCAGAAACTCCTCCTTCTTCACGATCATCAGTCCCTCTGGCACATGGTATCTGCGGAAACTCTCACTGAATTCCTCCCAGGTGATGGCCTCGGGGTCAGCATGGGTGGCGAGGTAGGACTCCCACCAGGACTGGGCTGCTCCCCTTAGCTGACGGGGGCCATACAGAACCTTCTCCCTGTCGTCACATTGAGCGGTGCGCAGTTCTCTCTCCACTGCGCGCAGCCAGTCTTCTGCATCCATAGGGTCAGCAGAATGGGCGAAGGTAGGAGGGTGCCCTCTCATGAACTCACCACGCTTATCTCGTGGCATCTGGGGCATCTGCACTTGCAACTGGGGTTGGGGTTGCTGTTGAGCCTGCTGCATGGCTGCCAAAGTCTGCCCAATGGCCTGCACTGCCTGAGTCTGCATCAAGAACATCTGCTCCACTGTCATCGGGGGTGGCGGGGGAGGCTGCCTCTGATTTTCCTCCTGCTGGTCATGCGGCTCCAGCTGAGCACGCCTGTTGCATCGGCGCCTGTTGTCAGACATCTGCGGAAGACATTCATACATCAGCATTGATCTTACAATCCTCCAGCATAAGAAAAGAGAATACAGAATTCTTCATGACACTGAGTGAACAAAGAGCTTCACTGATCCTCATACTGATTCAACACAGCTTCTCAGATAAGAAGGAAAGTAGAAGTAAATGGCTTCCCAACTAAACAACTGACTTCTTTAACATTACTAGCTAAGCCAAACTGCAGGGGAAACCCACATGTTGGCTACAGTCATTACAAAGATCCAAATCCAGTACAAGTTCATCATAACAAGCATGCAAGCGACTGATAAGCAAACTAAACTAAATGGAAGCAACTGATAAGCAAACTAAACTGACTACCTAAGACTGAGACATCTGACTTAAGAATTATTACAAACTCCGACGCTAACGATCTAAGGATCCAGATCTATCCTGGTCTTACAGACAGGGGAACCATAAGTGTGGTGACCACGCGGCGGCGAGCGGTATGGGTGCTGAGTCCCAACAGGAGCGGGAGAACCACCCTCCTGGTGATGGCGCTCTGCCAGCTCAGCACGCAACTCCGCAATCTCCGTTCGAGCCCTGCTCAGCTCGTCCAGAGAGTGGTCCAGCTCAGTGTTAAGCACTGCGACTAGGTTGACTGTGCTGCTCAACCTAGGGTTAGCCTCACCAACAGGTGAGACAACCACACTCTCTGTGCTGCCAGTAGGGCGGCGGGGGTAGTACCGAAGGTTAAGACCGTCGGCCACCCCACCGAACAAAGAACAGTACTGAGAGAGTGCACGCCGTGCTGCATCCTGCATAGCCGCCTCTGCAGTGTCCCTCTCGGAGATGGAATAGTGCTCCGAAACGGCCTCCGCACCCCGGAGGTCATCCTCCGGACGGCGAACTAGGCAGGTGGCCTCCCAGCGGTCCGGGTACCTCCCGCGACTGTGCTGGTAGACTACACAACGGTACTCGATCGACCAGGTGTGCCGGTCAAAAGCCTGGCGCAGCAAGGTGTCGAGTGCGTCGTGGAAGTGACAACCGCGAGCGGCGTCACGGGTGATGGGTCGGGCGACCCATCCTTCCGCCTCCTGCGGCTCAGAAGACTCCGAGCTGTGGTCTGAGTCGTCGTCGTCGGGATCTCCTCCAGGTCCTCCTCCAACAGCCGGAGCGTCCCGCGGTGGTGCAAGGGGCGCCTCCAGCTGGGCAACAGAGGAACGGGGCCTCACGGACTCTACCTCATGCTGGGATGAGGAGGAAGAGCCCTGCTGCTCTCCGTGCTGGCGTCGGCGTTCCTGCTCCTCACGCAGGCGGTGGTGCAGCCTCTCCAGGTGACTCGACTGACCGGACACGGTGCGGTGCAGAGGACGCTCCGCAAGTCGAGACGGCAGGAAAGGAATCACCGACTTACGTGCAGTGTGTCTAAGACGAGCCATCTACAAAAGACACCGTAAGCATAAGAGTAAGAGCAGAACTAATATGACAAGTGAATAAACCATAGACGGAATAAGATAAAAATTTTAACAAGGCATAATATAGTACATATATATGTAGTAAAACATAGGGTTGGTCGAGGTGACCGACTTTTGAAGTAACATCAGAGGTCAAGGTGAGAGGGAAGGTCAATAGTCCTTAATACGACCAGTGCTACTCTAGGTCAGCGGTCCTACAGTCAACCTGGCTTTGATACCACTTATGTCACACCCGGTTTTGGAAGGCAAACCGAATGCGAACTATGTACGTGCCAGGATCAGAACTCACGTACACAGCGATTACATAAATGAACATCATCGCACAATGCTCGAATAATAACATAAAAGAGTAAAAACTTATTACATCACAGAGTCATAGACATCCACATAGTCATCGACTTGACAGATAAATCAAAGTGCTAGCGAAACGCAGTAAAGATAAGGCCTTCACAGGCAGCTGACTGGGGGTTGCCGCCAACCCACACCTAGAATTCATCGTAGTCTTGAAACTCCTGGAAGTCTCCTGCCACGGCTTCATCTTCTCCGGAGCAGTGGTTACAATGCGGACAACCTGGTGTGTTGTGGTAAAGCAAGGATGAGTACACATCAACGTACTCAGCAAATGTCCCGTTTGGCTGAAGTGGACTAGCTTTATGTGGGGTTAGGCTCAAGCAGTTGCTTTTAGTTGGTCAGGTATTTATCATTAGTAGAAGCCAGATTTTATCATTAACCAGCCCATGAACCCTTTCCTCATCGAGGAACAACATCATCATATTCGAACCAAAATCATAACATAATCCTTGTATCTCGAACCATTTGTATCTCTAATCAAAGAGGATCCCAAGGTTGCTCTTAACCGTGAGCACGGCTGATATATCAGTTTCACTACCCTCTGCAGAGGTCGCACACTTTACCCATGAGCCATGATGCCCTTTCTGCCCGGGGAGAGCTAATCCCCATTGACCACTACCTAGGTGGTCCAGCAGGGTATCACTACGTAGCTTTTACAAAGATTCCCTAGAGATCATAGCTGCTCGTTAGGTTTCTCCAGTTTGATAAACACAGTACTCCTCCCCGCAGGAGAGTGACTAACAAAAGCGAAACGAAAGAACCTCGGCACTCAGCCTCGGCAGAGCAAGCACTGTGCCTGGACCCCATTGACGGCACGACGGCGAAGCAACTACACCTCTAGTTCCTCTAATTATTTAGCTAAGGGTGCCCCATTTCACCCTCATGGTTGCACTGTTATCCCGGGTGGTCTCTCAACGAACAGGTCCTTACGGAGAGGTACTCAGGAAACAGCCTGAGCCCCCTAGAGTATCACAAGATCATCAACATAACCAGGATAACAGTATCATAAATATTCACATCATGTTCATTGATTAAGTTAAGGCAGTAGCAGAATGCTAACCATAATAGCCCATAAGGTCATCAAGGATAAAGTAAAGTGTAAAGCTAGTCAATCCTTAGGTTTCAAGTAAGTAATGCGGGACAGTGTATTATAAAGTAAATGGGACATAATGGGACTGAGGACACTTGCCTTCACCAAACTGCTGATCAGGGACTTCCTCTGCAACTGCCTCGGGAAACACAGACTGCTCGTTGTCTACGTAAAGCAATCATTCACACTATGCACTTGGGAAAATAACAAACAAAAACAATAAACCAAACATATGCAGCAGAGAGTGGTCACAAGATCATAACAGAAAAGGGATAGGCACTTTGGTGTTCCCTAGGTCTGGGGTAGAGGACTATACAAAATGAGTCATTATCCACTACTCAGGTTTAAGTCAGGGGTGGAATTAAATAATTATCTGGTTTAAGTTCCTAATCTTAAGGGTTTGAGTCCATAAACTTAAGTAACCCAACTTTTATTAAAGTCTACTTATTTCCAATTATCCTAAATGAGGTTTCAATAGTCTTAGTCCTATCCTAGTGATTAGCTATTAATTAATACATGGAAACAGCAGGGAAACATTGCATAAACAGATAGATAATAATATTATGAACATTTTGCAATTTGAAGCACCTAATTTGGAGTTCATATGACAAAGTTATGAATTTTACAAGTTTAGGGGTTAAAAATATGCCCTAAGGACCTATTTTGAATTAAATAAAAGGGCTGAGGACTTAACTGCGAAAAACCAGGGACGGCGGGCGCAAAATCCAGAAATCAGGGGGGCTCTTTAAGAAATTGCGCGAGCGAAGCGGTATCGAGCGCCTACAGCCGTTGGATCTCAAACGGACGATCAGGATTAGATCCTGCGGGCGGGCGCGCGGGCGCGCGGCGGTCTGGGCGGCTGACAGGCGGGGCCTAGCGGGCAGAGAGACGGGGTGAGGGGGAAACGGGCCTGGGCCGTTGGATCTCCGGCGGACGGTTGAGATTGGGTTCGGGTTAATTGAATTCGCGCCGTCCGATCTGAGATAGACGGCGGGGATGGGGCGGCTGACTCCCGTCTCCTTCCCCAGCTGGTTAAGACGGCGGCGCCCGTCCTCGCGGCGAGGAGCTCGCCGGAGACGAGGGAAGCGGGCGACTGGCGGGGCTCTGGGGCAATCCGAGTGGTCGGGGAGGCTAGGGAGGGCACAGGGACTCCATTGGTGGGCTCTGGGTCGGGGCAGAGGCACCGGAGGGGGGCTATTCACGGCGGGGCGGCTCGGCGGCGGGGTTTCTCTACTCCGGCGAGCAATCGAACGCAACAGAGAGCAAGACAAAGGGTGATAGGGGCGGGAGAGGTTCCTTACCTCACGGCGAAACCCAGGGACCTCTCGGCAGCGACGGAGACGCGACGGTGGCCCGAGGCGACGGCGGCGGCTGCACGGCGGACGACGGGTGAGCGCGGGCAGAGAGAATTAGGGAGGGGAAGAGGGAATTGGGGCGCGTTCCGGGTTGCGGACGCCAGAGCGGAGCTCACCGGGGCTACGGGCGCGGCGGAGCTCCACCGGCGACGAGGAACCGAGCTCGGGACGGCGGGGGTTATGGCGGCGGTGCTCTGCGCGCGCGCGCAGCGAGGGGGAGGGCGAGAGAGGGGGCCGGTTGGTGCGCAAATGAGGGAGGGGGCGAGGGCGAGTGGGGCTCGGGGCTCAAGTGGCCGAGGGCGAGGTGGGGTGAGCTCCCCACGCGCGACGTGGGCGCGGAGACCGCGGGCGCGCGCGACTCGGCGGCGGTTACGCGAGGAAGACAGGGCTGACAGCCCGGGCCCGCGAGCAGAGAGAGAGAGGAGAGCGGACGCGGGCGCGAGAGAAGCGGGGCTGACGGGTTGGGTCCACGGGCAGAGAGAGAGCGAGGGAGCGGGCGCGCGCGAGGAAGCGGCAGCGCCGACAGGTGGGGCCGGACGAGCAGTGAGAGAGGGAGGCGGGTGCGCGGAGGGCGGCCGCGCCGACAGGCCGGGCCCGCTGCGCAGAGAGAGGAGGGGGCGGGTGAGCGCGCGCGGAATGGGCCTACTGGGCCGAAAGGCCGAGGGGGCTGCGGGGCTGGGCTGATTTACCTTTTTCTTTTATTCTGAATTGTTTCTCCCTTTTCTTTTATTTATTCTATTTGATTCAAATTCAAATGAGCCCCAAATTCAAATTAGACCTTTTGAGAATTATGCACCAAACAAAAGTGAGATCTAGGGTTCAACATGATGCAACAATTCATACTCCCTTAGGGTTTAACCTATCACACCACTATTACAAATAAAAATAAGCATTTTCTCCTATAGAAATGAGAAAGAAAAGATTGGGGAAGGATGAGAAAAGAAAAGTAACACCTGAATTTGTGAATATGAGCAAAGAAATTTTATACCCCCAAATTCAGGGTGTTACAATGCGCAGCCCATTAACCAGAGCCTCGTACTCGGCCACGTTGTTTGATGCCGGAAAATGGAGGCGTATGACGTAGCGAAGATGCTTTCCGAGGGGTGAAACGAAGAGCAAGCCAGCGCCTGCTCCTGTTTTCATGAGTGACCCATCGAAGTACATGGTCCAAAGCTCGGGTTGGATTGGAGTTGTTGGCAACTGGGTGTCAGTCCACTCAGCCAGGAAGTCTGCCAAGGCCTGGGATTTTATGGCCTTTCGAGGGGCGAATGATAGCGTTTCGCCCATGAGTTCCACCGCCCACTTTGCTATCCTACCCGAGGCCTCACGGCACTAGATGATCTCCCCCAGGGGAAGGATGACACCACAGTTACCGGATGAGACTCGAAGTAGTGTCGCAACTTTCATCGTGTTAGAACCACTGCGTAGAGCAGCTTCTGGATCTGCGGGTAGTGGACTTTGGTCTCGGAAAGCACTTCGCTGATGAAGTAGACTGGCCTCTGGACGAGCAGTGCATGCCCTTCTTCTCGTCTCTCGACTACGATTGCGGCGCTGACCACCTGAGTGGTTGCGGCTACGTAGATCAAGAGGGCTTCTCCTGCAGTAGGGGGCACCAGGATGGGTGTGTTTGTAAGGAGCGCCTTAAGGTTTCCGAGGGCTTCCTCGGCCTCGGGGTCCAAGTGAAGTGCTCGGCCTTCCTTAAGAGGCGGTACAGAGGCAAGCCTTTCTCTCCAAGGCGTGAGATGAAGCGACTCAGAGTCGCAAGGCATCCCATGACCCTCGTACTCCTTTCAAATCTTTGATCGGTCCCATGTTGGTGATGGCCGTTATTTTCTCTGGATTGGCCTCGATGCCCCGCTCGGAGACGATGAATCCAAGGAGCATGCCTCGGGGGACTCCGAAGACACACTTCTCGAGATTCAGTTTCACGCCTTTCGCTCTCAGACACTTGAATGTCGTTTCAAGGTCAGAGAGGAGGTCGGAGGCTTTCTTCATCTTGACAACGATGTCATCGACGTAAGCCTCGACCGTTCTGCCGATGTGTTCTCCGAACACGTGGTTCATGCACCTCTGGTAGGTGGCGCCTGCATTCCTCAAACCAAATGGCATTGTAGTGTAATAGTACATGCCAAAAGGTGTGATGAAAGAAGTCGTGAGCTGGTCGGACTCTTTCATCTTGATTTGGTGATAGCCTGAGTAGGCATCGAGGAATGACAGGGTTTCGCACCCAGCAGTGGAGTCCACAATTTGATCGATGCGAGGTAGAGGGTAGGGAACTTTTGGACATGCTTTGTTTAGACCAGTGTAGTCTACACACATCCTCCATTTCCCATCCTTCTTCCTTACAAGAACAGGGTTAGCTAACCATTCGGGATGGAATACCTCTTTGATGAACCCTGCCGCAAGCAGCTTGTGGATCTCCTCGCCTATGGCCCTGCACTTTTCTTCGTCAAAACAGCGTAGGGTTTGCTTCACGGGTCGGGCTCCAGCCCCGATGTCCAGTGAGTGCTCGGCGACATCCCTCGGTATGCCGGGCATGTCCGAGGGACTCCACGCAAAGACTTCGGCGTTTGTGCGGAGAAAGTCGACGAGCACTGCTTCTTGTTTGGGGTCGAGCTCGGAGCCGATCCGGACTTTCTTGCTGGCGTCGTTGCTGGGGTTGAGAGAGACGGACTTGACCGCCTCAACTGGTTCGAAGTTGCCGGCGTGCCGCTTTGCGTCGGGCGCCTCCTTGGAGAGGCGTTCTAGGTCGGCGATGAGGGCCTCGGACTCGGCGAGGGCCTTAGCGTACTCCACGCACTCCATGTCGCATTCGTACGCGTGACGGTACGTGGATCCGACAGTGATGATCCCGTTCGGGCCCGACATCTTGAGCTTGAGGTAGGTGTAGTTGGGGACGGCCATGAACTTGGCGTAGCATGGCCTTCCCAACGCCGCATGGTAGGTTCCTCGGAACCCGACAACCTCGAATGTGAGAGCTTCCTTTCGGAAGTTGGAGGGAGTCCTGAAGAAGACGGGTAAGTCGATCCGTTCGAGGGGGAGGATACGCTTTCCAGGCGCGATCCCATGGAAGGGTGCCGCACCGGCCCGGACCTCGGACCGATCAACCCCCAAGAGTTCCAGGGTCTCGGCGTAGATGATGTTAAGGCTGCTGCCTCCATCCATGAGGACTTTGGAGAGCCTAACGTTGCCGATGATCGGATCGATGACGAGTGGGTACCTTCCTGGGCTTGGCACGAAGTCGGGGTGGTCGCCTCGGTCGAAGGTGATAGGCTTGTCGGACCAGTCTAGGTAGACTGGCGCTGCCACCTTCACCAAGCAGACCTCCCGGCGCTCCTGCTTGCGGTGCCGAGCCGAGGCGTTCGCCGCCTGCCCGCTGTAGATCATGAAGCAGTTGTGGACCTCCGGGAACTCTTCTTCCTTGCCGCCCTCCTTCCTATCGTTGTCATGGCCCTTGCCATCTTCCGCCGGGGGCCCGGTCTTATGGAAGTAGCACCGGAGCATGACACATTCTTCGAGGGTGTGCTTAACGGGACCCTGGTGATAGGGGCACAGCTCTTTGAGCATCTTGTCGAACGCGCCGGCCCCTCTAGGAGGTTTTCGAGGGTTCCTGTGCTCGGCCGCAGTGACGAGATTCGCGTCGGCGGCGTCGCGCTTCGCTTGCAACTTGTTCTTAGCCTTTTTCTTCGTGCCCCGCTGGGCGGACGCCTCGGGGGCGTCTTTCTTCGGCTCTCCCTGAGGCTGCTTGTCCTTTTGGAAGATGGCTTCGACCACCTCCTGACCCGAGGCAAACTTGGTGGCGACGTCCATCAGTTCGCTCGCACTGGTGGGAGTCTTGCGCCCTAGTTTGCTCACCAGGTCTCGGCAAGTGGTGCCGGCAAGGAAAGCCCCGATGACATCCGAGTCGGTAACGTTGGACAGCTCGGTGCGCTGCATCGAAAACCACCGGATGTACTCTCGGAGGGACTCCCCTGGCTGCTGGCGGCAGCTTCGGAGATCCCACGAGTTCCCAGGGCGCACGTACATGCCTTGGAAGTTTCCGCGAAAGCCTTGACCAGATCGTCCCAGTTTGAGATCTGCGCAGGAGGCAGATGCTCCAGCCAGGCTCGGGCGGCGTCGAAGAGGAAAAGGGGTAGATTACGGATGATGAGGTTGTCATCATCCGCCCCTCCCAACTGGCATGCCAGTCGGTAGTCCGTGAGCCACAGCTCCGGCATCGTCTCCCTCGAGTACTTGGTGATGGTAGTCGGGGCTCGGAAATGGGCGGGGAACGGCGCTCGTCGTATGGCCCGACTGAAGACTCGCAGACCGGGTGGTTCGGGCGAGGGGCTGCGATCCTCCTCGCTGTCGCAGCGTCCCCCACGCCTGGGACGGAAGCCTTGGCGCACCTTCTCGTCGAGGCAGGTTCGATGGTCGAGATGGTGGTGCTCGTTGCCGAGGCGATCCCGGGCGGCAGGCGCCTCGTCCTGCGTGCGCTTGGGATGGACCGAGGCTTCCCGCATGCGTCGGGAGGACACCGCATGATGCTCTGAGGGGTCAGCTTGCCTCCGGGAGGCGGAGCTCTCGGCTCGTCAAACCACGGCGCCTTCCAGGAGATCCTTGAGTTCGCCCTGGATACGCCGTCCCTCGGTGGTGGATGGCTCTAGCATGGCTCGAAGTAGCATCGCCGCCGCAGCTAGGTCCTGACCGGACCCACTGACGGCCGAGGGCAGCGCTGCCCTGGCATTGTCGACGATGCGGTGTTGGACGTCTTGGGCCCGATGACAGGCTCCTCCGGCGAGTGTCCGGCCTGCCCACTCCTGTTCGATGTTCTGTCGGAGCTGCACAAGCCGGCCTGCTTCCCCGTCGACCCGGGCCTGCATCTCACGGATTTGCTCGAGCTGTATGTCCCGACCCCCCGCAGGGACTGGGACCACAGCTAGCTCCCGCAGGGTGTCAACGCGAGATGCGGGCCCAGGGAGATCGTCAACCTCCGACATACCGAGGTGGTTGCCTTCGTTGTGATCTCCCTGATCGACGTGGAAACATTCGTGACTTGGGCAGTAACCCTCGTCATCATGGTCATGACCATCGTCAGAACAACCGAAGAGGCAGTGGTCACATGCGAACATGAAGTCCCGCATGGCACCGGGGTCATTGAGGCTAGAGAATTCCCAACCGAAGTCGGGGTCGTCCTCTTCCTCGGAACCCGCCGGCCCGAAGGTTGAGACAGCTGTCAGTCGGTCCCAGGTCGACCACATATGGTACCCCGGAAGGTTTGGATACGCCTTTACGAAGGCGCTCACTGTAGCGGGGTCGCTAGGTGGATCGAAGCTGAATCAAAAGGGTACGAGATGGAAAACAGACAGTACCTCTTGGTCGATCGACGGTGGTGAAGTCGCGTCGGGGGCGGAGCACATCGTCATCTCAGGTACGAGGGTAACGCCCAGCAGATCCTTCATGAGGGTGCTGGCGTCATCAGTCCGCTTGGGGTTGACATGTTGCAGGGAAGTGACACCCGCCGTCGTCTCAGGTGCGAGGACATTGCACGACATGTCCCCCGGGGGAGTGCCGGCGTCGTTGACTCGCTCTGGTACGACAGCCGACAAGGTGCCGCCTCCTGCGTGGCCATGGTTGCCCCATCTCCGCCTCCTCTGGCAAGGAGGGTGGCAGGGACGACCAGAGTGCTCCTCTTCTGCCGCGGGGAGATGCTGTCGCCGAGCTCGCCGCCGCCGGGCGAGTCGAAGACCGTCGCTGTCGTCGCGCCGCGAGGGGAGGAGTACCATGTCGTAGCTGCCGTCGAGGGACATGAACTCGAGAATCCCAAAACGGAGCACCGTCCTGGGCTGAAGTGGTTGCTGAAGACTCCCCATCTGGAACTCAACGGGAAGGCGTTCGTTAACACGCAGCAGGCCCCTACCTAGTGCGCCAACTGTCAGCGTTTCGGACCCAGGGGGTCCCTAGACCGACGAGTGAGATTGTCGCTGCGTGCCCCTGCCCAGATGGGTTGGCGCGGGATGGAACACAAGAGGCGGGACAAGCCTTGTTTTATCCTGCACTAGGGGTGCCGCTCGTAGTAGGGGTTACAGGCACGTCGCGAGAGGGAGAGAAAGAGAGAGAGGGAGCTTGTTCGTTCGCTCCTTCCCCCCGCGCGAACCCCCCTCCAGGATGGCCCTGGACCTCCCTTTTATAGACGCAAGGAGAGGGTCCAATCGTACAATGGGGGGGGGGTGTAGCTATGCGCTAACGTGTCCGGCAGAGAAATGCCTAGGCCCTGTGTACATGCCAACGTGGCTGTCGGGGGAGAGCCTAAGCCCTGTACACATGATAGCGTGGCCGTCGAAGAAGCGCCTGAGCCCTGTAGAAGCACAACTGGCAGCGCGGCAAGGATCCTACTGACGTCTCCTTGCTGTCGTAAGGGGCTTAGAGCCACCGGCGTCATGGTTGCACGTGGGGCACCATCATTACCCGTCGCCGGGGTAAGCCTGATGGGACGCCGGTCTTGTTCCTTGTAGCCTGAGCTGGCTATGGATAGGGTAATGATGTATCCCCTGTTGGCGCGGTCGGTCCGAGCCCAAGGTCGGGCGAGGCGGAGACTTCTCTTGAGGCCGAGGCCGGGGTCGAGCGAGGACGCGATTCCTCCCGAGACCGAGGTCGAGGCCGAGTCCGGGGGTCGGGCGAGGCGGAGACCTCCTCCCGAGGCTAGAGCTTGAGGTTGGGCGAGGAGGAGCTTCCTGTTGCGCCCGAGACCGAACTTGGTGGTTGATTGTGACTTGTTGTCAGCTTCGCCTGGGTGGTTACCACGACAGTCGGAGCGGGGCGGGCGGCGCTGTTTTCCCGTCATATCGGACAGAAAAAGAGAGGGGCGAAGTGACTGCGGTCACTTCGGCTTGGCTGACTGAGGCATGTGTGTCAGGATATGGCGTCAGGCGTCCCCTGCATTGAATGCACCTGCGAAGCGGTCGGTTGGTGAGGCGGTCCGGCCAAGGTTGCTTCACAACGAAGCCTGCCCGAGCCGGGCTTCGGGAGAGCCGAGGAGGTGCCGGCTGCCTGAGGAGGCCCTCGGGCGAGGCATGAACTCGTCTGGGACTACTGCTCCAGCCCGAGGCTGGGCTCGGGTGAGGTCGCGTCCCTTAGGTAGACGAAGCCTTGACTTCAACCGCGCCCGTCAGTTGGTCTGAGGGTGTTTACCAGCCGTGATTAGGAGCATTGGTGGTACCCCTAATTATGGTACCTGACAAACTTTAACATGCTTTTTGTTTTCTTTAATTAGGAAGTCCTCTTGGCTATTCAAGAGTTCATCCTTCTCATGAATAGCGCTAATCAATTCATTTAATTTTTCCTTTTGTTGCATTTTTAAGTTGGCAAAGTGAGTAAACAAATCATCCTCATCATCACTAGAATTAGCCTCATCACTAGATGTTGCATACTTAGTGGAGGATTTAGATTTTACCTTCTTCTTCTTACCGTCCTTTGCCATGAGGCATTTGTGGCCGACGTTGGGGAAGAGGAGCCCTTTGTTGACGACGATGTTGGCGGCGTCCTCGTCGGAGGAGGAGTCGGTGGAGCTCTCGTCGGAGTCCCACTCCCGGCAAACATGGGCATCGCCGCCCTTCTTCTTGTAGTACCTCTTCTTTTCTCTCCTCTTTCCCTTCTTGTCGTCGCCTCTGCCACTATCACTAGATAATGGACATTTAGCAATGAAATGACCGGGCTTACCACACTTGTAGCAAACCTTCTTGGAACGGGGCTTGTAATCTTTCCCCTTCCTTTGCTTGAGGATTTGGCGAAAGCTCTTGATGATGAGCGCCATCTCCTCATTGTCGAGCTTGGAGGCGTTAATGGGGACCCTACTCGGTGTAGTGTCTTCTTTCTTCTCCTCCGTTGCCTTGAATGCAACGGGTTGTGCTTCGGGTACGGAGGAAGAAGCGCCTTGCTCGATGATCTTCTTGGAGCCTTTGATCATTAATTCAAAGCTCACAAATTTGCCTATTACTTCCTCGGGAGACATTAGTTTATATCTTGGATCACCACGAATTAATTGAACTTGAGTGGGGTTAAGAAATACGAGTGATCTAAGAATAACCTTGACCATTTCATGGTCATCCCACTTGGTGCTCCCGAGGTTGCACACTTGATTCACCAAGGTTTTTAGCCGGTTGTACATGGCTTGCGGGTCTTCTCCTTGGTTTAGCATGAAGCAACCAAGCTCCCCCTCGATCGTTTCCCTCTTGGTGATCTTCATCACCTCATCTCCTTCGTGCGCCGTTTTGAGTACGTCCCAAATTTCCTTGGCGCTCTTCAATCCTTGCACCTTGTTATACTCCTCTCGACTTAGAGAGGCAAGGAGTATTGTGGTGGTTTGTGAGTTGAAGTGCCAGATTTGGGCAACTTCGTCCGAATCATAGTCCTCATCCCCTACGGATGGTACCTATGCACCAAACTCAACAACGTTCCAAATATTAGTGTGGAGTGAGGTTAGGTGATGCCTCATTTTATCACTCCACATGTTATAATCTTCACTGTCAAAAACCGGTGGTTTGCCTAATGGAACGGAAAGTAATGGAGTATGTTTAGAAATACGAGGGTAGTGTAGGGGAATCTTACTAAACTTCTTGCGCTCATGGCGCTTAGAAGTTACGGACGGCGCGTCGGAGCCAAAAGTGGATGGCGATGAAGAGTCAGTCTCGTAGTAGACCACCTTCCTCATTTTCTTTTTCTTTTCGCCACTCCGATGTGACTTGTGTGAAGGGGATTCCTTCTCCTTCCCCTTGTTGCGGGACTCTCCTGATGGAGCCTTCCAGTGGCTTGTAACAGGCTTCTCGCCGGTCACCATCTCCTTCTTGGCGTGATCTCCCGACATCACTTCGAGCGGTTAGGCTCTAATGAAGCACCGTGCTCCGATACCAATTGAAAGTCGCCTAGAGGGGGGGGGGTGAATAGGCAGAATCTGAAAATTATAAACTTAAGCACAATCTACAAGCCGGGGTTAGCGTTAGAAATATAAACGAGTCTGAAAGAGAGGGCGAAAACAAATCACAAGCAAATAAGAATGGATGGCATGGTGATTTGTTTTACCGAGGTTCGGTTCTTGCAAACCTACTCCCCGTTGAGGTGGTCACAAAGATCGGGTCTCTTTCAACCCTTTCCCTCTCTCAAACGGTCACTTAGACCGAGTGAGCTTCTCTTCTCAATCAAATGGGACACTAAGTCCACTACAAGGACCACCACACAATTGGTGTCTCTTGTTTTGATTACAAGAGTTGTGAAAACAAGAATGAGAAAGAAGAAAAGCAATCCAAGCGCAAGAGCTCAAAAGAACACAAAAGTCTCTCTCTCTAGTCACTAATTTGTTTGGAGTGATTCCGGACTTGGGAGAGGATTTGATCTCTTTGATTGTGTCTTGTATTGAATGCTATAGCTCTTGTATGAGGTTTGAAGGCTGAAAACTTGGATGCCATGAATGTGGGGGTGGTTGGGGTTATTTATAGCCCAAACCACCAAAATGGCCGTTGGGGATGGCTTCTGTCGACGGGCGCACCGGATAGTCCGGTGCGCCACCGGACACTGTCCAGTGCGCTAGCCACGTCACCCAACCGTTAGGGTTCGACCGTTGGAGCTCTGACTTGTGGGGCCACCGGACAGGTCCTGTAGGTTGTCCGGCGCTCCTTTTGGCGCCTGCTCTGACTTCTGCGCGCGCAGGCGCGCACTGTAGCGCATTTAATGCCTTCTGCAGACGACCGTTGGCGCGAAGTAGCCGTTGCTCCGCTGGCATACCGGACAGTCCGGTGTTACACCGGATAGTCCGGTGAATTATAGCGGAGCGGCCTCCAAAATTCCCGAAGCTGGTAAGTTCAGCGTCGATCTCCCTGGTGCACCGGACAGTCCAATGCGCCAGACCAGGGCTGCCTTCGGTATACTTTGCTCCTTAGTTTTGAACCCTTTCTTTTGACTTGTATTGGTTTGTTGTGAACCTTTGGCACCTGTAGAAAACATATATTCTAGAGCAAGCTAGTTAGTCCAATAATTTGTGTTGGGCAATTCAACCACCAAAATTCATATGGGAAACGGTTTGACCCTATTTCCCTTTCAGCCGACAACTGGGGTGGGTTCTTCGGTGGCGAGGACCTCGATCTGCCAGGAAGCACTTCCTTCCCCTGCAACAACGAATTGGGCACCGTCCCTACCAAGGCGCTCGTCACCTCCACCGACCCCGACATGCCGCTTGGCTCGGGCGCCGACAGCATCCCCACCCACATCGGCGTAGGGCCCCTCGAGCCAGCCCATGGCGATGTGGCCGTAGGCGGTCTCGTTGAGTTGGGCGCAGTTGAAAGTCGCCTAGAGGGGGGGTGAATAGGCAGAATCTGAAATTTATAAACTTAAAGCACAACTACAAGCCGAGGTTAGCGTTAGAATTAAATCCGAGTCCGAAAGAGAGGGCGGAAACAAATCAACCAAGAAATAAAGCGAGTGACACGGTGATTTGTTTTACCGAGGTTCGGTTCTTGCAAACCTAGTCCCCGTTGAGGTGGTCACAAACACCAGGTCTCTTTCAACCCTTTCCCTCTCTCAAACGGTCACTTAGACCGAGTGAGCTTCCTTCCTTGATTTCCCAGGTCACTTAGACCTTGCAAGGACCACCACACAATTGTGTCTCTTGCTTCGCTCACAAGGCTTTGAGAGTAAGAATGAGAGAAATAAGAAAGCCAACCAAGCAACAAGAGCAACAAAAGAACACAAGTCGATCTTCTCACAAGTCCTAAAAACTAGAGTTGAATTGTGGACTTTGATTTGATCGGAGGCTTTGATTTGTGTCTTGGAGTGTTGTGTATTGCTCTTGTATTGAATGAGGAGTAGTGAATGCTTGGATGGTTGTAGAGGAGGTGGTTGAGGGGTATTTATAGCCCCAACCACCAATTCAACCATTTGGGAAGGCTGCTGTCGATGGGCGCACCAGACAGTCCGGTGCGCCACCGGACACTGTTCGGTGCACCAGCCACGTCACCCAACCGTTAGGGTTCTGACGGTTTCGACCGTTGGAGCTCTGACTTCTTGGGGCACCGGACAGTCCGGTGCTGCACCGGACAGGCACTGTTCACTGTCCGGTGCGCCTTCTGACGCTGCTCTGACTCTGCGCGAACTGTCCGCGCACTGTTCACGTGCACTGTTCCCTTTTGCAGACGACCGTTGGCGCAGTAGCCGTTGCTCCGCTTGGCGCACCGGACAGTCTGGTGAATTATAGCGGAGCGACTCTCCAGAAACCCGAAGTTGAGGAGTTTAGACTGTACGGTCCCAGGTGCACCGGACACTGTCCGGTGGCACACCGGACAATCTAGTGCGCCAGACCAGGGCACACTTCGGTTTTCTTTTGCTCTTTTCTTTTGAACCCCAACTTTGATCTTTTTATTGGTTTGTGTTGAACCTTTATGCACCTGTAGAACATAATCTAGAGCAAACTAGTTAGTCCAATTATTTGTGTTGGGCATTCAACCACCAAAATTATATTTAGGAAAAGGTTTGACCCTATTTCCCTTTCAATCTCCCCCTTTTTGGTGATTGATGCCAACACAAACCAAAGCAAATATATAAGTGCAGAATTAAACTAGTTTGCATAAGGTAAGTGCATAGGTTGCTTAGAGTTAAACCAATATCTTATTTCTACTAGATATGCATGGTTGCTTTCTTTTTATTTAACATTTTGGACCACGCTTGCACCACAGTTTTGTTTTTGCAAATTCTTTTGGAAAATCTTTTCAAAGTCTTTTTGCAAATAGTCAAAGGCATATGAGTAAGATTGCAAGAAGCATTTTCAAGATTTGAAATTTTCTCCCCCTGTTTCAAATGCTTTTCCTTTGACTTAAACAAAACTCCCCATAAATGAAATTCTCCTCTTAGTTTTCAAGAGGGTTTTGAGATATATATCAATTTGAAATATAGATACCAATTGAGATATTCTTATTAGAGGAAAACCAATTTGAAAGATACTAATTTGAAAACTTTATTTTCTTTGGGCTAATACTCTCTCCCCCTTTGGCAATAATCGCCAAAAACGGAGACTTTGTGAGCCCTCTTAAATTCTCTCCCCCTTTGGCAAACAATATATGAGTGAAAGATTATACCAATGTGGAGAGATGGCGGAATACCGGCAAAGGGTAAATAATACCGATGGAGTTGAGTGGAAGCGTAGTCTTTGCCGAATACTCCATTTCCCTTTCAATCTATGTCTTAGTAGAAATTTACTTGAAAACACATTAGTCATAGCCTTGGTACTTAATTAATGAGAATTACGCATTTGTACCAAAACGAAAGAGATATGATCAAAGGTATATAAATGAGCTATGCGTGCAATGTTTCAATCAAAATTCCTAGAATCAAGAATATTTAGCTCATTCCTTAGTTTGGTAAAGGTTTTCTCATCTAATGGTTTGGTAAAGATATCGGGTAATTATTCTTTGGTGTCAATATAGGCTATCTCGATATCCCCCCTTTGTTGGTGATCCCTTAAAAAGTGAAACCGAATGTCTATGTGCTTAGTGCGGCTGTGTTCAACGGGATTCTCCGCCATGCGGATAACACTCTCATTGTCACATAGGAGAGGGACTTTGCTCAATTTGTAGCCATAGTCCCTGAGGGTTTGCCTCATCCAAAGTAATTGCGCACAACAATGACCTGCGGCAATATACTCGGCTTCGGCGGTTGATAGGGCTACTAAATTTTGTTTCTTTGAAGCCCAAGACACCAGGGATCTCCCCAGAAACTGATAAGTCCTTGATGTGCTCTTTCTATCAATTTTACACCCTTCCCAATAGGCATCGGAATATCCTATCAAATCAAAGGTGAATCCCTTGGGGTACCAAAGACCAAACTTAAGTGTATAAACTAAATATCTCATGATTTGCTTTACGGCCCTAAGGTGAACTTCCTTAGGATCGGCTTAGAACCTTGCACACATGCATACGGAAAGCATAATATCTGGTCAAGATGCACATAAATAGAGTAAAGATCCTATCATTAACCGGTATACCTTTTGACCTACGGACTTACCTCCCATGTCGAGGTCGAGATGCCCATTGGTTCCCATGGGTGTTTTGATGGGCTTGACATCCTTCATCCCAAACTTCTTAAGAATGTCTTGAATGTACTTGATTTGGCTGATGAAGGTGCCGTCTTGGAGTTGCTTGATTTGAAATCCTAAGAAATATCTTAACTCCCCCATCGTAGACATCTCGAATTTTTGTACCATAATCCTACTAAATTCTTCACAAGTAGATTTGTTAGTAGACCCAAATATAATATCATCAACATAAATTTGGCATACGAACAAATCATTTGCAATAGTTTTAGTGAAGAGAGTAGGATCGGCTTTGCTGACTTTGAAGCCATTGGTGATTAGAAAATCTCACAGGCATTCATACCATGCTCTTGGGGCTTGCTTGAGCCCATAAAGCGCCTTTGAGAGTTTATAGACATGGTTAGGATTCTCACTATCTTCAAAGCCTGGAGGTTGCTCAACATAGACCTCTTCCTTGATTGGTCCATTCAGGAAGGCACTCTTCACATCCATTTGATAAAGCTTGAAGCCATGGTAAGTAGCATAGGCAAGTAATATACGAATTGACTCAAGCCTAGCTACGGGTGCATAAGTTTCACCAAAGTCCAAACCTTCGACTTGTGAATAACCCTTGGCCACAAGTCGTGCTTTGTTCCTTATCACCACACCATGCTCATCTTGCTTGTTACGGAATACCCACTTGGTACCTACAACATTTTGGTCAGGACGTGGAACCAAATGCCATACCTCATTCCTCGTAAAGTTGTTGAGCTCCTCTTGCGTTGCCAGCACCCAATCTAAATCTCTTAGTGCATCCTTCACCCTGTATGGCTCAATGGAGGACACAAAAGAGTAATGTTCACAGAAATGTGTGACTCGAGATCGAGTAGTTACCCCCTTATGGATATCACCAAGAATGGAGTTCACGGGGCGATATCTTTGAATCGCTTGGTGGACTCTTAGGTGTGGCGGTCTTTGACCCTGTATTTGCTGTTCATCTTCCTTGTCTTGATTAACTTCATCTCCCCCTTGATCATTGCCCTCTTCTTGAGGTGGCTCATCTTCTTGATCTTCTTCTTCATCACCTTGAGCCTATTCCTCATATTGAGTTGGTGGAGATGCTTGTATGGAAGCTGATGGTTGATCTTGTGCTTGAATGGGCTCTTCGGATTCCTTAGGACACATATCCCCAATGGACATGTTCCTTAGCGCAACGCACAGAGCCTCTTCATCATTTAATTCATCAAGATCAACTTGCTCCACTTGGGAGCCATTAGTCTCATCAAACACAATGTCACAAGAAACTTCAACTAGTCCAGTGGACTTGTTAAAGACTCTATGTGCCCTTGTGTTTGAATCATATCCTAGTAAAAATCCTTCTACAGCCTTAGGAGCAAATTTAGATTTTCTACCTCTTTTAACAAGAATAAAACATTTGCTACCAAAGACTCTAAAATATGAAACATTGGGATTTTTACCGGTTAGGAGTTCATAGGATGTCTTCTTGAGGATTCGGTGAAGATATAACCGGTTGATGGAGTAGCAGGCGGTGTTAATCGCCTCGGCCCAAAACCGGTCCGGTGTCTTGTACTCATCAAGCATGGTCCTCGCCATGTCAAGTAGAGTTCTATTCTTCCTCTCCACTACACCATTTTGTTGAGGTGTGTAGGGAGAAGAGAACTCATGCTTGATGCCCTCCTCCTCAAGGAAGCCTTCAATTTGAGAGTTTTTGAACTCCGTCCCATTATCGCTTCTTATTTTCTTGATCCTTAACCCGAACTCATTTTGAACCCGTCTCAAGAATCCTTTCAAGGTCTCTTGGGTTTGAGATTTTTCCTGCAAAAAGAACACCCAAGTGAAGCGAGAATAGTCATCCACAATTACAAGACAATACTTACTCCCGCCGATGCTTATGTAAGCTATCGGGCCGAATAAATCCATGTGGAGTAGCTCAAGCGGCCTGTCGGTTGTCATGATGTCCTTGTGTGGATGATGGGCGCCAACTTGCTTTCCTGCTTGACATGCGCTATACACCCTGTCTTTCTCAAAATGAACATTTGTTAGTCCTAAAATATGCTCTCCCTTTAGAAGCTTGTGAAGATTCTTCATCCCAACATGGGCAAGTCGACGATGCCATAGCCAACCCATGTTAGTCTTAGCAATTAAGCAAGTGTCAAGTTTAGCTTCATTAAAATTGACCAAGTATAGCTGACCCTCTAACACTCCCTTAAATGCTACTGAATCATCACTTCTTCTAAAGACAGTAACACCTACATCTGCAAATAGACAGTTGTAGCCCATATTGCATAATTGAGAAACATAAAGCAAATTGTAATCTAATGAGTCTACAAGAAAAACATTGAAAATAGAATGGTCAGGTGATATAGTAATTTTACCCAATCCTTTACCAAACCTTGATTTCCATCCCCGAATGTGATAGCTCGTTGGGGATCTTCGTTTTTCTCATAGGAGGAGAACATCCTTTTCTCCCCTGTCATGTGGTTTGTGCATCTGCTATCAATTATCCAACTTGAGCCCCCCAGATGCATAAACCTGCAAAACAATTTAGGCCTTGTTCTTAGGTACCCAAACAGTCTTGGGTCCTTTCACGTTAGAAACAAGCACCTTGGGTACCCAAACACAAGTCTTTGAGCCCTTGTGTTTGGCCCTAATATATTTGGCAACTACCTTGCCTGATTTGTTAGTCAGCACATAAGAAGCATTAAAAGTCTTAAATGAAATGTTATGATCATTTGATGCAGTAGGAGATTTCTTTTTAGGCATTTTAACATGTGTAGAATGCCTAGAGCTAGATGCCTCATTCTTATACATAAAAGCATGATAGGAAACAGAATGAGACTTCTTTGCATGAATTCTCCTAATCTTGTGTTTGGGATAACCAGTAGGATATAAAATATAGCCCTCGTTATGCTGAACCATTGGGGCATTAAGCTTTTAGGGGCATTAAGCTTGACATTGCCTCCCTATTGGAAGCCAATGCCATCCTTAATGCCAGGGCGTCTCCCATTATAGAGCATGCTCCTAGCAAATTTATTTTTTTCATTTTCTATCTCATGCTCATTAATTTTAGCGGTAAGTTGAGCTATGTGATCATTTTGTTGTTTAATTAAAGCTAGGTGATCATGGATAGCATCAACATTAATATCTCTACATCTAGTACAAATAGAAACATGATCAACCTTAGAAGTAGATGGTTTGCAAACATTTAATTCATCAATCTTAGCATGTAACATGGCATTTTCATTCCTAAGATTGGAGATGACATCATTGCAAATATTCAAATCTTTAGCCTTAGGAACTAATTTATCATTCTCAATTTTAAGGCTAGAAAGTGATGCATTCAATTTATCAATCTTAGTAATTAAACTAGCATTTTCATTCTTAAGATTGACAATTGAATTATCACAAACATTTAACTTCTCAACCTTAGCAATAAAACTAGCATTCTCGGTTCTAAGGTTAGAAATGGTGTCATGGCAAATGCTAAGCTCACTAGTTAATTTTTCACATTTTTCTATCTCCTGAGCATAAGCATTCTTTACCTTAACATGCCTTTTATTTTTCTTAATAAGGAATTCCTCTTGGCTATCCAAGAGTTCATCCTTCTCATGAATAGCACCTATCAATTCATTTCATTTTTCCTTTTGTTGCATGTTAAGGTTGGTAAAAAGACTAAGCAGATCATCTTCATTATCACTAGATCTACACTCATCACTAGATGTTGTATATTTAGTGGAGGCTCTAAATTTTGCCTTCTTCTTTTTGCCGTCCTTTGTCATGAAGCATTTGTGGCAGACGTTAGGGAAGAGGAGGCCTTTGTTGACGGCGATGTTGGCGGCATCCTCGTCAGAAGAGGAGTCGGTGGAGCTCTCATTGGAGTCCCATTTTCGACATACATGGGCATCGCCGCCCTTCTTCTTGTAGTATCTCTTCTTTTCCTTCCTCTTTCCCTTCTTGTCATTGTCCTTGTCACTATCACTAAACATAGGGCATTTAGCGATAAAATGACCGGGCTTACCACACTTGTAGCACACCCTTTTGGAGCGGGGCTTGTAATCCTTCCCCCTCCTTTGCTTGAGGATTTGGCGGAAGCTTTTGATGATAAGCGCCATTTCCTTATTGTCGAGCTTGGAGGCGTCGATGGGGAGTCTACTTGATGTAGACTCTTCTTTCTTCTCCTCCATCGTTTTGAATGCGACGGGTTGCACCTTGGGTGTGGAGGTGCCGCCTTGCTCGACGATTTGTTTGGAGCCTTTGATCATCAACTCAAAGCTCATAAACTTTCCTATCACTTCCTCGGGAGACATTAGCTTGTATCTAGGATCACCATGAATTAATTGAACTTGCGTATGATTACGAAAAACGAGTGATCTTAGAATAACCTTGACCATTTCATGGTCATCCCATTTGGTGCTCTCGAGGTTGCGCACTTGGTTGACCAAGGTCTTGAGCTGGTTGTACATCGCTTGTGGCTCCTCTCCTTGGTTGAGGACGAACCGACCGAGCTCCCCCTCGATCGTCTCCCGCTTGGTGATCTTTGTCACCTCATCTCCTTCGTGCGCGATCTTGAGCATGTCCCAAATCTCCTTCACGCTCTTCAACCCTTGCACTTTATTATACTCCTCTCGACATAGAGAGGTGAGGAGTATAGTAGTGGCTTGGGAGTTGAAGTGTCGGATTTGGGCGACCTCGTTCGAGTCGTAGCCTTCATCCCCTACGGATGGTACCTGCGCTCCAAACTCAACAATGTCCCATATGCTAGCGTGGAGTGAGGTTAGGTGATGCCTCATTTTATCACTCCACATACAATAATCTTCACCGTCAAAAACCGGTGGTTTGCCTAGTGGGATAGAAAGTAAAGGAGTGCATTTAGAAATGCGAGGGTAGCGTAGGGGGATCTTACTAAACTTCTTGCGCTCATGACGCTTAGAAGTGACGGACGACGCGTCGGAGCCGGAGGTGGATGGCGACGAAGAGTCGGTCTCGTAGTAGACCACCTTCTTCATTTTCTTTTTCTTGTCGCCACTCCGATGCGACTTGTGAGGAGGTGATCCCTCCTTTAGCTTGTTGCCGGATTCCTTCGATGGAGCCTTCCCTTGGCTTATGGCCTTCTCGCTGGTCACGATCTCCTTCTTGGCATGATCTCCCGACATCACTTCGAGTGGTTAAACTCTAATGAAGTACCGAGCTCTGATACCAATTGAAAGTCACCTAGAGGGGGGGGGGGTGAATAGGCGGAATCTGAAATTTATAAACTTAAAGCACAACTACAAGCCGAGGTTAGTGTTAGAATTAAATCCAAGTCCGAAAGAGAGGGCGAAAACAAATCAACCAAGAAATAAAGCGAGTGACATGGTGATTTGTTTTACCGAGGTTTGGTTCTTGCAAACCTAGTCCCCATTGAGGTGGTCACAAAGACCGGGTCTCTTTCAACCCTTTCCCTCTCTCAAATGGTCACTTAGACCGAGTGAGCTTCATTCCTTGATTTCCCGGGTCACTTAGACCCCGCAAGGACCACCACACAATTGGTGTCTCTTGCTTCGCTCACAAGGCTTTGAGAGTAAGAATGAGAGAAAGAAGAAAGCCAACCAAGCAACAAGAGCAACAAAAGAACACAAGTCGATCTTCTCACAAGTCCTAAAAACTAGAGTTGAATTGTGGACTTTGATTTGATCGGAGGCTTTGATTTGTGTCTTGGAGTGTTGTGTATTGCTCTTGTATTGAATGAGGAGTAGTGAATGCTTGGATGGTTGTAGAGGAGGTGGTTGAGGGGTATTTATAGCCCCAACCACCAATTCAACTGTTTGGGAAGGCTGCTGTCGATGGGCGCACCGGGCAGTCCGGTGCGCCAGCCACGTCACCCAACCGTTAGGGTTCTGACGGTTTCGAACGTTAGAGCTCTGACTTCTTGGGACACCGGACAGTCCGGTGCTGCACCGGACAGGCACTGTTCACTGTCCGGTGCGCCTTCTGTCGCTGCTCTGACTCTATGCGAACTGTCGTGCACTGTTCACACACACTGTTCCCTTTTGCAGATGATCATTGGTGCAGTAGCTGTTGCTCCGCTTGGCGCACCGGACAGTCTGGTGAATTATAGCAGAGCGGCTCTCCAGAAACCCGAAGCTAAGGAATTCAGACTGTACGGTCCCTGGTGCACCGGACACTATCCGGTGGCACACCGGACAGTCTGGTGCGCCAGACTAGGGCACACTTCGGTTTTCTTTTGCTCTTTTCTTTTGAACCCCAACTTTGATCTTTTTATTGGTTTGTATTGAACCTTTATGCACCTGTAGAACATAATCTAGAGCAAACTAGTTAGTCCAATTATTTGTGTTGGGCATTCAACCACCAAAATTATATTTAGGAAAAGGTTTGACCCTATTTCCCTTTCAGCAGTCCCAGTTCCGGTGGAGGCCACAACCCGACGCCGAACCTCGACGCTCAGCTTCGCTGGGAACTACTTGCAACATGCCCTCACCATCTGGAGGTCCCCCTTCATGCAGCAGATCCACGTCGACGCCCACACCCCGCTCCTGGAGGACTGGGAGATCGACGCGCACATGCAGTCTGGGGTCAGGGGCCCGGACGCCTTCAATGTCTACGACCGAGAAGGCGAGCACCCTGCTCCCTGGACGGATCCACTAGGACCTCTCGATCGAGCTACAGCAGTAGGCACCTTCCCGATCGAGCTCCAGCAGCAGGCGCGCAGCGATCAATCAGCGAGCAGGACGAGCGGCAGGGGAGAAGCACTCGAGTCGAGAGCAGATCAGGGTGTGTGTGAAGATCGACCGCACGACACCCAGACTTCCGTTGTCGAGGAGGCCATGGCCGCGGGCGCGGGAGACCCCGGGCAGCTCAACCAACTCTTGCTGCTCGACCCCTACGCCGAGGACGACATCACCAACTACTACGTCGAGTTCCATAATGATGTCGTCATGACCATCTACTCCTCCGTCATCATCAAGCCGGAGACGGGCAACAGTAGCAGCTCTTCCTTCGTGTGTTCGACCAAATGTCCCAGCCAGGCACTGCACAACATTGCCAAGCCCAGTCTGGTAGCCGTGGTGACTATTGCAGGCACACCTTCATCTACTTTGATTGATGATCAAGTGGTGTTCGGTGAAATGCAACTAAGGGAACATAGCACTTTGATGACAGCCACCATTGAGTTGCGCTTCATTTTATGGTATTGTTTCATTCTGGATTGGGTTGCTACGCAGCAAAGACCACCATGGCCACCACCTATACAGTTGGTCGCTGGTATTCAGCTAAGACCAGTACCCTGGCCATCTTTAAATTGTTATGCAGGCTTGGTGTGGTTGATTAAATCACTGGATCAAATGGCTGGTGACATTCCACTAAAGCTCCCTTGGTTGGCGTCTGATACAGACAATTTGTTCAGAGTTGATTACAACTCCAGTACCACAAGCGCTTCCTTACAATATGCAGCAGTGGATCTAAGTGAGATTGAGGAGGACCTTCAAAGTCTGCGTGAAGGTGGTGTGCCACCAATGTTTCTAATTATAGATGATGGTTTGCAAGGGAAGTTGATGAAATCAAAGAATTGGAGGAACCCCTCTGTGAGCAGACTCTATTTGTGCAGAGGTTGGGGTGCATGGCCAGTTGCTCTTGTTGCTTGTGGTCACAGTGGGGTGGTTGTGATGCTAAAAAATTATGCAAATGCATTTTACATAGAGAAGCACTCGGTGAACTTGAAGTTACCGTCTTCCATGAGCATAGAGATTCAGTTGATTGGTTGTTTGTTGATCATACCCCGTATCACATACCTGGAAATTTATATGGGGATAAGTTGTTTCTTTTGCTGATGATCAGTTCAGATACACACTCCTTTGCTATGCTACATGTGAGGCTACTTGGTCCTTGAATTGGGAGGATATAATTATGGACAAAATTGTATGTTTGTTGTGAATGATTGGCATGTCAGTCTAGTGAACCGACTTGAGGGCAAGTCGAATTTTAAGGAAGGGGGAATGTCAAGAACCACGGTTGGACGCTGTATGGGTCTTGGGCCTTGGCCTGATCGAGTTGTACAGGGACCACCGGTGGTGTTATACATAGCACATGAGAACAACAGAGGAGTCATCAAAGAATCATTTGAAGAAACCTAAACTCTCTGTCTCTCGACGACTACTGTTCATCTTCTCCACCCTCTCCTCTCCTCTCATGTACCCGGATCCTCTTCCTTCTAGATCACTATAGCTGCTACACTTCTTTCTATTTCCCCTTACTGCTATTCCCCAAACTCTTCTCTGAATTTGTACCAGATTCTTATGCTTAGTGTTCTTCGTGCTACTGAATTGAGTTGAGTGACCTAAGTTGATAACGGTGAGGGATAATCCCGGCAGGGGGCGACGAGGTCATTGCTGTTGCGCAGCAAGCGTGGGAGAGGGGGCACCGTGGAGAGCCTGAGGCCGGTGATGAAGGGAGGACCGTTCCCGGCGAGCACGCTGGTGCACAGGGGCGCTGTGTTGCGCCGGAGGGGAGCCAGAGGGCGCCGGACTGAGGGAGGCTGAGCAGGGCGGCCTGAGAGGTGGCACCAGCAACCTACCGGCCGAGCAAACCCGCAGCGGTGTCAGCGTCGTCGTCCATGGTCGCGGCCAGCCCACGTGAGTGGCTGTGGCGGCGGCCAGGCCCGCGCTAGAGGCGGCGGCGGTGGCCACACCCGCGCCAGGGGTGGTGGCGGGGCCACGCCCACACTTGCAGCCGCAGCGATGGCAGTGTCCGCATAGGGGAGAGGGCCGATGTCCATGGTGCTGGGCACGCCGACGGGAAGGGGCTAGGCAGGGGGCGGCGGCTGGGGCAGGAGGGAGGGGAGAGAAAATTGTAAAAAAAATTAATCTAACTCTATACTCCCTCCATTTCTTTTTAGTTATCGCTGGATAGTTCAATTTTGCACTATCCAGCGACAACTAAAACGAAACAGAGGGAGTACTAGTGGGAAACCTAACCTAAGACAAAGTTAGCTTTTATATTAATAGATTGAGTTAGTTAGGTTTGACCCATTATAAACCCTAAACCCTAAAATGGTACTCTAACATTTACAAATCCACTTGTTTTTTAAAATAGGATAGTTGCTGTTGTTGCACTGTACTATATGTCATGTCATTATAAATGATGATGTGTTTTTTCTTAATAAAACGTTGGTATGATAATATGCTATACTATAATCGATCAACTGGAGGCACTAGGCAGCTTTTTCTTTCCCCCGTATTGCATATGTTTTCAATTTCACTATCATACTTTCACTGTGTAGGTTCCATGTCTCCCTGAAAGTTATCTGTGAACTTATCTTGTCGGTAGTTCAGTTAACCTGCATGTTTTGTTTATATAAAAGAAAAATGGGAGAGATTGGCTAATTATCGATCCCAACTTACTGGAGTTCTTCTCGTAACTACCTTTTGTACTTCTGTTCTGTATCTTATATAAGCGCCAAACATTGCACTCATAGGTCTAATTTGTTCAATATAAAAATATGCAGAGTTTTGAAGCTTTGAACCTAAGGGTGGTTGTTGTTGTAATAGACCCCATCCAGAGTGTGAAAGGGAAGGTGGTTATTGATGCATTCCGCCTAATTAACCCTCAGATCATGATGCTTGGACAAGAGCCACGACAGACAATATCAAATGTTGGGAACCTAAATAAGCCGTCGATTCAGGTAAATACTTAGTAATATTGTACCTTAAGAACTTGTTCGTTAATTGACCATATCTGTCCTTCATCAGGCTCTTATTCATGGGCTGAACAGACATTACTACTCAATTACAATCAATTACCAACGTAAGGGAGAAAATGTTGTTGAACTTGCACAAAAAGAAATGGATAGATGGGCTAATTTTGAAGATTGTCCAGATGCTTATGCCACTTAGCTTCCTTTAGCTATATACTGAGATGATGTTTTTCTTGTGTTGATGCTTTATACCTAAATATTTAACTGATTGTTTTTAATAGACAATGATTACGCAGTTATCAACCCCCTCTCATTCATTTGATAAAGCCTAAGCCCCATTTATATATTGTAAGATTAAATTCAAGTCACACATTCAACCAGCAAATCTCTAAAAAACATGCATCTATCGTAACATGTTCACTCCATAGCAACGCACAGAGATTTACCTAGTCTTTATTGAATTATGAAGCTTGGAATTCCATCGATAACTTGAATCAACTATAATTAAGTACGGTCCCTATTGGTAGGTAAAGACTAGAAAGTGCAGAGGTACGTACCCATCTCTTCCCTATAAATAGTTCCGATGTTGCTTGGAGTGAAGTAGTTGAAGAGAATGGACCGAGAAAGGAGAGTGACAAGGAGTAATGCCATTGATATTATATTGCTAGGTCAGCATACATGTCTGATCCACAGGAGTGAGATGCAGCCGGAATTCTTGTGCTTTCACAACTTGTGAGCGTTTAACAGAGCAGGGCTCCGATCTTACTACGAATGTGCAAGTAGTAATGACGTATGAGTAGTAATCTTGTGACATACTAATCAAGGGTAAGTGAAGGTTAACCGTAGCGACATAGTGATGCCCTACTAAGAATGTGCAAGTGGTAAACGAGTAGTAATGATCTCACCCTTAATCAATAATTGTTTGCAATAGCTAACCTTCACTTACGCTTGAGTGATGTGCTAAGACGACTAACGGCCGACAGCAGACGACGGGTCCAATCTCCAAACTCTTGTTTCTGACTGTAACTATCGAAAAGGCAGCTATACCATCGTTTCTGATTTGGTTTTCACGACGAGTGGTTATAGTCTTATTTTTTTCCCGTCATACTACATGCTGATATGGTGCTAGCTTTTCATACATCACGTGTCGTGTACAAATTAAACTTTGTTGGCATGCCTTCAAAACAACTGTGGTTCTTTTTAATAAACTTTGACTTGTCTCTCAACTTGTCGATAATTTAAAATATCATCCAACTTAATACCAGACTACTTTCCTTAACTTTTAGAAGTCAGAGTTCATGGTTTCGATAGTGTTTTTTTGGTTGCATGTGAGCCCGGCACACCGCACACATGTCCACCGACACACATGTGAGCCCGAGTGCCCGACAATAAAGATCTGGCCTTCAATTCAACAAACTTGATAATAATAGCCATTAATATTGGATCTATATTCTCTACAGTGATGGAGGACACGAGAAAATCAAGGTGTGGTTTAAACAGTGTCACAAGAAAAAATTATATCGCAATTAAAAACAAAAGTATCATATTAAAATGACATAACACAGTTGAAAGTAGACAACAAAAACAAAGTACCCTATATACAAAAACAACAGGGTACATAATTTTGATCAATTATAATATAGTAATAAAAATCTACAAAAACAAAAAAGAGTTAATAATTATATAACTTTGTTTTTTATGATTAACTTTCTCACTATTGTCCTCTTAAACATGTGTATTTCTGGAACATATACACTCTCTTCTTCCAACTCTACTTCATATTCATGATAAGCTTCTACTTCACTAGTCCGATTACTTGGTCCACTTCCACTACAACCTTAACGAAAATAGCTTTTCAAATCTAACAATTATCAATCATCAACCATGTATTAGACTCTAGAGTAATCAATTGTGGAATCAGAGTTAATAATATAGGAAGGGATCGACGTGCATAATTTTGATCAAATATAACATCGTACTAAAAATCTGCAAAAAAAATAAAAAGAGTTAATAATGATATACCTTCTATTTTTTACATTAACTTCCTTACCATTGTCGTCTTAAACATGTATATTTTCTGGAACATATGCAATCTCTTCTTCCACCTCTACTTTGAGTTCATGATAAGCTTCAACTCCACTTGTTCGAGTACTTGTCCACTTCCACTACAACCTTAACTAAAATAGCTTTTCAAATCTAACAATTATCAACCATCAACCATATAGAATTTAGAGTAATCAGTTGTGGAATCAGAGTCTTAACATTAACAATTGCACAATATAAAAAGTAAGAATAAACATTTTTGGGCAATTTTTTCTTTGCCTGCTTGTTTCTAACCATGAATGGGATGCTACATAGGGGCTAAACGACGACAGGTGGAGGAGCAGAGGCTGGTGATAGACGGAGCAACAACAACATGAATGGATCGCGGGAAGAGCAACAAGAACCAGTTGCGGGCCACAAGCGAAGCAATAGGGGTTGATCGACGGACAGGTGGATGAGTGTCAGGTGGCCGACAGCGACCGTCTTGGATGAGCAGTCGAGGCAGTCAAGGTTAGGGGCTTGGATGCCTGGTATTTAGAGCTAGTTGGGCCAAGGCAAGGTATTGCTTAGGCAATACAAAGCCACATTGGCTCCTCCGCCGCTGATTCTCTACTGTAAAACACTAGTTTCTATCGTTTAGAGGCAAAGTTAGAATAATTTGTTACTGGGTCGATAATAGCTTACATGTTGAAAAATATAATATTATGATGGGCCTTAGCTGGTGGAAAATTGCCGTGTATAAGGTGCTCTGTGAAGTCGTCATCGGGGTCAGCTGACCTCGACTCGTCAACGTAGCTTCCCCCATCGTCGTCGTGTGTCACCTCTTTCATTTTGTTCACCTTTCTCTGGCCTACATATAAATGATAAAAACTAAAATTATACATAAATGTGAATCAAACCATGATTGTTGGCTCTAAACTCACATTTACTCTCACCTAACCAATAAAACACACGTATTTATGTTTTATACTCTATACTCAAGGATAAATAGAAACCGTAGCGACATAGGGATAACCGTAGTGACATGTGAAATCATTTTTATCTCAAAATTTTGATATGAAGGATTTGTGAGAAGCTGATGTTATATTAAACATAAAACTGATTAATGGTGAGAATGAGATTATTCTGAAACAATCTCATTACGTGGAAAACATTCTAAACCGCTTTGGGTTTTCTTATTCCAAAGATTCTCCAACACCTTTTGATCCTAGTCTAAAGCTTTACAAGAACAGGGGACAATGAATTAATTAGTTGAGGTAGTGAAAGGGAAATAGGGTCTAACCTTTTCCTAATTGATTTTGGTGGTTGAATTGCCCAACACAAATAATTGGACTAACTAGTTTGCTCTAGAGTATATGGTCTACAGGTGCCAAAGGTTCAACTCAAAACCAATACAAAGATTAAAAAGGGGTTCAAAAAGAAAGGAGCAAAGGAAACCGAAGTGCTCCCTGGTCTGGCGCACCGGACTGTCCGGTGTGCCACCGGACAGTGTCCGGTGCACTAGGGAAGATTGACTTCAAACTCTTCACCTTCGAGTTTTCCAGGCGCACCTCCGCTATAATTCACCGGACTGTCCGGTGTGCATCGGACTGTCCGGTGAGACAGCGGAGCAACGATCATCTGCGCGCAACGGTCGACTCTGACAGTGAACAGTGCAGAATAGCACACGCGGCAGAAGTCAGAGCAGTTGGTCAGAGGGGCACCGGACTGTCCGGTGTCGCACCGGACTGTCCGGTGCCACATGAGGACAAAGCTTCCAACGGTCGACCAGCTCCAAGCCCTAACAGGAGGATGACGTGGCGGCACACCGAACACTGTCCGGTGGCGGCGCCCATCGCCAGCAGACTTCTCCAACGACTACATTTTGGATGGTGGCTATAAATACCACCCCAACCGGCCACTTCAAGTGTGGGATCCCAAGCAACATTCCAAGTCATCTAGTTGACATACTCAAGCCCTCCCAACCAATTCTATTCATTGATCCACCCTATACACAAGATTTAAACCACTACAACCAACACAAGTGCCACAAAAGATAGAGCAAGTGAAAGGGAAATGTGCCCTTGGGCCATTTCTAAGTATTTTGGTGATTGAGTGCCAACAGAAGTGCTTAAGTGAAAATCTATGCCAATTGATGGACAAAGTGCAAATCAAGTCTAAAGGTATGTTTCTAGACTTAGTACATTGTTTTGAGAACTAATGTATTGTGTTTAAGTGCTGGAAACAGGAGAAATCTATTTGGAAAAGAGATGGATGTGTTCAGTCGAAGTCTGCTCAGTCTGAGTGCACCGGACTGTCCGGTGGTGCACCGGACAGTGTCCGATGCGCCGGGCTGGCTCTGGCGAACTTGCTGCTCTCGGGACTTCAATGGCGATGTACGGCTATAAATCACCGGACTGTCCGGTGATGCACCGGACTGTCCGGTGAGCCATTCACAGGCGAACTCGTCGCTCTCGGGAGATGATTAACGGCGTACGGCTAAAATTCACCGGACTGTCCGGTGGTGCACCGGACTATCCGGTGAGCCACCGGTCAGTCGGGCCAACGGTCGGCCGAGGATTCCGCGCGTGACGCGTGGCCGAGCCAACGGTCACAAGGGGGCACCGGACTGTCCGGTGTGCACCGACAGTGTCCGGTGTGCCAACGGCTCTGAATCTCCAACGGTCGGCTTCGCCAAAGAAGGAAATAAATCCGCACCGGACAGTGTCCGGTGGTGCATCGGACTGTCTGGTGTGCCAGGCGACTGAAGGCAAGAATTACCTTCCTGGAATGCTCTCAACGGCTCCTAGCTGCCTTGGGGCTATAAAAGGGACCCCTAGGCGCATGGAGGAGCACACCAAGCATTCTAAAGCACCAAGACCTTGATTCCGCGCATTTGATTCTTTGTGATAGCATCTAGAGCTCTATTTGAGTTGTGAACTCGTCGGGTTGTGTTGTGAGCTCTTGTTGCGACTTGTGTGCGTGTTGTCGCTCTGATTTTGTGTCTTGTGTGTGTTGCTCATCCCTCCCTTACTCCGTGCTTCTTTGTGAACATCAAAGTGTAAGGGCGAGAGACTCCAAGTTATGGAGATTCCTCGCGAGCGGGATATAGTGAACAAAGCAAAACACCGTGGTATTCAAGTGGGTCTTTGGACCGCTTGAGAGGGGTTGATTGCAACCCTCGTCCGTTGGGACGCCACAACGTGGAAGTAGGCAAGTTTTGTACTTGGCAGAACCATGGGATAAACCACTGAGTCTATCTGTGTTGATCTTCGTGTGATTGTTGTGTTTTGCAAGAACTCCTCTCTAGCCACTTGGCTCTATTGTGCTAACGATTAATCAAGTTTTTGTGGCTTTAAGTTTAAGTTTTTACAGGATCACCTATTCACCCCCCTCTAGGTGCTCTCAATTGGTATCAGAGCCGTTCTCTTCACGAAGGGACTAATCGCCCGAAGAGATGGATCCTAAGGGCAAGGGGATTGTGATCAATGATAAGGAGAAGGAGTCCTTCGTCAACGAGCCGAAGGATGACAAGCCCACCGACTCGGGCTCGGGCCACAAACGTAAAGATGGGAAGAAGAAGAAGACAAGGCGCATCAAGGAAATCGTCTACTACGACGACAGCGACAAGTCCTCTTCTTCCCAAAAGGACGACGACAACGACTACGAGAAAAAGAAGACGGTTAACTCAAACTTCTCTTTCGATTATTCTCGTATTCCATATAGTTCAAATGCACATTTGCTTTCCATTCCTCTTGGCAAGCCTCCACACTTTGATGGGGAGGACTATGGATTTTGGAGTCACAAAATGCGTAGTCACTTGTTCTCTCTCCATCCACGCATATGGGAGATTGTAGAGAGTGGAATGAAATTTGATAGCTCGGATATTCCCATGTTTATAAATGAACAAATCCATAAAAATGCACAAGCTACTACTGTCCTTTTAGCATCTTTGTGCAGGGAAGAGTACAATAAGGTGAGCGGCTTGGACAATGCCAAGCAGATCTGGGACACCCTCAGGATCTCACATGAGGGGAACGACGTCACCATGCTCACCAAGATGGAATTGGTGGAGGGCGAGCTTGGGAGATTTGCAATGATAAGGGGAGAGGAGCTAACCCAAACATACAATCGGCTCAAGACCCTCATCAACAAAATAAGGAGCTACGGAAGCACGCGATGGACGGACCACGACGCCGTTCGCCTAATGCTAAGGTCTTTTACTGTCCTTGATCCACATCTTGTGAACAATATTCGTGAAAATCCTAGGTACACCAAGATGTCACCCGAAGAAGTACTTGGGAAGTTTGTAAGCGGGAGAATGATGATCAAGGAGGCGAGATACGTGGACGACGCGTTGAATGGACCAATCCATGAGCCTCAAGCCGTTGCTCTCAAGGCAATGAGGAGCAAGGAGGCGCTACCTAGCAAGGTGGCGCAAGTTGAGGCAGCAGGACTAAATGAGGAAGAGATGGCCCTCATCATCAAGCGCTTCAAGACGACGCTAAAGGGCCGCAAGGAGCATCCCAAGAAGAACAAGACGAAGGGAAAGCGCTCCTGCTTCAAGTGTGGTAAGATTGGTCATTTTATCGCTAATTGTCCGGATAATGATAGTGACCAGGAACAAGAGAAGAAAGGGGAAAAGAAGAAGTACAAGAAGGCTAAGGGCGAGGCACATCTTGGCAAGGAGTGGGACTCAGATTGCTCTTCATCCGACGACGAAGGACTTGCCGCCTCAGCCTTCGACAAATCATCCCTCTTCCCCAACGAGCGTCACACATGCCTCATGGCGAAGGAGAAGAAGGTATGTACTCGAAACAATACCACTTATGCTTCTTCAAGTGATGATGAGTCTAGTGATGATGATGAAATAGATTACTCTAGTTTGTTCAAGGGACTGGATAGAACTAAAATTGATAAAATTAATGAATTAATTGATGCCTTGAATGATAAGAATAGGTTACTAGAAAAGCAAGAGGATCTTTTGTATGAAGAACATGATAAGTTTGTAGAGGCACAAAAATCTCATGCTTTAGAAGTTAAAAGGAATGAAATGCTTTCTTGTGAACTATCTACTTGCCATGAGACAATTTCTAGTTTAAAAGATGTTAACAATGATTTAAATGCTAAACTAGAAGTAGCAAATAGATCTAACTCTTGTGTAGAACATGTTATGATTTGCACTAGGTGTAAAGATTTTGATGTTGATGCTTGTAGTGAACACCTAGTTTCAATTTCTAAATTGAATGATGAAGTGGCTAGTCTTAATGCCCAACTTAAGACTAGCAAGAGTGAATTTGATAAAATAAAATTTGCAAGGGATGCCTACACGATTGGTAGACACCCCTCAATTAAGGATGGTCTTGGCTTCAAGAGGGAAGTCAAGAACTTAACAAGCCATAAGGCTTCCATCTCCGCCAAGGAGAAAGGGAAGACCCCTATGGCTAGTAGTGCTAAAAAGAACCATGCTTTTATGTACCATGATAGGAGACATTCTAGAAATGCTTATAGGAGTTGTAATGCTTATGATGCAATGTTTGCTTCAAGTTCTTCCTATATGCATGGTAGAGATATGACTAGGAAAAATGTTGTTCATCATATGCCTAGAAGAAATATTGTTCATACTCCTAGGAAAGTAATAAATGAATCTTCTACAATTTATTATGCTTGCAATGCTTCTTTTGCTATTTGTAGAAAGGATAAGAAGGTAATTGCTAGGAAGTTAGGGGCCAAATGTAAGGGAGACAAAACTTGCATTTGGGTCCCTAAGACTATTGTAACTAACCTTGTAGGACCCAACATGAGTTGGGTACCTAAGACCCAAGCCTAAATTTGCCTTGCAGGTTTATGCATCCGGGGGCTCAAGCTGGATTATCGACAGTGGATGCACAAACCACATGACGGGGGAAAAGAGGATGTTCTCTTCCTACGTCAAGAACAAGGATCCCCAAGACTCAATAATATTCGGTGATGGGAACCAAGGCAAGGTGAAAGGGTTAGGAAAAATTGCTATTTCATCCGAGCACTCTATTTCTAATGTGTTCTTAGTTGAGTCGCTTGGATATAACTTGTTGTCTGTGAGTCAGCTTTGTAAAATGAGATATAATTGTTTATTCACAAATATAGATGTGTCTGTCTTTAGAAGGTGTGATGGTTCACTAGCTTTTAAGGGTGTACTAGACGGCAAACTTTATTTAGTTGATTTTGCAAAAGAGGAGGTCGGTCTAGATGCATGCTTAATTGCTAAGACTTGCATGGGCTGGCTGTGGCATCGCCGTTTAGCACATGTGGGGATGAAGAACCTTCACAAGCTTCTAAAGGGAGAACACGTGATAGGTCTAATTAACGTGCATTTCGAAAAAGATAGACCTTGTGCAGCTTGTCAAGCAGGTAAACAAGTGGGAAGTGCTCATCACATCAAGAATGTGATGACTACGTCGAGACCCCTGGAGCTGCTGCATATGGACCTCTTCGGACCCGTCGCCTATCTAAGCATAGGAGGAAGTAAGTATGGTCTTGTTATAGTTGATGATTTTTCCCGCTTCACTTGGGTATTCTTTTTGCAGGATAAATCTGAAACCCAAGGGACCCTCAAGCGCTTCCTAAGGAGAGCTCAAAATGAGTTTGAGCTCAAGGTGAAGAAGATAAGGAGCGACAACGGGTCCGAGTTCAAGAACCTTCAAGTGGAGGAGTATCTTGAGGAGGAAGGGATCAAGCACGAGTTCTCCGCTCCCTACACACCACAACAAAATGGTGTGGTAGAGAGGAAGAACAGGACGCTCATCGATATGGCGAGGACGATGCTTGGAGAGTTCAAGACTCCCGAGTGCTTTTGGTCGGAAGCCGTGAACACGGCGTGTCACGCCATCAACCGGGTGTATCTTCATCGCCTCCTCAAGAAGACTTCGTATGAGCTTCTAACCGGTAACAAACCCAATGTATCTTACTTTTGTTTATTTGGGAGCAAATGTTACATTCTAGTAAAGAAAGGTAGAAATTCTAAGTTTGCTCCCAGAGCTGTAGAAGGGTTTTTGTTAGGTTATGACTCAAATACAAAGGCGTATAGAGTCTTCAACAAATCATCGGGTTTGGTTGAAGTCTCTAGCGACGTTGTATTTGATGAGACTAATGGCTCTCCAAGAGAGCAAGTTGTTGATCTTGATGATGTAGATGAAGAAGACGTTCCAACGGCCGCGATACGCACCATGGCGATTGGAGATGTGCGGCCACAGGAACAAAACGAGCAAGATCAACCTTCTTCCTCAAAGATGGTGAATCCCCCAACTCAAGATGATGAACAGGATCATCAAAAGGAGGCGTGTGATCAAGGGGGAGCACAAGATGATCATGTGATGGAGGAAGAAGCACAACCGACACCTCCAACCCAAGTTCGAGCGACAATTCAAAGGAATCATCCCGTCGACCAAATTTTAGGTGATATTAGCAAGGGAGTAACTACTCGCTCTAGATTGGTGAATTTTTGTGAGCATTACTCTTTTGTCTCTTCTATTGATCCTTTCAGGGTAGAAGAGGCCTTGCTAGATCCGGACTGGGTGTTGGCCATGCAGGAAGAGCTCAATAATTTCAAGAGGAATGAAGTTTGGACACTGGTGCCTCGTCCCAAGCAAAACGTTGTGGGAACCAAGTGGGTGTTCCACAACAAACAGGACAAGCACGAGGTGGTGACGAGGAACAAGGCTCGACTTGTGGCAAAAGGTTATGCCCAAGTCGCAGGTTTGGACTTTGAGGAGACTTTTGCTCCTGTGGCTAGGCTAGAGTCTATTCGTATATTGCTAGCATATGCCGCTCACCATTCTTTCAGGTTGTTCCAAATGGATGTGAAGAGCACTTTCCTCAACGGGCCAATTAAGGAGGAGGTGTACGTGGAGCAACCCCCTGGCTTCGAGGATGAACGGTACCCCGACCACGTATGTAAGCTCTCTAAGGCGCTCTATGGACTTAAGCAAGCCCCAAGAGCATGGTATGAATGCCTTAGAGACTTTTTAATTGCTAATGCTTTCAAAGTTGGGAAAGCCGATCCAACTCTTTTCACTAAGACTTGCGATGGTGATATTTTTGTGTGCCAAATTTATGTCGATGACATAATATTTGGTTCTACTAATCAAAAGTCTTGTGAAGAGTTTAGCAGGGTGATGACGCAGAAATTCGAGATGTCGATGATGGGCGAGTTGAACTACTTCCTTGGGTTCCAAGTGAAGCAACTCAAGGACGACACTTTCATCTCCCAAACGAAGTACACTCAAGACTTGCTAAAGCGGTTTAGGTTGAAGGACGCCAAGCCCGCAAAGACTCCGATGGGAACTGACGGACACACCGACCTCAACAAAGGAGGTAAGTTCGTTGATCAAAAGGCATAACGGTCAATGATAGGGTCTTTACTTTATTTATGTGCTAGTAGACCGGATATCATGCTCAGCGTATGCATGTGTGCTAGATTTCAATCCGATCCAAGGGAGTGTCACTTAGTGGCCGTGAAGCGAATTCTTAGATATTTAGTCGCTACGCCTTGCTTCGGGATCTGGTATCCAAAGGGGTCTAACTTTGACTTGATTGGATATTCAGACTCCGACTATGCTGGATGTAAGGTCGATAGGAAGAGTACATCGGGGACATGCCAATTCTTAGGAAGGTCCCTGGTGTCATGGAATTCTAAGAAACAAACTTCTGTTGCCCTATCCACCGCTGAGGCCGAGTATGTTGCCGCAGGACAGTGTTGCGCACAACTACTTTGGATGAGGCAAACCCTCCGGGACTTTGGCTACAATCTGAGCAAAGTCCCACTCCTATGTGATAATGAGAGTGCTATCCGCATAGCGGACAATCCTGTTGAGCACAGCCGCACAAAGCACATTGACATCCGGCATCACTTTTTGAGAGACCACCAACAAAAGGGAGATATCGAAGTGTTCTATATTAGCACCGAGAACCAGATAGCCGATATCTTTACCAAGCCTCTAGATGAGAAGACCTTTTGCAGGCTGCGTAGTGAGCTAAATGTCTTAGATTCGCGGAACTTGGATTGATTTATAGCATACATGTGTTTATGCCTTTGATCATGTTCCTTATGCATTTTGTTGTTTACTTATGGTGCTCAAGTTGTACAAGCACTCCCCGAACCTCACAAGTCCATTTGCAAGTGATGCACACATTAAGGGGGAGATGTGCTCCAACTTGACCCTTTGAGACTAACCATGTGCTTGAGTTTTCTTAATTTAGTCTCAAAGGTGGATTGAAAGGGAAAGGTGGACTTGGACCATGAAAGACTTCCACTGCACTCCGATGAGAGGGTAACTTATTCCAAGTTCATCTCATGTACTCTTATTGCCTTTGTACTCTTATTTGAAGATTTTGGTGAGGCAATGGGGTTAAAGGGCCAAGATTGATCCCGTTTTGGTGCTTGATGCCAAAGGGGGAGAAAATAAGGCCAAAGCAATAAATGGATCAGCTACCACTTGAGAAATTTTGAAAATAGTAGAATAGAGCTTTTGGTTTGTCAAAACTCTCTTATTGTCTCTTTTGTCAAAAGTTGGTCTCTTGTGGGGAGAATTGTTGATTATGGGAAAAAGGGGGAGTTTTTGAATCTTTGATCAATTTCTCTTGGAATACCTCTTTTTATGTCTCTACAAGTGAACTTGACTTAGAGATAGGAAATTGAGTTTGATTTGCAAAAACAAACCAAGTGGTGGCAAAGAGTGATCCATATATGCCAAATTTGAATCAAAACAATTTTGAGTTCTCATTTGAATTGATGTTGCACTTCTATTAGTTGCTTTTTGTTGTGTTGGCATAAATCACCAAAAAGGGGGAGATTGAAAGGGAAATGTGCCCTTGGGCCATTTCTAAGTATTTTGGTGATTGAGTGCCAACACAAGTGCTTAAGTGAAAATCTATGCCAATTGATGGACAAAGTGCAAATCAAGTCTAAAGGTATGTTTCTAGACTTAGTACATTGTTTTGAGAACTAATGTATTGTGTCTAAGTGTTCGAAACAGGAGAAATCTATTTGGAAAAGAGATGGATGTGTTCAGCCGAAGTCTGCTCAGTCTGAGTGCACCGGACAGTCCGGTGGTGCACCGGACAGTGTCCGGTGCGCCAGGCTGGCTCTGGCGAACTTGCTGCTCTCGGGACTTCAACGGCGGTGTATGGCTATAAATCACCGGACTATCCGGTGATGCACCGGACTGTCCAGTGAGCCATTCACAGGCGAACTCGTCGCTCTTGGGAGATGATTAATGGCGTACGGCTAAAATTCACCGGACTGTCCGGTGGTGCACCGGACTGTCCGGTGAGCCAACGGTCAGTCGAGCCAACGGTCGGCCAAGGATTCCGCGCGTGACGCGTGGCCGAGCCAACGGTCACAAGGGGGCACCGGACTGTCCGGTGTGCACCGGACAGTGTCCGGTGTGCCAACGGCTCTGAATCTCCAACGGTCGGCTTCGCTAAAGAAGGAAAGAAATCCGCACCGGACAGTGTCCGGTGGTGCATCGGACTGTCTGGTGCGCCGGGCAACTGAAGGCAAGAATTGCCTTCCTGGAATGCTCTCAACGGCTCCTAGCTGCCTTGGGGCTATAAAAGGGACCCCTAGGCATATGGAGGAGCACACCAAGCATTCCCCAAGCATTCTAAAGCACTAAGACCTCGATTCCGCGCATTTGATTCTTTGTGATAGCATCTAGAGCTCTATTTGAGTTGTGAACTCGTCGGGTTGTGTTGTGAGCTCTTGTTGTGACTTGTGTGCGTGTTGTCGCTCTGATTTTGTGTCTTGTGTGTGTTGCTCATCCCTCCCTTACTCCATGCTTCTTTGTGAACATCAAAGTGTAAGGGCGAGAGACTCCAAGTTGTGGAGATTCCTCGCGAGCGGGATATAGTGAACAAAGCAAAACACCGTGGTATTCAAGTGGGTCTTTGGACCGCTTGAGAGGGGTTGATTGCAACCCTCGTCCGTTGGGACGCCACAACGTGGAAGTAGGCAAGTTTTGTACTTGGCCGAACCACGGGATAAACTACTGAGTCTATCTGTGTTGATCTTCGTGTGGTTGTTGTGTTTTGCAAGAACTCCTCTCTAGCCACTTGGCTCTATTGTGCTAATGATTAATCAAGTTTTTGTGGCTTTAAGTTTAAGTTTTTACAGGATCACCTATTCACCCCCCCTCTAGGTGCTCTCAGCAAGCGAGAGAGAGCTACTCAATTGAGTTTAGCACTAGTGCCTTGTGAGATTCATTGAGAGATAGTGTGTGCTACTTCTTTGTGTTCATTTGCGCATGGAGTTTTGACTCCCATTGAACTTCCTCCAAAGTTTTGGAGGCTTGTAAAGCTAGCAAGAGACACCAAAGTGTGTGGTGGTCCTTGTGGGGTCTTAAGTGATCTTGAGAAGAAAAAGAGCTCGCCGGTCTTGCGTGATCGGTGGAGAGAGGGAAAGGGTTGAAAGAGACCCGTCCTTAGTGGACTCCTCAACGGGGACTAGGCCTTCGAGGGCCGAACCTCGGTAAAACAAATCTTCCGTGTCTCGTGTGCTTATTGCTTGTGATTTGTTTGTTTTCTCCCTTTCCAAGTTTTTCTTACACTATTCGTTGCTAATATTATTTAGTGTTGCTTTTGGTTAAATTCTCATTTAGTGAAGCAACACATTGCAAGAAAGAACTTGTGTCATTGCTCTTCTTATCTAAGCCCCTTTGCTTTATTCTCATAGACCTATTAGTTGTATTGTTTTATCAATTCCACATTATTTGAAAGCAATACTCTTTACAAGCAAGGACTTAGTTTTCATACTCCGATAATTGTGTATCTTGTTCTAACCACTAATCAAAGGATCTAGTTGGGGGATAAAGTTTTAATTTTCAGGTTTCGCCTATTCACCCCCCTCTAGGCGACTTTCAATTGGTATCAGAGGTAGGCACTTCATATTGAGTCTAACAACTCGAAGTGATGGCTCGTAGAAGATCCCAAAAGAACAAGAAGACAACTCCGAAGGAGAACAAGGAGGTAACTCTTGAGATATTACTTTCCGATTGTTCTAATTATGATTCTTGGTCTACTAGGGTGATAAATGCTTTTAGAACCGTAGATCCACAATTAGAACAAATTACAGACAAGAGTATCATGCCCTCCAATTATGATAGAAAGAATATTTCCGAGGAAGATCAAAGATGTTTAAGCTTAAATTATCTTGCCTTTGACATCTTAGGTAATTCTCTTAGCAAAGAAGATCATCATGTCTTCATAATTAATTATAATGAATCTATTCATGATGCACATGATATTTGGACTAGAATTAAAAGCAAATTTGATGAGTCCAAACATGATAGTTCATTTTGTGCTTCTACTTCCTTTGGTATTTGTGAAACTAACCCTTTGAAGGAAGAAGAAGAAAATGAACGATGGAGAGTGTCGGTGTTTCGAAACCTGGGGGGTCCCTGGACCGACGAGTAAATCGTCGCCGTGTGCCCTAGCCCAGATGGGTCGGCGCGAGGCGGAACGCGAAGGGGGGAGAAGCAGCCGGAGGGAGACAAGGCGTGGGAGTGTGGAACCCGCGGCCTTCGTGTTAGCCCCGCGCCCAGGTCGGGTGCGCTTGCAGTAGGGGGTTACAAGCGTCCACGCGGGAGGGAGCGAGCGGCCTTGCGCGAGCGTCGTCCCGTCCTTCCCCGCGCGGCCAACCCTCTGTAAGAGGGCCCTGGTCCTCCCTTTTATAGGCGTAAGGAGAGGACCTAGGTGTACAATGGGGAGTGTAGCAATGTGCTAACGTGTCTAGCGGTGGAGAGCTAGCGCCCTAAGTACATGCCATTGTGGCAGCCGGAGAGGTTTTGGCACCCAGTTCGCGTGATGTCGTGGCCGTCGGAGGAGCGCTGGAGCCTGGCGGAAGGACAGCTGTCGGGGCTGTCGAGTCCTTGCTGACGTCCTCTTGCTTCCGTAAGGGGGCTGAGAGCCGCCGTTGTCACAGGGCATGCAGGGCGCCATCATTACTCATATAGTAGAGCGAGCCAGATGGGACGCCGGTCTTGTTCCCCGTAGCCTGAGTCAGCTCGGGGTAGGGTAATGATGGCGCTTCCTGTTGACGTGGTCGGTCCGTGCCCTAGGTTGGGCGAGGTGGAGGCTCCTCCGAGGTCGGGGTCGAGTCTGTCTTCCAAGGTCGAGGTCGAGTCCGAGCCCCCGGGTCGTACGAGGCGGAGACCATCGGCTAAGGCCAGGGTTGAGTCCGAGCCTTGGGGTCGGGCGAAGCGGAGTTCGTCGTCCTTCGGGGCTGAGCCTGAGTCCGAGCCCTGGGGTCGGGCGAAGCGTAGTTCGTCGTCTTCCGGGACTGAGCCCGAGTCCGAGCCCTGGGGTCGGGCAAAGCGGAGTTTGTCGTCTTCCGGGGCTGAGCCCGAGTCCGAGCCCTGGGGTCGGGCGAAGCGGAGTTCATCGTCTTCTGGGGCTGAGCCCGAGTCCGAGCCCTGGGGTCGGGCGGAGCGAAGTTCGCCGTCTTCCGGGGCTGAGCCCGAGTCCGAGCCCTGGGGTCGAGCGGAGCGGAGTTCGCCGTCTTCTGGGGCTGAGCCCGAGTCCGAGCCCTGGGGTCGGGCGGAGCGGAGTTCGCCGTCTTCCGGGGCTGAGCCTGAGTCCGAGCCCTGGGGTCGGGCGAAGCGGAGTTCGTCGTCTTTCGGGGCTAAGCCCGAGTCCGAGCCCTGGGGTCGGGCGGAGCGGAGTTCGCCGTCTTCTGGGGCTGAGCCCGAGTCCGAGCCCTGGGGTCGGGCGGAGCGGAGTTCGCCGTCTTCCGGGGCTGAGCCCGAGTCCGAGCCCTAGGGTCGGGCGAAGCGGAGTTTCCTATGACGCCTGAGACCGGACTTGGCTGCTGTCAGCCTCACTCTGTCGAGTGGCTCAGCAGTCGGAGCGGCGCAAGCGATGCTGTCCTCTTGTCAGACCGGTCAGTGGAGTGGCGAAGTGACTGCGGTCACTTCGGCTCTGTCGACTGGAGGGCGTGCGTCAGGATAAAGGTGTCAGGCCACCTTTGCATTAAATGCCCCTTCGATTTGGTCGGTTGGCGTGGCGATTTGGTCAAGGTTGCTTCTTGGTGAAGACTGGGCCTCGGGCGAGCCGAAGGTGTGTCCGTTGCTGGAGGGGGTTGAAAGTTCCCTTTGACCCGGGAACAGGATCTGGATGTCGCCTAGAGGGGGGGTGAATAGGCGAATAAAACTTATTACTTTAAAACTTAAATTCTTACTCTACTCGAAGACTTAGTACGCAGTGGAATGAGAAGACTCTTCGAGTAGGTCGCAGCGGAATGGAAGATCCTGTCTCAAAATGTCCTGCACTTCAAATCAAGCTTATACCACAGATAAGTATTAAAGTGCAGATATAAAGGCGAGTAAGACAGAGAGTCAGGATACAATACAGAATAGAGCACACAGACGCAAGGATTTATCCCGAGGTTCGGCCAAGCCTGAAATGCTTGCCTAGTCCTCGTTGGAGTTAGCCACACCTGGGCTTGGAGTCTATTTCAACTCCTTCCTCCGTTTGCTCAGATCTGTCAGTATGACAGATAGAGCCTTTCACTATTGAGTGGGGTTACAACAGAACCGCGGCTGCTTACAAACTTCTTGGCAGCACCCCGGTAGAGTAACGATACGCTCAAGACCTTGCACTAGCTCTTAGCAGCACTACTCCTCTCTCTAAAGGCTTATAGTTGTGCCTTCTACACAAACTATAGAGTTACACACAAGAGGGAGAGCGAGAATTGATTCCAATGAAGTCTACACTTGTTGGCTGCACTTGTGCCTTACTTGAGGCGCCTAGGGGTCCCTTTTATAGGCACAAGGGGCCTAGGAGCCGTTGAGAGCAAATGTGGAAGGCCAAACTTGCCTTCTGTCGTCGGGGGCATCGGACAGTCCGGTGCACACCGGACACTGTCCGGTGCCCGATTTGTTTCCATATCTGGCGCTTCCGACCGTTGCAGACCGGCGGAGATCTGAGAGCCGTTGGCGCACCGGACATGTCCGGTGCACACCGGACAGTCCGGTGCCATCTTCCGACCGTTGGCTCCGCCACGTGTCCCGCGCAGATTGCGCGGCCGACCGTTGGCCCGGCCGACCGTTGGCTCACCGGACAGTCCGGTGCACACCGGACAGTCCGGTGAATTTTAGCCGTACGCCGTCGGCCACTTTCCCGAGAGCGGCCAGTTCGGGCCGAGTTAGCCTGGCGCACCGGACACTGTCCGGTGCACACCGGACAGTCCGGTGCTCCAGACCGAGCTGAGTCTTGGCTGCACACAGCCAAGTCTTTTCTCCTCTTCTCTTTTCTTCTTCTTTCTGTTTCTAACACTTAGACAAATATATTAGTACACTAAAACCAATGTACTAAGTCTAGAAACATACCTTCTCTTAATTATTACATCCATAGTATTTCTCATGCTTGAGCTTTGATGTTGGACTCATAAATCATCAAGTTGGCTTGACTTGATTCAGATTGACATTTCTTAGCTCCAACATCCTGCAAAGGTCACATAGAACATCTCCAAACATAGGAACAACCCAAACTAAGGATTAAGGTGAACTTAGCTCTTTTGGGCTGGTTCCAGTTCTGGTTTTGACACTTGTTCTCCTTCTAGTGACCTTGATCTCTTTCTTAGAGCTTGGTCTTGAGCCTTATGACTTACACCACATAACTGTAGCTGTTACCTCATTGGTTGTAAGTCACGTCCTTATGTAGTGATCCTTGATGTGCTATAGCTCTTCTCAACTCGATCACCCTTGACTTTGCAAGCCTTCTTCTTCACCCTTGGCTTTGGGTTCCTCAGCCTCCTTGACCTTCTCCCGTGCACTTGGTACCTCGAAGCTTCTCTTGCCTCCGTCCTTGGCTTGATCAGTTGTCTCCGAGCTTCGCACCTGAGTCTCACTTTATGCAATGTCCATCTTACTAGTGATGCCCATTTTCTATCACCATCTAGTCCTTGGACCATCACACTTGTTCACCTGTTCAACACTCAGTACACTTGTTAGTCCTTTAATTGAGTTGTCATCCAAACACCAAAACTCACAGGAGAGCTTTCAATCTCCCCCTTTTTGGTGATTGATGGCAACACAATTAAAGCTTACATGAGAATAAGATTTGAAGCACAAATTTTGAATTCTAAGTTTATAGAATGCTCCCCCTAAATATGTGCTTACTTCAAAAACATAATTTTGGCCTCAGACGCCAATTTGCACATACTTAGGCAATTCGAAACATTTCTACACCTTAGCACTTTTTAGGATGCATTGTGTCAAGAATCAAATCATGATACTATAACCCACAAATGCACATAATCAAACACACAAATGCACATAATTAGAGTTAAACACCATTCAAATTAGTGGATATATCACAGGAATATCAACCTACCACTATTCACCATTAAGATACTAATTTAAACTAAGATACCAATTTAAAGCAATCTTAAAGCACCACTTAAAGCACCATTAACCACATGCATCATTATCCACATGACTGTCTATTTCAGAATGAACACAATAGATGCCAATTAATTCATAGCAACGGAAGCACTAGTCCATATGATGCAACACATATAATACTGCAGGAAGCATATGAATAACACACTAGCAAAGCTTAAACTAACACACCCCTTAGGATAAGCTTTCCTCTCAGGTTGAGATAAGCTTTAATGCACAAATTCTCCCCCTTTGACATCAAACACCAAAAACCATACTCGAGCAAGAACATAGGGTGATGTCAAGGGCCAGCAGGGTGTCAAGGGGAAAAACGACTATCTAAAAACTCCCCCTTACTTATTGAACATATGCACTATCAACATTTAGGTAAGATACATATATGCAAAAAGATTTACTCCCTTTGTACCTTTACCATGTTGTAGTGTACTTTCCATCTTGAAAGTATTTAATCTCTCGAGAGCTTCTCCACACTTGTGCCTGATTCTTTATCCTAACATTTTCTTGTTGCTAAGACACCAAACTTAGAACAAGTTATAGTATGGGTACAAGAAGAAACTTCTATTCTAATGATTATCAAGAGATGTCAAATGACGCAAACTATCACAGCTACCAATTGAAAGATACCAATTGCAAGTTCATTTATTATCATGGCTCCATGATATTTAAGAATAAGCATCTATTATCACTAGATATTATAGAGCATGAGCAATCTAAAGATATACAATTACTCATGACTTAAGATACCAATTACTGGACTTACAGAGGTACCCAAGTCCTGATTGCTCCCTTTCATGCTCATCTTCTCTTTTCAACCTTGAGACTGTACAAGATTGCTCAAGAAACAGTTAGTCTCAAAAGACACAAGTTATGTGTGCTCCCCCTCAAGTTGTGCATCAAGTATTTGAATGACTTGCACTTTGCACATTCTAGCTTCCTTAGAACTAGAGGGGATCACAACATACTTTGGTCAAGGCATACTCTATCATTTTCATCACACAATGATGCCAACTTGAATATCAATTGAAAAACCACTTAACACCAATTGAAGGCTAAATGAAAGGTTGACTAATATTCAACAATGCATGCCTCAGTGGCACCTAAGCCAATTCAATACTCAAGGAAGTATAACATTTACACGTTACTTAGACATGCTTCATATTTAACTATCATTGCATATACCAATTGAAGATCAACACAATCATGTATATAAAGCGAATTATCTAAGCATGTCATAATTAAGGAGGTTTCTTAGGTGCACAAAAGAAACAACAATTTAAAGGCATAAATTACCTAAGCCCAGATATTACCAATTGAAATGCAAGAACACAGCTATGATCACTATCAATGGAACTTCAAGATATTCAATAAAATTGCATAGTTCCATTTTCCATACCTTTGCCTTTATGAGAGCACTTGTTATCACCAATTCAGGGCTCCTTTTGCTCATGCACCACATAGCTCAAAGGGCACAACATGGATTTGAAATTCACACAGTACAAAACTAGGGTAATCATGTGAACGTGGACTAAACAATATGTCAATATTTGCACATAGCATGACTTACACAAAGTTACAGGTTTATCCATATACACAAGAGAGTTAATCGTTGTGGATATAACAAATGAAAGAGCTACCAATGAATGATTCAAAAGATATATCCTATATAGCACCAGTCATGATTAAGCGAGCATCATTGTGATTCATTTAACACAGGCAATCATAAAGCGTAACTACTCCAAAGACAGGTAGCACAACAAGCCAACTTAAGAGCAATACTAAATTGCAATTATGTACTTAAAACACACGGGTACCATCCTTTGGAGAGCAAGGTGTAAATTCTCATCAAAGTCCTTTACTTGATACACCAATAATGATTTAGGACCTATACACCTTATTTCACTTGAGATGAACATGGGATTAGTGTTTCACAATAATTCAACCTTGGGTCAATAAACACCAAAACAATTAATAGCTTAAGCATAGAGTTTTAGATAACCGTCTTAAGCTCTCCCATGGTCTCCAGTCCATCTCAAGGCACCTGCATGGTCTAGTTAGCACAGTTTGGTACCCATCTCGGGATGGGTCCATAATGATCATCTAAATGTGCCTTTGGTACCCAAATTGCCTTTGTGCTAGTTCTAGGTGATCTTGTTATAGATCTAGCACAAGAGTATGATTTGGGTCTCCTACGCGAATAAGATTGACACAAATTCACTTGTTTAGGATTCTTACCTTTGTAACATACCTTGAATAAATGACCTTGCTCACCACACTTGTAGCAGAAGCGTCGCTCAACCTGACATGACGCTTGCTATGTGTCATTTTCCTTGGTGAGGGTTACCTTGGAGGATGCACACCCTTGATTCTTCATGACCGGACATGAAGTGATCATGTGGTCCTTATTTTTGCATCCAAAGCAACTTCTTGTCCCTTCAACCTTGTCTTTGTACGGACAAGACGCGATGAGGTGGCCTATCTCCTTGCATTTGAAGCACCTTCTTTTTCCTCTTCCCTTTATGTGCTTGAATGACATGGAGAGAGGGTCAGTGCAAACAACATGATTAATTGAATCTTTACCTTTTTCCAAGCTCATGTTGATTTCTTCATCTTTAGGAATATTTCTTTTATTGAGCTTGACACTTGCTGCAGTTTTTCCTTTCTCAAGCTTCTTCACCACGCGCCCGTGGATATCTTGAGAGAGTTGGGCAAAGTGTCTTCTCCTCAGTTGTCGTTGCTTCTTATTCCCACAGAATTTCTTTTGTGACCCTAAAACTTGTTGCTCAATCAATGATTGGCTTTCTTTTGAGCAACAGGGGTTAGCACATGATGATATACAATTCAAATGCGCACATGTGCGAGAATGAGGTTCACATGAAGTTAAGTTTACAATTATAACCTCATGAGCAACATTAAGCATGATATGGTCATCAACTAGTTTATCATGAGAATATGACAACATATCATACTCTTCACCTAGAGCAAGTTTTTCGAAATTTAGAATTTCTACTTGTCTCTTAAGCATGACGTTTTCCATTTTAAGTTGAGCAACACAGGGTAAAGCATCATCATTATTTCTTTGCTCAAATAAAATAGATTCATACCGTTGGACCAAATCGTCATGAGAGCACTTTAGCTCCTCATGTTCTTTGGTCATCTTCTCCAGGCTGTTGTTGGTTTTGATGAGGGTCTCCTCTAGCCTGAGAAGCGTCTCGCCTTGTTCCTTGTTCCTTCTCAACAACTTAACCAAGAGAGCTTTGTCTGCTTTGTTGAGATGGTTGTAGAAACGGCGAATCTCCTCTTCTTCCACATCATCGGTCACATTTTCCCTGTCATTAATGTCAGTGGAAGCAATATAGGAAAATGTACCTTGTGATGATGAAGATTCATCCTCGCTATCATCCTCATATTCCTCCTCATCATGGCTTTTGTCTCCACCGTCATTGTTAGCAATAAAACACTTATTATTAGTGGAGACCAAACCTGTCGACGAGGTAGATTCATCGTTGGGTGTCCATCGTTCTTGATCTTCTTCCTTTGAATGGTTAGCATCACAAGCAATATAGGGAGTAGAAGTAGTACAATTTGCCACAAAATATTTTACCTTAATTCTATTCCATAAATCATGAGCATCAACAAACAACTCATTATCACTACTCATGATGGCAAAATAGGCACCTCTAGATAGGGAATCAACTAAGATGTTGCATGCATGGTGATTTAGAGTTAGACATCTTAGTTCTTCATTGGAAGGATTTTTACTAATAATAGAGGGAAAAATACTACTATTAAAGACCTGTCTCAAATCAGGATCGACACTCATGAAAGCACTATAAATAGAGACAGACCAAGACTTGTAATTAGAGCCATCGCCTAAAAGAAGTTCTACAGTTACCTCTTGTGGCGACATCGTCATCTCCGGACGGCTAAGCCCACACTGGAGAGGCCTAGCTCTGATACCAATTGAAAGTTCCCTTTGACCCGGGAACAGGATCTGGATGTCGCCTAGAGGGGGGGTGAATAGGCGAATAAAACTTATTACTTTAAAACTTAAATTCTTACTCTACTCGAAGACTTAGTACGCAGTGGAATGAGAAGACTCTTCGAGTAGGTCGCAGCGGAATGGAAGATCCTGTCTCAAAATGTCCTGCACTTCAAATCAAGCTTATACCACAGATAAGTATTGAAGTGCAGATATAAAGGCGAGTAAGACAGAGAGTCAGGATACAATACAGAATAGAGCACACAGACGCAAGGATTTATCCCGAGGTTCGGCCAAGCCTGAAATGCTTGCCTAGTCCTCGTTGGAGTTAGCCACACCTGGGCTTGGAGTCTATTTCAACTCCTTCCTCCGTTTGCTCAGATCTGTCAGTATGACAGATAGAGCCTTTCACTATTGAGTGGGGTTACAACAGAACCGCGGCTGCTTACAAACTTCTTGGCAGCACCCCGGTAGAGTAACGATACGCTCAAGACCTTGCACTAGCTCTTAGCAGCACTACTCCTCTCTCTAAAGGCTTATAGTTGTGCCTTCTACACAAACTATAGAGTTACACACAAGAGGGAGAGCGAGAATTGATTCCAATGAAGTCTACACTTGTTGGCTGCACTTGTGCCTTACTTGAGGCGCCTAGGGGTCCCTTTTATAGGCACAAGGGGCCTAGGAGCCGTTGAGAGCAAATGTGGAAGGCCAAACTTGCCTTCTGTCGTCGGGGGCATCGGACAGTCCGGTGCACACCGGACACTGTCCGGTGCCCGATTTGTTTCCATATCTGGCGCTTCCGACCGTTGCAGACCGGCGGAGATCTGAGAGCCGTTGGCGCACCGGACATGTCCGGTGCACACCGGACAGTCCGGTGCCATCTTCCGACCGTTGGCTCCGCCACGTGTCCCGCGCAGATTGCGCGGCCGACCGTTGGCCCGGCCGACCGTTGGCTCACCGGACAGTCCGGTGCACACCGGACAGTCCGGTGAATTTTAGCCGTACGTCGTCGGCCACTTTCCCGAGAGCGGCCAGTTCGGGCCGAGTTAGCCTGGCGCACCGGACACTGTCCAGTGCACACCGGACAGTCCGGTGCTCCAGACCGAGCTGAGTCTTGGCTGCACACAGCCAAGTCTTTTCTCCTCTTCTCTTTTCTTCTTCTTTCTGTTTCTAACACTTAGACAAATATATTAGTACACTAAAACCAATGTACTAAGTCTAGAAACATACCTTCTCTTAATTATTACATCCATAGTATTTCTCATGCTTGAGCTTTGATGTTGGACTCATAAATCATCAAGTTGGCTTGACTTGATTCAGATTGACATTTCTTAGCTCCAACATCCTGCAAAGGTCACATAGAACATCTCCAAACATAGGAACAACCCAAACTAAGGATTAAGGTGAACTTAGCTCTTTTGGGCTGGTTCCAGTTCTGGTTTTGACACTTGTTCTCCTTCTAGTGACTTTGATCTCTTTCTTAGAGCTTGGTCTTGAGCCTTATGACTTACACCACATAACTGTAGCTGTTACCTCATTGGTTGTAAGTCACGTCCTTATGTAGTGATCCTTGATGTGCTATAGCTCTTCTCAACTCGATCACCCTTGACTTTGCAAGCCTTCTTCTTCACCCTTGGCTTTGGGTTCCTCAGCCTCCTTGACCTTCTCCCGTGCACTTGGTACCTCGAAGCTTCTCTTGCCTCCGTCCTTGGCTTGATCAGTTGTCTCCGAGCTTCGCACCTGAGTCTCACTTTATGCAATGTCCATCTTACTAGTGATGCCCATTTTCTATCACCATCTAGTCCTTGGACCATCACACTTGTTCACCTGTTCAACACTCAGTACACTTGTTAGTCCTTTAATTGAGTTGTCATCCAAACACCAAAACTCACAGGAGAGCTTTCAGGGGTCCTCGGGCGAGACGTAGATCCCCCGGGGTCGGCTACCCTTGCCCGAGGCTGGGCTCGGCGAGGCGTGATCGCGTCCCTCGAATGGACCGATCCTTGACTTAATCGTACCCATCAGGCCTTTGCAGCTTTGTGCTGATGGGGGTTACCAGCTGAGATTTAGGAGTCTTGAGGGCACCCCTAATTATGGTCCCCGACAGTAGCCCCCGAGCCTCGAAGGGAGTGTTAATACTCGCTTGGAGGCTTTTGCCGCACTTTTTTGCAAGGGGACCAGCCTTTTTCGGTTGCATTTTGTTCCGGTGGGTGCGCGCGAGCGCACCCGCCGGGTGTAGCCCCCGAGGCCTCGGAGGAGTAGTTTGACTCCTTCAAGGTCTTAGTGCGTTTCGCAACACTTTGGCTGGTCTGGCTGTTCCCTCATGCGAGCTGGCCGTAGCCCGGGTGCACGGTCGGGTCCCAAGTTCTCGGGCTGGTATGTTGACGCTGTCAACGGTTTAGCCGGAGCCGGGTTTGCGAGAGCATCCCCCGAGCCTCTGCACAGGGCGAGAGGACGGTCAAGGACAGACTCGACTTTTTTACATACGCCCCTGCGTCGCCTTTCCGCAAGGAGGAGGGGGGAAAGCGCCATGTTGCCCTCGGAGGGCGCCGAACATGGTGTCTCCGGTGAGCTGCTGGCGGGTAATCCGAGCGGACGCCCGTGCCCCATTTGTTAGGGGTCGGCTAGAGGCCCGGAGGCGCGCTACAAAAGTACCTGCGGGTGATCTGCCGGACCCGGTCCCCTTTTGACGGGGTCCGAGGGCTCGATGCCTCCCTCTGATGGGATTCCGTTACAAGATCGTTCCTGCTGGTCTCAGAAATGTCCTAGGGTACCTCGGGAGCGTAGCCCGAGCCTTGGTTATGTATCGAACGTACCCAGGGTCATCCCTCGCTCTGTGTCTGAGGCGACTGTGAACCCTTCGAGGGCCAGCCTACGAACCCCTGATCAGTAGTGGGCGCGGAGCCCGAGTGGCCTGAGGCGGCCGTTGAACCCTTCCGAGGGGCCGGCCATTGAACCTCTGACCAGTAGTGGGCACAGAACCCAATCGCTCTGAGGCGGTCGTTGAACCCCTCCGAGGGGCCAGCCTTTGAACATCTGATCAGTAGGGAGGCTCGGGGCCTGTTTCCTTCACGGAGAAGGATCCTTTTTGGGGTATCCCCCTTTCCCGGTCCCTGTTGTAAGATAGAGGAAGAGGAAAAGGAAAAGGATACGAAATCGAACGACGTGGCATACCTTTTTCGACGCGGTCATTATGGCGAAGGCGAAGCGTCGCTTGCTTCTCCCGCCTGAGGCGCCGCCTGTCCCGCCGCGGAGTTAATGCGACGGGGCGAGTGGTTCGTGAGGCGGTCGTGGCGTGTGTGCGAGCCGTTCGAGGAACGGTCATTTCGCTTTGAGTCTTTGAATCCCGCGGCGAGTTCGGGCGACATGTTGAACGGTCTTGCCTTGGTCTTTATATACTCGGGGGAGGGCCTTGTGACGGTTCTTTGCTCTGCTTCTTGCCTTCTTCTTAGGTTTTCGCAACCTGAGAGATTCAGCCAGAGAAAAGGAAACCGCTCACCCAGTCCTTTCCGCCGCCACCCCTTCTGCTCGGTGATGGCCGACCGGGTGACCATCATTCCGCCGCGCGACCCATGGCCTTTCTCTACAGTCACGGCGGGTGACCTGGAGGACCTCGTTGCTGAGGGTTTACTTCGCCCTCTCTCTGATGAGAGGCAGCTGGAGTGGATCCCCCCCCGAACGGAGCTGCCCCGTCCCCGCCGCCGGGGTACGTCGTGAGCTTCGTCTCCTTCCACGAGCGGGGATTCGACGTGCCGGCAAGCCGCTTCATGCGGGCGATCCTACATAACTACGGGGTGGAGTTGCACAACCTCAGCCCCAACTCCATCTCGCAGGCCGCTATCTTCGTAGCGGTGTGCGAAGGATACTTGGGGATCGACCCCCACTGGGACTTGTGGACCCATTTCTTCTCCGCGGAGCTTTTTGCTTCGCCGACGGGAGAGAGAAGGGTCCGCGCGGCAGTGCGGGCCGGTGGCTGCATCCTCCAGCTGAGGCAGTCGTGGGCGTCGCAGTATATTCCCGCCGTCCTCGCGTCCTCAAATAAAGGGTGGCAGCGCCGGTGGTTCTATCTCCGGAATGATGACGAGAGGCTCCCGTCGTTTTCTCAGCGAGTGGTCACCATCGCCGCCGATGCTTGGCGCTACGGGACCCCGCACGACAGACAGAAAAATCTCGAGCCCCTTCTCAAGGCCCTAGAGGCGTTGCGGAAAGGAGGGCTCACCGCTGCGGGAGTGATTGCCGCCATTCACCGCCGGAGGGTGCTTCCCTTGGCGGAGCGGCGGTTGCCGCTTTGGGAGATGACGCCAGAGGCTGACTTGGAGGGCTCGCAGATGTCCTCGGATCCCCTTCCCATCGACGTTCTCTACGGGCGGGTGGCCGCCGTGTTGGGAAAACCGGACGCCAGCGCCTTCTCCTAGCCCTTGATGCGCCCCGACCGCGGGTGCGTGTCCCTGGTGAGTGTCCGCTCCTTCTTTCTCCTTGCGTCGGATTGCCCTTGGTCCTTATGGTCGAGACTTTTCATCTGTCTCCAGGAGGTAGGGTGTCACAAGCCTTCCCGGCCACGGGTCCCGAAGGACGCGGTGGACCGAGCAGCGCGGCGGGTTGCCGCGGAGGAGAAGAAGAAGAAAATGGACGCGAAGAAGGCTCGGGCCTGCGAGCGGACGCGGGCCCGAGACGCCTTGGAAAAGCTCCATCGCCGGCAGGAGAGGGATGGTCTCCCGAAGGAGCCGTCGCCGGAAACGCCAGACGACGACGACGATGATGAAGACGATGACGAAGATGATGACATGGCTGCCCGCCTTGGCCTCAGCCCGGGTTTGAGGCTAGGCTAGGAGTCGTCAAGCCAGCCCCCGAGCGGGCTGGCGTTGTCAGTTCCCGGGGTCAGGACGCCAAGGTCCCGGCTCGAAGAGCGGGGGCAGACCGAGGGGGTACTCGACCCCTCGGCTGGAGAAGTTGAGGTGACCCCGGGGAGTCAGGCCGAGGCGCCTGTTCCCCGAGAGCCGTCGCCCATGCCGGCAGCGCAGGAGAGCGACCCTCAGATCGCCGTGGCAGCGCCTGGGCAGTCCGTCTCCCGGGCGTCCGAGGTGCCCAAGGCGAGGATGGTACCGAAGCTGGCGGCGAGGCGGACCTCGGCGGTACCTTCGGGGGTCGAGATCCGAGAGACCTCTCCTCAGGCACGGTTGATCATGGCCCGGAGCGGGTAAGTACCTTAGAACGTCTTCGTCCTGGTTCCTCATCTGTATGTCCCGACCGCGACTTTCCTTTCCTCCTCAGCAAACGAAGCCATGGCCTGACCGATCTGGCTCCCCAGAAAGTCCTCAAGACGGCATCGGCTTCCGCAGCCGGTGCCGCGTCGGGCCTCGCCGTTCAGCTGACCTTCTCGCAAGGCGCCCCACAGCGAGGGGCTCAGGCGGCACCAGTTGCCGTGGAGCGAGTTCCCGAGGCTGGCTCTTCTGTCGAGGTGGCCATCGCGCTGGGGGAGGCGGCTGGCGCGGACTTGACCTCAGGCCCACCAGACATGCCGCCGGCGCTGGCGCCAGCTGCTGCCGAAGCCACTGCCATCCCGGTCGGGGAGCGACCTGTCGCTGCCGATGCTGAGATGGCCGAGGCGTCGGCGCTTGGCGCCTCGGAGGAGGGGGGCGTGGAACCGCGACTCGTCCCGCCGAGCGGCGGCCTTGTCCCTGCGTGGTGGAGCTTCAAGGGGCGATGCCAGCTGCTCCGGTTTCGGACCCGTGGGGCTTCGGATCCCTTCTTCGTTCTTGACGATGAGCGGGAGGAGCAGTCTTGGGACAAGCTCCGCGAGTGTGTGGAAGCGATGGTGGGGTCGCTCCGGTCATCCTTGGAGGTTTTTTGCAGAGACGTCCCCAAGATCCTCTAGGTAATGATTTCAGGCATACCTTTTTTGTGATCAAGGCGTCCTTTGTGACGCCCCGCTTCCTTCCCTCAAGATCTGATGGATCTGAGCACCGCTAAGTCGTCGTTTATCCGCCACGAGGTCGATGTCTGGGGCTCGCTGCGATCCCTAAGGACCTCGCTCGCTGGGGCTACCGTGCGCCTCTCCCAGCAGGGCGCCGAGGTGGCGGATCTTCGGTTGCTCTGCGCCGACCTGAGAGCAGAGGCAGCGGCGGCACGCGCAGAGGTATAGCGACGGCAGTCGGAGTTCGACCAGGTCGTCGATGAGCGAGATCAATCTCGGGGCCGGGCTGCCGAGGCCGAAAGCCGGGCCGGAGCCCTTGCAGCAGACCTAGCCGTAGCCCAAGCCGCAGCCTCGGAGCAGCGTGCCCGAGCCGGAGGTATGTCCTGGTTGTTTTCGGTTTTCGTTTCCGCTTGTTCCCTCCACTTGTGTTTGAGGCCTTGTGCTCTGGCTGTTCGCAGAGCTCGAGTCTGCCCTTAATGAGTCCACCAGGGCGCTTGCCCAGGCGGCCGAGCAGAGGGAGGCCGATCACGCGGCCATGTCCAAGGCCATCTCGGACTTCTGCCAGGTCTGTGGCTTCGGCGACGTCCCCTCAAGAAGCTCCCCTCAGAGTCGCCTGCAGGCCTTGGGTGACCACGTGCGCGGCAGACTCTGTGAGGCGCTACACCACGGCATCAGGCGGGCCTTCGCCGTGCTTGCTTCCCACTACGTCGTGGATCTGTAGCGGGTCAGCAAGGGGTATTGCCTCCCTGATGAAGATGAAGCCGCCCTGGCTGAAGTCCAGAGGCTCGACGCAGCCGCCGCGGGCCCGAGCGAAGTGCTGGCGACCACCTTCGAGGCAGAGATCCTCCCACCTGTGCCGTCGTCCGAAGCCGGGGTGGACTTTGCTGAAGGCGGGGACGAAGCCGAAGGCACGGCTCCTTCCCCGGGCGACGCCTAACTCTGCTGGAGCAGTTTCCTTTGAATGCACGTGTGTCTTTTGCGGCCGCTGAGGCCCGAACACTTTTATTACCGTAGTATAAAGTCGTGGCCCTTTTTCTTTCATTTTGCGTGTCCGGCCCCGTTCGTCAGTAGCAGGATGGCTTGCCCAAGTAGGAGTCATTTTTCGTGGTAGATGACGAGTGAGGTGTCCGTAACCCAGAGGCGTAGGAGTCCCTCAGCTCAGTCAGCCTTGCCACTTACATGCACCCGTGTTCGCTTCTTGGGGTCCTGCTACCGACATAGCTGGGGGAGCGTGAAAGCCTTTTTGATTGAAAATTTTGAAGCAGAGGGGGTTCCCCCCTTCTAGCCCCCGAGGGAGGGTCGGGCTTTGCCGAGGCAAGGCTGACCCTTCCTTGACGACCAGACTTTGTGTGTGAACGAGGTATACGAACAACTTGAAAGCATCTTAAGGGTAGAAGCGACGTAGCTGTTGGATGTTCCAAGCGTTGTCGTAGACCTCGCCTTGACTGTTGGCCAGCTTGTATGTCCGGGCTTCAGAACCTTGGCGATGACGAACGGCCCTTCCCAGGGAGGCGTGAGCTTGTGCCGCCCTCGGGCGTCTTGTCGCAGCCGAAGCACCAGGTCGCCCACCTAGAGGTCTCGGGACCGAACCCCTAGGGCGTGGTAGCGTCGCAGGGACTGCTGGTACCACGCCGAGTGTAGTAAGGCCATGTCCCGAGCCTCTTCCAGCTGGTCCAGTGAGTCTTCTCGATTAGCTCGATTGCTTTGGTTGGCGTAGGCCCTCGTCCTCGGGGAGCTGTATTCTATGTCTGTGGGCAAGATGGCCTCGGCCCCATAGACCAGAAAGAACGGTGTGAAGCCCGTGGCTCGGCTCGGCGTTGTCCTCAGACTCCAGACCACCGAGGGGAGTTCCTTCATCCATCGCTTGCCGAACTTGTTGAGGTCGTTGTAGATCCGAGGCTTAAGTCCTTGCAGAATCATGCCATTGGCACGTTCTACCTGCCCATTCATCATGGGATGAGCCATGGCGGCCCAGTCCACCCGGATGTGGTGATCCTCGCAGAAGTCCAGGAACTTTCTGCCGGTGAACTGGGTGCCGTTGTCGGTGATGATAGAGTTCGGGACCCCAAAGCGATGGATGATGTTGGTGAAGAACGACACCGCCTGTTCGGACCTGATGCTGTTTAGGGGTCGGACCTCGATCCACTTGGAGAATTTGTCGATGGCGACCAGCAGGTGCGTGTAGCCCCCGGGTGCCTTCTACAAGGGGACGACGAGGTCCAGACCCCACACAGCAAACGACCAGGTGATGGGTATGGTCTGCAGAGCCTGAGCGGGCAGGTGGGTCTGCCTTGCGTAGAACTGACACCCTTCGCAGGTGCGGACAATTCTAGTGGCGTCGGCCACCGCCATTGGCCAGTAGAAACCCTGTCGGAAGGCGTTCCCAACAAGGGCTCGAGGTGCTGCGTGATGGCCGCAAGCCCCCGAGTGTATCTCTTGTAAGATCTCCTGGCCTTCGGCGATGGAAATGCATCGCTGGAGGATGCCCGAGGGGCTGTGGTGGTAGAGCTCCTTCCCATCTCCCAGCAAGACGAAAGACTTGGCGCGCCGCGCCAACCGCCGAGCTTCGGCTTGGTCGATGGGTAGCTCTCCTCGGTGGAGATATTGCAGGTACGGGGTCTGCCAGTTTTGATTAGGCGTGACCTCGCTCTGCTCCCCCTCGACGCGCAGTGCCTCACCCTTGGGGGCCGAGGGTACCTCAGGCCGAGCCGAGGGTACCTCGGACCGTGCCGAGGGTGCCTCGGGCTCGGGCGTGTCGTCGGTCTTGACGGAGGGTTGATGCAGGTCTCGGGAGAATACGTCCGGGGGAACTGTTGTTCGCTCCGAGGCTATTTTAGCCAGCTCGTCCGCAGTCTCGTTGTAGCATCGGGCGATGTGGTTGAGCTCGAGCCCGTAGAACTTGTCTTCCAGGCGTCGAACCTCATCGCAGTAGGCTTCCATCTTCGGGTCGCGGCAGTGGGAGTTCTTCATGACTTGGTCGATGACGAGCTGCGAGTCACCGCGAGCGTCGAGGCGTCAGACCCCTAGCTCGATGGCGATTCGCAACCCGTTTACCAGAGCCTCGTACTCAGCCGCGTTGTTGGACGCGGGGAAGTGGAGGCGTAGCACGTAGCGTAGGTGCTTCCCGAGGGGCAATGTATGCCCCTCTTCTCGTCTCTCAACCACAATCGTGGCGCTAACCACCTGAGTGGTCGTGGCGACGTAGATCAAGAGGTCTTCTCCGGCAACGGGGGGCACCAAGATGGGCGCGTTCGTGAGGAGTGCCTTCAGGTTCCCGAGGGCTTCCTCGGCCTCAGGGGTCCAAGCGAAACACTCGGCCTTCCTTAAGAGGCGGTACAGAGGCAGGCCTCTTTCGCCGAGGCACGAGATGAAACGGCTCAGAGCCGCGAGGCATCCCATGACCCTCTGTACGCCTTTCAAGTCCTTGATGGGCCCCATGCTGGTGATGGCCGCAATCTTCTCCGGGTTGGCCTCAATGCCCCGCTCGGAGACGATGAACCCCAAGAGCATGCCTCGGGGGACCCCGAAGACACACTTTTCGGGATTGAGCTTCACTCCTTTCGCCTTGAGACATCGGAATGTCACTTCAAGGTCGGAAAGGAGGTCGGAGGCTTTCCTTGTCTTGACTACGATGTCATCGACGTAGGCCTCGACCGTTCGGCCGATGTGTTCGCTGAACACATGGTTCATGCATCGCTGGTACGTTGCACCCGTATTCCTCAAACCAAACGGCATGGTAACATAGCAGTACATGCCGAAGGCCGTGATGAAAGAAGTCGCGAGCTGGTCGGACTCTTTCATCCTGATCTGGTGATACCCTGAGTAGGCATCAAGGAAAGACAGGGTTTCGCACCCAGCAGTGGAATCCATGATTTGATCGATGCGAGGCAGAGGGTAGGGAACTTTCGGACATGCTTTGTTTAGACCAGTGTAGTCTACACACATCCGCCATTTCCCCCCTTTCTTTCTCACAAGCACAGGGTTAGCAAGCCATTCGGGATGGAATACCTCTTTGATGAACCCTGCCGCCATTAGCTTGTGGATCTCCTCGCCTATGGCTCTGCGCTTTTCTTCATCGAATCGGCGCAGAGGCTGCTTCACGGGTCGGGCTCCAGCTCGGATATCCAGCGAGTGCTCGGCGACTTCCCTCGGTATGCCGGGCATGTCCGAGGGACTCCACGCAAAAACGTCCGCGTTTGCGCGGAGAAAGTCGACGAGCACTGCTTCCTATTTGGGTCGAGCTCGGAGCCGATCCGAATCTGCTTGGATGCGTCGTTGCAGGGGTCAAGAGGGACGGACTTGACCGTCTCCGCTGGCTCGAAGTTGCAGGCGTGGCGCTTCACGTTGGGCGCCTCCCTAGAGAGGCTCTCCAGGTCGGCGATGAGGGCCTCGGACTCGGCGAGGGCCTCGGCGTACTCCACGCACTCCACGTCGCATTCGTACGCGTGTCGGTACGTGGGCCCGACGGTGATGACCCCGTTGGGGCCCAGCATCTTGAGCTTGAGGTAGGTGTAGTTGGGGACGGCCATGAACTTGGCGTAGCATGGCCTCCCCAGCACTACGTGGTAGGTTCCTCGAAACCCGACCACTTCGAACGTGAGGGTCTCCCTTCGAAAGTTGGAGGGCGTCCCAAAGCAGACGGGTAGATCGAGTTGTCCGAGGGGTTGGACGCGCTTCCTGGGGATGATCCCGTGGAAAGGCGCAGCGCCCATCCGGACCGAGGACAGATCGATCCGGAGGAGCCCGAGGGTCTCGGCGTAGATGATGTTGAGGCTGCTGCCTCCGTCCATGAGGACCTTGGTGAGCCTGACGTTGCCGATGATGGGGTCGACAACGAGCGGGTATTTCCCCGGGCTCGGCATGTGGTCGGGATGGTCGGCCTGGTCGAAGGTGATGGGCTTGTCGGACCAGTCTAGGTAGACCTCCCGACGCTCTTGCTTGCGGTGCCGAGCCGAGGCGTTTGCCGCTTGCCCACCGTAGATCATGAAGCAGTCGCGGACCTCGGGGAACTCTCCTACCTTGTGATCTTCCTTCTTAGCATCGTCGAGAGCCTTGCCACCCTCCGCGGGTGGCCCGACCTTGTGAAAGTGGCGCCGAAGCATGGCACACTCCTCAAGGGTGTGCTTGACGGGCCCCTGATGATAGGGACACGGCTCCTTGAGCATCTTGTCGAAGAGGTAGGCACCTCTGGGAGGTTTCCGAGGGTTCTTGTACTCGGCAGCGGCGACAAGGTCCACGTCGGCGGCGTCGCGTTTCGCTTGCGACTTCTTCTTGCCCTTCTTCTTGGTGCCACGCTGAGTTGATGCCTCGGGAACATCTTCCGGTGGGCGGCCCTGAGGCTGCTTGTCCTTCCGGAAGATGGCCTCAACCGCCTCCTGGCCAGAGGCGAACTTGGTGGTGATGTCCATCAGCTCGCTCGCCCTGGTGGGGGTCTTGCGACCCAGCTTGCTCACCAGGTCGCGACAGGTGGTGCCGGCGAGGAACGCACCGATGACATCCGAATCGGTGACGTTGGGCAGCTCGGTGCGCTGCTTCAAGAATCACCGGATGTAGTCCCGGAGAGACTCTCACGGCTGCTGGCGGCAGCTTCGGAGATCCCAGGAGTTTCCAGGGTGCACGTACGTGCCTTGGAAATTGCCGGCGAAGGCTTGGACCAGGTCGTCCCAGTTGGAGATCTGCCCCGGAGGCAGGTGCTCCAGCCAGGCTCGAGCGGTGTCGGAGAGGAACAGGGGGAGGTTGCGGATGATGAGATTATCGTCGTCTGTTCCACCCAGTTGGCAGGCCAGCCGGTAGTCCGCGAGCCACAGTTCCAGTCTCGTCTCCCCCGAGTACTTTGTGATAGTAGTCAGGGTTCAGAACCAGGTCGGGAACGGTGCCTGTCGTATGGTGCGGCTGAAAGCCTGCAGACCGGGTGGTTCGGGCGAAGGACTCCGATCCTCCCCGCTGTCGTAGCGTCCTCCACGCCTGGGGTGGTAGCCTCGGCGTACCCTCTCGTCGAGGTGGGCCCGACGGCTATGGTGATGGTGCTCGTTACCGAGGCGACCCGGGGCCGCAGGCGCTGTGTTGCGCGTGCGCCCGGTGTGGATCGAGGCTTCTCGCACGAATCGGGAAGTCGCGGCGCGATGTTCCGAGGGGTACCCCTGCCTTTGGGAGGCGGAGCTTTCGGCCCGTCGGACCGCGGCGTTGTAATGCCTAAATTTGTAACTCATATGAAGAGAGAGTATTTCCTTTATCTATATGTGTGTACCATCTCTAGTTAATATCACAGGTGAATAAACACCATCAAAAAGGGATTGAATAACCAATAACACCTAAATAAATCATGCATCATGCCGAGTTTTACTTGATTGTGCATTTGTGGCTAATAAAATAAAGGCATTGTTAATATATTAATGGACACATAGATTTAAATTCTATTTTTGGAAAGCAAAATTTTAAAGAAATGTGGAGAAGGGGGGAAAAGCATTATCCATCACCAAATAAAATTTCTTGGAAATAAATTAATTTATCCCATGTCATATTCAGGTGGGATATTTAATTTGGGGACAAGTTTGCCATGGAATTTGAATCCAAATTCAAATTGGAGTTTGAATTGGAAAAGGGAGAAAAGAAAATAGAAAATAAAAAGGAAAAAGATTAAAACTCTGTTTGGGCCGGTGGCTAACCTATTCGGCCCAACTACAAAAACACCCCGCGCGGCCCAGAGTCTCCTCCACGGGCGCGCGCTTCCCTGGTCAGCCGCGTTCCACTGCGCTTGGGGGCCCAGTCGTCAGCCGTATCGAGCCTGCGCATTGGTGCTGACACCCGGGGCCCGTTTGCCGGTCGCTGCTGGTTTCTCGCGCAGGGCTCGCTGTCGTATGGGTCCCACTCGTCATCCCTTATCCCATGAGCTGGTTCTCCACGCACCGTAACTGACGGCGAGCTCGCCGCGCGCGCTAATCTCGCCTGGGGACTCAAACAACCAGTGGGGCGCTTATATGATGCGGAGCGCCTCGACCGCGTGCAGACCTCATCAAACTTCTGAATACATCCCAGTATAATTTTGCGCGCCGCCAGTAATTGCTTGGGCGGATTGGGTGGATCGCCGCCGGCGCTTTTCTCCGTGTCGCCGGTAACCGGTGGCCCGGGGAGGGAGCAATAGTGTTCGCTCGTGCCCAGTGGTGTTTACGCGCGGCAGTTTGGAGTTGGGGGTGCACGGTTGGCCTCGGGATTCTTCACCGTTGCCGCGCTTCCGCTAAACGCCGTGGACAGGGCAGGGCATCCCTCGGATCTCGGTATGGACCTCGGTAACATAATCGCATCAAATTTCTCTTCGTAAAGTATGTTTCCGAGCGAAGTTCGAGAGCGAGAGCGTGGAGTTGAGAAACACCGGCAATGGCGCCGCCGTCCTGATGTTGCGCCGCCGCGTGCGGCCGATCGGAATCGGGTTGGGGAGAAATCGCCCGGGTGCCTTTGATTCTGTGACGGACGGCTAGGATTAGGTGATCGCATAACCCTTCGCGACTTTCGGTCTTGTCCGTTGATCTGGATCGGACGGGTAGAAACGAATCTAGGATAATAAAATCCTACCCGTCGTAATTGCATCCAACGGCTCTCTGCGCGTACCGCTTCGCGACCGCGCCGATCTAATCCATACCACCCGTGTGTGATCCAACGGCCAGATTTGGCCAGTACCCCTTCGCGATGGCCATTTCACCAAAGAGCCCCTGTAGTTGTCAATAATTGACCCGCCGTCCAGTTGGGTGGCGGCCTGTGTCTTGGAAACACTTACACCGAGACCCCTGCTGTTTCCTGGAATTGAGGCCCAGTCCAGAGAACAAATAAAACCAGAGAAATGAATTTAAAAATGGATTTTTAGTATTAATTAAGTGCTAGAATTTGTATAAATCATAGAAAATTCATTTGAACTCCAAATTGGTCCATTCCAGTTCCTAAATTTTTGTAATAATACTGTCTACCCATTAGTGCCTCTGTTCTGACATGACAAACATATTAAAATTATTCTTTCACTTAATCTTGTATTAAGCACATAAAACATTAGAAAATCCATAACTTAAATTCTATAACTCCAAATTCAGTGATTCCAGTTCCAATAATCTCATTTTATTGTGTAGATTTTTACTGTATATTTTATTTGCATGTTTGATGTGATGTTAATTTATGCTATACTATGTATGTATTGTGTTGATGCGAGTAGACGAGCAAGCCACTGTGGAATCTGAGGTTCAACAAGTAGAGATAGCTGAGCAGGAGCTCATTGAAGGCAAGTTGTGCCCTTGATCACTTCTTTTACCCATTCATGTTCTTATTATTCATAATGATCTGCATAGGATAATTTTGCTGGGACCCAATAGGATGCCCTAGATTTTGACTATCTTTATACCTTGCTTCACCACTGGTTTTACTACTAAAGTTTTGGGTAGTACATGCTATTGCTTTATGTGGATTTGGGTATAGAGATATTCATCACTCATTGTTATACTATTTATTGTTATCTGTTTTATTATTCCTTGTTCATGTTAAGATCATTATGTTAATGGGAACATGGAGAACCACCCGGGAAAACAGTGCTACCACAAGGGTTTAATGGGACGCCCTTGGCTGATTAACTAGGAAAGCTAGGGGAGGGCTACCTTACCCGAAAGGGGCAAGGGCAGTAGGGGAGTGGTCAGTGTAGGGAGGTCCCTGGTTGATTTTGCTGCGATGGCGGTCAGCCAGGAACCCTGCACTGGAGCTTCCTATAAACTATAGCGGGTAGTCTGAAGCTAGTGGAACTTTGTAAAGGCCTCGTAGTGTTACCCTGCCTCGCCTCCTCGGTAGAGGTGTATGGGATTGGCCGTCTCTTGGTAGATGGGTAACATGACTTGTGGGTAAAGATGCGCAACCTCTGCAGAGTGTAAAACTGGTATACTAGCCGTGCTCACGGTCATGAGCGGCTCGGACACTCACATGATTAAATTATGGAACTTAAACTTAACCTGTCATTTCATTGCATTTGGGATTATTTTATTATTACTTTCACTTATTATTACTATGGTTTGGTATTCACTTACACTTAGTAATCGCTAATAAAATTTTGACCAACTTATAAAAGCAATGCTCAGCTTCAACCTTTATTTCATTGATCAGCCTTACACTTCATGAACTCCCACCTTTGGTGAGTTCATGCTACACTATTCCCCACGACTTGTTGAGCTATGAACGTATGTGAGCTCACTCTTGCTGTCTCACACCCCCCCCCACAGGAGAAGAACAGGTGGTCGAAGAGGAGCCGCCTAACACTGAGGAGTTCGATCTGATCTAGGTGGCGTTTCTCAGTCGACATTGGCGCCGACGATCCTTAGTTCGTTTTATATTTATAATTTATTTTGTAAGTCTTCTGCTATGTAATAAATACTCTGATTATTGTGACATTTATCTCTATGCACTCTGTTATTATATATGTTGTCTTCTTGGCGCATGTATGAGATGCACCTGGCTTGGTCCTTTAAAGCCGGGTGTTACAGAAGTGGTATCAGAGGAAATGTTGACTGTAGGACGAAACCTAGATAGAAATGGACAAACCCTTACCTACTTATCCTACTCTGATTCTTTCTATACTTATCTTGATCCTGTCTCACCTTCTACTGTTCTACTCTGATCATTCTTACCTTTTCTACTCTAAGACAAGATGGATTTCACACCTTGGAATCCTACATTTATGAACTTTTTAAGAGATAGGAGGCCTAAGACAAAACTCAAACTATTTTCTCTATTAAAAAAATGTTGATTGATTGTTCTGATGATGAATGCTTGATTTGCTTCTTTGATTGATTGAAACATTATAGTTGGGCATCTTAGCATCTACCACTATAAGGTAATGTATTAGCTTTAGTGGGTGACACACTAATCTACTTAGCTAATAAATCCCCCGCAGTAACATTCCTCGTAATTACCTGCCTTGTCTACTGCTCTCTCTTACCATATGTATCTAACTCAGATGGTCAATACCAGGAAAGGAAAGATTATCACGCAACAGCAAACAGAAATGAATCCTCCAAATCCTCCACCTGTTGAAACCGATCAAGTGATTGCAACCCAAAGGCTGGTAATACAACAATTGACAGACATGGTGACCGAAATGCAAAACCAGATAAGACAAGAACGCGAGGAAATACGTCAGGCCCGTCTGGAGATACATCAAGAAATAAGGCAATCACGGTTGGAGAGACAACGACAACAACCACCATCTCCACCACCACCAGCTCCACCAAGCTACATAAACATATATATAAATTACTACTATTTGTAACATCTACATGTTCCTTTAGTTAGTATTCGGTATGATACTATTTTAGGAGGAATAAAAAGGTCTATCTGTCCCCATGTGTTGCTAATAAAATTATGCGTCATGCTGAGATTTTGGTTTGGGCATATGTGTTGGACAATATGAGAAAACCCATGAGAGTAGTTACACCTAAAGGGCCTGTTGGGGGCGAATCAAATGACACGTAGATTGTCATTGACCATTATGGGTAGAGAATTTGGAGCCACTGCTATAATGTTAGAGTCAAGCAGTATAGATCTGATCCTTGGTATGTCATGGTTAAGAAAGGCAATGGTGGTTTATACATTGCGCTAAGGGAAACGTAGAACTCAACAGTCCAAAGGAGAAAGATTTGAAGTTGAAATTGCAGAAACTACTGCCACCAGACTAGCGGTATTCTTAGTAGATGGGAAGTTTGTTGGTGTCAACATCCGTGTGGTTAGAGATTCTTCGGATGTCTTCCTAGAAGGGTTACCAGGAATGCCACCAGATAGGGAAGTTGTGTTTGTTATTGATCTCTTACCTGGACCTACCCCTATTTCTAAACGGCCATACAGGATGTCTGTAGAAGAATTAAAAGAACTCAAGAAGCACTTAACGGAGTTACAAGAGGCTGGGTACATTCATCCGAGTTCCTCACCTTGGGGAGCACCGGTGTTATTTGTGCAGAAGAAGGATGGATCACAAAGAATGTGTGTGGACTATAGATCACTTAATGATGTCACGGTGAAGAACAAGTATCCATTACCCCGTATTGAGGATTTGTTTGATCAGATGATAGGAGCCAGGGTATTCTCGAAGATTGATCTCCGATCGGGATACCATCAGATGAAGATTAGACCCTCGGATATTCCTAAGACGGCTTTCTCAACCCGATATGGACTATATGAGTTTACTGTTATGTCATTTGGATTAACCAATGCACCGGCTTATTTCATGAATTTGATGAACAAGGTGTTTATGGAGTATTTGGACAGATTCGTCGTGGTGTTTAACGACGATATCTTATCTATTCTAAGAATGAAAGTGATCATGAACAACATCTAAGGTTGGTGCTACAGAAGTTACGAGATAATCAACTCTACGCTAAGTTCAGCAAGTGCGAGTTTTGGATTGACAAGGTGCCATTCCTTGGTCATATTATTTCTAATGGAGGAATAGCAGTGGATCCTGCTAAAGTGAAGGAGATTATGGAGTGGAGAGTGCCCACTACAGTTACTGAGATTCGGAGTTTCTTGGGACTCGCAGGATATTATCGGAGATTTATTGAAGGGTTCCCTAAGATTGCCAAGCCTATGACCTCGCTTTTGGAGAAAGGAAGAGAATTCAAGTGGGATGAGAAATGCCAAGAGAGCTTTAATCAATTGAAGGAGAGACTAATGTCGCCACCAGTATTGATTATGCCAGATCTACAGAAGGGATTTGACATTTATTGTGAAGCATGTGGCCAAGGACTTGGATGTGTGCTCATGCAAGAAGAACATGTGATTGCCTACGCATCTCGTCAGTTGCGGAAACACGAGTTGAACTACCCCACGCATGTCTTGGAACTGGCATCCGTTGTGCATGCGCTTAAGATTTGGAGACATTATATTATGAAAGTTAAGTGTCAAGTATACACGGATCATAAGAGTTTGAAGTATATATTCACTCAGAAGGATCTCAACCTTAGGCAACGTCGTTGGTTGGAGCTTATTAAGGATTATGATTTGGAGATTCACTATCACCCGGGCAAGGCAAACTTGGTTGCAGATGCCTTGAGTCGAAAGGAGCATGTTCATTCAGCTGTTGTTGCCCAGCTACCTGATGAGATTATTGAGGATTTCAGGAGACTTAGCCTGGGGATAGTTGCTCACACTGAAGGAGTTATTATTGATGTGGAATCTACCTTGGAACAAGAATTCCGCAAAGAACAAATCGGTAATGCTAAAATGCAAGAGATTAAGGATCTGGTTACTGAAGGTCGAGGTCCGGAAATTCACGGAGGATGAGCAAGGCACAATATGGTTCAAGGATCGGATATGAGTTCCTAAGATTGATAGCCTTCGTGAGACTATATTGAAGGAGGCCCATGATTCGGATTATTCTATTCATCCTGGTAGTACCAAGATGTATCAGGATTTGAAGCAGAAATACTGGTTATATGGATTAAAGAGAGATGTGGCTGCACATGTGGCTATGTGCAATGCGTGTCAAAGAGTTAAGGCTGAACACCAGAGGCCAGCTGGACTACTACACCCATTAAAGCTACCCGAGTGGAAGTGGGAAGAGATCGGTATGGATTTCATTACTGGATTGCCTCGCACCCCGAAAGAATATGATGCTATATGGGTGACTGTGGATAGGTTGACTAAAGCGGCTCATTTCATTCTGGTCAAGACTACTTATAAGGGATCTCATTTGGCGGAGTATATATGGCTCGGATTGTGTCTCTACACGGTGTACCGAAGAAGATCGCTTCGGATAGAGGATCACAGTTTATCTCTAGATTTTGGAAAAGTTTTCATGAGAATATGGATACGAAGTTGAATTTTAGTTCGCCCTACCATCCCCAGACTGAAAGAACTAATCAAGTATTGGAGGACATGTTGAGAGCTTGTGCCCTTCAGCATGGTAGTAGTTGGGACAAGAGTCTACCTTATGCTGAGTTCTCATATAATAGATAACAGGCTAGTCTGAAGATGTCACTGTTCGAGACTCTGTATGACAGGAAATGCAGGACTCCTCTATTTTTGGACCAGACTGGAGGAAGATAGTTCTTTGGACCTGAACTTATTCAAGAGGCAGAAGAACAAGTGCAAATAATAAGAGAAAATTTGAGAATTGCACAGTCCAGGCAAAAGAGCTATGCTGATAATAGGAGAAGACTACTGGAGTTTAAGGAGGGTGATCATGTCTATTTGAAGGTGTCACCACTTCGTGGTATGAGGAGATTTAAAGTTAAAGGAAAGTTGTCCCCTCGCTTCATTGGACCTTTCTTGATCTTAAAGCGAGTGGGAGAAGTTGCATATCAACTGGAGTTACCCGATCATCTGTCAGATGTACATGATGTGTTTCATGTGTCTCAGCTAAAGAAGTGCCTCAGGGTACCTGAGGAGCAGTTGCCAATGGAAGACCTTAGTGTTCAAGAGGATTTGACTTATGCTGAGTACCCAATCAAGATTCTGGACACTTTGACTCGAGTTACAAGAAACAAGGTGATTAAGATGTGCAAGGTACAATGGAGTCACCATGGTGAGGATGAAGCTACTTGGGAGCGAGAAGAAGAGCTTCGCATAGATTTTCCCCATCTTTTCTGTAGTCCTTCCTAAATCTCGAGGACGAGATTATTTTTAAGGGGGGTAGGATTTGTAATGCCTAAATTTGTAACTCATATGAAGAGAGTGTATTTCCTTTATCTATATGTGTGTACCATCTCTAGTTAATATCACAGGTGAATAAACACCATCAAAAGGGGATTGAATAACCAATAACACCTAAATAAATCATGCATCATGCCGAGTTTTACTTGATTGTGCATTTGTGGCTAATAAAATAAAGGCATTGTTAATATATTAATGGACACATGGATTTAAATTCTATTTTTGGAAAGCAAAATTTTAAAGAAATGTGGAGAAGGGGGGAAAAGCATTATCCATCACCAAATAAAATTTCTTGGAAATAAATTAATTTATCCCATGTCATATTCAGGTGGGATATTTAATTTGGGGACAAGTTTGCCATGGAATTTGAATCCAAATTCAAATTGGAGTTTGAATTGGAAAAGGGAGAAAAGAAAATAGAAAATAAAAAGGAAAAAGATTAAAACTCTGTTTGGGCCGGTGGCTAACCTATTCGGCCCAACTACAAAAACACCCCGCGCGGCCCAGAGTCTCCTCCACGGGCGCGCGCTTCCCTGGTCAGCCGCGTTCCACTGCGCTTGGGGGCCCAGTCGTCAGCCGTATCGAGCCTGCGCATTGGTGCTGACACCCGGGGCCCGTTTGCCGGTTGCTGCTGGTTTCTCACGCAGGGCTCGCTGTCGTATGGGTCCCACTCGTCATCCCTTATCCCACGAGCTGGTTCTCCACGCACCGTAACTGACGGCGAGCTCGCCGCGCGCGCTAATCTCGCCTGGGGACTCAAACAACCAGTGGGGCGCTTATATGATGCGGAGCGCCTCGACCGCATGCAGACCTCATCAAACTTCTGAATACATCCCAGTATAATTTTGCGCGCCGCCAGTAATTGCTTGGGCGGATTGGGTGGATCGCCGCCGGCGCTTTTCTCCGTGTCGCCGGTAACCGGTGGCCCGGGGAGGGAGCAATAGTGTTCGCTCGTGCCCAGTGGTGTTTACGCGCGACAGTTTGGAGTTGGGGGTGCACGGTTGGCCTCGGGATTCTTCACCGTTGCCGCGCTTCCGCTAAACGCCGTGGACAGGGCAGGGCATCCCTCGGATCTCGGTATGGACCTCGGTAACATAATCGCATCAAATTTCTCTTCGTAAAGTATGTTTCCAAGCGAAGTTCGAGAGCGAGAGCGTGGAGTTGAGAAACACCGGCAATGGCGCCGCCGTCCTGATGTTGCGCCGCCGCGTGCGGCTGATCGGAATCGGGTTGGGGAGAAATCGCCCGGGTGCCTTTGATTCTGTGACGGACGGCTAGGATTAGGTGATCGCATAACCCTTCGCGACTTTCGGTCTTGTCCGTTGATCTGGATCGGACGGGTAGAAACGAATCTAGGATAATAAAATCCTACCCGTCGTAATTGCATCCAACGGCTCTCTGCGCGTACCGCTTCGCGACCGCGCAGATCTAATCCATACCACCCGTGTGTGATCCAACGGCCAGATTTGGCCAGTACCCCTTCGCGATGGCCATTTCACCAAAGAGCCCCTGTAGTTGTCAATAATTGACCCGCCGTCCAGTTGGGTGGCGGCCTGTGTCTTGGAAACACTTACACCGAGACCCCTGCTGTTTCCTGGAATTGAGGCCCAGTCCAGAGAACAAATAAAACCAGAGAAATGAATTTAAAAATGGATTTTTAGTATTAATTAAGTGCTAGAATTTGTATAAATCATAGAAAATTCATTTGAACTCCAAATTGGTCCATTCCAGTTCCTAAATTTTTGTAATAATACTGTCTACCCATTAGTGCCTCTGTTCTGACATGACAAACACATTAAAATTATTCTTTCACTTAATCTTGTATTAAGCACATAAAACATTAGAAAATCCACAACTTAAATTCTATAACTCCAAATTCAGTGATTCCAGTTCCAATAATCTCATTTTATTGTGTAGATTTTTACTGTATATTTTATTTGCATGTTTGATGTGATGTTAATTTATGCTATACTATGTATGTATTGTGTTGATGCGAGTAGACGAGCAAGCCACTGTGGAATCTGAGGTTCAACAAGTAGAGATAGCTGAGCAGGAGCTCATTGAAGGCAAGTTGTGCCCTTGATCACTTCTTTTACCCATTCATGTTCTTATTATTCATAATGATCTGCATAGGATAATTTTGCTGGGACCCAATAGGATGCCCTAGATTTTGACTATCTTTATACCTTGCTTCACCACTGGTTTTACTACTAAAGTTTTGGGTAGTACATGCTATTGCTTTATGTGGATTTGGGTATAGAGATATTCATCACTCATTGTTATACTATTTATTGTTATCTGTTTTATTATTCCTTGTTCATGTTAAGATCATTATGTTAATGGGAACATGGAGAACCACCCGGGAAAACAGTGCTACCACAAGGGTTTAATGGGACGCCCTTGGCTGATTAACTAGGAAAGCTAGGGGAGGGCTACCTTACCCGAAAGGGGCAAGGGCAGTAGGGGAGTGGTCAGTGTAGGGAGGTCCCTGGTTGATTTTGCTGCGATGGCGGTCAGCCAGGAACCCTGCACTGGAGCTTCCTATAAACTATAGCGGGTAGTCTGAAGCTAGTGGAACTTTGTAAAGGCCTCGTAGTGTTACCCTGCCTCGCCTCCTCGGTAGAGGTGTATGGGATTGGCCGTCTCTTGGCAGATGGGTAACATGACTTGTGGGTAAAGATGTGCAACCTCTGCAGAGTGTAAAACTGGTATACTAGCCGTGCTCACGGTCATGAGCGGCTCGGATACTCACATGATTAAATTATGGAACTTAAACTTAACCTGTCATTTCATTGCATTTGGGATTATTTTATTATTACTTTCACTTATTATTACTATGGTTTGGTATTCACTTACACTTAGTAATCGCTAATAAAATTTTGACCAACTTATAAAAGCAATGCTCAGCTTCAACCTTTATTTCATTGATCAGCCTTACACTTCATGAACTCCCACCTTTGGTGAGTTCATGCTACACTATTCCCCACGACTTGTTGAGCTATGAACGTATGTGAGCTCACTCTTGCTGTCTCACACCCCCCCACAGGAGAAGAACAGGTGGTCGAAGAGGAGCCGCCTAACACTGAGGAGTTCGATCTGATCTAGGTGGCGTTTCTCAGTCGACATTGGCGCCGACGATCCTTAGTTCGTTTTATATTTATAATTTATTTTGTAAGTCTTCCGCTATGTAATAAATACTCTGATTATTGTGATATTTATCTCTATGCACTCTGTTATTATATATGTTGTCTTCTTGGCGCATGTATGAGATGCACCTGGCTTGGTCCTTTAAAGCCGGGTGTTACAGGCGTCCTCCAGGAGATTCTTGAGCTCTCCCTGGATACGCCGCCCCTCGGTGGTTGATGGCTCCGGCATCGCGCGGAGAAGTATTGCCGCTGCGGCCAGGTTTTGGCCGACTCCACTGGAAACCGGTGGCGGCCTTACCCTGACGTCGTCGGCGATGCGGTGCTGGATGCCCTGGGGGAGATGACATGCTTCTCCGGCCGGAGGTTGGCCCGCCCATTCCTGCCCGATGTCCCGGCGGATCGGCACAAGCGTTCCTGCTCCCTCGTCGAGCCTGGCCTGCATCTCGCGGATTTGCTCGAGCTGTGGGTCAGGACCCCCCGCCGGAACAGGGACCACAGCTAGCTCCCGAAGGATGTCAACGCGAGGCATGGGCCTAGGGGGATCACCGTTCTCCGGCATACCAAGATGGTCGCCTTCGCCGGGACCCCCTAGATCGACGTGGAAACATTCGCGACTTGGGCCGCAGTCCTCATCGTCGAGGCTATGGCTACCGTCGGAACAGTCGGAAAGGCAGTAGTCGCATGCGGTCATGAAGTCCCGCATGGCACTGGGGTTACCAAGTCCGGAGAAATCCCAACAGAGGTCGGGCTCGCCATCTTCCTCGGACCCCGAGGGCCCGTAGGTCGAGACGGCCGTCAGCCGGTCCCAGGGTGACCGCACATGATACCCCAGAGGGTTCGGACTTGCCTCTACGAGAGTGTCCACCGAAGCGGAGTTGCTTGGCGGGTCGAGGCCGAATCCAAAAGATGTGAGATGGGAATCGGTCGGTACCTTTTGGTCGACGGGCGGTGACGAAGTCACGTCAGGGACTGACTGCACCGTCGTCTCAGGTACGAGGGTGACGCCCAGCAAGTCCTTCGCGAGCGTGCTGGCGTCGTCCGTTTGCTTGAGGTTGGTGTGTTGCGGGGAGATGGCACTCGTCTTTGTCTCAGACGCGAGGCCAATGCCCGACGCGCTCTCCGTTGGGGCGCCGGCGCCGTCGACTCGCTTGACAGCCAACGAGGTGCCGCCTCCTGCTTGGCCTTGGTTGCCCCGCCTCCTCCTCCGTCGGCGGGGGAGGGGACAGGACAAGCCCGAATGTCGTCCTTCCACCACGTGGGGAAGGCGTCGTCGATTTCCCCGCCGGCGGGCGGGTTGTCGACCGCCATTGTCGCTGTCGCGCGGCGGGGGAAGGAGTATCATGTCGTAGCTACCGTCGAGGGACATGAACTCAAGACTCCTGAAACGGAGCACCGTCCCGGGTTGGAGAGGTTGCTGGAGACTGCCCATCTGGAGCTTGACGGGAAGCTTTTCGTCAACACGCAGCAGGCCCCTACCTGGCGCGCCAACTGTCGGTGTTTCGAAACCCGGGGGGTCCCTGGACCGACGAGTAAATCGTCGCTGCGTGCCCCAGCCCAGATGGGTCGGCGCGAGGTGGAACACGAAGGGGGGAGAAGCAGCCGGAGGGAGACAAGGCATGGGAGTGTGGAACCCGCGGCCTTCGTGTTAGCCCCGCGCCCAGGTCGGGTGCGCTTGCAGTAGGGGGTTACAAGCGTCCACACGGGAGGGAGCGAGCGGCCTTGCGCGAGCGCTGTCCCGTCCTTCCCCGCGCGGCCAACCCTCTGTAAGAGGGCCCTGGTCCTCCCTTTTATAGGCGTAAGGAGAGGACCCAGGTGTATAATGGGGAGTGTAGAAATGTGCTAACGTGTCTAGCGGTGGAGAGCTAGCGCCCTAAGTACATGCCATCGTGGCAGCCGGAGAGGTTTTGGCACCCAGTTCACGTGATGTCGTGGCCGTCGGAGGAGCGCTGGAGCCTGGCGGAAGGACAGCTGTCGGGGCTATCGAGTCCTTGCTGACGTCCTCTTGCTTCCATAAGGGGGCTAAGAGCCGCCGTCGTCACAGGGCATGCGGGGCACCATCATTACTCGTATAGTAGAGCGAGCCAGATGGGACGCCGGTCTTGTTCCCTGTAGCCTGAGTCAGCTCGGGGTAGGGTAATGATGGCGCTTCCTGTTGACGTGGTCGGTCCATGCCCTAGGTTGGGCGAGGTGGAGGCTCCTCCGAGGTCGGGGTCGAGTCTATCTTCCAAGGTCGAGGTCGAGTCCGAGCCCCCGGGTCGGACGAGGCGGAGACCATCGGCTGAGGCCAGGGTTGAGTCCGAGCCCTAGGGTCGGGCGAAGCGGAGTTCGTCATCCTTCAGGGCTGAGCCTGAGTCCGAGCCCTAGGGTCGGGCGAAGCGTAGTTCGTCGTCTTCCGGGGCTGAGCTCGAGTCCGAGCCCTGGGGTCGGGCGAAGCGGAGTTCGTCGTCTTCCGGGGCTGAGCCCGAGTCTGAGCCCTGGGGTCGGGCGAAGCGAAGTTCGTCGTCTTCCGGGGCTGAGCCCGAGTCCGAGCCCTAGGGTCGGGCGGAGCGGAGTTCGCCATCTTCCGGGGCTGAGCCCAAGTCCGAGCCCTGGGGTCGGGCGGAGCGGAGTTCGCCGTCTTCCGGGGCTGAGCCCGAGTCCGAGCCCTGGGGTCGGGCGAAGCGGAGTTCGTCGTCTTCCGGGGCTGAGCCCGAGTCCGAGCCTTGGGGTCGGGCGGAGCGGAGTTCGCCGTCTTCCGGGGCTGAGCCCGAGTCCGAGCCCTGGGGTCGGGCGGAGCGGAGTTCACCGTCTTCCGGGGCTGAGCCCGTGTCCGAGCCCTGGGGTCGAGCGAAGCGGAGTTTCCTATGACGTCTGAGACCGGACTTGGCTGCTGTCAGCCTCACTCTGTCGAGTGGCTCAGCAGTCGGAGCGGTGCAGGCGGCGCTGTCCTCTTGTCAGACCGGTCAGTGGAGTGGTGAAGTGACTGCGGTCACTTCGGCTCTGTCGACTGGAGGGCGTGCGTCAGGATAAAGGTGTCAGGCCACCTTTGCATTAAATGCCCCTGCGATTTGGTCGGTTGGCGTGGCGATTTGGTCAAGGTTGCTTCTTGGTGAAGACTGGGCCTCGGGCGAGCCGAAGGTGTGTCCGTTGCTGGAGGGGGTCCTCGGGCGAGACGTAGATCCCCCGGGGTCGGCTGCCCTTGCCCGAGGCTGGGCTCGGGCGAGGCGTGATCGCGTCCCTCGAATGGACCGATCCTTGACTTAATCGTACCCATCAGGCCTTTGCGGCTTTGTGCTGATGGGGGTTACCAGCTGAGATTTAGGAGTCTTGAGGGTACCCCTAATTATGGTCCCCGACAGAGACCAAACGATGAATCCACCTCTCCAAAAGGTTTGTCTTCCCATTTCGATTCCCACATATGTTGTGTGGCTAATGAAAATGATAGCGGAAGCACAAACGAGGATGAGGAGGAAGAAAGAAGCTTCTTGCAACTCTACGCTCGCTTAAGCCAAGAAGATAAGGCGGTCATGCTCAAACTTCTAAAAAGAGCAAGAGAGCAAAACGAAGCTCGTCAAAGGCTAGAAGATATCCTCTCCATAAAAATGCTAAGCTTTGACTAGTTGACTAAAGAACATGAGGAGCTAAAGTGCTCTCATGTTGATTTGGTCCAAAGGTATGAAACTATTTCAATTGAGCAAGATAACTCTTTACATTGTTTCGCTCAATTAGTAAATAGGAATGCCTTACTTAAGGACCAAGTAGAAAAGCAAAAATTTGAAAATCTAGCTTTTCAAGAAAAATATGATATGCTTCTATGTTCTCATGAAAATCTTATGGATGATCATATCATATTAAATATTGCTCATGAGGTTGTGATAGAAACCTTAAAATTCCAACAACCTCACTCATGCACATGTATTCGAATTGAAACTACATTACCATGTGCTAATGCTTGTTGTCCGTCGACAAGCAAATCTCCCCTTGAGCTAGAATTTGCAGGAACAAATGATGATACATATCAAAAGCTCAAAGAAGAAAATGAGAGGCTAAAAATGAGCTTGACACAACTAAAAGGGAAGTGCATTGCTCAACCTTCTCAAGATAACCGTGATCACATGGTGAAGAAGCTTGAAACGGGAACAACCGTGGCATGCACTAAATCCCTTGAAGAAAATGTCAAGGACTTGAGGATTGCCAAGAGGAAGGAACAAAAGATGAAAATCAATGCCCCCCTCCAAAAGCCTCAACCACGCCTCCATAAAAGGTAACATCCAAGGTAATAATCAAGCCACACTTCACACCAAGAAAGGTAAGAAGTGTAGTGAATGCTTTGAAAAGGGGCACTCGATTAGGTCATGTCCCTATATTAAAAATGACTTGATTATTAACAAGGATGATAAACTTTGTTTTAAATGCTCAAAGAAGGGACACTTAATTAGGTCTTGTCCCTATTTAAAACAAAAAGGCCTTATGTTAGAAAAGAAATTATCCACTAACCATGTAGCAAGCAAGAAACAAGGAAGGAAGAAATCTTCAAGGCTTGAAGATCGCCTATGCTACATATGCCGAAAAAAGGGACATCAATGCAAAGATTGACCCAATGGTAACAATCCCACTCCTAGCTTGTCAATTACTTCTCATATAACTAGGCAACCCAAAATTGCAACTTGTGCTAGAAAGGTAATGAGTTTACCTAGTGCTAACACAAAGGACGTTTGGATTCCTAGATCTTTGTTGACTAACCTTGATGGACCCATCAAGAGATGGGTACCAAAATATGCTTGACAAGCTTTACAGGAGAAGGAGATGATATGAAGCTTTGGGGTGCTTGAGAGAGTTAATTCAATTTAACTCAAGCTATCAATCTTCGATGATCTATATATCCAAGATTGACCCAAAGTTATCTCAAATTGTTACGTCTAAAACTCATATCATCTCGGGGAAGATATTGATGTTGTAGGAAATAAAGAATTATCTTGTGCGGAAAAATCAAGGCCTACAACATGGAGGAAAGCCGAAGGATGGTAACAGTTGTGTTTTTAAGTGCAAGCATCTTAAATTATGATTTCTCATGTGTCTTGTGTAGTCGCATAGAAAAAGAAGCACTTCAAATGTCTTTAAACCTATGTTACCATTCTTTGAAGAATTTCCTCTCATATGGTAGTTTGCATACTCATCATTTCCATTCTATGGCAATCTACATGCTTTAAATTATTGCAAGATCCTCATGGCATGTTTTTAGCTAGTCATTCTATTATTGCCATGATTCTAGATATAGGGAGATGTTTCAAGAATAAGGTGTCATGTAAGGAATTCAAATCCTTAGGACACTTATAATAGGAAAATTCTCTCTATAACTAGAATAGTGAGACTAATGCTTTTATCTAAGTATCCTAAGTAGTCTCACTTGTAGAAAATAAGTTTCTCTTTGGAAATGCGTAATCTAACATAAAAGGAAAAATCAATCCAATGATTTATGGTGTATTTCTACTTGCTTAAATTGGATATGATTCTTCTACATTTATCGCTCTCCATGTTATGAACTAGAGTTGTTCCATTATCTTAAGGAATTAACTTTGCTTGTTTTATAAGTTAAAACTAAGCATGTATCTTGGAATAATCTAGTTCATATTATAAAGTTTTCATGCTTTAGTAATCCACTTTTCATTCCTTATCTAAATGATTACAAAAAGAGAAACTTGTGCTTGTGTTACTAACCATGTATCTCTTGAGCTTACTTATGGAAATCTCAAAAGAGAAAGTACATGTCCAAAGTCACAAGCCTCTAGGGTTGCTCTTCACCCTAAGGAAGAGAGGTAAAAGCAAAGGTATGGGAACACTTTTTCCCATCAATGGTTATTTACTCTAAATTATCTTATTCTACCTATGTGAAGAATAGATTCTTTATTGGACTTAATTTTTGCTTGGTGTGCATTCAATCTCGTTCTCATAAATGCATTAGTCCATTAGAATCTATTTCATGCCTTTGCTATACATATTCTCATATTGATTTACTTCTAAGTAATGATTAATAAATTCAATATGAAGAAGTAAATTTCGTATGATTGATGAAAATGTTTAAAGGGTGCATATTCCTCTTTCCTAATGATGTGCACTAACATTAAGGATTTTACTTCATGTCTGTGTGACTTATGGATGATGAATTGTTTTTATTTCCTATCTAAAAGAATCATCTTTCATCATATACTCCCTTGTGCTACTAACATCTCCCTTGAGTATTTTCAATAAGTTTGGAAGGAAAAAGAGATAACTGCAAAGGGAGGACTCTCAAATGAAAGAGGAGGACATCAAGAACAACACCACCTACTTGGATAGTAAGATCTACAAAACAATCAATGGTGTGGTTGTGAGTATTCTAAATCCTTTTTCATTGTGAGAATATCAGGCATAAGTTGTTTATTGCAAATATTATAAGCCTTGATCAAGATGTATAATGCTTCTCCCTACACGTCTCTAAAAATGAATGCATCTATTCATCTCATTCAAATTCTTGATGCATATCTTTAGGGGGAGTCTATTTCTATATCTTGATCATGTTGAGACTAACACTTTATCTTAGTACTCTCATTTAGTCTCAAGTATGAGAATAAGTTTCTCATGAAGTATGCTACTACATATCAATCCCACTTGTTAAAATAATGTCGCTTTTATAAAGGATTGTTGCTTTCATTGCCAAAGTAGCATATTTACTGGATTCTCCTTTTCTGAGCTTATCTAATGCAAATATTGTTCTTTTGATCACATCTGTTATTTGTTTGATCATTGGATAACTTCAATTAACACTTATGTTTCTTAGTGTTGTATATTCTTTCAATCGATATCTCTCTTGATATGCACTGAGTTAAAAAGGAGAATTCATGATACATTTATGCAATTTGTGATCCATTTGATATATGCTAACAATATCTTGGAAAAGGATCACTAGTTGTAGAACTCTCTCTTGTGCAAAATATCTCCATATATTGTCTTAAGTATAGGTCTTAAGCAACTAAGACAAAGGACAAAGCACAATGAAGAGAGCGTCTCTATGTGAAGGTACAAAACGGTAAAACTACTTCCATTCATTTTCACATGTACCTAAATCTTCCTTTTCTATACATTCTTTGCATATCTTGTATAAAAGGAAGAGAAAGCATGTCCATGCATTAACCCTGCTTCATACCTAGTTTAACTTCTCATAATTTCACTCCTGCATTAATGCATCTTTGTTTAAACTAGATGAAGTGATTTAATTGTCAAAGAGCTTAAAGCTTAACCTTGTAACGGGGATAAGCTGCCTTTGTTCCAAAGGTGGATGGTCCTTAAGCCTCTTTGAAATCCTTAAGGGAAAATGCTTAAAATGTTTACAACATGCTTTCATAAGTGCATAAACTGTCATGAGCATCACAATTATACTATGACACAATGCACTTCATATTCTGTATGATATACCTATGTTCTCATTAACCTAATTATGTGCAATTGGCATTTATGGCCAAAATATGTATTCCTCTCCATGCACATATTTAGGGGGAGCAATCTATGTTATATAGAACTATGATTATGCTTAATTTGATATCTCCTTTAATCATATCTCTTTTATGTCTATGACTAATATGTTTTCAAGTACATTCTCATGCTTAGTCATAGAATTGAAAGGGAAATGGAGTATTCGGCAAAGACGACGTTTCCACTCAACTCCATCGGTATTATCCACTCTTTGTCGGTATTCCACATTGTTCTCCACTTTGGTATTTCTTCACTCATATTTAATTGTTTGCCATTGGGGAGAAAGAAGAAAGGGCTTATATCTCACTCACAAGTATCCGTTTTTGGCGATTCATGCCAAAGGGGGAGAAAGTATGAGCCCAAAGCAAAAGGACCGCACCACCACCCTATTTTAAAATAAAGTTTTCCAAATTGATATCTTATTGTGTTCAAAAGGGGGAGAAAGTAGTGTTGGGGGCCTTCGGCTTCCGAAGGTCCTCAAAAATATGATTTAACAGTGTTTCTGGAGTATAATGTGTGAACAGTTATCTTCGGACTTGAATCAGCACCACAGCGGGAGAAGAATACGAAGGTTGATACAGCGCCGAAGCTGTGAGCAGGAAAGCTTCGGCATAATAGCAGAAAAGGAAACCGACTTAAAGATGAAAATGCTATTTAGGCCTCGGTGGATTACTATAGAATCACTACCAAATGTAAAGGGCATGGATGTAATTTTACATGGGCTGTGTCCCGTGCCTATAAATAGGTGAACAGTACCCCCGTACTGTTCACGTTGACTTGGCATTTTACTTTTGCGTCACGCTTGTACTTACATCTTCCTTCAAGCCGAAGGTACATTTGTTATTGGATATCATTTCTATTTTTCCATAAGAATAATATAAAAAATGAGTTGATGATTATACATAATTGTTTACGTTATCCTTTATATTTTATATGATTCTTTCTTCATTATTATATGTTGTATTGATGAAGGTATGTCCTTCATAACCTTCGTTCGAAAATCGTTATATTCCAAGGGAAATAATGCTTCGAAGGACGAAGGACTTTAACACTTAGCATTTTCTGTGTTGCCTTGTTCTTAACTCATAGCATTTAAGAACAAGTCCCCAACAAGTAGTATCTTCAACATTTGCCAAACCCTCTTGAACACTAAGAGGAGAATTTCATTAAGGGGGAGTTTTGTTTAATTCAAAGGAAAAGCATTTGAGACAGAGGGAGAAAATTTCAAATCTTAAAAATGCTTCTTTCAATCTTACTTATATACCTTTGACTATTTGCAAAAGGTTTTTGAAAAGAATTTTACAAAGAATTTGCAAAAACAAAACTAGTGGTGCAAGCATGGTCCAAAATCTTAAATAATAAAAAGAAAACCATCCATGCATATCTAGTAAAAATATTATATTGGTTTCATTCCAAGCAACCTTTGCACTTACCTTATGCAAACTAGTTCAATTCTGCACTTTTATATTTGCTTTGGTTTGTGTTGGCATCAATCACCAAAAAGGGGGAGATTGAAAGGGAAATAGGGTCTAACCTTTTCCTAATTGATTTTGGTGGTTGAATTGTCCAACACAAATAATTGGGCTAACTAGTTTGCTCCAGAGTATATGGTCTACAGGTGCCAAAGGTTCAACTCAAAACCAATACAAAGATTAAAAAGGGGTTCAAAAAGAAAGGAGCAAAGGAAACCAAAGTGCTCCCTGGTCTGGCGCACCAGACTGTCCGGTGTGCCACCGGACAGTGTCCGGTGCACCAGGGAAGATTGACTTCAAACTCTTCACCTTCGGGTTTTCCAGGCACACCTCCGCTATAATTCGCCGGACTGTCCGGTGTGCACCGGACTGTCCGGTGAGACAGCGGAGCAACGGTCATCTGCGCGCAACGGTCGACTCTGACAGTGAACAGTGTAGAACAGCACACGTGGCAGAAGTCAGAGCAGTTGGTCAGAGGGGCACCGGACTGTCCGGTGTCGCACCGGACTGTCCGGTGCCACATGAGGACAAAGCCTCCAACGGTCGACCAGCTCTAAGCCCTAACAGGAGGATGACGTGGCGGCACACCGGACACTGTCCGGTGGCACACCGGACACTGTCTAGTGGCGCACCAGACTGTCCGGTGCGCCCATCGCCAGCAGACTTCTCCAACGGCTACATTTTGGATGGTGGCTATAAATATCACCCCAACCGGCCACTTCAAGTGTGGGAGCCCAAGCAACATTCCAAGTCATCTAGTTGACATACTCAAGCCCTCCCAACCACTTCTATTCATTGATCCATCCTATACACAAGATTTAGACCACTACAACCAACACAAGTGCCACAAAAGATAGAGCAAGCAAGAGAGAGCTACTCAATTGAGTTTAGCACTAGTGCCTTGTGAGATTCATTGAGAGATAGTGTGTGCTACTTCTTTGTGTTCATTTGCGCGTGGAGTTTTGACTCCCATTGAACTTCCTCCAAAGTTTTGGAGGCTTGTAAAGCTAGCAAGAGACACCAAAGTGTGTGGTGGTCCTTGCGGGGTCTTAAGTGATCCTTGAGAAGAAGAAGAGCTCACCGGTCTTGCGTGATCGGTGGAGAGAGGGAAAGGGTTGAAAGAGACCCGTCCTTAGTGGACTCCTCAACGGGGACTAGGCCTTCGAGGGCTGAACCTCGGTAAAACAAATCTTCCGTGTCTCGTGTGCTTATTGCTTGTGATTTGTTTGTTTTCTCCCTTTCCAAGTTTTTCTTGCACTATTCGTTGCTAATATTATTTAGTGTTGCTTTTGGTTAAATTCTCATTTAGTGAAGCAACACATTGCAAGAAAGAACTTGTGTCATTGCTCTTCTTATCTAAGCCCCTTTGCTTTATTCTCATAGACCTATTAGTTGTATTGTTTTATCAATTCCGCATTATTTGAAAGCAATACTCTTTACAAGCAAGGACTTAGTTTTCATACTCTGATAATTGTGTATCTTGTTCTAACCACTAATCAAAGGATCTAGTTGGGGGATAAAGTTTTAATTTTCAGGTTTCGCCTATTCACCCCCCTCTAGGCGACTTTCAGGTACTCCCAAATTATTGGTTCCCTCATGTACCTTGCTGGTGCAACAAGACCTGATATCTCGTTTGCTGTGAGCAAATTGAGCAGATTCACTTCTAATCCAGGAAGCGATCACTGGTGTGCACTAGAACGTGTAATGTTGAGAGGTACTTCTGCATATAGACTTCACTATACTGGGTACCCTGATGTACTTGAAGGGTATAGTGATTCCAACTGGATCTCAGCTGCAGCTGAGATCAAGGCCACAAGTGGATCTATATTCACAATTGGTGGGGCTACAGTTTCTTGAAGGTCTCGTAAGCAGACTATCTTAACGAAGTCTACTACGGAGGCGGAACTTGTATCACTTGGTCAGCCACTACTGAGGTAGAGTGGTTGAAAGAGCTCTTGATGGACTTGCCAATGGTTGATAAACCAGTACCAGCCATTCTGTTGCATTGTGATAATCAAAGCGTGATCACAATTGTAGGCAATGCAAAGGAAAATGCAAAGGAAAATGCAAAGTTCTCGAGACATGTGAAATGACGTATCAAATCAATAAGACATTTGAGAAATATTGGAGAGATCTTTGTAGAGTATATTAATACTGCTTGAAACTTGGCGAGGCCTTTTACAAAGGGATTAGCACGTGCTGTTATTAATGAAGCATCAAGGGAGATGAGATTAAAGCCCACATGATGTTATCATACAGTGGTAACCCAATCTATGTGATCGGAGATCCCGTGAATTAGTAATTGGAAAGAACAAACTGTTTTGTATAACAAGAGAGTATATTATTTTACTCATTTCCCGCTAGAAGATGCATACTCTCAGTACTGCAAGGGAGGTTGATTTTTGTCTTAATGTATTCTAAGGCCTGTAACAGGCAAGATACTGTCCTACAGGGTACACATGTGCGAATACACATATATGAGTTTGACTGTGAGGTCGCAGTCTATGAGATGTGAGTAATCTCAAATAAATTCACTAAAGTACACGGGAGCATGACCATAACACTCCAATCAAAGACATGACTTTAGGCGACCTAGTATCAGTGATGGCTATAGGTGAAACCATCTTACACAAGACTAGCAATTCAAGGCTTTGTCCATTGCAAAGTCATGAGGAGGTGAATCATGTACTGAAAGGTGTAGCTCAACCCGTATCGGGTCTACACTGTAAAGATGATATATGAAAGCGTAGAGATTGAATCAATTGGAGACCTTGGCTTTGGTGGGGATTGTTGGAATTAGGCCCACTAGTGTGTGGTCCAATTCAATAAGGAAGCCAAGATGGTGTGTAGAGATGGCATGAGACTTTAGTCCCATATCGCCCATCTAGATAGGAGAGAACCAGCTTATATGTGGAAGTCTTCCCTACTCTTCACATGAGACAAATAAAGGGCTATGGAGGCTGCCACACACGCGCGCTCGCTCCCGTTTCCCTGCAATTATGCGCGCTCGCTCGCCCATCACGTGTGTTGGTATTCTAGCTCGAGTGCTCAACGTTGGCCGTGTGTGTTGGTATTCTAGCTCGAGTGCTCAACGTTGGCCGTTTTTTGAGTTGCGATTCCCTACAAAGGTTGTTGCAGGGCCGGATCTGAGGGGGTGCGAAGGGTGCGGCAGCCACCGGACGCTAGCACTTTTTTCCGCTAAGCATATCTACCCTAGACATAAATACGCAAGAGCGATACGCTATCGATCAGTTTTGTTTAGATTATTAAACTAATGTGTCAATTACTTATCTAATATTCCCTTCATTCCAAAATAGTATTTATTTTAACTTTTAATTTTTATGCCTATATTCAACTAGATGATGATGATGAATCCACTATAGAAGCAAAATAAATTTTATTTTGATACAGAGGGAGTATTATTTACTATACACATGATGGTTGCATCGACGGAGAAAATTTTTAAAATTGAAATATTTTTGTAAACTATTTAAGGTCAACAATGACTTAGGAGAGGTTAAATGGTTTGGCGATTATATGTATCGAAAATAAGTTGTTGGATGAGATTGATCTTAATGATATAAGCGATGATTTGTATCACAAAATGTTAGAAGATATTTTTAATGACATCAGGTAACAAGTATGTGTTTTTGGCTATATTTTATATTTGTCATCTTATAAGCTTCAAAACAGTGCATAATAATTTATATATGTTAAATATTATATATATTATGTGTGGATAAGGACCTCCATTTTGAATTTCACTCTATGCCCTTAAAAAGTTAGGAACTGTCCTGATTTTTGCCCCTTCCGTTTCACTGTCTTCTCAGATTCTATCGGCCTACTTACCTATAGATCTAGCATCCTTATGTTGGGATATACTCGAATAGTAATTTCGTTCAGTCACAGGAATCCGTGCACTTCTTTCTCTAATTCTAATGTCGTTTTCAGTGTTTTTCAATGTGTGCGCTTCCTGTGCAACTTTATTTTTTCCTGTTTCGGGATTCAACTTGCATCCTTTGTCCTTACAGCCTGTTTGGTTAGAATTATAAATTATATAATCTAACAGGATGCGTGCAAAAATGCACAAACCTCATCCTGGCCTTCCATGTCCCAATAAACGGTTACCACGAAAATTACAAGAAACCACTCTACACCTCTCGCTCCTTGCCATGTCTATTTTGATAAATCCCCCTCGCGCTGCTTTCTTTCTTCCCCAACGGCCAACGCTAGGCAAAAATACAATCTCTGGAAAGGTAATACTGAATTTTTAATTTTTATAGCTGGCTTAGGTATTGGACATTAATGTGTATTTTGTCGTACTAAATATCCTTGGTGTAAATGCACCTATATAATTAGTATGGTAACTGTTGAACAACTTTTCTTTTCTATACCTCCCCTTATATAAAGTAACTTAATTATCAACTACTATGTACATATTCTGCTTCATTTCGTTTTCAACATTTAGATACTAATATAGTAACATATCTCTCTTCTATAACAGGTACACATCTATTATCACCAAAAAAATTCTCTATGCAATATCTATAAAATTTATAAATCGTTAGTTTTAATAACACTTACAAAGTAGCTCAAATACATAACAAAGCACGACCAAAGGTGCGCATCAATCACTAATCTCTTTTCCTATATATGAAAGCTGGTAGAAAACGCGGCTTCCTAGCTTATCCACGTCGTTGGAAATCTCCGTAGCCGTTCATTCGTGGATCATTGGCTCACCTTCGTCGCGTGCTCTCTCGTGCGTCTGTCGTTTCCATCGCCATTGGACACTTCCACCTTCTTCTACCGCACCATCACGTACTGTGAAGCTTCTAGCAGGTGCTCCACCCCTCTCCTCTCTGATAAACACTACCGCCCGCCATTCCGCCATCCATCCCTTTCATCTGAACGCCGCCGGCAGGGGGCTATTCTCGGCCAGGTACCCTATGCTCCATGCACTTTCCTGCCATGACACGCTGGAGATCCACCCCCTCCCATCCACGTGAACCAATGCCAGGAGACCATCCCCTCTTTCTCAAACGCTCCCCCTCCCTCCCGCTGCTAGGGCACCCCCTCCACACGACCTAGGGGGCTCACAGGCGAGCGCCCCTGGCGGCCTGAGACACCTCCCTCTCTCCATGTGGTCTGACCGTGATTTGGGCGTGGCTTGCAGCCCTCCTTGCCGGCGACCCGAGGCTTGCGGGCAAGCGCCGAACAGATGAATCAAGCGTAGGGCCTTCGCCACCATGTCATAAAATCAGTTAACTATTTTCCCACTTAGTCTACTTGCTTCATCTCGATTTTCCATATTTCTGAGATGCTTATGTTTGCTGAGTCTTTCTGTAGAAATCTTCATGAGACTATTGAAAGGTATCATATATCACTTAAGAAAAGACAATCTGGTGAGTATTCTTTATTTCTGAAGTACAATATTATTTTATTTCTTGCGTTGACTAGAATCCTAATGAGCTTCAGTATCTTGCATATGTTTTGCAGTTGCACACATCAATGAGTGTCGATATTCTTCATGAAAAGCATTTGCAATAAAATTTTAGTTGATGTAGATTTATTCTTATGAGTTATGACATTCCAGTTTGTTCCTTCTATACAAAGCAAATATTCCTCCAATATTCCAAGCGTAATACAAAAAAGTCTTAGCAGCTTAAAAAAATGAAAAAAAGTGAAGTAGCTAAATTGTATATTTTCCTGGCAATATATTTCCTACATTCCTTCTTTTTGTTTTTTAAATGTTTTTATTTTTAGACAAGGGTGAGGGCAGTGATGCTGAGACTAGCATGTCTAAGGGATGACATTCTCTTACATGACAAAATATGTAAATCTGGTCTAACCAGTATCAAACAGGTAATTTTCTTTATGGAGCCACGGTTACTTGCCTCATTGGTACACCTTCTTAATCTGCTTTCTATGGTTGTATTTCAGGAGGAAGAACAATATACGAGAGATAGAGAGATATCAGTATGAGTTGGAAAAGGGGAGGCTTATACATTGAAGCATCTATGGGATGAAGATGTCTCACACTTTATGAAAGTCGCCTAGAGGGGGGTGAATAGGCGAAACCTGAAATTTATAAACTTTTAACACATACTAAGGCCAGGGTTAGCGTTAGAATTAAATCCGAGGCGGAATATTGTTTCTCTTGCTAAGAGTTGCTCAAAGGATGCGGATGACGTATGGGAGCAACTCAAACCAATACTCGCAAGGAAACATTAGAGAGAGGAAAGAGGGCAAACAAATCAAATGCAAATCACACAAGTGGACACGATGATTTGTTTTACCGAGGTTCGGTTCCAAAGAACCTAGTCCCCGTTGAGGAGGCCACAAAGGCCGGGTCTATTTCAACCATTTCCCTCTCTCAAACGGTCACTTAGACCAAGTGAGCCTTCTCCTTAATCAATCGGGTCATTAAGACCCCGCAAGGACCACCACACACTTAGGTGTCTCTTCCTAGCTTTACAAAGCACTTAGAGTTAAGAATGAGAAAGGAAGAAAGGAAATCCAAGGACAAGAGCAACAAAAGAACACAAATGATCCTCTCTCAAGCCCTTAAGCACTAGAGTTGATTTTGGGAACTTGGAGTGGATTGATTGCTTTGATTGTGTCTTGGAGTATTGGACCTTGCTCTTGCAATGAATGAAAACTTCATAAAACTTGGATGCCAATAAATGAGGTGGTTGGGGGTATTTATAGCCCCCAACCACTTCCTAGCCGTTGGCAAAGTCTGCTGGCGATGGGCACACCGGACAGTTACTGTTCACTGTACGGTGCGCACCACGTTAGCGTGCCCGTTGGGGTTTGGAGCTGATGACCGTTGGAGCTCTTTGTCTTTTTGCTGCACCGGACAATCCGGTGGCCTCTGACTTCTGCGCTTTGACTTCTGCGTAGCACTGTTCACTTGTAGTCGACCGTTGGCGCCGCAGGGAGCCGTTGCTTCGCTGGCTCACTGGACAGTCTGGTGGTACACCGGACAGTCCGGTGAATTATAGCGAAGCGAGCCCACTGAAATCCCGAGAGTGGCCTGTTCGTTGGGCGCTGGCCTGGTGCACCGGACAGTGTCCGGTGCGCCACTTGGCAGCACACTCTCAAGTCTTACTCTAATTCATTTTAAGTCCCCAACTGAATTTCTTTCTTGGTTTGTGTTGAACCTTATGCACCTGAGATAAATGACATCTAGACAAACTAGTTAGTCCACGTGGTTTGTGATGGACGTCAACCACCAAAATCGATTATAGGAAATGATTAAGTCCATTTTCCTTTCACTTTAACAACTTCCAAAATCTTCACCATTGTTATGCTCTATTAGATCTAGCTTCTTGGAAAGGGAGGGTTTAGTTAGATTTACAAGGTTTATTGCTTTAGTTATAATTTTGAAAACTTAATCTGAGGAATGGATCCTGCGTGCTAGAGAAGTATTTTTTAAGGAATGGATCCTCAACGAAATGGACACCCTTATAGCAGGTGACCTTTTTTTAGCAATTTCTTTTTCTAAATTACAATGTTTAGCTCTGTATGTGAAATGTTAGCAAAGGTGATGTTGTATCCTTGTTGGTTTAAATGTTTCTCCTTAATAACCAATCCTTACTTTGGCAACATATTATTCTCTTTGAATTTCACTATGTGTTCATTGATCATCACCTTGCAGGATGACAAGGATGGGTACAACGAAAATAGGAGATCAGATAGAAAATGGGGTGATTCAAGAAGTCGACTAAATGGAAGTTACTCTGGTCATTAAAGTAATAATGGTACCTACTTGCTTACTAGAGAAAAGCTTCGAGTGTTTCCTCAGAGTGTTTTGGAATCCTTGATTGGATATGTCGCTATATGATGATGAACATCTCATCTGTTGCAATGTTCCACTTCCACGGTCTTCTCCCTATCAGCTCTCACGTCCCTTCCTCATTCCCCTTCATGAAGAGCTCCCATCCCTCTGCATCGCCTCTTTGTTGAGTCTGGTTGGTCGAAAGGATTATGAAAGTTGAATGTGCTCAGGAGTCAGGATATCTAATTCTTTCTTTAGGTAAGTATTCTTGGAGACCATATTGTCTGCTAGTTTACTTTTTACATAGTTCCCTAGTGTGTGGGTTCGAATATGGTGGAAGCTGGACCTATATTGGTAGCCCCTCAAGGTTCTCTTGCAGTAGATAATGCAGATTTCACCTTTTTCCATAATTGTTATTACCTAAGCACCAAAGTTGCCCTCCCATTTAGCGGCATCAGATTCTAAGTCATGCAAGAGATGACCCTCAGTGACCAATTGAACCAGCTATCCTATCATAGATTAATTGATCCAGGTTGCATACATGGAGTTCCTTCACTGTTCAAGCAATTAAATAGCCATATAAAGTTAGCAAAAAGAATATGGTTTTCCTATCCCTGCATCCTGGTTTGCTTCCTATCAGACTTTCGAACTTTTCACTACTACAGTACTACTACATCCCAGATTACAAGATGTTTCATTTTTCAAGATACACAGTGTTTGCTATGCACATAGATATACAATACGTCTACATATATAGTTAAAGCAATGCATCTAGAAAAATTCAATTTGTTTTATAATTCGGAATGGAGGAAGTAACAGTTTGGAGTATGAATTCACATGGACCACATGATAATTACATGAGGAGATTTTATTGCAAAATTGCTTCAGTATCCATTTATCGTATGTTTTCCTAACACTACAGATGTACAATTTGTTATTTGAATTTTTTATGTGAAAGGTAGTAAGCAACATGCATTTGAGAAACAATAGGAAATAAAAAGAGCATCATCAGTAATATGATCATCGGCTTACATTTATATTTGGGGTTTTCCTCCGTACAATATAGTCTCCAATTTGTTTGAAGCAGCTAGCGTTTGAACTCCTTGAGCTTCTTCTTTCTGCATTTCCGGAGATGGATGGCACTATAAGAGGTGGCATGAAGATAAACGACAATTCTGCGCCCAGTTTTTCACTGGCCCCATGTTAACTTGATAGCAAAAAAAGTTTGGAACAACATAGATGTGTATATTAATGCCCACAGACCGTTACCTGGTGCTAGATTTCTAGCCAATAATTATTCGCTTTCTATATACTTCAGTACGCAGCTCCTAAACTGCCAGTAATATCTCATTGCAAGTTAATACATTTTTCTTTCCTGCATTCCTCACAGCCCCAACATTCTTAAATGAGCACAAAGATCATGTTGCACGCACCTTCAACTATATTTAGGTTCTATTTTACTATGTCCCATAGACATTGCATTTCAACAGGACCCTCTCCAATATATTCCAACTCCAACTCTATCCAAATATTTACAATCAAATTTATACTTACAAGCAGTGGCGGAGACAGGCATGGGGCCACTAGGGCTCGGGCCCTACTCTTGTGTCGAAAAATTGCTAGGGGCCCAAATATGTTCTGAAGGAACAATAGAATTCGTATAATCCATTCATGGTTATATGTGCCATAATCTATGCATTTGCATGATTAAGATTTTTTTAGCTGATATAAATATTTGTTAGTGTTATATCTGGCCCTACACTTAGAGAAATCCTGGCTCCGCCACTGCTTACAAGAAAACAATGTCAACCATCTTCATCGCATTTGTTACAAAAGAGGCAAGTACTGTCGCATTTGTTACAGAAGAAGATAGTTGTTTCCCCTTTTGTATTTGCTTTTTTGTTAATATATGACTGTTGTCTGCTCTATTTATAGTTCAATCATAGACGATAGTTACGCGCTGATTCTGTCCTGGAAGAGGAAAAATGAATTTCAGGGGAAAGCTAATGTACTGCCAACAACTGAATTTGGATGCCCGCTTATCAGGTTTCATTTTGGACATGCTGTTAGCTGTGTGAATCCTGAAGTGGTAAGAAAAACAGACAAGACCCGAGGATAAGCAATAGTTAGTTAAAAAAGAAAAAAAACTACAAATTATTGAAAGTACACCTCATTAAACTAATATTTGTTTTGTTGACAGCTGATCCAAGTTTCTATATCAACGCCAGGCTGATTTCTTCCTAGGATGAAAAGGCAAAAGAATCTGCTACAAGCAAGATGCATTATGATTTTGGCATGACAGGAATCATAAGATTCCATTTGATGGATACTCAGGTATGACAGATGCCGCAACTATTAGATTTGTTTATTCTCTCAATTTAGGCGTAAATAATTCATAGGCTACAATTCTAATGCATGCGGCTACGACATCTGCAAGTCATGATGATGCATGTTTACTACCATTTGATGCAGCTTAGTACCATTTGATGATGCATGTTTAGTACAAATACAATAGAAGAGTTATTTGTCTGTTTGCATGTTTAGTACTACTTGACACAGTGGTGTATTTTTATGTGTACCTGGTTCATTTTTGATGATGTACAACTTCAAACTGGTATGCCCCTCTCCAAGATCCGTCTAAATCAACGATGGCGACCAACAGCAGCAGCCCCACCCCCACCCAGCTCCGAGAAATTTGTGATTGTGCCACTTTCAATTTTGGTTGTCTGTTATTATGCCATCCCGTGTCTATGACTGGTGGGACCATCTGTGTCTATGATTTGTGGGCCCGATGGCATACTGGCGAAGCCCACAAATCATAATGGCAAAATTGCCAATGTCTTGGCGTCTTTCCCCTCCTCGAAAGACGTCGAGGAGGGGAAAGACGATGGCGACCAACAGCAGCAGACCACAATATTTTTATGGAATACTGAGCCCTTTCTCTGCTTTTAAGAATTGGTTGTGTTTATGTGTCATTAGTGGTTTTGAGTCCAACCTTAAAGTACATGTCGCTTCAAAATATCCATCTAGCATTTTGTGAAAGCACTCACTCTGTTCAACAAGCATCAAATTGGAAAACTGGCGCATCATATTGAGAGCACCTAGAGAGGGGGTGAATAGGTGATCCTGTAAAAACTTAAAACTTATAGCCACAAAAACTTGGTTAAGTGTTAGAGAGATAATTCCAAGTGAATATAAGGCGAGCTCTTGCGAATCTCAATAATCACACAAAAAGCAATCACAAGAGACACGCGAGTTATCCCCTGGTTCGACAAGTACAACACTTGTCTACCTCCATGTTGTGGCGTCCCAATGGACGAGGGTTGCACTCAACCCCTTTCAAGTGATCCAATGATCAACTTAAATACCACGGTGTTTTTCTTTCTTTCACTATATCCCGTTTGCGAGGAATCTCCACAACTTGGAGCCTCTCGCCCTTACAATTGATGATCACAAAGAAGCATGGATGTAAGGAAGGGAAAAGCAACACACACAAGACTCAAAGCAAGAGACAAACACGCACACTAGTCACAACTTGAGCTCTAAGTTCACACACGGAGTTCTCAACTCAAGATGACCTCAAATTGCTATTACAACGAATCAAATGTGCTAGAATGAAGTCTTGGTGCTTAGAGATGATCAAAGAATGCTTTTTTTGTACTCCTCCATGCACCTAGGGGTCCCTTTTATAGCCCCAAGGCAGCTAGGAGCCGTTGGAAGCAACCTGGGAAGGCAATTCTTGCCTTCTGTCGGGTGGCGCACCGGACAGTCTGGTGCACCACCGGACAAGCACTATTTAGTGTCCGGTGCAGATTGCTTTCCTAAATTGGCGCAGCCGACCGTTGAAGATTTGGAGCCGTTGGCGCACCGGACGCTGTCCGGTGCCCCCATCTGACCGTTGGCTCGGCCACACGTCACGTGCGGATTGCGCGGCCGACCGTTGGCTCACCGGACAGTCCGGTGCACCACCGGATAGTCCGGTGATTTTTTAGCCGTACGCTGTTGACTGTTTCTCGAGAGCGGCGACTTCACCGCAGACGACTCACCGGACAGTCCGGTGCACCACCGGACAGTCTGGTGATTTATAGTCGTACGCTGCCATCGAGACCCGAGAGAAGGCTGTTCATCGGGACTGGTCCTGGCACACCGGACACTGTCCGGTGCACCACCGGACAGTCCGGTGCACCCAGACCGAGCAGCCTTTTGGCTGTACATAGCCAACTTTTCTCCAAAACGATTTCTCCTGTTTCTAGCACTTAGACATAATACATTAGTCTTCAAAACAAGGTACTAAGTCTAGAAACATACCTTTAATCTTGATTTGCACTTCTTAAGTCTTTGGCACAAATATCACTCAAAGCATTTGTGTGGAGCACTTAATCACCAAAATCTTATAGAAATGGCCCAAGAACACATTTCCCTTTCAATCTCCCCCTTTTTGGTGATTTTGCCAACACAACAAAAAACAACTAAAAGAAGTGCAACATCAATGCAAATGAGAACAAAAATTTGTTTTTGATTCAAATTTGGCATATTTGGATCATTCTTTGCCACCACTTGGTTTGTTTTTGCAAATCAAACTCAATTCCTATCTCTAAGTCAAATTCACTTGTTGAGGCATAGAGAGAGGTATTCCAAGAGAAATTGATCAAAGATTCAAAAACTCCCCCTTTTCCCATAATCAAACATTCTCCCCACAAGATACCAACTTTTGACAATAAGAGACAATAAGAGTATTTTGACAAAACAAAAGCTCTAACTCTACTATTTTCAAAATTCTCAAGTGGTAGCTGATCCATTTCTTGCTTTGGCTTTAATTTCTCCCCCTTTGGGATCAAGCACCAAAACGGGATCATTTTTGGCCCTCAAACCCCATTGCCTCACCAAAATCTTCAATTAAGAGTAAAAAGGCAATAGGAACATGGAGATGAACTTAGAGTAATTTACCCTCTCATCGGAGTGCAGTGGAAGTCTTGCATGGTCCAAGTTCACCTTTTCCCTTTCAATCCACCTTTGAGACTAAATTAAGAAAACTCAAGCACACGGTTAGTCTCAAAAGGGTCAAGTTGTAGCATTTCTCCCCCTAAGTATGTGCATCATTCACACATGGACTTGTGAGGTCCGGGGATCCCTTGCACAACTTGAGCACCATAAATAAGCAATAAAATGCATAATGGAACATGATCAAAGGCATAAGACACATGTATGCTATAGATCAATCCAAGTTACGCGAATCTAAGACATTTAGCTCACCACGCAGCCTGCAAAAGGTCTTCTCATCTAGAGGCTTGGTAAAGATATCGGCTAGCTGGTTCTCGGTGCTAACATAAAACACTTCGATATCTCCCTTTTGCTAGTGGTCTCTCAAAAAGTGATGCCGGATGTCTATGTGCTTTGTGCGGCTGTGTTCAACAGGATTGTCCGCCACGCGGATTGCACTCTCATTGTCACATAGGAGTGGGACTTTGCTCAGATTGTAGCCAAAGTCCCGGAGGGTTTGCCTCATCCAAAGTAGTTGCGCGCAACACTGTCCTGCGGCAACATACTCGGTCTCAGCGGTGGATAGGGCAACGGAAGTTTGTTTCTTAGAACTCCAAGACACCAGGGACCTTCCTAGGAATTGGCACATCCCTGATGTACTCTTCCTATCGACCTTACATCCAACATAATCGGAGTCTGAATATCCAATTAAGTCAAAGGTAGACCCCTTTGGATACCAGATCCCGAAGCAAGGCGTAGCAACTAAATATCTAAAAATTCGCTTAACGGCCACAAGGTGACACTCCCTTGGGTCGGATTGAAATCTAGCACACATGCATACGCTAAGCATAATATCCACTCTACTAGCACATAAATAAAGTAAAGACCCTATCATAGACCGGTATGCCTTTTGATCAACGGACTTACCTCCTTTGTTGAGGTCGACATGTCCGTCGGTTCCCATTGGAGTCTTTGCGGGCTTGGCGTCCTTCATCCCAAACCACTTGAGCAAGTCTTGCGTGTACTTCGTTTGAGAGATGAAGGTGCCGTCCTTGAGTTGCTTCACTTGGAACCCAAGGAAGTAGTTCAACTCACCCATCATCGACATCTCGAATTTCTGTGTCATCACCCTGCTAAACTCTTCACAAGACTTTTGGTTAGTAGAACCAAATATTATGTCATCGACATAAATTTGGCACACAAATAGATCACCGTCACAAGTCTTAGTGAAAAGAGTTGGATCGGCTTTCCCAACCTTGAAAGCATTAGCAATTAGAAAGTCTCTAAGGCATTCATACCATGCTCTTGGGGCTTGCTTAAGTCCATAGAGCGCCTTAGAGAGCTTACACACGTGGTCGGGGTACCGTTCATCCTCAAAGCCAGGGGGTTGCTCCACGTACACCTCCTCCTTGATTGGCCCGTGGAGGAAAGCGCTCTTCACGTCCATTTGGAACAACCTAAAAGAATGGTGAGCGGCATAGGCTAACAAAATACGAATCGACTCTAGCCTAGCCACAGGAGCAAAAGTCTCCTCAAAGTCCAAACCTGTTACTTGGGCATAACCTTTTGCCACAAGTCGAGCCTTGTTCCTTGTCACCACCCCGTGCTCGTCCTGTTTGTTGTGGAACACCCACTTGGTTCCCACAACGTTTTGCTTGGGACGTGGCACCAGTGTCCAAACTTCATTTCGCTTGAAGTTGTTGAGCTCTTCCTGCATGGCCAACACCCAGTCCGGATCTAGCAAGGCCTCCTCTACCCTGAAAGGCTCAATAGAAGAGACAAAAGAGTAATGCTCACAAAAATTAGCTAATCTAGAGCGAATGGTTACTCCCTTTCTTATGTCACCCAAAATCTGGTCGAAGGGATGATTCCTTTGAATCGTCGCTCGAACTTGAGTTGGAGGGGCCCGTGGTACTTCTTCCTCCTCAACTTGGTCTTCTTGTGCTCCCCCTTGATCACACGCCTCCTCTTGAGGAACTTGTTCATCATCTTGAGTTGGGGGGTGCACCATTGTTGAGGAAGAAGGTTGATCTTGCACTTGGTGTTCCTGTGGTCGCACATCTCCAATCACCATGGTGCGTATTGTCCGTTGGAACATTATCCTCATCTACATCATCAAGATCAACTTGCTCTCTCGGAGAGCCATTAGTTTCATCAAATACAACGTCGCTAGAGACTTCAACCAAACCCGATGATTTGTTGAAGACTCTATACGCCTTTGTATTTGAGTTATAACCTAACAAAAACCCTTCTACAGCTTTGAGAGCAAATTTGGAATTTCTACATTTCTTCACTAGAATGTACCATTTACTCCCAAATACACAAAAATATGAAATGTTGGGTTTGTTACCAGTTAGAAGTTCGTATGACGTCTTCTTGAGGAGGCGATGAAGGTAGACCCGGTTTATGGCGTGACAAGCCGTGTTCACGGCTTTCGACCAAAACCGCTCGGACGTCTTGAATTCTCCAAGCATCGTCCTCGCCATGTCTATAAGCATCCTGTTCTTCCTCTCTACCACACCGTTTTGCTGTGGTGTGTAGGGAGCGGAGAACTCGTGCTTGATTCCTTCCTCCTCAAGAAATTCCTCCACTTGAAGATTCTTGAACTCAGACCCGTTGTCGCTTCTAATCTTTTTCACCTTGAGTTCAAATTCATTTTGAGCTCGCCTTAGAAAGCGCTTGAGGGTCCCTTGGGTTTCTGATTTATCCTGCAAGAAGAATACCCAAGTGAAGCGGGAAAAATCATCAACAACAACAAGACCATACTTACTTCCCCCGATGCTAAGGTAGGCGATGGGTCCGAAGAGGTCCATATGCAGTAGCTCCAGAGGTCTTGATGTAGTCATCACATTCTTGTTGTGATGCGCGCTTCCCACCTGTTTACCTGCTTGACAAGCTGCACAAGGTCTATCTTTTCGAAAAACACATTTGTTAGACCTAACACATGTTCTCCCTTTAGAAGTTTGTGAAGGTTCTTCATCCCAACATGTGCTAGACGGTGATGCCACAGCCAGCCCATGCTAGTCTTAGCAATTAAGCATGCATCTAGACCGGACTCCTCCTTCGAAAAATCAACTAAATAAAGTTTGCCGTCTAGTACACCCTTAAAAGCTAATGAACCATCACTCCTTCTAAAGACAGACACATCTACATTTGTAAATAAGCAATTGTAACCCATGTTACATAATTGACTAACGGACAACAAGTTATACCCGAGCAATTCAACTAAAAACACATTAGATATGGAATGCTCGGATGAAATAGCTATCTTTCCTAGTCCTTTAACCTTGCCTTGATTCCTGTCACCGAATATGATTGAATCTTGGGAATCTTTGTTCTTGACGTAGGAGGTGAACATCTTCTTCTCCCCCATCATGTGGTTTGTGCATCCGCTGTCAATAATCCAGTTTGAGCCCCCGGATGCATAAACCAGCAAGGCAAATTAGGCTTGGGTTTTAGGTACCCAACTCTTGTTGGGTCCTACAAGGTTAGTTACAATAGTCTTAGGGACCCAAATGCAAGTCTTGTCTCCCTTGCATTTGGCCCCCACCTTTTTAGCAATCACTTTTTTATTTTTACATGAAAGTACAAAATCAGTGTTGCAGGCATGAAAAACAGTAGCAGATTTATTTTGCATTTTCTTAGGTACATGATGAACAACATTGTTTCTAGGCATATTTCTACTATGCACAAAGGAAGAACTTGAACCAATCATGGCATGTGAATCATAAGCATTATAACTCCTATTATGATGAGCATTCCTAGAAAATTTTCTATCATAAATAAATGCATGATTCTTTTGACTACTACTAGCCATAGGAGCCTTCCCTTTTTCCTTGTTGAAAATGGAAGCCCTTTGGCTTGTTAAGTTCTTGGCTTCCCTCTTAAAGCCAAGCCCATCCTTAAATGAGGGGTGTCTACCAACAGTGTAGGCATCCCTAGCAAATTTTAGTTTATCAAAATCACTTTTGCAAGTCTTAAGTTGAGTATTAAGACTTGCTACTTCATCATTATTCAAAATCTTTAAGCTAGAAATAGATTCATTGCAAATAGATAATTCAGAAGATAGTAATTCATTCCTTTTAATCTCTAAGGAAAGAGACTTTTGAACACTAACAAATTTGTCATATTCCTCATACAAGATGTCCTCTTGCCTCTCTAGCAGTCTATCTTTTTCATTCAATGCATCAATCAGCTCATTAATCTTTTCTACCTTAGCTCTATCTAATCCTTTGAACAAGCTAGTGTAATCAATTTCATCATCATTAGAGTCCTCATCACTAGAAGTAGAGTACTTAGGAGTTTCTCTAGTGTTTACCTTCTTTTCCTTTGCCATTAGACAAGTATGGCGCTCGTTGGGGAAGAGCGACGACTTGTTGAAGGCCGAGGCGGCGAGTCCTTCGTCGTCGGAGTCGGACGACGAACAATCTGAGTCCCATTCTTTGCCGAGGTGTGCTTCGCCCTTCGCCTTCTTGTAGGCCTTCTTCTTTTCCCTCTTCCCACTTTTCTCTTGTTCCTGGTCATTAGTATTGTCGGGACAATTTGCTATAAAATGACCATACTTACCACATTTAAAGCAGGAGCGTTTTCCCTTTGCTTTGCTCTTGTTTGGATGCTCGTTTCTTCCTTTTAGCACCATCTTGAAACGCTTGATAATGAGGGCCATTTCATCCTCATTTAGCCCGGCCGCCTCAACTTGCGCCACCTTGCTAGGTAGCGCCTCCCTACTACTTGTTGCTTTGAGAGCAACGGTTTGAGACTCGTGGATCGGCATTGGGCCATTCAGCGCCTCATCAACATATCTCGCCTCCTTGATCATCATTCGCCCGCTTACAAACTTTCCGAGTATTTCCTCGGGCGTCATCTTGGTGTACCTAGGATTTTCACGAATAGAGTTTACAAGATGAGGATCAAGGACAGTGAAGGACCTTAGCATAAGCCGGACGACGTCATGGTTCGTCCATCTCGTGCTTCCATAGCTCCTGATTTTGTTGACCAGGGTCTTGAGCCTGTTATACGTTTGGGTTGGCTCCTCCCCCCTGATCATTGCGAACCTTCCCAGTTCGCCCTCCACCAACTCCATCTTGGTGATCATAGTGACGCTGTTCCCCTCATGCGAGATCTTGAGGGTGTCCCAAATCTGCTTGGCGTTATCCAAGCCGCTCACCTTATGGTATTCTTCCCTTCACAAGGATGCTAATAGAACAGTGGTAGCTTGTGCATTTTTGTGAATTTGTTCATTGATAAACATGGGATTATCCGTACTATCAAAATTCATTCCATTTTCTACTATCTCTCATATACTTGGATGAAGAGAGAACAAATGGCTACGCATTTTGTGACTCCAAAATTCGTAGTCCTCTCCATCAAAGTGCGGAGGTTTCCCAAGTGGAATTGAAAGTAAATGAGCATTGGAGTTAGATGGAATACGAGAATAATCAAAAGAAAAGTTTGAGTTGACCAGTTTCTTTTTCTCGTCGTAGTCGTCGTCTCTTCGGGAAGAAGAGGACTCGTCGCTGTCGTAGTAGACTATCTTCTTGATGCGCCTCTTCTTCTTCCGGCCTTCTTCTTGTGACTCGAGCCTGAGTCAGTGGGCTTATCGTCTTTTGGCTCATTGAAGACAGATTCCTTCTCCTTATCATTGACCACCATCCCCTTTCCCTTAGGATCCATCTCTTCGGACGATTAGTCCCTTTCGTGAAGAGAACGGCTCTGATACCAATTGAGAGCACCTAGAGGGGGGGTGAATAGGTGATCCTGTAAAAACATAAAACTTATAGCCACAAAAACTTGGTTAAGTGTTAGAGAGATAATTCCAAGTGACTATAAGGCGAGCTCTTGCGAATCTCAACAATCACACAAAAAGCAATCACAAGAGACACACGAGTTATCCTGTGGTTCGACAAGTACAACACTTGTCTACCTCCACGTTGTGGCGTCCCAATGGATGAGGGTTGCACTCAACCCCTTTCAAGTGATCCAATGATCAACTTGAATACCATGGTGTTTTTATTTCTTTCACTATATCCCGTTTGCGAGGAATCTCCACAACTTGGAGCCTCTCGCCCTTACAATTGATGATCACAAAGAAGCACAGATGTAAGGAAGGGAAAAGCAACACACAAGACTCAAAGCAAGAGACAAACACGCACACTAGTCACAACTTGAGCTCTAAGTTCACACACGGAGTTCTCAACTCAAGGTGAGCTCAAATTGCTATCACAACGAATCAAATGCGCTAGAATGAAGTCTTGGTGCTTAGAGATGATCAAAGAATGCTTTTTTTGTACTCCTCCATGCGCCTAGGGATCCCTTTTATAGCCCCAAGGCAACTAGGAGCTGTTGGAAGCAATCTGGGAAGGCAATTCTTGCCTTCTGTCGGGTGGCGCACCGGACAGTCCGGTGCACCACCAGACAGGCACTGTTTAGTGTCTGGTGGAGATTGCTTTCCTAAATTGGCGTAGCCGACCGTTGAAGATTTGGAGCCGTTGGCGCACCGGATGCTGTCCGGTGCGCACCGGACAGTCCGGTGCCCCCATCTGACAGTTGGCTCGGCCACGCGTCACGCGCGGATTGCGCGGCCGACCGTTAGCTCGACCGACCGTTAGCTCACCGGACAATCCGGTGATTTTTTAGCCGTACGCTGTTGACTGTTTCCCGAGAGCGGCGACTTCGCCGCAGATGACTCACTGGACAGTCCGGTGATTTATAGCCATACGCCGCCGTCGAGACCCGAGAGAAGGCTGTTCATCGGGACTGGTCCTGGCACACCCGACACTGTCCGTTGCACCACCGGACACTCCGGTGCACCCAGACCGAGCAGCCTTTTGGCTGTACATAGCCAACTTTTCTCCAAAACGATTTCTCCTGTTTCTAGCACTTAGACATAATACATTAGTCTTCAAAATAATGTACTAAGTCTAGAAACATACCTTTAATCTTGATTTGCACTTCTTGAGTCTTTGGCACAAATATCACTCAAAGCATTTGTGTGGAGCACTTAATCACAAAAATCTTATAGAAATGGTCCAGGGGCACATTTCCCTTTCACATATTACAATAGTAATTTCAGTATTTGATACAAGGATCTCCCTCAAATTCGCTGATATAGCTAAGAAGATAATGCTGGTAGGTAATAGTTTATTTATTTTCAGTATTTCTGGTGGACTTTGAATGGTAGACCATTGTTGGGGACTTGTTCTCAAATGCTTCGGATTAAGAACAAGGCAACATAAAAAGTGTTAAATGATAAAGCCCTTCGTCCTTTAAAACATTATTTCCCTTCGGGATATAATGTGTTCCGGACGAAGGTCACAAACAGCATATCTTCGTAAGCACAATAAACTATGACGAGGAACTTGCATAATATAAACATTTAAATATTATCACAACGTCATTTCTATTTTATTATCATATAAGAATAGAAATGACTTCAAATTACAAGTGTACCTTCGGATTGCAGGAAGGCAGAAGTACAAGGATGACGGAAAGCAAATGCCAAGTCAGCGTGAACAGTACGGGGGTACTGTTCATCTATTTATAGACACAGGACGCAGCCTGTGAAGAATTACAATTATGCCCCTCATAAAAGTTTACAACATTGACCCAGACCTTTATGGATAAAAAGGTCATTCTATCTCTAAGTCGGTTTGTAATACCGAAGCTTCATGAAGAGGGACCTTCGGTCATCTCCTAGGGACAACTTCAGCCGAAGCTGCTTCTTCTTACAAGACCTTCGGCGCCACGAAGCATGACCCCAACAGTAGCCCCTTTCGCGGCGCTAGATCGTTTTTCGCAACGAGCTTGATCCGTGAAAAAAGCCTCTTCAGCTTCGGGAAGCCGAAGGTCCCAAAAACACCTTCCCTGAGCTCGTTGTCAAGAAACGATCCAGTTTCCGAGCGTGTGTCAGGCCCACCTTACAGAGTTACTGTTTAGTTTCTACGGTCCACCGCGCAGCGAGTGCTAGTGATTGTCCGCCTGGTGTAAAAATTCTGGCGTTTCGCGTTCTTACCTGCAACACTATATAAACAGACGGGTAGGTGTGAAGTTACCACAGCATTCATTGCTATTTGCACTGTTTTGCTGCCAAAATTTTTAACCATAGCCGAAGCTTGACTCTCGGAAACGAACGAAGGTCCAACTCGAAGTCTGCTTCGTCAGAAAGAAAGGCTTCGGGAGAAAAAAGTATTCAATTTCCACAAACTCAATTAAATGGCCAGAGTGCGATCTACCGCCAGGGTTGAGCGTGAAGGAGACGAAGCTGAAGGTTCGGAGACTGTTCCCATCTCCGAAGCAATGCAACGATCCGGACTGGTAACCTCGGAGAAAATCCCCACTGTTGAAGCAGTACAAGCAACTGCCGAAACTGAAGATGAGAATATTGAAGAAACTGATCCCGAAGATGATTATCGCATTGCCATGCCAAGTAAGCCCAGCCACTTGGACTTCGGAAAGTCGACTGTTTCGAAGGCTGATCTCTCCAAGATGGTGAAATCAGGTTATTTCAGTGAAAATCAGAAGAAGCTACTTCGCTTCGGGGGAGAAGAAACTACCCCGAAGCCAGAGAAGGATGAGATAGTCATTTTCAAGAGCTTTCTAAAGGCTGGGTTAAGATTCCCCCTTCATGGGATTATTGCAGATGTATTGAAGAAGTTTGGTATCTACTTTCACCAGTTGACTCCTAACGCTGTCGTTAGGCTTAGTGTTTACATCTGGGCCCTCCGAAGCCAGGCGGTGGAACCGTTTGCCGACAGTTTTTATCGAGTTCATGAGCTACATTACCAGACGAAGGCTAGAAAAGATGGATTACATGATAACTTTGGTTGCTACAATTTTGCCTATCGGAAAACCACAAAGTTTCCTGTTATTAGCTACCGAAGCAAATGGCCGGCAGGCTGGAAGTCAGAGTGGTTTTATGTGAAGGTTGACGAAGACAAAGAGAAGTTGGTACAAAGCCCACTTGAATTGATCTTCGGAGAAACAAGACCACGATGCCATATGACATTAGTTGGGCAAGAACTGTCGAAGGCCGAAATAGAAGAGCTTAAAGAATATGCCAAATCCTGCGGATATAAACCAGGAGCTCTTCTTTTCGGAGGTATTGACGATGAGAAATTGAACTGCATCCGGGATCAAACTGGAGCTAAGGTCATCGGTACTCTATCAAAGAGTATCGGTTTTCCGAAGCTGGAAACGGATATCAGCCGCTACCGACGACAACATATCGTTGGTAGCTTATTTTATTCCAATTTCAAGGTAAACAATTTTTCTCTGACTTTTATTGTTTTTAATAATGAAAGTGTTTCTAACGAAGGTTGTTTATGTGCAGAGCATGCTACTGAGCAAAGCTTTGAAGATGCAGCAAGATTTAGAGGATAAGAAACACGAAATTATAATTGAAAATTTAGAGAGCAGAATAAAAGAGCAATCAGCTATTATTGAAAAGAAAGACTTCGAACTCCAAACAACTGAAGGCTTATTGGCAGAAACTGAAGCTAAAGTAGCGGAATTGAATTCGAAGCTTCTCTGCCAATCAAAACAATTTGAACAAGAGAAGCTAGAGCTTAACTCAAAATTTGAGGCCGAAGTCCAAACAAACTCAGATTTGAAGAAATCATTGACAAGCCTTCAAGACAAATGTTTGAAATTTAGTAACAACTGTATTCAACAATTAAAAAAGATCTTTTATTCAGTTGGAGCCAGCAGTGGAAAGTTCACCCCTTCAGCTGAAAATTTGCCAAGAACCTTCGACCATATTGAAGCTGAAATTGATGAGCTTGACGAAGTTATAGCCGGGCACGGTGACTTCTGTGCCTGGGTAGCTTCTCGGGGCACCGCTGCAGCATTTCTGAAGGCCGGCTGTGATCATGGAAAAATCGTCAACAGGCCCAATTTCACTCTATCTTCGTCAATGCTAGACGATATTCCTGACCTCACCCGAAGCATTTCAAACAGATTTATAAAAATGATATGGACCAAAGGCGGGCGGGAAAAAGCTGGAGACGAAGCTCGAAGTCATCTTGAACCAGTAAGAAATCATACCTTGTGCTTACCTTCTCCCTCAAACTTGATTTTTACTCACAATACCTTGATTCATGTAGGACGACGAAGCTGAAACTGATGCTTAAAGAATATGCCGCCGAAGCTGAAGCCCGATGAAGATTAGTAGGAGTAGACTAGAAAAACTCAAGAGACTTTTGTAACAACTTTTGTAAATACAGCTAAACTGTTCTTAATGAACTTTGTTCATACCTTGTAATATATCCTTACCCTTCCATTGAGGTGCTTTGATGTGGACGAAATTAGTATTTTGAGCCGAAGGCGAAAAAACACCTTCCCTTCTTTTCGTACACAACGAAGCATAAAAGACCGCTTCTTCTTTTTTGCCGAAACCTCTCTTTTTTATACACAACGAAGCATAAAAGACCGCTTCTTCTTTTTTGCCGAAACAACCACTTATGCCATGAATGAATGTTTATGAATGCAAATGCTATGATGTAATGTGATGTGCGAATGAATGTCCAAACACATATCCGAAGCCATACCCTCAGCCATTATTTCCTTAGAAACAATCACACATTAGCTCTGCATTCCCTTAGGAACGACTTTGGAGCTTCTTCGCCTTTTACTTTCGGCGGAATCAGCGTTGACTTTTCGCTGTAAGCTCTGCATCCCCTTAGGAACGACTTTGGAGCTTCTTCGCCTTTTACTTTCGGCGGAATCAGCGTTGACTTTTCGCTGTAAGCTCTGCATCCCCTTAGGAACGACTTTGGAGCTTCTTCGCCTTTTACTTTCGGCACTCGATGGTGCGTTCTCAGCTTTTACATTTACATTCCTTGGGGGATCTTGCTCTTATAGAAAAAAAAGAAAATTACATATGATGGCCCCATTAGAAACCTTTCTCCCCCTTTAGAAAGGAAAAGGGTGCCATGAAAAAAGAAAAAACATAAAAAAGGTTACATCAAATTACACATAATATCGCCGAAGCTCATCCGCATTCCAAGATCTTGGAATGTCATTGCCGTCCATGTCCTTCAATCTGTATGAACCAGGCCTTGACGAAGATGCTACCAAGAAAGGTCCCTCCCATTTCAACTGTAACTTGCCCACTGTGTCTGGGTTGGCCACTCTTCGAAGCACCAAGTGTCCTGGCTCAATATTTTTTAGCCGAACTTTTCTATCTCGCCATTTGACTGTTTCAGCTTGGTATTTATTGATATTCTCCACAGCCTGGAGCCTGATCCCTTCTAAGGCATCTTTTTCCACAAAACAAGCATCTTCAGGGCCTGATTCTGCCGAAGCTACTACTCTTATTGATCCAGTTTTAGCTTCTTCCGGAGTTATTGCTTCGTCACCGAATAATAACTTGAATGGAGTAAAGCCTGTAGACCTTGATGTTGTTGTATTGTGGCTCCACACCACTTTAGTTAACTGATCTGGCCACTTTCCCCTGGGTTGATTGAAGATTAACTTCATTATTCCTGTCATTATAATGCCGTTGGCTCTTTCAACGAGCCCATTTGACTCCGGATGCCTGACTGATGCAAAATGGATCTTCGTACCAATTTGATCACAAAAATTTCTGAAGGCTTCGGAGTCGAATTGTGTTCCATTATCTACAGTGATGGCCTTCGGTACCCCGAAACGACAAACAATATTCTGCCAGAAAAACTTTTGGACAGTGGCCGAAGTTATTGTGGCTAGTGGCTTTGCCTCAATCCATTTAGAAAAATACTCCACAGCCACTACAACATATCTTAGATTCCCTTGAGCCGGTGGCAATGGACCTAACAAATCAAGGCCCCACCTCTGCAATGGCCAGATGGGTTGTATGAGCTGTGTTAAAGACGAAGGTTGTTTCTGATCTTTTGCACATTTCTGACAGCCTTCGCACTTTTGAACTAATTCCGCTGCATCCGAAGCTGCCTTCGGCCAATAAAACCCTTGGCGGAAAACTTTTCCAAGTAACGGCCTAGATCCAATGTGAGATCCACACAGGCCTGCATGTATTTCTTTTATCAACTCTACACCTTCGGCTCTAGATAAACACTTGAGCAGCGGAGCGCAAACTCCATGCTTGTACAACTCCCCTTCTATCATGACATATGGACGAGCTCTTGCCTCTATCCTCCTGTTATAAGCTTCGTCATCTGAAAGGTACTTACCCTGAAGGTAAGAGATGATCTCAGTTCTCCAATCTTCGCTATAAACAGGAGATATGTTGAGGACTGCTCTTTCAAGGAGTTCCACTGAAGGTGCCTTTATTGTTTCGAAAAACACATCCGAAGGTAGAGGCAGCCCCTGTGCTGCTGACTTAGCTAGCAAATCAGCATGCTCATTTTGTCCTCGAGGGATATTTTTGACAGAAAATCCTTCGAAGGAAGCTTCGATTCTTTGGACCGTGTCCAGATATTTTTCAAGCTTCGGATCTTTAGCCTTGCAACTCTTATCGATATGACCTGAAACAACCTGGGAATCAGTTTTAAGGATGGCCCTTCTGATTCCCATTGCTTTTAATTTCCGAAGGCCCAAAAGCAGAGCTTCGTACTCAGTGACATTGTTTGTACAGCTAAAATCAAGTCTTGCTGCATAACAAGTTTTAACTTTGGATGGTGAGACCAGCACAGCGGCTGCTCCTGCTCCGAAGGTTCCCCAAGAGCCATCACAAAACACTGTCCACACTTCGGCATCCTTATTTGTTTCTTCATCCTGAGCCCCTGGCGTCCAGTCGGCAATGAAATCTGCCAACGCTTGAGACTGGATCGAGGATCTATGCACATAATCAATGCAAAATTCATTGAGCTCTGCAGCCCATTTTCCAATCCGTCCAGTAGCTTCTCTATTTCTCATAATATCCTTCAACGGCTGCGAAGAAGGAACGACAATATTGTATGCTTGAAAATAATGCCGAAGTTTCCTGGATGCCATCAAAACGGCATATAATACCTTCTCCAGTTCTGTATAATTTTTCTTTGATACACTGAGGACTTTAGATACAAAATACACTGGAACCTGCTTCTTGACTTGGCCATCAAGCTTCTCCTGGACAAGTGCTGCACTTACTGCTGAGTGCGAAGCTGCCACATATAACAACAAAGGAGCCCCTGGCGTTGGTGGAGTTAACGTTGTTAGATCTATCAAATATTGCTTCAGCTCTTCGAAGGCTTTTTGTTGATTTGATCCCCATTGAAAGACTTCGGCTGATTTCAGCACTTCGAAGAATGGTAAATTTCTTTCTGCTGATCTAGATATGAATCTATTGAGAGATGCCAGCCTCCCTGTCAATCTTTGGGCCCCCTTTCTTGTAGTTGGTGGCTCCATTCGAAGTATAGCTTCAATTTTACTTGGATTAGCTTCAATTCCCTTTGTTGAAACCAAGCATCCAAGAAATTTCCCCTTCTTTACTCCGAAGACACATTTTTCTGGGTTCAGCTTCAAGCCAGCTTGTCTGAAACTGGCGAAGGTCTCCTGCAAATCAGCAATATGATTTTCCTGTTTCGTGCTTTTTACAATGATGTCATCAACATAAGTTAGCACATTTCTGCCTATCTGAGTCTGGAGGACCTTCGCAGTCATTTTGCTAAAACTTCCTCCAGCATTTTTGAGTCCCTCAGGCATCCGAAGATAGCAATATGTGCCACTTGGGGTTATGAAGCTAGTCTTCGGCTCATCTTCCTTCTTCATCCAAATTTGGTGATAACCTGAGTAACAGTCTAGCAGACTCATGAGCTCTGAAGAAGCTGCTGCATCAACTAAAGAGTCTATTCTTGGCAATGGGAATTCGTCCTTCGGACAGGCCTTGTTGAGATCTGTAAAGTCGATACACATTCTCCACTTGCCATTGGCCTTCTTTACCATAACAGTGTTAGCTAGCCACTCTGGGTACTTTACTTCTCTGATAACTCCTGCACTGAGGAGTCTTTTTACTTCATTGCGAGCCCCTTCGGCCTTATCATCAGACATTTTCCGAAGCCTCTGCTTTCGGGGTCTGAAGGATGGATCAACATTGAGCGAATGTTCAATAACATCCCGATTTACTCCGCAGAGGTCATTAGCTGACCATGCAAAAACATCTTTGTTGTTGAACAAAAACCTTATCAAGGTTTTCTCCTGCTCTTCGGATAATTGAGAGCCCAACAGCACCTTCTGCTCTGCTATGTCCGCACATAAGAGCATGGGCTTCGGCTGATCTGCTGAAGCTGCTTTCCCCCTTCTGAATTTGTACTGTTCACAAGCTTCGGCTCCATCTATGTTATGGATTGCTTTGGAGTCAGTCCAGCTTCCTTCGGCCCTTCTAGCAGCTTCCTGGCTTCCGTGAATAGCAATAGGCCCTTGGTCCGAAGGTATCTTCATGCAGAGGTAAGCTGGGTGAAGAATTGCTTCGAAGGCATTGAGAGTACCGCGACCAATGATAGCATTGTAAGGATACTCCATGTCAACAATATCAAACACAATTTGCTCAGTCCTTGTGTTGTTAACAAATCCGAAGGTTACTGGCATGGTAATCTTCCCAAGTGCTACAATCTGCCGCCCTCCGAAGCCACAAAGAGGGTGCGTAGCATCATGGACCTTGTCTTCGGGCTCTTGCATTTGTCTGAAGGCCTTAGCAAATATGATATCAGCTGCACTGCCTGTATCAACTAAGACATTGTGGACCAGAAATCCTTTGATCACACAAGAGATAACCATGGCATCATTGTGAGGATAATCCTTAAGCTGAAGGTCTTCCTGAGAGAAAGTGATTGGAATGTGGGACCATTTTGACTTGATGAAGGGTCCCTGTACTCCAACATGCTGCACCCTTCTCTGAGCCTCCTTCTTCTGCTTCTTGTTAGCCGGCTCTGAGCAAGAACCGCCTGTTATCGGGAGCACCAGCTTCGAAACCGAAGCAGCTTCAGCTTGATTGTTGAACGAAGCCATCAGCTCAGAAAAGTGGAAGTGAGTTCACCGGAGGTGGGCGCCAATGTTGGGGACTTGTTCTCAAATGCTTCGGATTAAGAACAAGGCAACATAAAAAGTGTTAAATGATAAAGCTCTTCGTCCTTTAAAACATTATTTCCCTTCGGGATATAATGTGTTCCGGACGAAGGTCACAAACAGCATATCTTCGTAAGCACAATAAACTATGACGAGGAACTTGCATAATATAAACATTTAAATATTATCACAACGTCATTTCTATTTTATTATCATATAAGAATAGAAATGACTTCAAATTACAAGTGTACCTTCGGATTGCAGGAAGGCAGAAGTACAAGGATGACGGAAAGCAAATGCCAAGTCAGCGTGAACAGTACGGGGATACTGTTCATCTATTTATAGACACAGGACGCAGCCTGTGAAGAATTACAATTATGCCCCTCATAAAAGTTTGCAACATTGACCCAGACCTTTATGGATAAAAAGGTCATTCTATCTCTAAGTCGGTTTGTAATACCGAAGCTTCATGAAGAGGGACCTTCGGTCATCTCCTGGGGACAACTTCAGCCGAAGCTGCTTCTTCTTACAAGACCTTCGGCGCCACGAAGCATGACCCCAACAACCATCCAAATTTCCCCTCTTTTGTTGCAGATCCTAATCTTTTGTAACCATGATGGTAGATAATAGTTTCTTTTATTTTTTTTAATTTCTGGTGAACTTTGAATGGTGGTTCATCCAGTTTTTCCCTCTTTTGTTGTAGATCCTAATCTTTTGTAGCCATGATGGTTTATTTTTTTCTAGGGTATGTTTTGTTATAGGGTACTAGGTCGCCAGATGTTGCAACTTGCAACTGATAATTGTATTCTTAAATGTCATCCCTTTCTGCCCATTGATTATGTCTTATTGTTTTAATTCAAAGAGAGCTGCGAGTATCTTAATCGATATGTTGTCCTCTCCTCCATGTGTTCAGTTCTGAATATGGAGGACACCAGTTCTACTACATGCGCACCTTAAGAGAGTCAAAATTATGTTGAAACAGGTTTGTAAAATTACCTGAACGTCAACAGATTACTTCTTAGGCATGACAAAAGTGGAAATTATATTCTGGATGAAAATACATCGGTGAACACATAGCTGTGATCAAGCAAAATGTGAGTTGATGGTTTTAATGTATAATGCTCAATGCTGATCATTCTAATTGTCTTAGATATCATCGTTGTGTTATCTCAATATCGTTGTTATATTCATTTTGAGCATTCTAATTGTCCATCCATCCGACCACGGTCTTGCTGGTCTGTGATGTCATGTGCTTCTTCTTCTGCTTTATGGTCTGGTCTCGTTTTGTTTGGGTTTCAGTGGCTGCTGTGAGGAGGTTACTACGTTTTTTATAAGGAAGAGCCTGTTGTGTAAGCTTGTGCCGTTTTGTCGAGCGCTTGGTTGTGTAAGGTTGAGGAGGAGGGGATCAGCAAGTATTAGGGCTGATTTGGTGATTAGGGATCCCGAGGGGATCCCTAGGGGAGAAATCTCCTTCTAATTCAATTTTGAATAGCAAGAGGTTTTCGTTCCCTAGGGATCTCCGATCACCAAATCAGCCCTTATGGTCTGGTTCTTCCTCTCTGTGTCACCGACCCTTTGCTGTAACTCTGCTTTGCTGTCATGCCAAATAAAGCTTCTTGTTTGAAAACTGTCTGTGATTTGGAATCTCTGGTTTCGGTAGAGAAAGCAGGGCCCGACGAGCGTACGACACCAGGACCAGGCATGCGGGAACACCTCACCTTGCCGCTTCGCAATGACGTGAAGTTGAGAACAGCACGTCATTGGCCATTCCACCCCACCACTGACGATCCTCTGATTTCACGTCTTTCGTTCTACCGCCCTGCCTGTTTTCGACCCTGGTTTCTGTGTGAGAGCGAAGGAAGGAGACGAGGAGGCCGACGCGCGGGCTCAGAATGACAGTGAGATAAGGAAGAGCTCTCGCTCATGGCTTGTAACTTGTAATTGGACGGTTGTCAGACTGACCCTGTAGATCTACCGTGGAGTTTTCCTAAATGTTTTTTTTAAAAAATTGTAAGGTTCAGATCTAGATTAGAGCTGCTTGGAGATGAATATATAGTGCACATCTGATTTTTTTTCAGTCTTCAACTTGCAAATAGTTGCGTCTCGCGACTAAGAGCAACTCCAGTAGTTCCCTAAACAACTCTCTAAATCTTAATTTTAAGAAGTGAATATAAAAAAGTTTCTCCAATAGTTCTTTAAATATACTTGCTAAATTTAGTCACTTGTTATCCAAACTCACTTACTCTCTAGATTTGGCAACTCAATAGCAGCTCCCTTAACACAGTTGTCGTCGATTCCTTCACACATGCATGTTCGTTTTTCCCCTTTTCCGCACAACGAGGTAGTCAGATTCGGCATGCTCTTTTTTATTTCCCGTGCAGCAAGGCAGTCACTCACGTCGAACACACATGACAACTTTCTCCTCCACCATGGGACCACCGCTCACCCGTAAGTCATGCCTCTGAACTGTCGCTTCCCAATAGGTCGCGTCGACCGACCTGACCTTCTCCTCTACCCTCGATGTCCACTACGCTCGGCTCCACTGTCAGCCATGTCCGACAGGAACAGACCTACCAAAACTAGATTCGAAATTGAGCTATTGTCTAAATATGAGGAACCGTTGGAGACCAAGCTATTTTTTACTCCCCATAGTTATTTAGCAACTAGGTACGTGCCCGTATATTGCAACGAAACAAAAAATTGACGAGCCTCTAATGGCTCATAGCCCTGGTGACAGACAATGTGAGCACAATGATGATGGAAACCCTTACGGGGAACAGTGCCTTGTTGCAGAGGAGCGCGAGTCCGAGCGAGCCACCACTTGATGCCACGAGCTCCATCGTCCTGTTGAGAGGCTCCATTTGCCGCGAGCTCCATATATAAAACCGGTTGTTCAGATCATAATAACTAAAACAATAGTGTCCCAAGACTTTTGCTGCTAGGCTCAAAGACTCAGACAATATTGACAAAGCTAACATATATCCTTATCTAATTGTCTCATTCTTGATAACAGAAAAAAATATAGATCAAGCAATCATATTAAGGTTATAGTATTGGCACAATTATGCTTTCTAGATAGTAACAAGCCACATGTGTAGCTCAAGGTTTAGAGTTAGTTTGGAAACTCTATTTTCCCAATAGATTTATATTTTCCCAAGGGAAAATGAATTAATTTCTCTTGGGAAAAATGGAAAACCATTGGGAAAAATAGGGTTTTCAAACTAGCCCTTAGAGAGTTTTTTAGAGAACTCTTCGAGTTGCTCCAAGGCCTCCTTTGGCAGGCCTCTGGCTTCTCTAACAACAGTTTCGGCTCAGTATCCTCTGGTTTCTTGGCTTCTCGGGAGGAGTCAGAGCCGTTTTGAAATTCGTTTGGTAAAATAGTTTCTCCTGTGTTTTTTTTCAAATGATGTATGAGAAAAACGTAGAAGGAGCCGATAGAAACTATGTTTTTTATGCTCTGGTTCTTAGTAATAGAATAACTTATTCTCGACGAGAAGCCGTTTTCTATGATTGTTTGGTTGAGCTTCATTTATAAGTCCGAGCTAGAGCGCTGAAAGAGCCTTGCCAAAGGCCCTAACAATGAAAGACAATGGTTACCAGTTGATTTGGGCCTGGACCGTTCGTAGCATTCTGAGCCCGTCGAGTTCGCTTGGGTCGTCGCTGCCCCGAGCTCATGACATGAGCGGCATGAAGCAGTGGCTGCGCCGTCCCTCCTTCGCTGCTAGCCTGCAACTATGAAAGTCCGCCCAAGCGGGTCACTCGTCACTCATCCAATTTTTTTCTTTTTGCTTTTTGGTGGTTCAGCTTCGGATGAACATTTTCTGTTTTCGAGCAGAATTGATTTGACTTTAATAGGTCAACACAGCACTGGAGTATTTGATTTCAGACGCAAAGAAACAGCATCGAGAGGCCCGTGGAGCAAATTTACCTGATTATATTATAGGAGTGTATAAAACTATCTTGTGCTCACTAATCTCAAAGTCGTCCATTTGTTTGATCCGCCTCCTCGTGCAGCGTCCGATCGCCTTCTCTGGATCTCTCGCGAAGGCTCCTGAGTCCTGCCCCTTCTTTCTCCCATCCTCGCAAAGCCACCGCCAGACATCGTTTTCGCTGTCACCGCACCGCGCCACGGATCGGGATCCCCTGCAGTACTGCATGGGCCACTGTCGCGTGGGCTCCGCGTGCGACAGGGTCCACGCGCAGTGACCCAACTGCACGGCCGCGCCACTCATCGAGCGCTGAAGCCCGATGAGGAGGAAGCGGGTGTGCTTGGCGGTCATTGGCGCTGTGGATGGGGTCAATCGCAGATTCGCAGTTGGGGCACAGGATGGCGCGGAGAGGAGAGGAGCAGGACTTAGGACTTGGGAGACCTCGCCCTGCCCGTCCTCCTGTAAGTGAAAGTGATTCGACTCGAGATGCCGCTCTTGGTCCTAGCATTCGCGGATTTGATTTGTTTCCAGACATTTGATTTTTTTTTTAGGGGTTCACATGTTTCTGGGTGCTTTTGCAATGATGTCATTCATCTCACAGGGATGTGGGCATGTGGCCGTGCCTGCAAGCTGTTGTTTCAACTGACTGACACCTTAAAACGTGCTGCAGATGGGGTGTCGTGATTGCTATTATTTAAGTGAGGTATAGGCTGAAGAAAAAAAAATGGAATTGAGGCAGTAGTCTTCTCATTGGAATACCAAAGACAAATCTTCTTCCTTTTCAGGCTTTATAGAAGAAGAGGAAACTCCTTCAGATTACCGGTCACCTCTCCTACGACCTTTATCACCTTGCTCCTGGTTCATGCTTGTTCCATTTTCTGAGATTTGAGGATAACCTGAACCAACTCAAAAGAGTGGAGGAGTAAGATGAACTAAAAAAAATACTTTACAAGTTTTGTGAACATTGTCTATAGGTGAGGAGAGTAATTTGGACTAATTAAAAATTGCATTTTTATTTTTATACATTAAGAGACTTCATTCCAGTTACAACTTTAAAGCTCAAATGTACTAGTAATAACCGCTAAAGGCACAGCGGCGACTGAACAAGGATCATCAATGCGAATGGGCCATGGATGCCCAAGCAACAATAACTAATTCGGACAATACCAAGCAATTCGTATATGTATGGACGCATGATGCTCTCGTGATATGTAGCTACATGCCTACATGCTTGCTTGGGTGCCATTTCAGTTCTTCACCAACCAATTCGGACAACAGCAATAACTCATCTTCTATGTGATGATATATAGGGTACCTCTTGCCTATACAAAGTCAAAGATGTGTGCCAATTGGAGAATGAGAGATTGGAGCGTTGACGGTCAAGAACATATCAGGTGGACAGTGTCTATGATCTTGCCAGCCAGATTGGGAAGGAGATGCAACAGGAACTCGAGTCATGCGAGCTTGTGCTCATATAGATCCACCGGTCCAAACCAAACATGCACGGAGCTATAAAAGTTCTCTGTAGATCGGTGCAATGATCACATTAGGTGTGCGTTTTCCTATGGGAGCTCATCAAGTGGGAGCATGAGCTCATCAAATGGAACCAAAATAAACGCTGCTATGAAGCATAACCATTAAGCTAGCTTTGTATGTCACCACTAGTGTCACGAGGAGCACAAAAGGAATACCACTACTATTGTCATGAGGAGCACAAAAGGAATGACATTGCCATGGTGAGGTGCAACATAAGTATCCTTATCTTGTTCCTCATTTCCTCATTATAGGTTCTTTTTCATAAAATTTTAAATTATAAAAAAATATATAAATGATAAAATGATTGTATTCATCATTGAATTTATATTCTTGAAGAAGATGTAGACAATTCTATACATAATTAGCCTCGGGGCAAGTAATAAGCTTTTTATGGTCATAGCACGTGAAAGGATTACGATACCTAAAAGTGTCGTGAATTAGGCTTCTCTAACAAATTTTGCGTAACTTAAATCTTAATTGCTTAGTTTAACTTCACCTCAGTGCCTAATATGTGACAAAGAATTTTGCATACCAGTTCTCAACCCTATGTTAGCATGGAAATACCTAAGAAAATAAATGCTTAAAGTAAATTGCTCAAATATAAATGTGTGTAGTAAAGATAAGGTTGGAAGAATTCTCAATGTTCTTCCGAGATCTCAAAGAGTTAGCACTCTCCACTAATCCTCGTTAGATCAGCCATACAAGTCTATGTCAGGCTATGTTGCCTTGGCGATAATCTCATCTCGTGGTTATACAAGAGGCATCAGACGATACCACATTCTAGTGCCGAGGCCGAGCATGTGTTGTGGCCAACACCTTGACAGGGTCATGCTGTCTACGTCAATTCCTCGGTGAACTACATCAACCTCTACAGCGAGCTACAATTGTGTTCTGCGATAACATAGGTGATGTCTATCTCTCCATGACTTTCGTTCAGCATCAACGAACGAAGCACATAGAGATCGGCATGCAGTCCTGTACTTTAACTTCGAACATGTTGCACTTGGCGAAGTGCACGTTCTTCATGTTCCACTACCACGCAGTATGCTTCACCAAAGAACTCCGACAATTGTCTCCAAAGAGTTTTACTCCAGTTTGAACATCCGGTCAGCTCCCATTCCAACCGTGGAAGGTGTTAGAGCAACTCCAAAAGGATGTTAAAAATTTTACCCAAAAAATTGATTATTAAGAGTAGACTAAAAAGTTTTAAGAGTGAATTATGATAGTTACTCCAACAGTTCCTTTAGATATGACATGTGGCGCAATCTGTACAGTCGTCGGAAGGCTGTGGATGATCTGATACGTTGAGGAATGGATTGGGGAGGGATAGAATACACCAAACCAAAATATGAGGGAGATGAGGCTATGGATGCGGGACTCTAATTTTTTAGGAGAAGAATGAGGAAGCTGTTGGAGTAAGAAAAACAACTATTCTTCATTAATATCTGTTTTGGGATTAGTTTACACGTTCTTTTGGAGTTGCTCTTAGTCAAGGAGATATCCATGTTAGGCACAACGTGCAAACCTTGAATAAACTAGCACCGAGCATTACGAGCAAATCACACAGGATATCATGCTCCAGATGGTTGTATTCTATTTAAAGCCCTAGAGCTCCTGATCAATAGTATGTGCAATACTGTTCTGCCTTCATAAACGTCCCGCATGAAGTGGCAATAAAAGCATCCATATATAAAAGGGCTCCAAAATTATCGGCCCAACAAGCAAAGATCAATTTATGGTCTGTTCGTTTATGCCGGATTTGACTAAGAATCATTCCAGCTGATCAATCCTTATATAAATTAGACAAACAATTCAGCTAGTAATCATTTCGGGTGCTCAATCCACTAGAACCGAATAGACCTTTAGGCAAACCTCGCAGTGCTCAAAATAGCCAGCCCCACGCCCGGGAACCCAAGCAGCCAAACCAAGCCCAGCCAAGGCAAATGCAGGGGACAACAAGAGAAACAGAGACAATCGAAGCCTCAGAAAATCTGGTTACCAAAAAGAAAACAATCAAGGGTTTCATTTGTTACAAAACACAAATTAAGATGATAGATTTAAAACAATGTTTCTAATATTTTTGTACTACGTTATTTACCGAAAAGATCATTTGGAATGCAACTTCGAACTCTAAAATGAATGTGAAGCGTAATAAATCGAACTTATATTTTCAATAGTGTACAGTGGTTGTAATAATTATAGTATAGCGCGCGATGATTTTTCATCTCTTGTTTTATGTGTCGTGGGAACTAAGTGCAAATCATCAACACATTTTTTTTTTATTTTTTCATAACTGTCACACCCGTTTCTAAGGGGCAGAGCCAGGTGCATAGCATATGTGTGCCAGGATCTATTTCCACATATATGTTGACGTTACAAGTGTAATATATCAAAAAAAATGCATAAGAGCGTAAATAAAGATTATATTAACATATTACACTTCGAACAGACATAATGTCGTAACCTTTATTCATCAAAGTACAGAGAAACATGGACATCCATCCACAGGAAGATGACCGGGGTATCACTAGACTAGCATCCATAGAGCTCAGCATCATAACTTCATCTGCAAACTTCCGATCAAAATTAAGCAAGGGTGAGCTCACTTATGGTCGGGGCTCAACAAGTGGGGTGAAAATGCAAGGTAACAAGGTAAGGCTAAAGTTTAATACGGTTAGCATTTTAGTTGGTCAACATTTTATTATCAATACATGTCTTACTAATAAGTGTGAATCCAAGTATTCTCATTAAACAAAGGTATAAGAGTATATCAAAAACACTTAAGTGAAACCACTTAAGCAAACCATTGGCAGATCATCGGATCTCGATTTATTTTCATCTTCAAGTTCAATTATCATGTGAGGAGTCCAGTCTGCTCATAACCGTGAGCACGGCTGATATATCAGTTTTACACTCTGCAGAGGTGGTACAACTTTACCCACAAGCCGTGTATCCCCTCTAGCCTGGGTCGGCTAAAACCCGTAAACACTTCCGAGGTGAGTGGCTAGGGATGCACTATGAGACTTTCACAGAATACTCTTAATACTAAGCAACCCGCTAAGGTTTCTAAAGTCGATGGTGGAGGCCCCCTAGGTGAGGTACCTTAGCCAAGAATACATCCCCATGTTAACGTGGGCTGCCAACACCACCGCTCCCCCTCTTGCCCATATTTCAGGTAAGGTTGCTAGGCACTAAGCATATAAAGCGAATTACCAAAGTCAGAGCCATGATAGCACTCGTGGTTGTACTGTTTTCCCAGGTGGTCACTCCATGTTCCAATTATCACAATATGATCTTGTTTAATCATCGGATTAACAACAATAATATAAATTTACCATTTGGAACATTAATATCATCAGTAGGAGTAACATCATAGCGTTAAAGTTGTAGCAATAGCATAGCTACTTCATTAGATCAAAACCCAGGTTAACAAGGAATAAGGTTGGAAAGGTTAGGAATATCTAAATAGGTAACCCATCAAATTATGCATATATATCCAAGAATAAATTTTATTAAATGTATTATTTGTGATCAAACAGAGTATGCAGAGGGAGAAGTCCACTTGCCTTGCTTATAGACAACTTGAGATTCTTCCACGTAATAGCACTTGATTCTCAACTATTAGATCAATCACTGAATATCACACAAACAAACAAGAAGAATAAACACCACTCAATAACATACAACATTCACCATACGCAAAGCTAAAAGACAGCTTAACGAAAAGAGCATTCGTTTTTCAAAAAAATTGCAAGTAATGGCTATAATATGAGGGTATAATTTCCAAAAATGCGATCTATATTTTATAAAACAAGACATGAGCTTAAAAATATCTTAATTAAAATATACAAATATTAGGTTCATCAATTTTAATCTTTTATAAAACGTCATACGCGATACGTCTAAGATAAAAGGTTTATAAGATGATAAAACATGTAATAACAATATTAAACCTTTTTAACTTTTTAGAGAAGATATATGTTATATATCTAAGGTTAATGAGTTATAAAACATATTATTAAACGTTACTTTTATAACAAGTCTCATAAATAGCTTAAACAACTTTTTATGTGAAAAGGTCATAATTAATCACCTATTTAAAACGAGTTAGGTTATGGGCCTTAAGTGGATTTTCATGCAAACGATAATAAACAAATAACTATCTTTTAATTTCATTAGAAACACATAGCCTATATTATTATACTCGAAGTCAATATATAAAGTAACATTTTAAGTTATAAAAGAATATGAACACTAATTATTTTATTTTATTCTTTAGGAACAACTAAGTGATTCGTATATAAGGTGGACTAAATTCTATGAACTCATTAATCATGTCATAAATCTAGTTAAGAACAAATTTACTATAGGTTTGATTAATAAATTATGATAAAGGATAATTAATCTATTAATTATCTTTAATTCTATTGTAGGGACAAATAATCTAAATGATCTAATTCATTAGAGAGGAAATTATGTATAAACTATCATTTTAGTTTATAAAAGTAAAGACCCTTGTTATCTTTTAATTAAGAAAATATAAATAATATATTAATTGGACATATATGTATCTTCTATTTTTAATAATAAACATATGGTCTACATATTCTTTTAAGTTTCTATTTAACACGGCTATACTGAAACATCTATAACGAACCTTATTAAATAAAAAAATGATATCTACTAAAAGGTCTTTTTAAAATTAGAAACAAATTATCGAATTCTTTAGTAAGAAATCTATATTTATCAACATACTATCATTTTCTTTATTAGAAAAGTATGAGTGTCTAGTTAAGTCATTTTACCATTATTATAAATTCTACTATTTCGGTTTTCTCCTTTATTTTCTAAATAGAATTTATACATATAACTAAAAAATTGTTTATTAATTCTTCTAACATTAATATTCTAAGAAGTGATTGTAAATTGCTAAATGAGACTTTCAATAACATATTCATGGTTATTATGATATAAATAAGCATTTTACTATTCTAAGTAATTAAGTGCTTTACTTATGAATATTTATCATGAATAGTAAAATCTATATATTTTCATTCGACCGGAAATACGTGGCTTAATTCCTATTTCAATTTCTTATATCACTAAAATATACTTATATCAATACTAACCGATTATCGCTCCACACACTAAAGCGAAATCAATTATAAACATTACTAGTATGAAAATCACTGAGTTAGTGAATAGTGACCATGTTCAATTTTAGAATTATAAAATCATACGCATATTAAAAGTAGTGTCGCGGGGTTCGATTTTGGCTACCCGTATATATACATCAAATCTCTAAAATCATACACGAATCGCCAAATCGCATCAATTTTACAACAATAATTCACAAGATCCATAAATTAATTTAAAACATGATTTAGAAAGTAAATTAGCGGGTTGTCTTTAACCTTGAGTGAACAGAGGGATTTAGTCGCGGTGAGACGAGGCATGGCGTTGGGCGCGAATGGTCCAGTTGGTGTGCTGCGCGCTCGCGTCGACGACGAACGGTGTAACTCCGGTGATGCGTTTGGATGGCATGGTGCCGGAGAGTCCACGAGGTCTGATGATGTCGATGAGTGAGCGCAGCAACTGTGAGTAGTAATGGCGCAGCGAATAGGGCTCTAAGAGAACAGTAAGCTACGCCGACGACGGCAAGATGAGCGTCGTCGGTGTGATGGCGGCGAGCAGCGGCGAACAGTGGCACAGAGAGCTTGGTGCAGCTCGGCTAGGCACGGCGAGAGCAGAGGAGGGCTTCGTGCGGCGGGTGCGTGGTGCTGCTGCGGGTGCCGGGGTGTTGCACGGACGGGTTCCGGCGTGATGGACACGAGCTCCGATGACGGCGTTCGACGGTGATGAGCACGACTGCTCTGACGAGGCGGTGGTTTGGCGCAATGGCGAATGGCGAGCAAGGGAGAGAGAGAGAAAGCGTGAGAGAGGGAGGGTGTTCGGGTAAGGTGAGAGGAGGGATCCGGCGGTCTTATAGAGCGGATGGGGAGAGAGAGAGAGAGAGACCGAGGGGAGGAAGAGAATGGTCGGCGGCTCCATCAATGGCCATCAATGTCGGCCGTTACCTCTATTGAAGGAGAGAGGACGTGGGGAGGGATTAACGGCGGCATTCAAGCTCCATTCACGCAGGAGAGAAACGGTCGCGGAATAAAGCTTCGGTTGGCTCGGGGTCGCGCGCTGGCGTAGGGAGGCCGGGGCTCGGTCCTGGTCGCGGGTGGGTCTTCGGTCGCTCGGCCACTGGCGGCGCGTCGGGCAGGGCGCTGATCCGTCGGGGGTGTGGGGCATCGCGCGTCGCGTGGCGGTCTCGCGGGGCTTAGGGGCGCGCGCGACACGCGGCTTGATGGGCGCGGGCGTCGCGGCAAGGGCGCGGTCGCGAGCGCGGTTGGCGTCGGCTTCAGGGCAGGTCCCTGGTGTGGGCAGGGCGGCCGGGCGCGCGGTCGTCGGGGACGCGCTGGGCGTCGTGGCGCAGCAGGGCCTGGGCGCTCGGCTTAGCGTCGCTGGGGAAGGGGAGGAGGTCCCTGGCGCGGTCGGCACTTGAGAGAAAGGGAAGGGGAGAGAGAGAGATTGGGGGAGAAGGAGTGCAGGGTGGCGGCGGCCTGAGGAAGGAGACAAGGGGCGGCGCTAGGTCAGGGGAGCGGTTGGCTGGGCCTTGGGCCGTTAGTTAGGTTAGCTTTTAGCTTTTTCTTTTTTTCTATTTAGAATATATAATATATATATATACCGCAGAAAACAAACTCCCAAAAAAATTAATATTAACACAAATAAATATGTGTTTTGTAGAAGAATAGTTTTAGAAAGAACTCTCTTTTTTTTAATAAAAGATCTTCACCAAAAGAAAATAAAGTTTAATAAAAAATGGAGCTTTTGCAAGCACTATTATTTACAAGTTATTAATAAAATAAAATACATATTACAATGGTAATATACTAATAATTCTTTATTATTTTATAAAACGAGATTTCCTTCATATGATTAAATCAAAAAAATTGTATTTGCAAATCAAGTCAACCAAAATTTATGCTCTAGCATGAATGCTTCAAACACTTGATTAAATTTTATCTATTCAATAAATTCTTCAAATTATATATATCAAGGTTTTCTTTATTTGAAAACATAACTATTTTTTCCCTTTCTACTGAAATTTAATAATCCAAATAGGTTTGTTTGCATTTGCTAGATTTATGGTGTTACAATAACCAAGATAACCTGTGCAAAAAATATTCACAATTGTTATTCAAATGTTTTAAGTAGGCCATGGAAGTCATCAGTCTAGACTCTCTCTTGCTCGCTTCGTCCCAAATAGTTAGCCGTTTTGGTTTATTCACAACTGTGTGTATATATCTAAACATGCTATATATTATTGAAACCAGACCGTCGACATACTACGCACCCGCCAGGTCGCCTACACACACGACACGTCCTACCCAAGCCATCGAGCCGCAACACATGCGCTCAAATGCACAACAGTGAATTTTAGGTCTGTTGGGCCAACATCCCAAAAAGTTAGCCTATTAAGGGTTGTGCACTCAACCATATAAATCATGTTTGGCTTCACAATGTGGGACTATTTCTAATAATCCCCTCACACATATGGTGGTGTGTCGAGATTTGTTCGAGAATGCACTAAGCCAACATGAGCCCCCAACACATGACGTGACCTACCCAGCCCGTCGGGCTGTGACACATGCGCCCAAATGCACAACAGTGGGTTTTATGTCTGTTGGAGTTCCCTTCAAAAAGCTAGCCTATTAGAGGGTTCACCCTCAACCATATAAATTGTGCTTGCCCACTCACAACTCACAATGTGTTTGATAATAGTATATATTTTTGAACACTAAGAGAATATTCGAATATCTTCTATCGTTTGAACACTGAGAGAACTGAAAAGAGATACAAATTGATGGCAGTATACATGTTTGTGTGTGTAGTGCCTTTAAATAGGTAGGCTTTCGGTGTTCTTGTGATCAACAACTGACATTGGATCTGTTTGTTGTCCATGTCACTGAGCTCCCAAGACTAGATGAGCGAGCAAAGAAGATGCTCTTATAGAAAATTTCGTCGGGTGGTATCGTGTAAGGGGCACGCTCTCCTAGGGATTAAGAGTGAGAGGCAGCAGGAATTCAGGTAGAAGGTAGCTATACTAAAGCAGCTCCGCTTGCTCACAGTGAGCATTCATGATCATGACCTCACTAAGGGCTTGTTCGGTTTGGAGTGGATTGAGGGAGAATGGAGGGAATTAAATCCCCTTCTATACAAATTTGTATAGGAGGAGATTTAATCCCTTCCGATCCCCTCCAATCCCCTCAATCCACTCCTAACTGAACAAGCCTTAAAATGGTTGTCCCCAAACGGTGTTTGCATGCATGGCCGTGGCACTCTCGTAATCCCTGCTAGAACAGCTAGAAAGGGTAAGGCCGACTCCTGCAGTTCACCCAAAGTTTACACATAAGCACTGTTTTGCATTGTTCTGCACTATAAAATGTACTGTTCGCAGAGTAGAGTTTGAATATGTGTATGGATATGAGTAAGCTGCTGTAGATAGTCTAACGTTTTGCTACAGTAGTTGCACTGTTCGAATCATGAAACTTCATCTCAATCGGAGTGATCCGAGCACTCGCAGCGTCGAAAGTAGCATCGAGGCAGGTTTTCAAAATGCGATAGCCAATACTTTAAAGATATGCCGACTTACAGATCTTTCAGTACAGATAATTCATCCCATCGAAGAACGATGGCTTGCCAACACCATGTTACATGTCGCTTTCATGGATTTCAAACTGATTAGGGTAAGTAAATCCTTAACCGATTCTAATCTCTACTACTCTATATGTTCCTATCGTAGGTGTCCACAGCCTTCACCATGCCCCCGCCATACTGCCCTCTGACATCACCAACCCCACGCGCGACTCGTCCATCCCGCCATCACCGGCCTTCCACACGCGTGTCGTCTCCATCCTGCCATCATCGGCCTTCCCCGCGTGTCATGGAACTCCCATCAGCATCGCCCAAAATCCCGCAATCCAAGCCACCCGAGCCATCTACGACAATCAATCATCCAACATCCTCGCCCCAAATCGACGCCAACCTCCCATCGACGCAGATGATGGAGTTCCTTAAAGACCATGCCACCCTAATCCCCATCGCCCCAAGCCACACGGACGCTGCACCACCCCCACACGCTCCGTCTCGCAGCCCCCGAAGCGAGTTCCCCGCGACCCTTGCATCTGCCCACCATGACAGGCAACGCGTGGACGCTACGCTCGCTCAGTGCCAGCCGCTGACGCCCATCAAAGTTGCCCCCAGCCGTGACGTGTGATTGGCGGTCGGAGCAGCCAAATCTACCGGCTGGGTGACTAAATCACCGACGCAGCGACCAAATCTACGGTCGGCGGTCCCCTGGAGGCCGGATCGGCGTACTTGGAGGCATCGGGCTGCTGCTAGGGTTTCACTGGAGGCTGCCGGCGTGAAGCACCAGCCACCAGGGCTAGGCAGGTGGATAGTAGTGTTGAACTAAAGGGTGCTACACGCCAGCAGCCAATGGGGGACACCGGGTAGGTGGGCAGAAGAAGCCAGCGACAATAGCAGGGCATAGGTAAAACGATCCCCCCACTTTGGAAATTACAATCCCTATTTTGATCCAAAATTTATCATTTTTCTTGGACTTTACAGCATAAGGGGACAAGACATTGAAGCCAAATTTCTATCCTACTCTGATTTCTCCACATGTTTTACAACCAATGTAAAGCCAACCTGAAGCAGTAGGCATAGAAGAACAACCAACAGTCTGAAAGTCGGGACCAGGGCTAGCAATGCAAAATGAGTGATTGAGTGATTGAAAAATGCATATTACCTTACCCATTCATTTTCATCCTGAAAGGGAATTAGGCTTACACCTATTTCCTAATTGATTTTGGTGGTTGAATTGCCCAACACAAATAATTGGACTAACTAGTTTGCTCTAGTCTATAAGTTCTACAGGTGCCAATGGTTCACAATAAGTCAATAAAAAGACCAAGAAAGGGTTCAAGAAGAAAGGAGCAAAGGAAACTGAAGTGCTCCCTGGTCTGGCGCACCGGACTGTCCGGTGTGCCACTGGACAGTGTACGGTGCACCAGGGAAGATCGACTTCAAACTCTTCACCTTCGGGTTTTCCAGACGCACCTCCGCTATAATTCACCGGACTGTCCGGTGTGCCACCGGACTGTCCGGTGCACCAGCGGAGCAACGGCTACCTGCGCGCAACGGTCGACTCTGCAAAGCGAACAGTGGATTTCAGATGTCAGAGCAGCAAGTCAGAGGGGCACCGGACTGTCCGGTGCGACACCGGACTATCCGGTGCCACATGAGGACAAAGGCTCCAACGGTCGACCAGCTCCAACCCTAACGAACAGGCTGACGTGACGGCTCACCGGACACTGTCTGGTGGCGCACCGGACTGTCCGGTGCGCCCATCGCAAGCAAACTTCTCCAACGTCTACAATTTGGTTGGTGGCTATAAATACCACCCCAACCGGCCACTTCAATGTGTGGGAGTCCAAGCAACATTCCAAGTCATCTAGTTGACATACTCAAAGCCCTCCCAACCACATATATTCATTGATCCATCCTATACACAAGATTTAGACCACTACAACCAACACAAGTGCCACAAAAGAGAGAGCAAGAAATTGAGAGCTACTCAATTGAGTTTAGCCCTAGTGCCTTGTGAGATTCATTGAGAGATAGTGTGTGCTACATCTTTGTGTTCATTTGTGCGTGGAGTTTTGACTCCCATTGAACTTCCTCCAAAGTTTTGGAGGCTTGTAAAAGCTAGCAAGAGACACCAAAGAGTGTGGTGGTCCTTGCGGGATTGAGAGTGATCCTTGAGAAGAAGAAGAGCTCGCCGATCCTTGTGTGATCGGTGGAGAGAGGGAAAGGGTTGAAAAAGACCCGTCCTGAGTGGACTCCTCAACGTTGCTGGGAAGCGCGAAAGAAAAACCTGTTTCAAGATCCCTTGAAGGACTCCCAGGAATGAGAGAGCAAGTACAAGTACAAAGAAAAACCCTATCATCCGTGTCTCGTGTGCTTATTGCTTGTGATTTGTTTGTCTTTTCCCTCTCTAGGTTCCTCTTGCACTACTCTTTGCTAATTCTATTTGGTGTTGCTTTAAGTTAAACTTTCATTTAGTGAAGCAACACATTGCAAGAGAGAACTTGTGTTATTGCTCTTCTTATCTAAGCCTTCTTGCTTTATTCTCATAAACTTGTTAATAGTATTGATTTATCACTTCCGCATCATTTGAGTGCAATACTCTTTACAAGCAAGAACTTAGTTTTTATACTCTGATATTTGTATATCTTGTTCTAACCACTAATCAAGGGATCTAGTTGGGGGATAAAGTTTTAATTTTCAGGTTTTGCCTATTCACCCCCCTCTAGGTGACTTTCAATTGGTATCGGAGCTAGGCACTTCATCTTGAGTCTAACAACTCGAAGTGATGGCTCGTAGAAGATCCCAAAAGAACAAGAAAACCCAGGAGAACACAACTTGGAAGGAGGTAACACTTGAGATTTTATTTGATGATTGTTCTAACTATGATTCATGGTCTACTAGTGTGCTAAATGCTTTTAGAACCATAGATCCTCGATTAGAACAAATTATAGACAAGAGTATCTTTCCTTCTAGTTATAATAAAGAAATTGTTTCCGAGGAGGATCTAAGATGTTTTCGCTTAAACTACCTAGCTTTTGACATCTTAAGCAATTCTCTTAGCAAAGAAGATTATCGTGCCTTCATATCAAATTATGACGAATCCATTCATGATGCGCATGATATTTGGACTAGAATCAAAACTAAATTTGATGAGTCCAAACATGTTAGTTCATTTGATGCTTCCACTTCCTTTAGTTCTTGTGATATTAACCCTTTAAAGGAAGAAGAAGAAAATGAACGATGGAGACAAAACGATGAATCCACCTCTCCAAAAGGTTTGTCTTCCCATTTCGATTCCCACATATGTTGTGTGGCTAATGAAAATGATAGCGGAAGGACAAATGAGGATGAGGAGGAAGAAAGAAGCTTCTTGCATCTCTACGCTCGCCTAAGCCAAGAAGATAAGGCGGTCATGCTCAAACTTCTAGAAAGAGCGAGAGAGTAAAGCGAAGCTCGTCAAAGGCTAGAAGATGTTCTCTTCATGAAAATGCTACACTTTGACGAGTTGACTAAAGAACATGAGGAGCTAAAGTGCTCTCATGTTGATTTGGTCCAAAGGTATGAAACTGTTTCAATTGAGCAAGATAACGCTTTACATTGTATCGCTCAATTAGTAAATAGGAATACCTTGCTTAAGGACCAAGTAGAAAAGCTAAAAGTTGAAAATCTAGCTTTTCAAGAAAAATATGATATGCTCCTATGCTCTCATGAAAATCTTAGAGATGATCATATCATATTAAACATTGCTCATGAGGTTGTGATAGAAAACTTAAAATCCCAACAACCTCACTCATGCACATGTATTCAAATTGATACTATATTACCATGTGCTAATGCTTGTTGTCCGTCGACAAGCAAATCTTCTTTTTAGCTAGAAATTGCAGGAACAAAAGATGATACATATCAAAAGCTCAAAGAAGAAAATGAGAGGCTAAAGATGAGCTTTACACAACTAAAAGGGAAGTGCACTGCTCAACCTTCTCAAGATAACCGTGATCATATGGTGAAGAAGCTTGAGACGGGAACAACCGAGGCATGCACTAAATCCCTTGAAGAAAATGTCAAGGACTTGAGGATTACCAAGAAGAGGAAACAAAAGAAGAAAATTAATACCTCTTCCAAAAGCCTCAACCATGCCTCCATACAAGGTAACATCTAAGGTAATGATCAAGCCACACTTCACACTAAGAAAAATAAGAAGTGTAGTGAATGCTTTGAAGAGGGACACTTGATTAGGTCTTGTCCCTACATTAAAAATGGATTGATTATTAACAAGGATGATAGACTTTGTTTTAAATGCTCAAAGAAGGGACACTTAATCAAATCTTGTCCCCATTTGAAACAAAAAGGCAAAAGGTTAGAAAAGAAAACATTCACTAACCATGTAGCAAGCAAGAAAAAAGGAAGGAAGAAATCTTCAAGAGTTGAAGATCGCCTATGCTACATATGCCGAAAGAAGGGACATCAATGCAAGGATTGTCTCTTAGGTAAATATCCTACACCTAGCTTGTCAATTAATTCTCATGTAACTAGGCAACCCAAAATTGCAACTTGTGCTAGAAAGGTAATGAGTTTACCAAGTGCTAACACAAATGACGTTTGGGTTCCTAGATCTTTGTTGACTAACCTTGATGGACCCATCAAGAGATGGGTACCAAAATATGCTTGACAAGCTTTGCAGGAAAAGGAGATGGTATGAAGCTTTGGGGTGCTTGAGAAAGTTAATTCAATTCTTATTAACTCAAGCTATCAATCTTCAATGATCTATATATTCAAGATTGACCCAAAGTTATTTCAATTTATTATATTCAAAACTCATATTATCTCGGGAAGATATTGATGTTGTAGGAAATAAAGAATTATCATGTGCGAAAAATCAAGGCCTACAACATGGAGGAATGCCAAAGGATGGTAACACTTATGCTTTTAAGTGCAAGTATCTTAAGTTATCATTTCTCATGTGTCTTGTGTAGTCACATAGGAAAAGGAAGCACTTAAGATGTTGTTAAATTATGTCACCATTCTTTGAAGAAATTCCTCTCATACGGTAGATTGTGTATTCATCATTTCTTTATTATGACATTCTACATGCTTTAAATTGTTGAAGTACCTCATGGCATGTTTCTCACTAGTCACTCTATTATTGCCATGATTCTAGATATAGAGAGATATTTCAAGTTCTTAAAAGAATAAGGTGTCATGTAAGGAATTCAAATCCTTAGGACACTTATAAAAGGAAAACTCTCTCTATAACTAGAATAGTGAGACTAATGATTTTATCTAAGTAACCCAAGTAGTCTCTCTTGTAGAGAATAGGTTTCTCTTTGGAAAAACATGTAATCTAACATGAAAAGAAAACTCAATCTAATGATTTATGATGTACTTCTACTTACTTAAATTGGACATGATTCTTTCACATTTATCGCTTTCCATATCATGAATTAGATTTATTCCCACAATCTTAAAGGATTATCTATGCTTGTTTTAAGAATTAAAATTGAGCATAACATCATCTATGGATAATCTAGTTCATGCTAGAAAGTTTCCATGTTTTAGTAATCTATGTCTTTCATTCTTTCTCAATAATGATTACAAAAAGGGAAACTAGTGCTTGTGTTACTAATGACATATCTCTTGAGCCTACTTATGAAATCTACAAAAGAATAAGTGCAAGACACAAGCCTAAAGGGTTACTCTTTGCCCAAAGGAAGAAAGGTAAAAGCAAAGGTATGGGAACTCATCTACCCAATCAAATATAGTTCCCTTCAATGGTTATTTACTCCAAATTATCATTCTTGAAGAATAGATTCTTTATTGGACTAAATTTGTCTAGATGTACATTCAATCACATTCTCATAAATGCACCTGTCCATTAGAATCTAATTCATGCCTTTGCTATATTTGTTATGATGTTAAAATTCAATATGTAGAAGTGAACTTCCTATGATTGGTCAAAATATTTAAAAGGTGCATACTCCTCTTTTCTAATGATGTGCACAAATAATAAGGATTTTACTTCATACCTGTGTGACTTATGAATGATGAATTGTTTATTTCCTATCTAAAGAAATCATCCTTCATCATATGCTCACTTGTGCTATTAACATCTTTCTTGAGTATTTTCAATAAGTTTGAAAGGAAAAAGAAACGACTACAAAGGGAGGACACTCACATGAAAGAGAAGGACGTTAAGAACAACAACACTCACCTGGATAATAAGATCCTCAAAACAATCAATGGGGTAGTTGTGAGTATTCTAAACCTTTTTTCATTGTGAGAAATCCAGGCTTAAGTTGTTTATCGCAAATCTTATAAGCCTTGATCAAGATGTATAATGCTTCTCCCTATTTGTCTTTAAAGTAAATACATCTATTCAATTCATTCAAATACTTGATGTATATCTTTAGGGGGAGCATCTTTCTATATCTTGATTTTGTTGAGACTATCGCTTTATCTTAAATAATCTCATATAGTCTCTTACATAAGAATAAATTTCTCATGAAGTATGCTACTACAAATCAATCCTTCTTGTTAAAGTAATGTCATCTTTATAAAGGATTGTTGCTTTCATTACTAAAGTAGCATATGTAATGAATTCTCCTGTTTTAAGCTTATCTCATGCATATGTTGCTCTTTTGATCTCATCTGTTATTTGTTTGATCATTGAATGACTTCAATTAACACTTATGTTTCTTAGTGCCACATATACTATCAATCGATATCTCTTGATATGCACTAAGTTAAGAGTAGAATTCATGATATACAATTTGTGATCCGTTTGGTATATGCTGATAATGACTTAGAAAAGGATCACTAGTTATAAAACTCTCTCTTGTGCAAAATATTTCCATATATTGTCATTAAGTATAGGTCTTAAGCATCCAAGACTAAGGACAAAGCACAATGAAAAGAGCGTCTCTATGTGAAGGTACAAAAGGGTAAAACTACTTCATCTCATTTATACATGTACCTAAATCTTCCTTGTATATACATTCTTGCATATCTTGTATAAAAGGAAGAGAAAGCATGTCCATGCATTAACACTGCTTCATACCTAGTTTAACTTCTCAAAAATCTCACTCCTGCATTAATGCATCCTTTGTTAAAGCTAGATGAAGTGATTTTATTGTCAAAGAGCTTAAAGCTTAACCTTGTAACGAGGATAAGCTGCCTTTGTTCCAAAGGTGGATGGTCCTTAAGTCTCTTTGAAATCCTTAAGGGAAAATGCTTAAATTGTTCATAACATGCTTTCATAAGTGCATAAACTGTCATGAGCATCACACTTATACTATGACACAATGCACTTCACATTCTGTATGATATAGATATGTTCTCATTAACCTAATTATGTGCAATTGGCATTTAAGGCCATAATATGTGTTCCTCTCCATGCACATATTTAGGGGGAGCAATCTATGTTATATAGAACTATGATCATGCTTAATTTGATATATCCTTTTGATCATACCTCTTTTATGTCTATGACTAATGTGTTTTCAAGTATATTTCAAACCAAGTCATAGATTGAAAGGGAAAAGGAGTCTTCGACGGAGATAAAGGCTTCCACTCCACTCCAACTCATCCTTCGTCGTCGCTCCGAGCATCTCTTCGTCTTTTGGTATAATCTTCACTCATATTATTTGTTTGCCAAAGAAGGAGAACTCTTATAAAAGGGCTTATATTTCACTCAAACATCCGTTTTTGGTGATTCATGCTAAAGGGGGAGAGTATTAAGCCCAAAGCAAAAGGACCGCACCGCACCACCACCCAATTTTAAAACTAATGATTTTCAAATTGGTAAATTTCAAATTGGTATCTTATTGTATTCAAAAGGGGGAGAAAGTAGTATTTTCAAAATTGATATCTTAAAACCCTCTTGAACTCTAAGAGGAGAATTTATTGAGGGGGAGTTTTTTTGTTTAAGTCAAAGGAAAAGCATTTGAAATAGGGGGAGAAAATTTCAAATCTTGAAAATGCTTCTCAAAATCTTATTCATTTACCTTTGACTATTTGCAAAAGGACTTTGAAAAGGATTTACAAAAAGAATTTGCAAAAACAAAACATGTGGTGCAAGTATGGTCCAAAATGTCAAAAATTAAAGAAACAATCCATGCGTATCTTATAAGTATTTATATTGGCTCAATTCCAAGTAACCTTTGCACTTACATTATGCAAACTAGTTCAATTATGTACTTCTATACTTGCTTTGGTTTGTGTTGGCATCAATCAACAAAAAGGGGGAGATTGAAAGGGAATTAGGCTTACACCTATTTCCTAATTGATTTTGGTGGTTGAATTGCCCAACACAAATAATTGGACTAGCTAGTTTGCTCTAGTCTATAAGTTCTACAGATGCCAATGGTTCACAATAAGTCAATAAAAAGACCAAGAAAGGGTTCAAGAAGAAAGGAGCAAAGGAAACCGAAGTGCTCCCTGGTCTGGCGCACCGGACTATCCGGTGTGCCACCGGACAGTGTCCGGTGCACCAGGGAAGATCGACTTCAAACTCTTCACCTTCGGGTTTTCCAGACGCACCTCCGCTATAATTCACCGGACTGTCCGGTGTGCCACCGGACTGTCCGGTGCACCAGCGGAGCAACGGCTACCTGCGCGCAACGGTCGACTCTGCAAAGCGAACAGTGGATTTCAGATGTCAGAGCAGCAAGTCAGAGGGGCACAGGACTGTCCGATGCGACACCGGACTGTCCAGTGCCACATGGGGACAAAGGCTCCAACGGTCGACCAGCTCCAACCCTAACGAACAGGCTGACGTGGCGGCTCACCGGACACTGTTTGGTGGCGCACCGGACACTGTCTGGTGGTGCACCGGACTGTCCGGTGCGCCCATCGCTAGCAGACTTCTCCAACGGCTACAATTTGGTTGGTGGCTATAAATACCACCCCAACCGGCCACTTCAATGTGTGGGAGTCCAAGCAACATTCCAAGTCATGTAGTTGACATAATCAAAGCCCTCCCAACCACATATATTCATTGATCCATCCTATACAAAGATTTAGACCACTACAACCAACACAAGTGCCACAAAAGAGAGAGCAAGAAATTTAGAGCTACTCAATTGAGTTTAGCCCTAGTGCCTTGTGAGATTCATTGAGAGATAGTGTGTGCTACATCTTCGTGTTCATTTGTGCGTGGAGTTTTGACTCCCATTGAACTTCCTCCAAAGTTTTGGAGGCTTGTAAAAGCTAGCAAGAGACACCAAAGAGTGTGGTGGTCCTTGCGGGATCGAGAGTGACCCTTGAGAAGAAGAAGAGCTCGCCGATCCTTGTGTGATCGGTGGAGAGAGGGAAAGGGTTGAAAAAGACCCGTCCTGAGTGGACTCCTCAACGGGGACTAGGCCTTCAAGGGCCAAACCTCATTAAAACAAATCATCCGTGTCTCGTGTGCTTATTGCTTGTGATTTGTTTGTCTTTTCCCTCTCTAGGTTCCTCTTGCACTACTCTTTGCTAATTCTATTTGGTGTTGCTTTAAGTTAAACTTTCATTTAGTGAAGCAACACATTGCAAGAGAGAACTTGTGTTATTGCTCTTCTTATCTAAGCCTTCTTGCTTTATTCTCATAAACTTGTTAATAGTATTGATTTATCACTTCCGCATCATTTGAGTGCAATACTCTTTACAAGCAAGAACTTAGTTTTTATACTCCGATATTTGTATATCTTGTTCTAACCACTAATCAAGGGATCTAGTTGGGGGATAAAGTTTTAATTTTCAGGTTTTGCCTATTCACCCCCCCCCCTCTAGGCGACTTTCACATCCCTATTTGCACATGCTGATATTTATAGTCAGAGAATTACTTTTTAAATGCCCATTGCATCATATAAGTACATGCCATTGTTTTCGTCATAGCATATGGTCGAAGCCGACAAGTCAACCTCAAGAACAATCACCAACCAATCAGTCATTTGATCCGAGGTACCAAATTATAAACGAATCAGTTCATTATTGGCTAACTGGCTCTAAGAACTGGTCAGGCCAGCTCAAAGTCTAGGCAAGCCTCGCTCTTAGCATAGGAAAATCGGCCAAATTGGTTTGCCTACCTTCTAAACTGTCCAAGTCAGTTTTGTTGCTAGTATATGTCAGCTTCACTGGATTTCTTTTCTTTGTTTTGGCTAACTCAGCTTGTACAGTGTGTTCATATGTCCTATTTATACATCTTCAAAAATAGGCAATATTTTATGCACTTCTTTTAGCTACAATCAGCAAGTGTTAAATTTTACACTCTCATTAGACATTAGATGGGAACTGAACTGCGGCAGCTAATAGTTAGTTGTCTCGGATGAATCATGTTTTTATATCCTAACATATAATCAACGCTAGGCTTGTTTTCGATTTGACACTGATGTATGCACTTCTGGTGTGTTTCTACTTGCTCATGATACTTATAAAAAGAAATGGTTAAGTTGGGCCCGATTTAACACCATCTAATCTACAGTTGTGAGCTTCTATATTGATCCCTATCTCATCCCTAGCTCCTGCGTGTCTGTTCCTTATTTACAAGTTTAGGGTTGTGTATTCACTTATGTCGAAGTCCTTTATTTCTGAGAACATTTGGTCCAGTGTTTGTTGCCTAATTATAGAACAACATGTTTGTTTTGCAAACCAAACACTAAGCCATTACTCACACATTGCTTTGACAGACAGTCTTTTTCATATTTTCATTTAAATTTAGTTTCATACAAAATAGGTCATCGTACTAATTTATTTGGGGCTGGCATTTGGAGACATTTTAATGTGTACTCAAATTAACTAAACCATTATTCATGCATCACTTAAGAGCAAAACGACGTAGCAGATAGCATTATTCAGATTTTCAGTTAAATAATTTAGTTTCATACAAAACAGGCCATCCTACTAATTCATTTGGGGTTGGCATTTGAAGACATTTTGGTGCGTACTCAAATTAATCTACAAGAACAACACTTCATACACGGTCATTTATGTTGCTCACCTTAATTTTATGTGTATAACTTCTTATTAGGAACCAGTATGTACTCACCTCACCAAGAGTAATTACAGTTCTATTGATTACTCCTACTGTTCAGTTTGGCTGCATGCTATAGTTGCTGCTCTATTTAGTACCTTAATATGATATTTTTCTATTATTTTTACTTGATATTTTTTCCTGAGGTGCGCATGGACTCCTTTTCCGTTAACCACAGTGAAAAACAAGGGGTTTACTTTGTGTATTTACATAATGTTGATGTTTTTCATGCTATTTATTTTCTCAGATATGTTGATGCTTTGCTGCTTGCTCCACGCTCTGTCATATCAATGCTGCTCTTTCTTTGCTTTTTTATATGCTGTTGAAAAGGATATTTTTTCTCCATAACAATGGAGACTTATTTCACATCACTCATGGGTTGCAACACATGTTGTTCATGTGTGAAATTGTATGTGGCATAATATGGTGAATTTTCATAGTCTGTGTTGTAGACCTAAATTTTCATTAAATGTGTAATCAATAAGTATGTAAAAATTCTGCGATTCCAAGAATATCTTATAAAGGTTTATCGCAGTACCACCTGATTTCGGTTGTAATTATGCTTTTTCATTCCTCTGTTTTGGGAAATAGGAGTAACTCCAGATAAAAAGGGTCTTGGTTGCCATTTGAAATAATGAATTTGCTAGGCTTAACATTACTCTTCTCAGTTGAAATAATTTGATGTTATGAAACATGACCTAGAAATTTTCCCCATGCTTCTTCAAACTATGAATAGTATTTTCTTATATAGTTGTTGGGGCGAAGGCGAAGACGCCACCCTTCGCTCGATGCCTTCGCCGTAATCGTCGGACCAGCGAAGACAAGACAACAGGCAGGCTCACCCTTCGTCCCACACGTCATCGGACGAAGACCTGTGACGAGGTCGTCCCATCATTGCGACTTCGTCCAGGACGGAGGCCCACGTGTGATCCGGCCCATTGTAACAGGCCCTGCGTGGCCGCTGCACGTTACGGGCCTAATTTGTAAAGGCATCCCTGTAATTACGGTCTGTAACCCCGCTTTATGGGAATATTCCGGGGATAACCTAGATGCCTGAGGGCACATGCGTCCTTAACACAGGACGCTGGGCGCTCAGGTACCTATAAATACCCCCGCACAGTGCCCTTACGGGGCCGGAGGAACAGAGCTTTTGCCATCACGTGCTGAAACCCTGTTTGCGCTATTACACCCCCCCGTTGGATCAACTTGCGCCAGTGAGCAAGTTCCAACATTTGGCACCCACCGTTCGTGCTACGAAAAAACCACCCGCGATGGCACCCAAGAAAGCTACCTCAAAGGCTGACGAGGCTGCGAAGGCAGCACTGCTGGCCGCAAAAAAGGGCAAGGCCCTCGCACTCACCCACTCCACCCACCAAGAGGCTGCTGAAGACGACGCTCTCCGCACCTACGGCCTTGAAGGACAACCGCAACCTCCCCCAGGCTTCGCCCCACTGGAGGGCGCGGACCTCACAGAGGACGGTGAAGTCCTCGGCTTCGCCCCACCGGAGGGCGCGGACCTCACCGAAGAGGGTGAAGTCCTTGGCGTTTCAGCGGAAGAACAGCTACAGCTGCGCGCCCTGCGCCTCAAGAACCGCAATCTCTAGAGGCAAAAAGAGATACTGGAGGCCAAGCGCCAGCGCTTGTCTGCACTAGCCAAGGTGCGGCAAATGATACGCGAAGAAGAGCAGAGGGCCCAGGACCTCGAGCGGGAGATCGCGCTGATGCAGCGCGAAGGCCACCTCGGCTTGCAACACGGGCCACCCCTGCAACAGCGCGCGCAAGTGGAAGACCCGCACTTCCCCCAGCGCGACTGCGCCTTCCCGCACGCCGCACCATTTCAAGGGGTCAACTACCTCGACGAGCGAAGTCCCCTGGCGCCACATCTGCAAGTGACACCCTGGCCTGCCAACTTCCGGGCAGGGACCTATCCCAAGTACAATGGCAGCACTAACCCAGCACAGTACATTATGAGTTATCAGGTCGCCGTTGCATCTTCCGGAGGGGACGCCACCACAATGGCCAAGTCTTTCATCATCGCCCTCGAAGGCCCAGCTCTCACCTGGTTCACCAGGTTGCCCCCGCTGTCCATTGACTCCTGGAGAAGCCTAAGGGACAAATTACTGCTCAACTTCCAAGGGTACCGCCCAGACACCGACGCCTTGGCCGAACTCTCACTCTGCAAGCAGCTGGAAAAAGAGACTCTGCAGGAGTATTACCGCAAGTTTCTAACACTCAAGTCACAGCTGCCCTCAGTTGATGACCAGATCGCCATTCACTACGCCATCAGTGGCCTTCGCGCCGGCGTCCTTTACAGCCATTGCATCAGGGACCCACCCAAGAACCTCCAGGAATTATATCAGCTATTTGAAAAATATGCCAAATCCGAAGAGCTCCACCAGCGCAAGGTTGAGTCTCAGAGGAAACCCAAAGATGCTCCACAGACCAGCCGCACGTGGACGAGGACTCCGCAGCCAGACTCCGGTCGAGACGGCCGTAGTCAGCAGTAGGTGCACAACATTGCCAACCAGCACCCCGCTGGTGATGCCCCTCGCCGCCAGGAATATCCCCCCAGGGCCGCGGAAGTGGAACTCGCGGTAGGGGCCGGGGACGCGCGCAGCCACCGCGCCGATTCTACTGCCTCTTCCACGGCGAAGACTGCGCCCACCAAACCAAAGACTGCCCAGAGACGAAGGCCACCAGAGATAGGATGGCACGGGCACAACCGGCCGACAACCCAAGAGTCGTCGCGCACACTTATCAGCAACACCCTCCACCATACATCCACGCCCCCGCCCCACATCCACCGCACCACGCTTACCAACACCGTCAGGAAGTACAAATCGTACCTCCCCCACCCCCACCTCCACACCAGCAACAACAAAACATCCCCCACCCCCACGCCCCCAAGCAAGAAGACTTCGCCGATCAGCCGTATCGTGGAGTCATTCATATGATCACTGGGGGGTCCAGTGTCGACTTCGACACCAAGCGACAGAAGCAGGACCACTACCGCAGCATCAACCACGTCGCCATCACCGGTCCAGTCGTGCAGACGAAGTGGTCCCATGTACCGCTAACTTTCGACGCCAGAGACGTCGACCTGCGCAGCGCCCCCCATATCGACGCCATGGTCATCAACTACAGCGTGGCAGGCTGGGACCTGCACAAAGTCCTCGTCGATAACGGCAGTCAGGCAGACATCATTTTTCTCCATGCCTTCGACCGCATGGGCATAAGCCACAACTTGCTCAAGCCTTCGGACAATCCGTTGTACGGCTTCGGCGGCAAGGGCACTTTTCCTATCGGCAAAATAGAGTTGCCTCTCTCCTTCGGTGTAGCGCCTAATGCCCGAAGTGAGCAAATAACCTTTGACATCGTCGACATGGTGTACCTGTACAACGCCATCATGGGCCGGGGCTCCATCAACAAGTTTGAAGCAGCCATTCACGGATTGTACCTGTGCATGAAGATACCAGGTCCGTTAGGCGCCATCTCGGTCTACGGCAATCAGCAGACTGCGCGCAATATAGAGCGGGACTTCGTCCCCGGGCAAAGAAATGTGCACTGCCTTACGGCCCAGCGCGAGGTCCCAGCGCCCGCCAGCCCAATTGAAAAACAACACAAGGCGCAGCTGCAAAGCAACGACGGGACCAAGACTATTCCCCTCGACCAGGCCACGCCCAAGCAAACAGTCACGATCAGCAAAGACCTCACTTCGCATGATGAGGAAAAACTCCTGTGCTGCTTGTCCAAGAACAAGGACGTCTTCGCTTGGTCAGCCCTCGACCTGGTCGGGGTCAGCCGATCCGTAATTGAGCACAGCTTGGGAATCGACCCCTCGGTGAGACCGAAAAAACAGCGACTTCGCAAAATGTCCGACGAGAAGACAGAGGCCGCCAAGGCAGAGGTACACCACCTCCTGGAAGCCAAATTTATCGAGCCAGTGGCCTACCCCACGTGGCTCTCCAACGTGGTAATGGTGCAGAAAAGAGCGGCAAGTGGCGAATGTGCATAGACTTCACCAGTCTCAACAAGGCCTGCCCAAAGGACAACTTCCCGTTGCCCCGGATCGACAAAATAGTCGATAGCGCAGCCGGGTGCGAGGTCATGTCACTCCTCGACTGCTTCTCCGGTTATCATCAAATATACATATAGGAGGAGGACAAGGCCAGCACCAGCTTTATAACACCCTTCAGCACATATTGCTTTATCAGAATGCCGGAGGGACTCAAGAACGCCGGGTCCACCTTCTCCCGGCTCACTAAAACAGTGCTCGAAGGGCAAGTCGGCAGAAACGTATTCACATACGTGGATGACATCGTCGTCGCCAGCAGGAATAAAGAGGACCACCTCGCAGACCTCGCCGAGACATTCGTGAACATGTGGGACGCACGACTTCTCCTGAACCTCGATAAGTGCGTCTTCGGTGTTCGCCAGGGGAAAATATTGGGTTATCTGGTATCACACCGCGGCATCGAGGCCAACCCAACCAAAATCCAGGCCATTATCAACATGACGCCCCCGCAGTCAGCCAGAGAGGTCTAGCATCTAACGGGCAGATTGGCCGCCCTCAATAGGTTCATTTCCAAATCCGCTGAGCGAAGTCTTCCCTTCCTCAAAACACTCCGCGGCGCAAAAGACTTCGCTTGGGGACCAGAGCAGGCGGCGGCCTTCGCCTCACTAAAACAGTACCTTATGGAGTTGGCCGTTCTTACGAGCCCCGACTCTTCGCTACCACTGTTGCTTTACGTTGCGGCTTCGCCGCACGCGGTCAGTGCAGCACTGGTTCAGGAGCAGACAGCAGAGGGCGTGATCAGGCAGTGCCCAGTATATTATGTCTCCGAAGTGCTCACACCGTCAAAATGTAACATGACTGTTGGGGGCTTGTTCTTAAATGCTAAGAGTTAAGAACAAGGCAACACAGAAAATGTTAAGTGTTAAAGTCCTTCGTCCTCCACCACATTATATCCTTTCGGGATATAAAGAATTTCGGACGAAGGTTACGAAGGACGTACCTTCGTAAGCATAATAACAAGGGGCGAAGTATTCATATAAATCATGAGGTATAAAATAAACATTTAAATGTTAACATAGAATCATTTCCATTTTTATTAACATGAACGAATATAAATGATTTCAAATTTCAAATGTACCTTCGGTCCTGAGGAAGGCGAAAATACAAGTGCGATGCGAAGGCAAAATGACAGGTTCGCGTGAACAGTACAGAGGTACTGTTCATCTATTTATAGGCACAGGTCACAGCCTGTGACAAATTACAATTATGCCCCTTACAAAAGTTTACAACATTGACTCAGACCTCTATGGATAAAAAGGTCATTCTATCTCTATGTCGGTTTGTAACGCCGAAGCTCCATGAAAAGGAACCTTCGGCCATCTCCTGGAGACGACTTCAGCCGAAGCTGCTTCTTCGTGTAAGACCTTCGGCGCACCGAAGCACGGCCCCAACAGTAGCCCCTTTCGCGGTGCTAGATCGTTTTTCGTAACGAGCTTGACCCGTGAAAAAAGCCTCTTCAGCTTCGGGAAGCCGAAGGTCCAAAAAACACCTTCCCTGAGCTCGTTGCGGAGAAACGATCCGGCTTCCGAGCGCGTGCCAGGCCCACCTTGCAGAGTTACTGTTTGATCTTTGCGGTCCACTGCACAGCGAGTACAAGTGACTGCCCGCTTGGTGTAAAAATCCCGCCGCTTCGCCTTCTTACCTGCAGCACTATATAAACAGACGGGTAGGTGTGAAGTTACCACAGCATTCATTGCTATTTGCACTGTTTTGCTGCCAAAATTTTTAACTATAGCTGAAGCTTGACTCTCAG